>OX387242.1:136295493-137495493 GCA_947561735.1 Cenchrus americanus
GCGTATCTATCTTTTTGCTAGCCTTTTATCTGTGCATTGTGTATCCCCACGTCGGAGATCTCACAACCCTCGCCGGATATCCACCCTTAAAACCAAATATCATCTTTTGTGATTATCTCCTTGATCACAACCTATCGTTGAGGATGGATCATCAATTCAAGGAAGATTGCAAGACGGTGCCACGATTAAAGATCTCAAGTATCTCTCCAAAGGAAAAGTATTTCCGGTACCTACCTTATTTATCACCTCTTTGCCCGAGGACGTGCAACGTCTAAGCATGGGGGAGGAGGTAGGTACGATGCAATCTTAGAGTTCAAAGGGGAGCAAATAAAAAAATTCAAAAGAAAGAAAGAAAGAAAGAACGCAAGAATATATATATATATATATATATGAGAAAAATAGAAAAAAATATGAGTATGTGTAAAAATAAAAATAAAGTGAACTCCCCGGTTCTCTAAAAGTGCATTAGGAATTTCAAGGCTTCAAGATTAAAAGATCCATACTCATTTTCCAACCATGTGCAATCCGATAACATGGACTTCCTTTGTGCCTCGGGATCACTCTTTGCCATTTGCACATGTCCACCCATCTCAAGTGTGTGTATTATCTCTTTCCCCTCCTTGATATAACATTATTTGCCAATGACCTTTTTTGACGAGTCTCGGTAAGACCATGAGAAGCTTGTCTTGTTTTGACAACATCTCATTTGTAATATCTTGGTAGGACTAAACTTTCCCAAAAAGCTCCATATAAAGCCTGCCACATACATATATGTTATGAGAGGGAAAGGAATAGAATATATAGGCTTGAGAGACAAGATGAGATGAGAGTTCACGAGCAATATGCAAGATGATTTAAATTTGTGAACTTGGCTGAGCTCTTTTTCATCTAGTTCTTATTATCAAAATTTTTTAGATCTATTTAAATTTTGGGAGCATGTTAATACTTGTGGGGTAAGCTTAATTAAGAATCTACCCTGCGTAGAGATAAAGGCTACTACATTATGGAACTTTACGAACTAAAATTTCGAGAGAATTATGTTTTCTCATGTATGATCAAGTGCAAGGTTTAAAACATTGATGGGCAACGATGATATCCATCGAAGGCTTACTCGAGGACGAGCAAGGTTTAAGCATGGGGGAGATGTTGACGTTGAAAATCCGTCAACCTAGCCATGATTTTACCTTCGGTGTTGGCATAAGTTTTATACATTATCCATCGGTACTAACCCCCGTGGTATAACAAGTTCACTTGTGCATGTCGATTTTGGAGTTTAGTGTTTATGCAGTGTTTTAGTGTTGAAAGCAAGACTTCCGGAATAAGTTCATCAAGCACCTTGTGACAAGACCTTGAAGCCCCGTACAAGTCATGCAATGAAGCAAACTTGACTCCAAGAAGCCCAGAGACCTAACCTGAGAAGATGACAAACTCCGAGGACCTACCCAGAAAAGTGCCAAATATTGCAGGACAAGGAGCTACGTCCAACTCGGAGAGAAACTGACGACAAGGGCCCACATGCAGAAGGGGGAAGGATCTAGAACACTCGGGAACCGACGCCACGCGAAGGAGGCCGAGAATTGGGCCTGGATGGGCCCAGGCCGGTCGGCCCAGGACGGCCGACCCAGCCCAGTCCAGGGCCCATTTGCCCCCTCCTTTGACCTAGCTGCCATTCGGGCTATTTATAGCCCAGGGACGAATGCCACTCATCGATCAATTCATCATCGGCCGCCGAGGAGCAAAGAAGAGAGGGACACCATCCCGGAGAGGAGAGGGTCGAGCTAGTTGACTAGGGTCTCCCTAGCCGACGTGGGAACCTTGCAATGAAGACCACATCGGAGTTCACGGAGCTAGGAGCAAGATCAAGGTAGGATCCCAGTGGTGATCTTGTTTATGTATCATTGTACTCGTTGAATTATCAAGTTGAATCAGCGATCAAGCGTTTCTTCGATGTCTTCGTTTTTCGATCGGCTTTGCTTATTCTAGATTTATTCTCGAGATAGATCACATAGGCTGTTCTTGTAGCCACGGTGGCTAGAGGTACACGCCGGATCTTCCGAAAGAACTCGACTTGTCCTTGGACTCACCCTAGACTACCCGCATGAATAGGAATAAGTTGTGACAGAACGGGGGTTCCGAAAGGCTGGCGTTTTCGGATTCGGACGGGAAACCATGATTTAAAGAGGCTTTTAATAAGATTCGATTTGCTACTTCTTCTCTTGCTTGGAACTTCAACAAAAGGCTTAACCCGATCTTTCTAGATCGGTTTATCTACCCTATCTATCTTTGTTACCTCCGGTCTTTAGTAGATTAGATTTTTTTTGTGTTCTTTATCTAGATGCATTAGGGTTTCACTTTACCAAAGATTGAAGTTACTTGGCTTTACTAGATCATCTTTTGCGTCACACATTTGTTCCACGGATTCGATACCTTGGGTTCACAACTCGAGGGAAGAAGGGTCCCTTGACTACGACGGGAGACTTGTCCGCTTGCAAGTCTAAACGAACTTTGATACAACTACTAACCGTCAACAAGCCCCTTTTTCTGGCGCCGTTGCCAGGGAACAAGTGATCAAGATTTCATCTTTTATTGCTTTTTTGTGATTTTCAGTTTTCTTTTAGTTTTTCATTTTTGCATCTACTAAACTTTAATCATCCTCAAAATAAATCTAATCTATTTTGTCTAACTCTAGTTTTCATAGATTTGTTTTTACTTTCTAGTTTTTGCATATTTTGTTTATTGCTAACCCTAACAGGAGATGGATGGCTACCTCTCCAACAAAACCGATAATTTGGTGGATGATCCAGAAAAACTTTACAGGCTAAAGAGACGCGAAGCACATCAAGCTAAAAAGCTGGATTTTGTAGATTCGAAGTTGAAAGACAAGGGATCAAAGGAATCTCCGAAGAATTCACCACCTCAAAGTCCTCGGGAGAATCGACTTCCACCGATGGGTGATCAACCGCAAGAGCGCAAGATCGGGGAGCTATGCACCCCAGACATCATCGACCTACCAATCTTGAATCTTGAGGAGATCAGAAAACCGTTCCAGATCAAGACCTCAACAATCCGCATGGTGCAACATTCAGCCTTCACCGGTAAAGAGTATCTGAATCTTTACCTCCAAGCATTCATTCAACTTTGTCAGACTTTCAACATGGATGGGGTGACTCAAGATCAAATGAGGGCAAGGCTTTTTCCGTTCTCACTACTCAGGAAGGCTTTGCAATGGTTCCACTCTCAACCAGCGGAGACGGTGCAAAATTGGAACAAGTTGATGAAAGCTTTGATGAAGGAATACTACTCGCCGGGTAAAACTCAAAGCTTGCGTAATAAGATTGCTACCTTTGCTCAATATCCTACGGAAACTATCTCGGAGGCATTCGAGCGCTTCAATGAGTACACTCGAGCGGTTCCAGATCACAAGTTCCCGAAGGAAGACCTCATTCAAAAGTTCTATCAAGGACTCACCATGGCGTCAAGGACGATCATCGACGCATCGGCGGGAGGATCTATCATCGAGCTTACACCGACGGCAGCTTTCACTCTATTCAAGAAAGTCGCGGATAATGACACATGGGCGACATCCGGACGCCTACATCCGGTTCAACCCATGGGGAACGTCAAAGGAGTCTTGCAAGTGGAGAAGGATAGCATACTTGAAGGCAAGATTGATTCCCTCATGAGGAGGTTGGAGAAGATGGAGATAGAAAAGAAAGAGGCTCAGGAATTGAAGGCCGCCGAAGCAAGATCTATGTGCGAAGAATGCGGAGAGTATGGCCATGTCCACAAAGATTGTCTAGAGGAAGCCAAAGTCCTCGACTACATGAGGAAGGGAGAATTGCCGAACTTCCTCTATGGGAAAGGTAGACCTCAATTACTGCAAGCTCATCCATTCCGAATTCGGTCCCGCTTCGTATACAATTGAAAGAATTCGTGGACGAGCAAGCTAAGATCAACAAGGACACCGTCACCAAGTTCAAGGCCATAGACAAGGTGTTGGAGAACATCGATAGCTCCAACCATCAAGTGCTCAACATGATGAAGATGCTCTAGACGCAAGTGGGACAACTTGCCGGGCGCCTCACTAATGATGAAGGGAAGCTTCCGGGACAACCTAAAGGTCCCGAATCGGCGAAGGCTATTCGAACACATTCGGGAAAGGAGACCGACAATCTGGAACGCCCCACGGGAGCAAGGAAGCCTAAACCATCCGCCGAGGCGGAGGAGATTGCTAAGGAGAAAGTTACGGGGATCGTCACCGAAGAGCCCGAGTTTGAGATGCCGGGAGAAGACACAAGGATACCACAACTCAAGCCACGCTACTTCTGAGGTAAACTTGATAACCATTTTGAGAAGTTTGTGGAGGATGTGGGTAGACTTAGTATCAACATGGCATTATTGGATGCCCTTCAAGTACCTACATATTCTCGTTACTTTAAAGATATACTTGCAAATAAATATGAGATAGCAACACTCGGGGTAGATCATGTCAAGATGTCGGAGGAGTGTAGTGCCGCTATTGCAAATGGGCTAGAGAAGCAAAAGGATCCCGAATGCCCTACAATTCCATGTTCTGTTGGTTCTTTCAAGTTCGAGAAGGTGTTATGCGACCTTGGAGCAAGTGTGAGCGTCATGCCAAGGGATGTGTTCGAGAAGCTACGCCTACCATTGGAGCCTACGGGTATGTGTTTGGAGTTGGGAGATAACTCCATTCGCTATCCCTTGGGCATCGCCGAAGATGTACCCGTGAAGGTCGGACACCACTTCATCCCCATTGACATCGTGGTGCTCGAGATGGGAGAGAGGGAGAAGCCGCCGCTCATCCTTGGGAGGCCTTTCCTCGAGACCGTGGGAGCTACTATTGATGTTGGCAAGGGGGAGATCATGTTCGATATTAACGGAGAAAGGAGTTCCTTCAAGTTCCGACCACGACTCGAGGCATGCAATATGATTGAAGTTAAAAATGTTGCACCTCAACGTCGTGTTGTTAAGGAAGAACCAAGGAAGAAGGACGAGCTGAAGAAGAAGAGAGAGCTGAAGAAGAAGGACGTGAAGAAAGTCAAGGAATATGTTGCATCCGTTAAGACAAAGGAAGAAAAGCCGCCTGTGAAGACCAAAAAAAATGACCAAGCCGGAAGACAAGCCCGTGCCCAAGATGGTGCGGAAGTGGGTACCCAAGATTGCAATGCCCGCAAAGAGCGTTGATCCGAAGTAATCAAGGGAAGAAGTCTAGCTATGGACTATAAACGAAGCGCTAGGCGGGAGGCCACCCGTTTCGTCAAGTTAAGAATAAGCTACCGCGAGGACAACCCGATTCCGGTTTTTTCGAGTCTTTTTAAATAATTTAGTTTTGAATTTTATTACACAAAGACATTAGACTTAGAAGTGGTTGAACAATATTAGAGACATAATTCTTGGTTGAATATTTTTGCTTGATCATAAACCCTTTACATGAACCCTCCTATGTGTTTGTTTCTTTTCTAGAAACCACAACCAAATAAATTCAGAACCTAGCTCAACCATTCATTTTAGTTATGGTGTTGTGGTTGACTTGTTTTTCATGCTAAAAACACACGAGTAGAGCCACTGAGGACCATGTGTGGTTCGAGGACCGGTGGATGGTCGCTTCCTTGTGTGATGAGTGATTGACAACGTTGTGTGGACTGATTCTTGGCTAAGTATTGCAGGTGCAGGTTGCGGCTTGACTGGTGTTGGTGCAGGTGAAGAACAAGCGCGAAAGGTCGTCGCCGGTGAGGCCTCCAGGTGTGGAGAAGACAAGTAGGCTTCGTTCGAGGGACCCGGTGGCCAGCGGGGTCAAGTGCGGGCCACATGGTGGCATGAACTGCAAGATGAAGTCATGGACGGTTTCTTGGTTGATCCTGAAAACCAAGGTCGAGCTGGGACTACGTGGGAGCCAAGTCATGAGTGGAGATTGGCGGAGGCTACACCGAGTTCGCGGGGTTTCCGGTGGTTCACCAGAAAACCACTGGGTTCCTTGGTTGATCCACAAAGCCAAGACCGGAGAACCGAAGACGGAGGTGCGGCGGCACCGGAGCGGTCCGACCGGTGGGTCGACCGGTCGGCCGGTGGGGACCGGTCGGCCGGTGAGGAGCACCGGTCGACCGGTGTGCGACGACGCGGTCCGGAATCTTCGAAGGCGAGGACACGCGTCGGGATCGCATGGCTTGCGTCGAGGCTACGCAGGGTGCGGTCGCCGGGCATCCGTCCGATGGTGAAGACATCAAGAATTCCAAATCCGCCCTTGAGGGGCTTGTATCCCTAGTTGTTAGAGAAGGGCATTTTAGACATTCGGTTGCCTCCATATAACCCAAGAGGTGAGAGGATGGCAGCCAACTCTTGGAACCCTAGCTCATTAGTTTTCGTATTTTCCACCTATTTTCTCTAGGTTTTCCTTAGGACTAGCAAGAGAGCTTCACGGAGAGATCTTGTAGAGAGTGATGGATGATCGGGCGGCTTGCTAGACCTTGTACGAACCTTTGTTTCATGTATAGATGATTCGGCGTGGTTCCTCAAGGTTTGGATGTGTTTTCCCCGGTTGTTCTTGGTGGTGATTTTCGGAGCCCTCTCTTCGTGATTTCTTTGGGGTGTTTTCGGGGCTTTTCTCTTGGGGATTTGATGGGGGAAATTTGTGGGAACCCTTCGTGGTTCTTTGGGCTGTGATTCCCCTCCCAAATCCGTGAGAAAAAGTGCTCGATTTTGGGGTTTCTTGAGTTCTTGGGTTGGAAGTGCTCTTGGCGGGATTTCTTCGATTCCTCCTTTTTGGACGAGTTTTTGTGGGATTAAACTTGGCTATGAACTCCTCATGAGGTGTTCATGATATCCCCAAAGTCTTGTTCAAGTCCGTGGAGCGATTCGGGAGATCGAGATTTGGATTTGGGGGAGTTGACCCGCGGGTGCTGTTCATCCGGAGCTGCCCAGGCTACACCGATCTGACCGGTGCTCCTGACCGGTCTGACCGGTGCGAGCCCTTGTGGGTGTTTGCTCGGGTGAACGTCTTGGTGAGTTCGTTGTTGTCCCGTGTTGCTGCTGTTTCGAGTTTGGGTCCGTTTGGTGGTCGGTTGGCCTGTTTGGTGTCTTGGGGGGCTTTCGAGCTCGCCATCGGTCCGACCGGTGTGTCTCACCGGTCCGACCGGTGTAGAGCCACTTAGTGGAAGTTGCTCGGTTCACTGCGGGGACCGGTCGGCCGGTGGTGCTCACCGGTCTGACCGGTGTGGGTCTGTAGACTCGAGGTTTGGTTTTCCGCTGCGTTTCTCGGGTCGGAAGGTTGTGTGTTGGTTCCTAGGTCAAGTGGCACTCCAGTGGCTACGTGGGCTTGACCAACCTTGGTAGTGAGTCGGAGACATGTGTTGGAAGCCGCGTTCATCTTGTTGGAGTTTCGTTCTCCTTCGAGAAGAATTTTTATCAGCTCCCATTCACTCCCCCCTCTCTGGTTCGCCGTATCGGTCCTTCAAGTGGCATCAGAGCCGGTTCGGGTCTTTGTTGACTCTAACCAGTCTAAGATCCAAGGATGGCGTACCAGGAACGGGGTTCGGGTCCTCCACACTTCGATGGCAAGAACTACCAGATGTGGAGCAAGCGGATGGGTGTGTTCCTCCGCGGAAAGGGTCGGTGCTTTGGGATGTCACGGTGGACACGGGCTATGTCCAACCGATGGATTTCCTTGCTCCGGGGGTCGAGGGGACGGATTCGACGCCAACAATAAGGCGGTCGACTACTTGTTTCGTGCTTTGTGTCGGCCGAGTTCGATCGGGTGCACACCGAGCACTTGGCTTGTAGGATTTGGGCGGTGTTGAAGGAGGCTCATGTTGGGAACGCCCGGGTTCGAGCACGGTTGTATGCGACCTACGGAGAGAGTACGAGAACTTCACTCATCTCCCCCGGTGAGTCCATCGATGCCTTGTTTCGCAGGTTCACGGTGGTGGTGAACAACATGAGGGCCAATGTGGACGTGCTCCCGTACGATGATCATGATAGAGCGGTCAAGCTCTTACACTCTTTGGATCGTACGATATGGGGCGGAAAGTTCGAGGCCATTGTCGAGTCGGAGAAGTATGACACTCTGACGGTGAACGAGTCGTTCTCGAAGCTCAAGTCGGTCGAGGTGGATAGGGGCATGACTGCCAAGCTCGAGGGACCGACTGACTCCCATAGTCTTGCCCTCGTTGGTGGTTCCAAAGGAAAGGCTAACTCTAACCCATCCACCAGGATGTTCTCTTTTTCCTCTTTGATGTCCATGCCAGATGAGGAGTTTGATGAACTTGGAGAGGACGAGCTGGCGCTGTTGACGAGGCGGTTCGAGAGGCTGCACGAGAACCGTGTGAACATGAGGAGGAACACGAGGACATGCTTCAAGTGCGGCAAGACCGGACACTATTTCGCCGAGTGTCCGAAGGTGAACAACCACGACAAGCACAAGTTCAAGGACAAGAAGAAGAAGTCCAAGAAGAAGGATCATGGACATGGGAAGAAGACACGGTCTCGAGAGAAGATGAAGAGATCAAGCGACATCGAGTCTGATTCCGAGGACACGTCTTCAAGCTCGAGTGATGAAGACGGAGAGGATGAGAATAAGAGGAGGACGAAGAAGAACCTTGGCAAGTATCTCAACGGCCTTTGTGTGACGGGCCTAAGCCTCAAGGACGACTTCTGCGGCATGGCTCGCAGTTCGAGCAGCAAGAGAAGCCAGAGGGACGCCTCGGACTTGGATTCCGAGGATGAGGTATGTGATGAGCTCTCCTCTTTGCGCAAGGAGAATGAGGAGTTGGTTGACTTGCTTGATAATCGCGATCACATGCTTAGAGAGGCTAAGAAGCTTAGGAAGGAGCTTAGATCTTTGCTCGAGGATGCTAGGACTAGAGTGGGCGAGCTAGAAACACAGGTTCTTGATAGCAAGCTTGAAATTGATTCGCTCAAGGCTAGCCCCGTTGTTTCGATGAAAATGATTGTGCTTGATTGCTCGCTTTCCTAGCCGACTTGACCGATCTTAGGGAGAAGTATGCCTCCAAGTGTGAGGAACTAGATGTGCTTAGGGTTGAGTTGGGCCGAGCTACAATCTAGACCCACTTTGCTTGGTGCTTGCACTTCTTGCCCTAGTTTGCATGAGAAAATTGATGAGCTCCGTTCTCGCATTGTTTCGCTTGAGGCTGATTTGAAAGTGCCTATTCCTACTTCTTGCTCTACATGTGAGTTGCATGCTATGAAGAATTTGGATCTTGCAAAATGTGTTGGTCGCTTGCAAGATGAGAATGATAAGTTGCGTGAAGCGCTGAGTTGGTTGTCGAGTCAAGAACCTCAGCTTGGTATGATGATTGCTAGTGTTGACGGTGAAAATCCGTCAACCTAGCCATGAGTTTGCCTTCGGTGTTAGCATGAGTTTTATACCTAATCCATTGGTACTAACCCCCGTGGTATAACAAGTTCACGTGTGCATGTCGGTTTTGGAGTTTAATGTTTATGCAGGGATTTAGTGTTGAATGCAAGACTTTCGGGATAAGTTCATCAAGCACCTCATGACAAGACCTTGAAGCCCTGAACAAGTCATGCAATGAAGCAAACTTAACTCCAAGAAGCCGGGGACTTGATCCGAGAAGACAACGGACTCCGGGGACCCGACCGGAAAAGTGCTTCGAATCTTGCAAGACAAGGAGTTGAGTCCAATTCGGAGAGAAACCGACGACATGGACCCACATGCGAAGGGGGAAACATCCGGGAAGCAAGGGAACCGACGTCGGGCAAAGGAGCCCACGGGGGCCGGGCCTAAATGGGCCCGGGCCGGCCGGCCTAGTCCGGTCGGCCCGTGCCCATTTTGGGCCCAAATCCGTCCTCCTTTGCCCTAGCCGCCAATCGGGCTATTTATAGTCCCCCGACCGAGAGCCACGCGAGAGAAGAATTCGTCTTCGGCCGCCGAGGAGCGAGAGAAGAGAGGGACACCATGTCGGAGAGGAGAGGGTCGAGCTAGTTGACTAGGGTTTCCCTAGCCGACGTGGGAACCTTGCATGGAAGACCACGTCGGAGTTCCCGGAGCTAGAAGCAAGATCAAGGAAGGATCCCGGTGGTGATCTTGTGTATGTATCATTGTCATAGTTGAATTATCAAGTTGAATCTTTTCTTAGCGATCAAGTGTTTCCTCGAAGATTTCGTTTCTCGATCGGCTTTGCTTATTCCAATTCTATTCGTATGATAGATTACATAGGGTGTTCTTGTAGCCGCGGTGGCTAGAGGTACACGCCGGATCTTCCGAAAGAATCTCGACTTGTCTTTTGACTCGCCCTAAGCTCCCCGCATGAATAGGGATACGTTGTGACGAACGGGGGTCTCGAAAGGCGGATGTTTTCGGATTTGGACGGGAAACCACGATTTAAAGAGGCTTCTATTAAGATTCGATTTGCTACTTCTTCTCTTGCTTGGAACTTCAACAAAAAGCTTACCCCGATCCCTTTAGATCGGTTTATCTACCCAATCTTACTTTGTTTTCTCCGGTCTTTAGTAGATTAGATTTATCTTTGTTTTGTGTTCTTATCTAGATGCATTAGGGTTTCTCTTTTACCAAAGATTGAAGTTACTTGGCTTTACTAGATCAACTCTTGCGTCACACATTTGTTCCACGGATTCGATACCTTGGGTTCACCACTCGAGGGAAGAAGGGTCCCTTGACTACGACGGGAGACTTGTACGCTTGCGAGTCACAAACGAACTTTGATACAATTATTAACCGTCAACAAGCCCCTTTTTCTGGCGCCGTTGCCGGGGAACAAGTGATCAAGATTTGATTTTTTATTGCTTTTTTTTGTAATTTTCAGTACTGATTTTGTTTTATTTTTGCATCTACTAAATTTTGATCATCCTCAAAATACATCTAATCTAGTTTGTCTAACTCTAGTCTTTATAGATTTGTTTTGTTTTCTAGTTTTTTTTTGCATACTTTGTTTATTGCTAACCCTAACAGGAGATGGACGGCTACCTCTCCAACAAACCCAATAATTTTGTGGATGATCCGGAAAAACTTTACGAGGCTAAGGAGACGCGAAGCACATCAAGCTAAAAAGCTGGATTTTGTAGATTCGGAGTCGGAAGACAAAGGATCGCGGGAATCTCCGAAGAATTCACCACCTCAAAGTCCGCGGGAGAATCGACCTCCACCAATGGGTGACCAACCACCGGAAGAACGCAAGATTGGGGAGCTATGCACCCCAGACATCATCGACCTACCAATCTTGAACCTCGAGGAGATCGGAAGACCGTTCGAGATCAAGACCTCAACAATCCGCGTGGTGCAACATTCACCCTTCACCGGCAAAGAGGATCCGAACCTTCACCTCCAAGCATTCATTCAACTATGTCAGACTTTCAACATGGATGGGGTGACTCAAGATCGATGAGGGCAAGGCTTTTTCCGTTTTCACTACTCGGGAAGGCTTTGCAATGGTTCCACTCTCAACCGGCGGAGACGGTGCAAAATTGGAACACGTTGATGAAGGCTTTCATGAAGGAATACTACTCACCGGGTAAAACTCAAAGCTTGCGTAATAAGATTGCCACCTTTGTTCAATATCCTACAGAAACTATCTCGGAGGCTTTCGAGCGCTTCAACAAGTACACCCGGGCGGTTCCACATCACAAGTTCCCGAAAGAAGACCTCGTGCAAAAGTTCTATCAAGGACTCACCATGGCGTCAAGGACGATCATCGATGCATCAGCGGGAGGATCTATCATCGAGCTTACACCAACGGAAGCTTTCACGCTATTCAAGAAGGTCGCGGATAATGACACGTGGGCGTCATCCGGGCGCCTACATCCGGCTCAACCCATGGGGAACGTCAAAGGAGTCTTGCAAGTGGAGAAGGAAGACATACTTGAAGGCAAGATCGACTCGCTCATGAGAAGGTTGGAGAAGATGGAGATGGAAAAGAAAGAGGCTCAAGACTTGAAGGCCGCCGAAGCAAGGTCCACATGCGAAGAATGTGGAGAGTATGGCCATGTCCGCAAAGATTGTCCGAGGAAGCCAAAGTGCTCGACTACATGAGGAAGGGAGAATTGCCGAACTTCCGCTACGGGCAAGGTAGGCCTCAATTTAATGCAAGCTCATCTATTCCTAACGCGGTTCCGCTTCGGATACAATTGAAGGAGTTCATGGATGAGCAAGCTAAGATCAACAAGGACACCGTCACCAAGTTCAAGACCATAGACAAGGTGTTGGAGAACATCGATAGCAAAGTGACGGAGGTCGGAAGTTCCAATCATCAAGTGCTCAACATGATGAAGATGCTCGAGACGCAAGTTGGACAACTTGCGGGGCGCCTCACTAATGATGAAGGGAAGCTTCCGGGACAACCCAAATGTCCCGAATCGGCGAAGGCCATTCAAACGCGTTCGGGGAAGGAGACCGAAGATCCGGAACGTTCCGCGGGAGCAAGGAAGCTTAAACCGTCCACCGAGGTGGAAAGAGTTGCTAAAGAGAAGGTTACGGGGATCGTCACCGAGGAACCCGAATTCGAGATGCCGGAGGAAGACACGAGGATACCGCAACTCAAGCCACGCTACTTCCGAGGTAAACTTGACAACCACTTTGAGAAGTTTGTGGAAGTTGTGCGTAGACTTAGCATCAACATGCCATTACTAGATGCCCTACAAGTACCTACATATTCTCGTTACTTTAAAGACATACTTGCAAATAAATATGAGATAGCAACACTCGGGGTAGATCATGTCAAGATTCCGAGGAGTGTAGTGCAGCTATTGCTTATGGGCTAGAGAAGCAAAAAGACCCCGGGTGCCCTACAATTCCATGTTCAGTTGGTTCTTTCAACTTCGAGAAGGCGTTATGCGACCTTGGAGCTAGTGTGAGTGTCATGCAGAGGGATGTGTTCGAGAAGCTACGCCTACCGATGGAGCCTACGGGAATATGTTTGGAGTTGGGTGACAACTCCATTCGCTATCCCTTGGGCATTGCTGAAGATGTACCCGTGAAGATTGGACACCACTTCATCCCCGTCGACTTCGTTGTGCTCGAGATGGGAGAGAGGGAGAAGCCGCCGCTCATCCTAGGGAGGCCGTTCCTCAAGACCGTGGGAGCTACTATTGATGTTGGCAAGGGGGAGATCATGTTCGATATCAACGGAGAAAGGAGTTCCTTCAAGTTCCGTCCAAGGATTGAGGCATGCAACATGATTGGAGTGAAGGGAGAACCAAAACAAACGGAGGGGCTGAAAAAGAAGAAGGAGCCGAAAAAAGTGAACGTAACGAAAATCAAAGAAGGTGTTGCATCCGTCAAGACAAAGAAAGAGAAGCCGCCTTTAAAGACCAAAAAGATGACTAAGCCAGCCAAGCCAAAAGACAAGCCCGCGCCCAAGATGGTGCGGAAGTGGGTACCCAAGATTGCAACGCCCGCAAAGAGCGTTGATCCGGAGTAATCAAGTGAAGAAGTCTAGCTATAGACTATAAACGAAGCGCTAGGCGGGAGGCAATCCGTTTCGTCGAGTCAAGAATAAGCTACCGGGAGGACAACCCGATTCCAGGTTTTTCGAGTATTTTTAATAATTTAGTTTTTGAGTTTTACTACGCAAAGACATTAGACTTAGAAGTGGTTGAACAATATTAGAGACATAATTCTTGATTGAATGTTTGCTTTATCATAAACCCTTTGCATGAACCCTCCTATGTGCTTGTTTGATTCTTTTCTTTTCGAGAAACCCCCCCAACCAAATAATTTCAGAACCTTAACTCAACCTTTCACCCTCATTATGGTGCTGAGGTTGACTTATTTTTCATGCTAAAACCACACGAGTAGAGCCACGATTTATGTTTAAGTGTTAATAAAATTCAGCACGTGGTAGGACTCGCGTGAACCTAGAAATCGAAGGTTTTGGTTGGTTTTAAAAATTTTTATCCTTGGTTTCTCTAGGATTAGAATTTTTCTAAGCCTCTTCTAATTTTGTTTTATTCAAAATCTTCCTTATTTAGCCAAAATTAGAACCTAAACCTATGCCCCCATGATCAAGCCGGAAAACGTTCGCTCTGAACCGATGAAAGCAAACTATACCGGTGAGACCAAAATCGACGTAGTCGAAAAATATTTTCGACTTACATTTGTTTTTAATGGTTTAAAAACTTCTCTAAAATTATGCTTGAGCTCTTGCATGGCTCTGAAAAATATTTTAAATTTCGAATTAGAGGAGTGCTTAACCTTAAACACACCTAAATGGAGGCAATCTAGTTTGAATTAATCATGCATGCACCATTGGATTCCCTTTTATCAACTTTCACCAATTCCACATGCAAAGGACAAGCATGGTGGGCAGCAAGCATCAACTTTGCAGGATTTTCATGGTGGCATGTGAAGCAAGTGGAGCTAGGGAGCATGGACATGACCCAAAGCATGGAGCATCAAGTGGGAGGACCAATAATTCAAGAAAAGGAGTGGACGAGAGCGTTTGGGCGGTGCAACTCGTGGAGCACGCGGGCGGGGAAAGTTGCGAGGCGAAATGATCGTGCCGGGAGAAAGACGCGGCGGGGAGGAGCCGGAGGAGCCCGGGCCGGCCGGCCCGAGCCGGCCGGCCCGCCCTATTTAAGGAGCCCCCCGGCTCCCGTTTTACTAGCAAGCTTTCCTCTCCTTCCCTTGTTTGTGTGTTCAAGTTTGTGTGCTCAGAACCTCCGTAGACTTAGCCAACCATCCCAAGCTTGATAGCTCAAGAAAAATCCACATCCTTAATCCACTCAAAGTCCACATCCGAAGCAAAGAGTTTAAGTGCCTAGTTTACCGGTTGCAACCCGTAATTTTAGTTAAAGAAAGAGTGCAGCAACCATGTGGAAGAAGACCACAAGTCTCTTCTCCAAGAAGAAGAGTTCGTCGTCGTCCAAGCCGTCATCAACCACGTCTTCGAGAAGGCACTCGGTTTCCGAGTCTCCCCGGAGCATGGAGACGGACACGGCACCACCGAGGAGGAACGACGCTCTCCTCCTTGGTGGTATGAGGGCTGCGAGAAGCACTTCCATGAGGTTCACCGAACCTCGTGGGCACACGGAGGAGCAACCCGCGCCACCACGACGATCGACTCGCTCAACCGCACCACCTCCTTACACCCCGACACAATCTTCGTACGACTTCATCATCTTGTCGGCGGAGGAGGAGGAGAGGCTCGCCAATCTTGAGAAGAGGCTTGTGCCGAACGTCGAGTTCGACGACCAAGCACTCTACACCTTGGGCTTTTGCACCGACATATACTATATGTTGGGGCACCTCGGATGGGTGCAGTTCTCCTACGGAATATCGGTGGACACCCATTTGGGTTACGCCTTGGAAATTTTGATGACTATTGCACCCATCGTTGATGATGATGGGGTGCAAAGCTTGTCATTCCGTTTGGAGGGAATCGAGCAAGTGGTTCCCTACGAGCACGTAAGGGAGCTGCTTGGATTCCACAAGGGAGCTCCGGAGAAAGTTGACGTGCCACCGGCATGTTGGCGGGATTTTGGAACATGATCTCCGGAGAAGCCCATCAACAACGCAATTGCATCCGCAACCCCATTATCCGGATATTTCACTCTTGGATGTGCAAGAGGGTATTGGGGAGGATGAAGGAAACAAAGGTGACCGACACGGAGTTGAATTGGCTATACTCGGCTTTAATTGCCAGGCAGCCAATTGACCCCTCTTACCTCATGATCAACCGTTGGTGTTGTGAAGCAACATCGGGGGCGGGTAATATTGGTTCGGGGTGTTACCTCTCCATGTTGGCCTTTTCCTTGCGACCGGGGATCGCAAGAAACCCCGCTCACCTTTTGCGTGGTACCTCTCTCGGTTTTGAGTATTTGCGGCAAGGCAAGTACATTAGTGGAGATGAGAGAGGAGGTTATCGGTTGGCCATAGTGAACCTACCCCTTCCGAATGAGAGGCTTAGGCTTTTCACCGAACGAAGGGAAGATTGGTTGGAAGAGGGACTACTTGTCCCTGCAAGGAAGAACAAAAGAGGAAGAATCGTAGAGGAGGGAACATCCTCCGCACAAGCGAGTGGAGCACAACCCAATGTGCAACCATTCGGCGGGGTCCCTCCTCCGCCAAGTTATTACGGAGGGTCACAACAACAAGCATGGGGGGGTGGTGCACCGGTACCCCCACAAAATTATGTTGTGCACAACGCTAACTTCGCGGAGTCCTACGCTCATCATCCCCAACCACAACAAAGCATGGCCATTATTGGAGGGTATGCTGCAAGAAATGCTCAAAACGTCGCAGCCATCCAAGCTAACGCAGCTCAACTCGGTGAAGGCAACGCAAATATTGCCTTTGAACTTGGACGCCTTCACCTTGTGGAGCCAAATCAATTTGTCGGAGGAAGTATCCAACCATATTATGAGCAAGGGTATTATTATCAAGACTATCAACATCAACCACCGGCGGAGGACTAGAAGATTTAAGGAACTTTAGTTTTCTTTTCTTTTCTTTTTCTCTGTAATTTTCAGCTTTTGCTTATGTGTGTTTGCGTAGTATTTTCTGTTTTTATTTAAATTTCAGCAAGCATGTTTGTTTATTTTCAGATTGTATTTCAACTTGATGTCACCATTAATAAAGACACCACCTTGATTATATCATTGGAATAGTTACAAAATTCGTGCCATGATGATATATGATTAAAATTGCAGCTTTGTTCATCTTTGTAATTGATTTATGCATGTTTAAGCTAGTGCTCTCTTAAAAATACAGATCTGAATTTATTTAAATACTAGCTTAATTTTCAGCGGAGGTTATGATTAAAATAAAGACCCATAGTGTTTTATGTGCTCTCAAGTTATGAATAGATTAAAGATGTCTTTTATGCTCAAAAATATTGCTAACCTTGTCACAAATATCACTTGTGTGTTGCTCAACCTATCCAAAGCCTTATATATATTTGAGTGCATAAACCTTAGTGTACAAGATTTATTTTTGAGTGCGTTATTGCAGGCCATGATTTCTCTGGCCCGAGACTAAGAAGCTGGTCATTCCATTTTTGCGTATCTATCTTTTTGCTAGCCTTTTATCCGTGCATTGTGTATCCCCGCATCGGTGATCTCACAAACTTTGCCGGATATCCACCCTTAAACCAAATATCATCTTTTTGTGATTACCTCCTTGACCACAACCTATCGTTGAGAATGGATCATCAATTCAAGGAAGATCGCAAGACGGTGCCAACGTTGAAGATTTCAAGTATCTCTCCAAGGAAAAATATCTCCGGTACCTACCTTATTTTTCGCCTCTTTGCTCGAGGACGAGCAACGTCTAAGCATGGGGGAGGAGGTAGGTACGGTGCAGTTTTAGAGTTCAAAGGGGAATATTTTAAAAAAAATGATGATGAAAGAAAAAAAAATCCAGCGATATTCATGACTTTCAAGGTAAAAAAATATATATATAAGAAAGAAAGAAAGAAAGAAAGAAAGAAAGAAAAGAATGAGAAATATGAGAAAGAAAAAAATATATATGTGCGTAAAGTGAACTCCCTGGTTCTCTAAGAGTGCATTCAAGGCTTCAAGATAAAAAGATCCATTCTCATTTTCCAACCATATGCAATCCGATAACGAGGACTTCCTTTGTGCCTCGGGATCACTCTTTGCCATTTGCACATGTCCACTCATCTAAAAAGTGTGTGTATTTTTCTCTTTCCCCTCCTTGATTTAACATTATTTTCTAATGACCTTTTTGACGAGTCTCGGTAAGACCATGAGAAGCTTGTCTTGTTTTGACAACACCTCATTTATAAAATCTTGTTAGGACTAAACTTTCCCAAAGCTCCATATAAAGCCTACCACATATATATGAGAGGGAAAGGAGTAGAATATATAGGCTTGAGAGACAAGTGAGATGAGAGTTTATGAGCAATACACGAGATGATTTAAATTTGTGAATTTGGTTTAGCTTTTCTTTATCTCGTTCTTTATTTCAAAAATTCGAGATCTATCTAAAACTTTGTGAGCATGTTAATACTTGTGGGATAAGCTTAATAAGAATCTACCCTCCGTAGAGATGAAGGCTAGTACATTATGGAACTTTAATGAATTAAAATTTTGAGAGCATTATGTTTTCTCATGTGTAATCAAGTGCAAAGTTTAAACATTGTTTAGCAATGATGATATCCATCGAAGGCTTACTCGAGGACGAGCAAGGTTTAAGCATGGGGGAGATGTTGACGGTGAAAATCCGTCAACCTAGCCATGAGTTTACCTTCGGTGTTGGCATGAGTTTTATACCTTATCCATTGGTACTAACCCCCGTGGTATAACAAGTTCACGTGTGCATGTCGGTTTTGGAGTTTAATGTTTATGCAGGGATTTAGTGTTGAGTGCAAGACTTTCGGGATAAGTTCATCAAGCACCTCATGACAAGACCTTGAAGCCCTGAACAAGTCATGCAATGAAGCAAACTTAACTCCAAGAAGCCGGGGACTGGATCCGAGAAGACGACAGACTCCGGGGACCCGACCGAGAAAAGTCTTGAATCTTGCAAGACAAGGAGTTGAGTCCAATTCGGAGAGAAACCAACGACATGGACCCACATGCAGAAGGGGGAAACATCCAGGAAGCAAGGGAACCAACGTCGGGCAAAGGAGCCCACGGGCTGGGCCTAAATGGGCCCAGGCCAGCCGGCCCAGTCCGGTCGGCCCAGGCCCATTTTGGGCCCATATCTGTCCTCCTTTGCCCTAGCCGCCAATCGGGCTATTTATAGTCCCCTGACCGAGAGCCACGCAGAGAAGAATTCGTCTTCGGCCGCCGAGGAGCAGAGAAGAGAGGGACACCATGTCGGAGAGGAGAGGGTCGAGCTAGTTGACTAGGGTTTCCCTAGCCGACGTGGGAACCTTGCATGGAAGACCACGTCGGAGTTCCCGGAGCTAGAAGCAAGATCAAGGAAGGATCCCGGTGGTGATCTTGTGTATGTATCATTGTCATAGTTGAATTATCAAGTTGAATCTTTTCTTAGCGATCAAGTGTTTCCTCGAAGATTTCGTTTTTCGATCGGCTTTGCTTATTCCAATTCTATTCGTATGATAGATTACATAGGGTGTTCTTGTAGCCGCGGTGGCTAGAGGTACACGCGGATCTTCCGAAAGAATCTCGACTTGTCTTTTGACTCGCCCTAAGCTCCCCGCATGAATAGGGATACGTTGTGACGAACGGGGGTCTCGAAAGGCGGATGTTTTCGGATTTGGACGGGAAACCACGATTTAAAGAGGCTTCTATTAAGATTCGATTTGCTACTTCTTCTCTTGCTTGGAACTTCAACAAAAAGCTTACCCCGATCCCTTTAGATCGGTTTATCTACCCAATCTTACTTTGTTTTCTCCGGTCTTTAGTAGATTAGATTTATCTTTGTTTTGTGTTCTTATCTAGATGCATTAGGGTTTCTCTTTTACCAAAGATTGAAGTTACTTGGCTTTACTAGATCAACTCTTGCGTCACACATTTGTTCCACGGATTCGATACCTTAGGTTCACCACTCGAGGGAAGAAGGGTCCCTTGACTACGACGGGAGACTTGTACGCTTGCGAGTCACAAACGAACTTTGATACAATTATTAACCGTCAACAGCTAGCTGTAAGCGCTTTGACGGTTGGGCTTTGGGTTTGGATAAGGTTGGTGAGGGCAGTGGTGAGAGAGAAAGGAAATTTGGGAATGTTTCAGTTCCACCACAACCCACACCCAAAGACAAGTTTACCTCCAAGCCAAACCAACCAAGAGAAAAACCGAGTGAGAAGGCAAGTGAAACGCCTAGAGAGAAACCAAGTGAGAAGCCTTGTGAAGAGCCTCATCCCATGCCTAAGCCCAGATCGATCCGTTTCCATTGTGAGTTTTGTGGAAAGGATGGTCACAAGAGAGCATTTTGCTTCAAGAGGAAGCGTGAGGAGAGAATGGCGAAGGAGTGGGCTATCAAGGACAAGTACCACCCTTCCGATGGTGTACTTGAGCCTCGTGTGCAGTTGCCCAGGGCCAAGGCGAGTGTGAGGTCAGTTCGGGCTTGGGGAGAGCGGAAGGCTGTTGGAGGTGCTGCTGCCCAGGCTACACCGGTCAGACCGGTGTGGAGCACGGTCGGACCGGTGCGGGCACGGATAGGCGGCGGTTGGGTTTCGTGCTCGTACGGTGCGAGGGTTGTTTACGGAGGTCGTGGTTCGGTGGTTGGTCCGGAAAGTTTGCAGGAGGCCAGTTTGCTAGGCATTCTCCCCCTCGAGCTCACTACGGGGATGGGAGGAGTCATGACTTTGAGAAGGAGAGGAGGGATGGTCCACGGGCTTTCTTTCGTGGTTTTGGTCCTCCTCCCGGGCGGAGAGGGTTGGTTCCCTCATGGTGGTTACCGTGGTAGTGTTCGTGGAGGTAGCTTTGGTAGGAAAGATGGTTTGGTTTTTGCTAACCCCACTTTCGAGCAAATGGCTAGGCACTGGTTTTACACATTTGGAATTAACCCCAGTGTCGAGTCGGTTGCTCGGTCTCGCTCTTGGTTTTGAGTTGCAGGTGGATCGCCCGGAGAACATTTGGTTGATATCGGGGGGTGGTTCTTCGGCTTCATATCCCGGTAGTGATATGTAGGTGCATCACTTTCGGGGATGGTGGACAAGGATGAGTGAATTGTGAATAAATGATAAAGGTAAGTGTATTTGTGACCTTCGAGTGTGTGGCCTTGGTCAAGCCACTTGGTTTTTTTTGCTCTTTGCCTTATCTCATGTGTGTAAGGTGAGCTTTGTACGCTCTTTGTCCTTAATGCATGAGTTTAGGGGGAGCTTGTGAGTTTGGTGCTCCTTTGCTCTTTTGCCGGTGGTGTCAAGCCCTTTTTGCCTCCCCTCGAGGAGCCGGTGGTTTGTGAGCTTTGTGTGTGGGAGCTCCTTTGTAGCATATGTATAGCTTTCCTTTGTGCATTTCTTGCATTTGGCATGGCATATGTAACATGATGTATAGGCATCCTTGTATCTTAGATTGCATGCATTTTGTATCATATGCATTGGTTAGGAAAAGCTTCTTTCATATACATTGTTCACCATGGAATGAGATATATGTCTTTGTGAGCTTGTTTGGTATGCTACGGTTAGTTTGGCTTAGCTCTTGATGATCTTGATGAATAATCCATGGTTGATAGCTATGCTTTTGAAAAATGTCACATGTATGCTCTCTCTTGTGTAAATGCCTTTACATGCTCTTGACATGTTTGTGTGGCCTTGCTATACTTAATTTGTGGTTGGATAGCTAGTTTATTGATCATATGGGGCCAAAGGCTCTTTTGCCATCATGAATGTTTAGCCCTCTTGACTTATCTTGTGGAGGAGCATAAGTTCCTTTTTGTCGCAAAGACATTTCATGTACCATTTACAAATCTGAAAATGAAATGAAAAATGCCTGGAAAATATGCTCCCATGTCATACGTGCTGAATTTAATTTGCTTTGGGTGCTAAACCGTTGCATGATGCCTACCAATGAAAAGTCTCATAAATAGAAGTAGGCACATGGCTCGGTGGCTTTGACATGACATGAGGTGCTTGTGGGTGTTTGTGATGGTCTTATGGTTAGAATGGCTGTCCTAGCATGAAGTTTGTGTGGCTTTGCCATTTTGATATGCTTTGATCATGTTTAGGACTTTGCTCATGAGAGGCAAGTTTTTCGCAAAATTGCCAAAATCCATCTTAGCTTCGTCCAATGGTTGTGAAACTTGGTGATCATGTAGTTGAGATCGATACGAAGCCGTACAGTATCTAACTTGCTCATTTGGATGTGTGTAGCATTCTTTGTTGAATTTTGTATATTTGAGAAGCTCTAGGTTGAAAGTTTTGCATTTTTGGCTTGATTCATGCATTGCCAACAAGGGGGAGAAGTTTGAGCTTGAAATGGCTTGTTGGGCGCGTTTAGAAGGTTTTCAGGTGGTTTCGAGCCATTTACGGGCTCTTGTTGTACACCGGTCCGAACGGTGATGAGCACCCGTCGACCGGTGTGAGTCTTGGTCTCGTACATATGTTGGGCACCGGTACGAGCGGTGGTGATGACCGGTCGACCGGTGTGAGCCGAAGTTCTTTGCGGTCCCGTTTCAAGTGGTATCTTGCATGCATTCGTCCGGGGGAGATGCATTGGTTCGGGGGAGCTTGCATGTGTGCAGGGGGGCTCTTTGTGGTTGTTCGAGCTTTGTTTCGGTGGTTTGTGCTCTTTGCTTGAGCTTTGCTTTGTCTCGGATGTGTCGAGCCGTTGCCCTTGCCTAAGGGGTCCGAGACTTGTCTTCTTCAAGTGATCTTGCTCTTTGCCTTTGTTTGGCTTTCGATCGCTTGTTGGAGTTTCTTTTTGTTCGTTTCTTTTCTTTTTCTTTTCTCTCTTGTTACTTTCGTGTGGGTGTTGTCAATGCACTCATCAAGGGGGAGATTGAGGACCATGTGTGGTTCGAGGACCGGTGGATGGTCGCTTCCTTGTGTGATGAGTGATTGACAACGTTGTGTGGACCGATTCTTGGCTAAGTATTGCGGTGCGGGTTGCGGCTTGACCGGTGTTGGTGCGGGTGAAGAACAAGCGCGAAAGGTCGTCGCGGTGAGGCCTCCGGGTGTGGAGAAGACAAGTAGGCTTCGTTCGAGGGACCCGGTGGCCAACGGGGTCAAGTGCGGGCCGCATGGTGGCATGAACGGCAAGATGAAGTCATGGACGGTTTCTTGGTTGATCCTCAAAACCAAGGTCGAGCTGGGACTACGTGGGAGCCAAGTCATGAGTGGAGATTGGCGGAGGCTACACCGAGTTCGCGGGGTTTCCGGTGGTTCACCGAAAAAACCCCTTGGGTTCCTTGGTTGATCCACAAAGCCAAGACCGGAGAACCGAAGACGGAGGTGCGGCGGCACGACCGGTCCGACCGGTGGGTCGGCCGGCTCGACCGGGGGGGCCGGTCGACCGGTGAGGAGCACCGGTCGGCCCGGTGTGCGGCGACGCGGTCCGGAATCTTCGAAGCGGAGGACACGCGTCGGGATCGCATGGCTTGCGTCGAGGCTACGCGGGGTGCGGTCGCCGGGCATCCGTCCGATGGTGAAGACATCAAGAATTCCAAATCCGCCCTTGAGGGGCTTGTATCCCTAGTTGTTAGAGAAGGGCATTTTAGACATTCGGTTGCCTCCATATAACCCAAGAGGTGAGAGGATGGCAGCCAACTCTTGGAACCCTAGCTCATTAGTTTTCCTGCTTTCCACCTATTTTCTCTATGTTTTCCTTAGGACTAGCAAGAGAGCTTCACGGAGAGATCTTGTAGAGAGGGATGGATGATCGGGCGTCTTGCTAGACCTTGTACGAACCTTTGTTTCATGTATAGATGATTCGGCGTGGTTCCTCAAGGTTTGGATGTGTTTTCCCCGGTTGTTCTTGGTGGTGATTTTCGGAGCCCTCTCTTCGTGATTTCTTTGGGGTGTTTTCGGGGCTTTTCTCTTGGGGATTTGATGGGGGAAATTTGTGGGAACCCTTCGTGGTTCTTTGGGCTGTGATTCCCCTCCCAAATCCGTGAGAAAAAGTGCTCGATTTTGGGGTTTCTTGAGTTATTGGGTTGGAAGTGCTCTTGGCGGGATTTCTTCGATTCCTCCTTTTTGGACGAGTTTTTGTGGGATTAAACTTGGCTATGAACTCCTCATGAGGTGTTCATGATATCCCCAAAGTCTTGTTCAAGTCCGTGGAGCGATTCGGGAGATCGAGATTTGGATTTGGGGGAGTTGACCCGCGGGTGCTGTTCATCCGGAGCCCCCAGGCTACACCGGTCCCGACCGGTGCTCTCGACCGGTCCGACCGGTGCGAGCCCTTGTGGGTTTTTGCTCGGGTGAACGTCTTGGTGAGTTCGTTGTTGTCCCGTGTTGCTGTCTGTTTCGAGTTTGGGTCCGTTTGGTGGTCGGTTGGCTCTGTTTGGTGTCTTGGGGGCTTTCGGTGCCATCGGTCGACCGGTGTGTCTCACCGGTCGACCGGTGTAGAGCCACTTAGTGGAAGTTGCTCGGTTTCACTGCCGGGGACCGGTCGGCCGGTGGTGCGCACCGGTCGACCGGTGTGGGTCTGTAGACTCGATGTTTGGTTTTTCCGCTGCGTTTCTCGGGTCGGAAGGTTGTGTGTTGGTTCCTAGGTCCAGTGGCACTCCAGTGGCTACGTGGGCTTGACCAACCTTGGTAGTGAGTCGGAGACGTGTATTGGAAGCCGCGTTCATCTTGTTTGAGTTTCGTTCTCCTTCGAGAAGAATTTTTATCGGCTCCCATTCACTCCCCCCCTCTCTGGTTCTCCGTATCGGTCCTTCAGCCACGACTTATACCTAGGTGATAATTAAATTTCAGCACGTGGTTCGACTCACATGAACATAGAAACTAAACTTTTGGTTGGTTTAAAAATCTATATCCTTGGTTTCTCTAAGATTGGAATTTTTCTAAGCCTCATTTAATTTTATTTCATTCAAAATCTCTATCATTTGGCCAAAATTAGAACCTAGACCTATGCCCCCATGATCAAGCCGGGAAAAGTTTGCTCTCAACCAATGAAGGCAAACTATACTGGTGAGACCGATATCAATATAGTCGGAAAATATTTTCGACTTACATTTGTTTTTAATGGTTTAAAAACTTCAATAAATTTATGTTTGAGCTCTTCCATAGCTCTGAAAATATTTTAATTTTCGAAATTAGAGGAGTGCTTAGCCTTAAACAGGCTTAGAGGGAGGCAATCTAGTTAAAGTTAATCATGCATGCACCATTGGATGCCCTTTCATCAACTTTCATCAAGACCACATGCAAAAGACAAGCATGGGTGGGCAGCAAGCATGTCTTTGCAGGAATTTCATGGTGGCATGTGAAGCAAGTGGAGCAAGGGAGCATGGACATGACTCAAAGCATGAGGCATCAAGTGGAAGGACCAATAATGCAAGAAAATGAGTCGACGAGAGCGTTTGAGCGGTGCAACTCGTGGAACACACGGGCAAGAAAGTCACGGAGGAGAAATGATCATGCTGGAGGAAAATGGAGCCCTGGGGAGGCACACGGCCACCCAGGCCGGTCGGCCCAGGCCGGCCGGCCGGCCTCCCCTACAAAAGGAGCCCCCCGGCTCCCGTCTTCTGCAGGCAAGCATCCCTCTCCTTCCTCAGTTTGTGTGCTCAAGTTTTTGTGCCCAGAACCACTTTAGACATAGCCAACCTTCCCAATCTTGATAGCTCAAACAATACACACCCTTAATCCACTCAAAGTCCACATTCCGAAGTAAGTTTTTAAGTGCCTAATTACCGGTTGCAACCCAGAATTTTAGTGGAGAGAACAGTGTTGCAATCATGTGGAAGAAAACCACAAGTCTCTTCACCAAGAAGAAGGGGTCATCGTCATCCAAGCCGTCTTCGACGACGTCTTCAAGGAGGCACTCGGTTTCCGAGTCTCCTCAGAGAATGGAGGAGGACACGGCACCACCAAGGAGGAACGACACTCTCCTCCTCGGTGGCATGAGGGCAACAAGGAGCACGTCCATGAGGTTTACCGAACCTCAAGGGCGTACGGAGGAGCTACCCGTCTCACCTCGTCGATCGACCCGTTCATCCGCACCACCTCCATACACTCCGTGGTATTCCACATATGGCTTCATCATATTGTCGGAGGAGGAGGAGAAGAAACTCTCTCATCTTGAGAAGAGGCTTGTCGCAAACGTCGATTTCGACGATCAAGCACTCAACTATTTGGGTTTTGGCACACACATATATTATATGTTGGGGAACCTTGGATGGGTGCAATTCTCCAACGGTGTGTCATCAAACACCCACAAGGAGTTTGCCTTGGCAATCTTGATGACTATAGCGCCCATCCTTGATGAGGGGGTGCAAAGTTTATCATTCTGTTTGGAGGGAATCCAACAAGTGGTTCCCTACGAGTATGTTAGGGAGCTACTTGGGTTCCAAAAGGGAGCTTCGGATAAAGTCGACGTGCCAGACAGCTTGTTAGATGGATTTTGGAATTTAATCTGTGGAGAAGCCCACCAACAACGGAATTCCATCTGCAACCCCATTATCCAAGTATTCCACTCTTGGATGTGCAAGAGGATTATGGGGAGGATGAGGGAGACGAAGGTGACCGACACGGAGTTGAATTGTCTCTACTCGGCTTAAATTGCCAAGCAGCCAATAGACCCCTCATACCTCATGATCAACCGATGGTGTTGCGAGGCAACATAGGGATCAGGAGATATTGGTTCGGGGTGTTACCTCTCTATGTTGGCCTTCTCCTTAAGGCCGGGGATTACAAGGAATCTCGAACATCTTTTACATGGAACCCCTCTCGGTTTTGAGTATTTGAAACAAGGAAAATATATTAGTGGAGATGAGAGAGGAGGCTTTCATGTGGCCAAGGTGAACCTACCCCTTTCGGACACAAGGCTTAGGCTTTTCATTCAAGGGAAGGAAGATTGGTTGGAGGAGGGACTCCTTGTCCCGGCAAAGAAAAATAAAAGAGGAAGAATTGTAGAGAAGGGATCTTCCTCCACACAAGCGGGTGGTGCACAACCTAACTATGTGCCACCATTCGGAGGGATCCCTACTCCGCCAAGTTATTACGAAGGGCCACAAATGCAAGCATGGGGGGGTGGTGCACCGGTGCCCCCACCAAATTATGTGGTGCCCGTAACCTTCGCGGAGCCCTACGCACAATATCCCCAACCACAACAAAGCATGGCCATAATTGGAGGGTATGTTGCGAGAAACATGCAAAACGTCGCAGCCATCCAATCCAATGCGGCTCAACTTGGTGAGGGAAATGCAAATATTGCCTATGAGCTTGGGCGCCTTTAACTAGTACAGTCGGATCAATTAGTTGGAGGGGATGTCCAACCCTACTATGAGCAAGGGTACAACTACCAAGATTATCAACACCAACCACCGGCGGAGGACTAGGAAGAAGGAGGAACTTTAGTTTTCTTTTCTTTTCCCTTTCTCTGTAATTTTCAACTTGTGTTTTCTTGTGTTTGCGTAGTATTTTCGGTTATCATTTAAATTTCAGCAAGTGTGTTAGTTTGTTTTTAGCATGTATTTCAGCTTGTTTTCATCATTAATAAAGACACCACCTTGTTTACACCTTTGGAAAACTTACAAACTTTGTGCCATGATGATATATGATTATAATTGCCGCTTTGTTTATCTTCATAATTGATTTATGCATGTTAAAGCTAGTGCTCTCTTAAAATATGAATCTGAATTTATCTAATTGCTAGCTTAATCTTTAGCGGAGGTTATGATTGAAATAAAGACCCATAGTGTTTTATGAGCTCTCAACTTATAGATAGATTAAAGATGGTTTTTATGCCCATGAATATCACTAACCTTGTCATGAATATCACTTGTGTGTTGCTCAACCTATCCAGAGCCTTATATATATTTGAGTGCATAAACCTTAGTGTACAAGATTTATTTTTGAGTGAGTTATTGCATGCCATGATTTCTCTTGCCCGAGACTAAGAAGCTGGTCATTTCGTTTTTGCGTATCTATCTTTTTGCTAGCCTTTTATCCGTGCATTGTGTATCCCCACGTCGGAGATCTCACAACCCTCGCCGGATATCCACCCTTAAAACCAAATATCATCTTTTGTGATTATCTCCTTGACCACAACCTATCATTGAGGATGGATCATCAATTCAAGGAAGATTGCAAGACGGTGCCACGATTAAAGATCTCAAGTATCTCTCCAAAGGAAAAGTATTTCCGGTACCGACCTTATTTATCACCTCTTTGCCCGAGGACGAGCAACATCTAAGCATGGGGGGGGAGGTAGGTACGATGCAATCTTAGAGTTCAAATGGGAGCAAATAAAAAATTCAAAAGAAAGAAAGAAAGAACAAATATATATATATATATATGAGAAAAAGAAAAAAAATACGAGTATGTGTAAAAATAAAAATAAAGTGAACTCCTCGGTTCTCTAAAAGAGCATTAGGAATTTCAAGGCTTCAAGATTAAAAGATCCATACTCATTTTCCAACCACGTGAATTCCAATAACGAGGACTTCCTTTGTGCCTCGGGATCACTCTTTGCCATTTGCACTTGTCCACCCATCTCAAGTGTGTGTATTTTTTGCTTTCCCCTCCTTGATATAACATTATTTTCCAATGACCTTTTTGACGAGTCTCGGTAAGACCATGAGAAGCTTGTCTTGTTTTGACAACATCTCATTTGTAATATCTTGGTAGGACTAAACTTTCCCAAAAAGCTCCATATAAAGCCTGCCACATACATATATGTTATGAGAGGGAAAGGAATAGAATGTATAGGCTTGAGGGACAAGATGAGATGAGAGTTCCTGAGCAATATGCAAGATGATTTAAATTTGTGAACTTGGTTTAGCTCTTTTTCAACTAGTTCTTATTTTCAAAATTTCTGAGATCTATTTAAACTTTGGGAGCATGTTAATACTCATGGCGTAAGCTTAATTAAGAATCTACCCTCCATAGAGATAAAGGCTAGTACATTATGGAACTTTACGAATTAAAATTTCGAGAGCATTGTGTTTTCTCATGTATGATCAAGTGCAAGGTTTAAAACATTGATGGGCAATGATGATATCCATCGAAGGCTTACTCGAGGACGAGCATGGTTTAAGCATGGGGGAGATGTTGATGGTGAAAATCCGTCAACCTAGCCATGAGTTTACTTTCGGTGTTGGCATAAGTTTTATACCTTATCCATTGGTACTAACCCCCGTGGTATAACAAGTTCACTTGTGCATGTCGGTTTTAGAGTTTAGTGTTTATGCAGGGTTTTAGCGATGAAAGCAAGACTTTCAGGATAAGTTCATCAAGCACCTTGTGACAAGACCTTGAAGCCTCGTACAAGTCATGCAATGAAGCAAACTTGACTCCAAGAAGCCTAGCGACTAACCCGAGAAGATGACAAACTCCGAGGACCTACCCAGAAAAGTGTCGAATCTTGCAGGACAAGGAGCTACGTCCAACTCGGAGAGAAACTGACGACAAGGTTCCACATGCAGAAGGGGGTAGGATCTAGAAAACTCGGGAACCGACGCCACGCGAAGGAGGCCGAGAACTGGGCCTGGATCGGCCCAGGCCGGCCGGCCCAGCCCAGTCCAGGGCCCATTTGCCCCCCTTTGACCTAGCCGCCATTCGGGCTATTTATAGCCCCGGGGACGAGAGCCACTCATCGATCAATTCGTCATCGGTCGCCGAGGAGAAAGAAGAGAGGGACACCATCCCGGAGAGGAGAGGGTCGAACTAGTTGACTAGGGTCTCCCTAGCCGACATGGGAACCTTGCAAGGAAGACCACGTTGGAGTTCCCGGAGCTAGAAGCAAGATCAAGGTAGGATCCCGGTGATGATCTTGTTTATGTATCATTGCACTAGTTGAATTATCAAGTTGAATCGATTTCTAGCGATCAAGCGTTTCTTCGATGTCTTCGTTTTTCGATCGGCTTTGCTTATTCTAGATTTATTCTCGAGATAGATCACATAGGCTGTTCTTGTAGCCGTGGTGGCTAGAGGTACACGCCGGATCTTCCGAAAGAACTCGACTTGTCCTTGGACTCACCCTAGACTACCAGCATGAATAGGAATACATTGTGACAGAACGGTGGTTCCGAAAGGCGGGCGTTTTCAGAGTCGGACGGGAAACCACGATTTAAAGAGGCTTTTAATAAGATTCGATTTGCTACTTCTTCTCTTGCTTGGAACTTCAACAAAAGGCTTAACCCGATCTTTCTAGACCGGTTTATCTACCCTATCTATCTTTGTTACCTCCGGTCTTTAGTAGATTAGATTTGTTTTGTGTTCTTTATCTAGATGCATTAGGGTTTCACTTTACCAAAGGTTGAAGTTACTTGGCTTTACTAGATCATCTTTTGTGTCACACATTTGTTCCTCGGATTTGATACCTTGGGTTCACCACTCGAGGGAAGAAGGGTCCCTTGACTACGACGGGAGACTTGTCCGCTTGCAAGTCTAAACGAACTTTGATACAACTATTAACCGTCAACATCTGCTATGCTCTGAATGTACCAGATCGACAGTTATGCTTTGGACCTGTTAGCATATACTTTGATTCTGCTATGCTCAGATCGACAGTTATGCATTGGACCTATTAGCTTACTTTAATTCCGATGGCCACAAAATCTCATTGGGAATTGCATCGCAGTGGTTTATAATGTAGTCCACCCAATCTGCTATATAATCATGTCAAGGTGGATTAGGGAGACATGCCTTAATAGTTCATCTTCAATTGATTGACTGTGGATTTGATGGATGGATTTTGTTGCCAACAGATGAAGTTATATGAAATGTTGAAATTCATTTTCATGTTCCTGCTGCTATAATTTTTGCACTGTAAATTCATGAAAAGCATAAAGGATGTTAGCATACTTTAATTTTGCTATGCTTTGAATCTAGTGATAACTAGATAGTCTTATGCTTTGTTGTGAGTGTTAATTGTTTCACTACTGTCATATATATTGTTATTGTTGGTGTCATGATGTGTTGTGAGTGTTGTTTCACTACTGTCATATATAATGTCATGACCATTGCTTTATCCTCCTGTTGCACGTACATGTGGAACACACAATCCAACGCTGCTCATGTTGGACAAGGAACCAGTTGAAGGAATTTAGTCTCTGCTTTGATATACAAGCGTATTGTTGTGTCCCTTCAAAATGGTTAGAATTTATCCCTGTATGCTAATTAAGTAAAATATGAACTGTGTATGTCTGTATGAAGTTCATAGAGGTTTGGTATCTACATTCTGCTAAACAACATCCCCCGCTAAAGTTCCAAGACCTCCAAAATGTTTTGAACTGGTCAGTTTCTTGTAGGTTTGGTTCACAAAAATCAATCTCTTAGTGTTTCTAATTGGTATTGTTGACCATGCAAGGCCTTTGGTACAGTATTTTTTGTTCACAAAAAATCAATCTCTTAGAGTTTCTAATTGGTATTGCTGATCATGTAGGGCCTTTGGTGATGCACAGTACAGAGTGACGAAAGGAAAGAAAAAAAGCCAAAAGCCACACTCAAGCACAAAACAAATCTCGCTGTAAGACCGAGGTTTTTTTATGGTCCCTTCTTGCCTATTTGGTACTACATTAACATGCCATTTTGGTACCTTGATGCAGTGTGCTCAGCACCCACGGGGGTCCTCTTTGTGTGGATTCCATGTGGCATTCCATATGTTAAGACTACTCGATGATGTAAGTAGATAATAATGCTCAACCTTGTCTCTGCTCATATTATCCATCTGATTTTAGAAAATGATTTCTACTTGTATTATCATAAATGATTGTATTTTGCAGGATTTCAAACCTCCTGTAGATGTTTACAAAGAAGATGTAAAGCGTCACAGAGATGTTGTGCGAGTACATTCCTAAGTAGGCCATCGACCAAAAGGGCAACTTGTACAGTGGTGCACTGTGAGTTTATTGTGACCAGAAACTTGAAACTCATTTAGTCTTCTTTAGTCAGGTGTTGTTGCCTGAGAAACCTGCTTGGCTTGCTTGGTTGGGGTCAGATACTACCTAGTTCAGTCTGTTTTCTCATGACTCCATCCAAACAAGCCCTAATGAGATTAACTTGAAACTCGATGTGATCCTAGCTGGCTTGTCTATAAATTTGATCTTGCTTTGCCAAAATCTGTGATGTGAGAATGTGTTTGTGATGTCTCCTTGCTGTGGTGGCTGCCATATCCTGGCTGGTTCCAGGATGCAACCCCTGGTGGCTGCCAAATCCTGGCTGGTTCTAGGATGGGTGGCCGCCGTATCTGTAACGAGCGTTAATTAAAGCTCGTTACAAACACTGATCAGTAACTAACGGGCTTCATTTAGAAAGCCCATTACAAAAATGCCCACAATGGAACGGGCAGTGTAAAAGCGTGTTACCAGTCCTGACCGGTGAGCCCCAGGACCCGGTCGTTCATCGAGATATAGGAGACGCAGGTTGAAAACAAGCGTCTCCTTTAATAGAGAGAAAGTGGACACGTGTAGAAACAGATGCGTCTCATTTCCTCGAGACAGTGGAGACGCCGGTTCATAGACTGCGTCTCTGATGTTAATTTAACAATAACTGGCTCTGTTTCATGTCCGTTACCGAAGTTCCATATGGGCCCAGAGAAACAGCCATTTCACGTGACCGGTGACTAGTTGTGGTAACAGTCGTTGTTTGATGTCCGTTACGAATACTAGTTGTGCTAAGACGCACGTGAAATAGACGTGTCTCATTTCGTCAAGATAGTGGAGACGCCGGTGCACATCAGGCGTCTCTGATATTGAGCTTCTGTAACGGGATTTGCTTTGGTGCCCGTTACGAAAGTTCCCTTTGGGCCCAGAAAAACAGCCATTTCACGTGACCATTGGCTAGTTGTGGTAACGGTCATTGTTTAATGCCCGTTACGAATATGACATATCAGTAACGGGCATCTGCCTGTTACCTTTCTTGGCTTATTTCTAACACTTGATCGGTAACGGGCGCATTGCCTGTTACCAAAGCGATCTATGCCCATTACCAAAGCCAGTTTTTCACGTAGTGAACCGCTCCTTTTGTGAGATGGCTCAGACGATACTCGATGAGCATAAGACTCCGAGGAGATATTGGCATGAGGCGGAGAACACCACGTGCCATGTTGGGAACCAGATTTTTCTTTGTGCTTTCATGAAGAGGACATACTATGAGCTCATGCATGGGAGAGCACCTAGAGTGAGCCATTTCAGGGCTTTTGGTTGTTAGTGCTTTACTCTCAAGAAGGGTAGGCTTGATAAGTTTGAGTTGAGGTCCTCCGATGGAATTTTTTTGGGTTATTCTAATCATTCTCGAGCATATTGTGTGCTCAACCTTAATACTAACCTAGTCATGGAAACCTGTGAGATTATCTAAAACGAGATCCAGCCATGCAGCTCGTCTATTTTTGAGTGTGCAGGTGACGATGAAGTTGGCAAGAAGATCTTTGAGGATGAGGAGGATGATGCTGGAGAGGATGATGGTGATGATGGTGAAGCTCCAACCACACATGTACCCTGTACTTCCACTACGACAACTACGGTGCAGGATGGTCCATTCCCTACACCGACTATGATCCAGCAAGACCAAGTGGAAGCTGCTGTTGAGGGGGAGGTCATCTCAAGGCGAGAGGCACCGAAGCGTGTTCAAGTTGATCATCTTCCCTCGAGAATCATCGGTGACATCAACGAGCGTACGACACGGTGAGGTCCAGAAATACTTCTCACGCTTTGTTTATTCGGCTTTTGTTTCTATCTTTGAGCTGAAAGACAATGGGCATGCACTCTCTGATTTTAATTAGATGAACGCAATGCATGAGGAGTTAGAGAACTTTGAGAGAAACCAGGTGTCGGAGTTAGTGGAGCCACCACTAAACTGCAAACCTATTGGGACAAAATGTGTGTGGAAAAACAAAGAGGATGGTGAGGTGGTGAGGAACAAATCGAGGTTAGTTGCTCAGGGTTATAGCCAAAAGGAGGGGATAGACTATGAGGAAACATTTGCTCTTATAGCCCGTTTGGAGGCGATTAGGATCCTTCTAGCCTTTTCTGTGGCTCAAGGGTTCAAATTGTAACAAATGGATGTGAAGAGTGTCGTCCTGAATGTGTTTTTAGAGGAAGAGGGTTATGTGAGGCAACGACCTAGCTTTTAGCGTGTTGTGTTCCCACACCGAGTGTATAAGCTGAGGAAGGCCTTACATGGGCTGAAACAAGATCTTAGGGCATGGTATAGCAAGTTGAGGGGTTCTTGTTCAGCATGGGGTTTGAGATGGTCAAAGTAGATAAGACTCTATTTTTTTAGGCAAGGCGATGATATCCTAATTGTTCGGGTGTATGTGCATGATATTGTCTTTGGCGGCTCGTCTTACTCTTTGGTTGCGAGGTTTGCAGAGGACATGAGAAAATAATTTTTGATGTCTATGATGGGAGCATTGCAATTACTTCTCGGGCTTCAAATCAAGCAGGCTAGGGAGGGAACCTTTGTGCATCAGGCCAAGTACATGAAGAACATCCTCAAGAAGATCAAGATGGATGACTCGAAGCCATAGTCAACACCGATGTGTATGACTACAACACTGGACGCTGTTGATGGTATATATTCGTATTAAACTTCAACTGAACTTGCAAGCGGACAAATCCTCCATCGTAGTCAAGGGACCCTTCTTCCCTCAAGTGTGAACCCAAGGTATCAAATCCGTGGAAAAATGTGCAATGCAAGAATCAATCTAATAAAGCCGAGAACTTTGATCTTCAAGAGGTGAAACCTATGCATCTAATCTTAAAGAACATTATGAAAACGAATCTAATCTATGAAAGCTGGAGGTAGCAAGAGATAGAAGGGGATATATAAACCAATCTAGAGAGATTGGATCAATCCTTCGTTGAAGTTCCAAACAAAGAAGAAGTAAACAAGTTCAATCTTAGAAAAAGCTTCTTTAAACCATGGTTTCCCGCCCGACTCCGAAAATGCCCGCCTTTTGGAGCCACCGTTCTGTCACAATGCACCCCTATTCGTGCAGGTTAGTCTGGGGTGAGTCCAAAGACAAGTCGAAATCTCTCGGAAGGTCAGGCATGCACCTCTAGCCACCACGGCTACACGAACATCCTCGGTGATCTATCTTGAGAATAGATCTTAAGATACGAAAAGCCGATCGAAATCAAAGACGTAGGAGAAACACTTGATCGCTAGAAATCAGATTGCAACTTGATAATTCAACATTACATGATACATGAATCAAGATCACCATCAGGATCCTACCTTGATCTTGCTTCTAGCTCCGAGAACTCCGACGTGGTCTTCCTTGCAAGGTTCCCACGCCGGCTAGGAAGATCTTCGTCAACTAGCTCGACCCTCTCCTCTTCGAGATGGTGTCCCTCTCTTCTCTACTCCTCGGCGGCCGATGACGAATGAGTTGATGTGTGGCTTCTGGCCTCGAGGCTATAAATAGTCCAAATGGCGGCTTGGTCAAAGGGGGGTCAACTAGGCCCTGAAATAGGTAGGGTCGGCAAGCCTGGGCCGGCCGGCTTGCGCCCACTTCGGCCCAGCCGACAGCCTGCTTTGCCTGGTGTTGCTTCCCGAGTCTTCTAGAGCCTTCCCCCTTCTGCATTGTGGGCCCTTGTCGTTAGTTTCTCTTCGGATTGGATGAAGCTCCTTGTCCCGCATGATTCGGCAGTTTTCTGACTAGGTCCTCGGAGTTTTCCATCTTCTCAGGTTTGGTCCCTGGGCTTCTTGGAGTCATGTTCACTTCATTGCTTGACTTGTACCGGGCTTCAAGGTCTTGTCATAAGGTGCTTGATGAACTTATCCCGAAAGTCTTGCTTTCAACACTAAAATCCTGCATAAACACTAAACTCTGAAACCGACATGCATGAACGAACTTGTTATACCAAGGGGGTTAGTACCAATAGATAAGACATGAAATTCATGCCAACACCGAAGGTAAAATCATGGCTAGGTTGACGGAATTTCACCGTCAACATCTCTCCCATGCTTAAACCTTGCTCGTCCTCGAGTAAGCCTTCGATGGATATCATCTTTGCCCTTCATTGTTTAGAACTCACACTTGATTATACACAAGAAAACATAATGCTCTCAAAAATTTAATTTGTTAAAGTTTCATAATGTACTAGCTTTCATCCCTACGGAGGGTAGATTATTAATTAAGCTTATCCCACAAGTATTAACATGCTCCCAAAATTTAAATAGATCTTAGAAATTTTGAAATAAAGAACGAGATGAAAAAGAGCTAAACCAAGTTCACAAATTTAAATCATCTTGCATATTGCTCATGAACTCTCAGCTGATCTTGTCTCTCAAGCCTATTTATTCTACTACTTTCCCTCTCATAACATATATATCAGTGGTAGGCTTTATATGGAGCTTTTTGGGAAACTTTAGTCCTACCAAGATATTATAAATGAGGTGTTGTCAAAACAAGACAAGCTTCTCATGGTCTTACCGAGACTCGTCAAAAAAGGTCATTGGAAAATAATGTTAAATCAAGGAGGGGGAGAGAAAAATACACACACTTGAGATAGGTGGACATCTGCAAATGGCAAAGGGTGATCCCGAGGCACAAAGGAAGTCCTTGTTATCGAATTGTAGATGGTTGGAAAAATGAGTATGGACCATTTAATCTTGAAACCTTAAAATTCCTAATGCACTTTAGAGAACTGAGGAGTTTACTTTATTTTATTTTTACACATACTCACATTTTTTTCTTTTTCTCATACATAATTTTTTTTCTTTTTTCTTTATACTCATTTTTTCTTTTTCTTTCTTTTTTTATTTGCTCCCCTTTGAACTCTAAAATTGCATTGTACCTACCTTCTCCCCCATGCTTAGACATTTGCTCATCCTCGGGGAAAGAGGTGATAGAGATAAGGTAGGTACCAAAAATATTTTTCCTTTGGAGAGATACTTGAAATCTTCAATCTTGGCACCATCATGCGATCTTCATTGAATTGATGATCCATTTTCAACGATAGGTTGTGGTCTAGGAGGTAATCACAAAAGATGATATTTTGTTTTAAGGGTGGATATCCGGCGAGGTTTGTGAGATCTCCGATGTGGGAATACACAATGCACGGATAAGAAGCTAGCAATAAGATAGATACGCAAAACGGAATGACCAGCTTCTTAGTCTCGGGCCGGAGAAATCATAGCCTGCAATAACTCACCCAAAAATAAATCTTGTACACTAAGGTTTATGCACTCGAATATATATAAGGCTCTGGATAGTTAGAGCAACATGCAAGTGATATTTATGACAAGGTTAGCATTACTTTTAGGAATAAAAAACATCTTTAATCCATCTAAAACTTGAGAGCACATAAAATACTATGGGTCTTTATTTTAATCATAACCTCCGCTAAAGATTAAGCTAGCATTTAGATAAATTCAGATTTGTATTTTAAGAGAGCATTAGCTAAATCATGCATAAAACAAATACAAAGATAAACAAAGCGGCAATTATAATCATATATCATCATGGCATAAATTTTGTTCATGATGGCACAAAGATAAACAAGGTGGTGACTTTATTCATGATGGAAACAAACTAACACATATGCTGGAATTTAGATAAAAACTGAAAACACTGCGCATACATAAACAAACACATGCTGAAAATTAAAGAAAAAGGGAAAAGAAAAGAACTAAAGCTCCTCCTTCTTCTAATCTTCCGCCGGTGGTTGGTAGTGATAATCCTGGTAGTTGTACCGTTGCTCATAATAGGATTGGACATCCCCTCCTGCGAATTGATCCGGTGGTACTAGGTGAAGGCGCCCAAGCTCATAGGCAATATTTGCATTGCCTTCACCTAATTGAGCTGCGTTGGATTGGATGGCTGCAATGTTTTGCATGTTTCTTGCAGCATATCCTCCGATTATGGCCACACTTTGTTATGGATGGGAAAATTGTGCATAGGGCTCCGCAAAGGTTACGTTGGGCACCACATAATTTTGTGGGGGCATGGCTGCACCATTCCCACATGCTTGCATTGGTGGCTCTCCGTAGTAACTTGGCGGTGTAGGAATTCATCCATACGGTGGCACATAGTTTTGTTGTGCACCTCCCTCTTGTGCTGAGGAGGATCCTTCTATAATTCTTCCTGTTTTATTCTTCCTTGCCGGCACAAGGAGTCCTTGCTCCAACCAATCTTCTTTCCCTTGAATAAAGAGTCTCAGTCTTGCATCCGGAAGGGGTAAGTTCACTTTGGCCACATTAAAGCTTTCTCTCTCATCTCCACCTATATATTTTCCTTGCTTCAAGTATTCAATTCCGAGAGAGGTCCCGGGTAGAAGATGTTGTGGATTTTATGGAATTCTCGATCTCAAGGAAATGGCCAACATGGAGAGGTAGCACCCTGAACTAATATCTCCCGATCCTGATGTTGCTTCACAACACCATCGGTTGATCTTGAGGTAGGAGGGGCCTATTGGCTGCCTTGCAATTAAAGCCAAGTAAAGCCAATTCAATTCCATGTCGGTCACCTTTGTCTCCCTCATCCTCCCCAAAATCCTTTTACTCATCCATGAGTGAAACACTTGGATGATGGGATTCCGGATGGAATTCCTTTGTTGGTGGGCTTCCCCCGAGATCAAGTTCCAAAATCCATCCAACATGCCTTCCGGCACGTCTACTTTCTCCGGAGCTCCCTTTTGGAAATCAAGTAGCTCCCTAATATTTTCATAGGGAACCACTTGCTGAATTCCCTCCAACCGGAATGATAAACTCTGCACCCCGTCATCAAGGATAGGTGCCATGGTCATTACAATCTCCAAGGCAAATTCCTTGTGGGTATTTGCCGACACCCCGTTGGAGAAATGCACCCATCCAAAGTGCTCCAACATATAATAATGTACGTGCCAAAACCCAATGAGTTGAGAGCTTAATAGTCGAAATCGACATTCGCCACAAGCCTCTTCTCAAGGCGAGAGAGTTTCTTCACCTCCTCCTCTCACATGATGATGAAGCCATATGCGGAGTACCACGAAGTGTACGGAGGTGGAGCAGATGATCGAGTCGATCGACGAGGTGGGACAGGAGGCTCCTCCGTACGACCTTGAGGTTCGGTAAACCTCATGGACGAGCTCCTTGTGGCCCTCATGCCACCGAGGAGGAGAGTGTCGTTCCTCCTCGGCAGTGCCGCGTCCTCCTCTATGCTCCGAGGAGACACGGAAACCGAGTGCCTCCTTGAAGAGGTCGTCGAAGATGGCTTGGACGACGATGACCCCTTCTTGGTGAAGAGACTTGTGGTTTTCTTCCTAATGATTGCAGCACTCTTCTCTCTAATATAATCCCGGGGTTTTAAACGGTAACAAAGCACTCAAGAACTATTTCGGGGTATGGACTTTAAGTGGATTAAGGGTGTCATTTGTTGGAAAAACAAACTTGGGAAGGATGGCTAAGTGTAAGGTAGTTCTAGACTAAAACTTCGAGCACACAAATAGAGAGATGGAAGAGTTGCTTGCCTGCCAAAGAAGAGGACCGGGGGTGCATTTATAGGGGAGGCCGGCCGGCCTGGCCCGACTGGCCTAGGTGGCCTCGTGCCCCTCCCTGGCTCGGTTTTCTCCATTTAATCATTTTCACTTTGTGACTTTTGTGCTCGTGTGCTCCACAAGTTGCACCACCCAAACTCTCTCATCCACTCCTTTGCTTGCATTATTGGTCCTTCCACTTGATGCCTTTGCTTTGAGTCATGTCCATGCTCCTTTGCTTCACATGCCACCATGAATTTCCTGCAAAACAATGCTTGCTGCCCCCCCCCCATGCTTGTCCTTTGCATGTGACCTTGATGAAAGTTGTTGGAAGGGCATCCCGTGATGCATCATGGTGCATGCATGATTTGCTCAACAAGATTGCCTCCCTCTAAGCATGTCTTAAGGCTAAGCAATCCTCTAATTTCGAAAATTAAAATAAATTCAGAGCTATGGGAGGGATCAAGAATAAATTTAGAGAAGTGTTTAAAGCATTAAAAACAAGATGTAAGTCAAAAATATTTTCGGACTACATTTATATCGGTCTCACCAGTATTGTTTGCCTTCATTAGTTGAGAGCAAGCTTTTCCGGCTTGATCATGGGCGCATAGGTTTAGGTTCTAATTTTGACTAAATGATAGAGATTTTGAATGAAATAAAATTAAATGAGGCTTAGAAAAATTTTAATTTTAGAGAAACCAAGGATATAGATTTTTAAACAAACCAAAAGTTAAGTTTCTAGGTTCACGCGAGTCCTACCACGTGCTGAAATTTAAATAATATCTAAATACAAGTTGTGGCTCTACTCGTGTGTTTTTAGCATGTAAAACAAATCAACCACAACATCATAAAGATGATTAAAGTTTGAGATAGGTTCTGAATTTATTTGGTTTTGTTTTCTCGAAAAGAAGCAAACAACACATAGGATGGTTCATGTAAAGGGTTTATGATCCAAGCAAAATATTCAACCAAGAATTATGTCTCTAATATTGTTCAACCACTCTAAGTCTAATGTCTTGTGTAGTAAATTTCAAAACTAACTTACTTGAAAAGACTCAAAAAACCTTGAATCGAGTTGTCCTCCCGATAGCTTATTCTTGACTCGACGAAACGGGTTGCCTCCCGCCTAGCACTTCGTTTATAGTCCATGGCTAGACTTCTTCACTTGATTACTTCGGATCAACACTATTTAAGGGCATTGCAATCTTGGGTACCCACTTCCGCACCATCTTGGGTATGGGCTTATTCTCTGGCTTAGTCATCTTTTTGGTCTTCACAGGCGGCTTTTGTTCCTTTGTCTTGTCAAATGCAACAACTTCCTTGATTTCCTTCACTTCCTTCTTCTTCGGCTCTTCCTTCTTCCTTGGTTCTTCCTTAACAATGCGACGATGAGGTGGAACATATTTAACTTCATCATATTGCATACCTCAAGGCGTGGTCGAAACTTGAAGGAACTCCTCTCGCCGTTAATGTTGAACTTGATCTCCCCCTTGCCAACATCAATGGTAGCTCCCACGGTCTTGAGGAAAGGCCTCCCAAGGATGAGTGGTGTCTTCTCACTCTCCCCCATCTCAAGTACCACAAAGTCGATGGAGATGAAGTGGTGTCCGACCTTCACGGGCACATCTTCGGCGATGCCCAAGGGATAGCGAATGGAGTTATCACCCAACTCCAAGCACAAACTCGTAGGCTCCAATGGTAAGCGTAGCTTCTCGAACATATCTCTTGGCATGATGCTCACACTTGCTCCAAGGTCGCATAATGATGTCTCGAACTTGAATGAACCAACGGAACATGGAACAGTCGGGCATCCAGGGTCTTTTTGCTTCTCTAGTCCATTTGCAATAGCGGCACTACATTGCTCAGACATCTTGACGTGATCTACCTCGAGTGTTTCCATCTCATATTTATTTGCAAGGATATCTTTGAAGTAACGAGAATATGTAGGAACTTGAAGGGCATCCAATAACGGCATGTTGATGCTAAGTCTACGCACAACCTCCACAAACTTCTCAAAGTGATTATCAAGTTTACCTCAAAAGTAGCGTGGCATGAGTTGCGGTATCCTCGTGTCTTCTCCCGGCATCTCAAACTCGGGCTCTTCGGTGACGATCTCCATAACTTCCTCCCTAGCAAATTCCTCTGCCTCGGCGGATGGTTTAGGCTTCCTTCCTCCCGTGGAACATTCCGGATCTTCGGTCTCCTTCCCTGAATGAATTTGAATAGCCTTCGCCATTTCTAGACCTTTAGGTTGACCTTGAAGCTTCCCTTCATTAGCAGATAGGCGCCTGGCAAGTTGTCCCACTTGCGTCTCGAGCATCTTCATCATGTTGACCACTTGATGGTTGGACCTTCTGACCTCCATCACCTTGCTATCGATGTTCTCCAACACCTTGTATATGGCCTTAAACTTGGTGACGTTGTCCTTGTTGATCTTAGCTTGCTCATCCATGAAGTCCTTCAATTGTATATGAAGCGGAATCGAATTCGGAATCGATGAGCTTACATTAAATTGAGGTCTACCTTGCTTGTAGCAGAAGTTCAGCAAATCTCCCTTCCTTTTGTAGTCGAGCACCTTGGCTTCCTCTGGACAATCCTTGTGGACATGGCCATATTCTCCGCATTATTCACATGTGGATCTTGCTTTGGAAGCATTGAAGTCTTGAGCCTATTTCTTTTCTATCTCCATCTTCTCCAACCTCCGCATAAGCGAATCGATCTTGCCCTCGAGTATGTCTTCCTTCCCCACTTGCAAGACTCCTTTGACGTTCCCCACGGGTTGAACTGGAAGTAAGCGTCCGGATGACGCCCATGTGTCATTGTCCGCGACCTTCTTGAATAGAGTGAAAGCTTGAGTCGGCGTAAGTCGATGATAGACCCTCCCGCCGATGCATCGATGATCGTCCTTGACGCCATGGTGAGTCCTTGGTAAAACTTTTGAACGAGGTCCTCCTTCGGGAACTTGTGATGTGGAACCGACCGAGTGTACTCATTGAAGCGCTCGAATACCTCTTAGATAGTTTCCGTAGGATATTGAGCAAAAGTGGCAATCTTATTATGCAAGCTTTGAGTTTTACCCGGTGAGTAGTATTCCTTCATGAAGGCCCTCATCAATGCATTCCAATCTTGCACCGTCTCCGCCGGTTGAGAGTAGAACCATTGCAAAGCCATCCTGAGTAGCGAAAAAGCAAAGAGCCTTGCCCTCATTTGATCTTGAGTCACCCCGTCCATGTTGAATGTTTGACATAGTTGAATGAACGCTTGGAGGTGAAGGTTCGGATCTTCTTAACGGGTGAAGGGTGAATGTTGCACTACGCGGATTGTTGAGATCTTGATCTCGAACGGCCTTCCAATATCCACAAGGTTCAAGATTGGTAAGTCGATGATGTCCGGGGTGCATAACTCCCCGATCTTGCATTATTGCGGTTGTTCTCCCATCGGTGGAAGTGGATTCTCCCGAGGACTTTGAGGTGGTGGATTCTTCAGAGATTCCAACGATCCTTCGTCTTCCGACTTCGAATCTATAAAATCCACCTTCTTAGCTTGTTGTGCTTCGCGTCTCCTTAGACTGTAAAGTTTTTCTGGATCATCCACAAAATTATCGGGTTTGTCGGAGAGGCAGCCGTCCATCTCCTGTTAGAGTTAGCGATAAACAAAATATACACAAACAAAAAATAAAAACAAATCTAAGAAAACTAGGGTTAGACAAACTAGATTAGATTGATTTTGAGGATGATCAAAAGTTAGTAGATGCAAAAAGAAAAACCAAAAGAAAACTGAAAATTACACAAAAAGCAACAAAAGATCGAATCTTAATCACTTGTTCCCCGGCAACAGCGCCAGAAAAAGGGGATTGTTGATGGTATATATTCGTATTAAACTTCATGTGGACTTGCAAGCGGACAAATCCTCCGTCGTAGTCAAGGGACCCTTCTTCCCTCAAGTGTGAACCCAAGGTATCGAATCCGTGGAACAATGTGCGATGCATGAATCAATGTAATAAAGTAGAGAACTTTGATCTTCAAGTGGTGAAACCTATGCATCTAATCTTAAAGAACATCTTGAAAACGAATCTAATCTATGAAAGCCGGAGGTAGCAAGAGATAGAAGGGGATAGATAAACCAAACTAGAGGGATTGGATCAAGCCTTCGTTGAAGTTCCGAACAAAGAAGACGTAAACAAGTTCAATCTCATTAAAAGCTTCTTTAAACCATGGTTTCCAGTCTGACTCCGAAAACGCCCGCCTTTCAACGCACCCCTATTCCTGCGGGTTAGTCTAGGGCGAGTCCAAAGGCAAGTTGAAATCTCTCGAGAGGTCAGGCATGCACCTCTAGCCACCACATCTATAAGAACATCCTCGGTGATCTATCTCAAGAATAGATCTTAAGATATGAAAAGCTGATCGAAATCAAAGACGTAGGAGAAACACTTGATTGCTAGAAATCAGATTGCAACTCGTTAATTCAACATTACATGATGCATGAATCAAGATAACCACCGTGATCCTACCTTGATCTTGCTTCTAGCTCCGGGAACTCCGACGTGGTATTCCTTGCAAGCTTCCCACGCCGGCTAGGAAGATCCTAGTCAACTAGCTCGACCCCCTCCTCTCCGAGATGGTGTCCCTCTCTTCTCTGCTCCTCGGCGGTCGATGATGAATGAGTTGATGTGCGGCTCCTGGCCTCGGGGCTATAAATAGTCTAAATGGAGGCTAGGTCAAAGGGGGGTCGACTTGGCCCTGCACTGGGTTGGGCCGGTCGTCCTGGGCCCACTTCGGCCTAGCCGATGGCCTGCTTTGCCTGCTGTTACTTCCCGAGTCTTTTGGAGCCATCCCCCTTCTGCATGTGGGCCCTTGTCGTCAGTTTCTCTTCAGAGTGGATGAAGCTCCTTGTCCCACAAGATTTAGCAGTTTTTTGACTAGGTCCTCGGAGTTTTTCATCTTCTCGGGTTTGGTCTCTGGGCTTCTTGGAGTCATGCTCACTTCATTGCTTGACTTGTACCGGGCTTCAAGGTCTTGTCATAATGTGCTTGATGAACTTATCCCGGAAGTCTTGCTTTCAACACTAATATCCTGCATAAACACTAAACTCCAAAATCAACATGCACGAACGAACTTGTTATACCAAGGGGGTTAGTACTGTCGTATGGACCTCCCTGGGCCCACTACCTCGGTGGGTACCAGGACCGACTACTTGGTGGGCCCCTGGGACTACCTGACTTGTGCCGCACGGTACCTGTTGGCGTGAGGCGCAAGGACCACGGTGGAGATGTACTCGGATAGGAAGCTACGCACGCCATGTACAGTGTAGAGGACTCCTAGACGTACACGACTAGTACTCTCTCCCTAAACCGACTTGTAACCCTGCCTCCCGGACTATATAAGGCAAGGCATGGACCCCTCCTCTCTCATACGCATCAGATTACGCCATCTTGTAATCACACCCAATCCAGAGCTACGCAGCATCTAGGACTTAGGGTATTACGCACTTCGCGGCCCGAACCTGTCTAAATTGTGTGCCACGTGTCTCTTCCTTCGAGTTAACGATCTCGACGAGGCCACATTCATCTACTTCGGGTACTCCCCTTAGTAGGTTGCCAGTCTAAAACACCGATAGCTGGCGCGCCAGGTAGGGTCTCTCTCCGGAGATCATATGGCGAACTCGACGGCTTCCATCTTCATCAAGCCAACCGTCGCCTTCAAGTGCGGCGATACCTTCGTCTTCGGCTCCTGGGTCTACACCGCTGACGGCGCTAGATCCTTCCAACGCCGCCTCACCATGTCGCCCAACCCGGAGACTGGGCTCGTGACGCTTCGTGAAGTAGTCACGGGCAATCTCGTTGGAAAATTCGGCGAAATTTCGCTCTACAACCAACACGCCGACTTCGAGCTTGGATCCGACTCCAACTCGAACTCGACGTCCCCGTGGGCTATCGCGTGCGAGCCGACTACCCAGCCATCGCATGCGGCCTCCCCACTCTGTGAGCGCTTCGCACGTGGCCCCCGCGACGTCAGCAGGGCCCACTCGAAGGCTCCCACCACGCGTCGGGCCGGCAAGGAGATCGTACCCCAGTACGACTCGGACTCCGACACCATCCCCGGCTAAAACTCGGACTCCAACCCTCTCTCCGGCTTCTACTTGGATTCCTCTTACGAGTTCGACTTCGGGTCGGACCCTGATGAGCCCGAGTCCGAGAACAACACCACATAGCAACCCCTGTTAGGACCAGCTTTCGGCCTGGTTATAACATCTACACCCGGCCGGGAGATACGTCTCTTCGGCCGGACCGCAAGCCCGCAGACTTGACAGGAGGGAACTCATGCTGCGTCGCCTACCTCGACTCACTTCCCTTCCAGGAGGGAACACCGCTTGCTTCAGCTGGGGAGCACACTCCAACAGAGGTGGCAACCAGCGACTCCAGCCTTGGCTCTCCCGACCGGCAAGTCTTCATGGCTACCAATGAGACGCCAGGGCCCTCAGGGACGGTCCCTAACCAATACCTTGAGGACATCTCAGCGGACGAGTTGTCCACCAACGCGCCCGCCGACGAGACCGCCGCCAACAGAGACGCCCGATGTGAACACAACAGAAATTGGAACGAACGGCGCCGACGTCTCCGCGAGTCCTTCCCCATCCGCAACCTCGCAGAAGCACTCGACCAAGTCGAGAGCCGGGTACACACTACCCCAGAGCAATGTCTCATGTCTATCACTACAATAGCACGTCAGGCTCAGGGGATGCGCGTGGGACAAGTCATCTCCAAGCTCGCGAAAGACGCCTACTTCATGCGAGTCAACACCAGGGTCGCTCAACCACCTCCCGTCAGGAACCGCGACAACGAAGCCACAAGTTGCAGTGCGGACATCGGTCGCAACCGTACTCGAGCGGAGCTACATCTAACCCCAACCGTACTCGGGCAACAGCTGGTGGACCCTCTCAGGGTGGCAACAGCGCTGGTGGTGACCGGGAAATTGTCCCTCACCGCGATCCTGGAGGTGGAGGCAGCGACGGCGGGAGCTCCAACCATGGGGCTAACAGGAGGGCTGGGGGCGGTGGCGACCACGGCGGCTGAGGCCACGCGGACAGCCACGTCTCCAGCGCCTCACGTGGCGGCTTCGATGCCTGCCAGAAAATCGAAGAACTACGGCGCAAGAAGGCTTCCACGGCAGGCGACAACGACGACTTCCCTGCCTTCTCTACGCGACTTCGGAACCTACTCCTCCCAGAGAAATTCAAGCCTCTAGAAATCACAAAGTACGATGCGAAGTAAGATCCAGTGCAGTGGCTCAGATGCTACGCCCTCTCCCTCGAGAACGCTGGTGGCAACAACGACACCAAGTGCCTCTACTTCCCCTTCTGTCTGAAGCAAGCCCCGCTTACATGGCTCGAGACACTTGAGAAGTACTCGATCGACAAGTGGGACCAGCTGAAAGAGCAGTTCACTAGCAACTTCCCAGGTGCTATGGGCCACTCGGGTACTCGCATGGACCTGGCTATGGTGAAGCAGGAACAAGGCGAGACCCTTCGCAAGTACATGCGGCGCTTCTTCGACAAGCGTGCCACCGTAGTCGATGTCTCTGGCAAAGAAGTCATCGACCTCTTCCAAGACGGTCTCTACCACCGTCGCACCTTCGAAGACTTCGGCCGTCGCCGCCCAAGCTCCATCACCCACCTCAAGGACATGATTACCTCCTGGGCTGATGAAGAAGACAAGGCCAACGCCAAGTACGACGCCATCCGTGGCAAGAGCAAACAGAATACTAGCGGCGGCAGCAGCAACAACAGGAACCAAGGTGGTCGCAGCAACAACTACTCAGGTCCCAACCGCAAGCGCAAGCCAGACAACACTGTCGCGGCCATCCAGCGCCCTACGAAGGAGAACTCGAAGAAGACCTCCGGCGGCTTCAAAGACTTGCTGAAGGAGAAGTGCCCGTAGCATCTGGACAGCAACCACACCACCGAGCAGTGCTATCAACTCCGGCGAGCACTCAAGGATACTCCAGAGCCACGACACCCTCACGACAAGAAAGGCAAGAAGAAGACCGACGAAGGCAACGGCGACTTCCAGGAACCCGACAAGACGGTCAACGTCCTCTTCGGCAGACTACTGAGGACCATGTGTGGTTCGAGGACCGGTGGATGGTCACTTCCTTATGTGATGAGTGATTGACAACGTTGTGTGGAGTGATTCTTGGCTAAGTATTGCAGGTGCAGGTTGCGGCTTGACTCGTGTTGGTGCAGGTGAAGAACAAGCGCGAAAGGTCGTTGCCGGTGAGGCCTCCAGGTGTGGAGAAGACAAGTAGGCTTCGTTCGAGGGACCCGGTGGCCAGTGGGGTCAAGTGCGGGCCGCATGGTGGCATGAACAGCAAGATGAAGTTGTGGATGGTTTCTTGGTAGAGCCTCAAAACCAAGGTCGAGCCGTGACTACGTGGTAGCCAAGTCATGAGTGGAGATTGGTGGTGGCTACACCGAGTTCGCGGGGTTTGCATTGGTTCACCATAAAACCACTAGGTTACTCGGTTGAGCCACAAAACCGAGGCCGAAGACTCGACGAGGAGGTGCGGACACCCAGGCCGGTTCAACCCCCCTGGAGGGGCGGTCAGACCGCCTGGGCCGGTCAGATTGCCCGTGCCGGTCTAACCTCCTAGGGGGGGCGGTCTGACCGCCCTGGTCGCTGGCGCCGAGATGCTTCGAAGCGGAGGACACGCGTCGGGATCGCAAGGCTTGCGTCGAGGCTAAGCTTGTTGCGGTCGCCGGGCATCCGTCCGATGAAGAAAATCTGAAGACTTCCAAATTCGTCCTTGAGGGGCATGTATCCCTAGTTATTAGGTAAGGGTAGTTTATTCTTTTGGTGCCTGCATATATACTCTTTGAGGGGATGGATGGAAGCAAACTCTTGGAACCCTAGCTCATTTGTTTTTCCATTTTCATTCTCTTTTTCCCTAGTTTTTCCTAGGACTAGCTTGACAGCTTCATGTGAGATCTTGAGAGAGGGATGGATGTTTGGGTGGCAAGCTAGACCTTGTACGAACCTTCATGGTATGTATAGATGGTTCAACGTTGTTCCTCAAGGTTGAGAAGTGTTCTTCCCGTCCTTCTTTGTGTTATTTTTCGGAGCTCTTTGTTGGCGGAGTTTTGAGGACAATTTCTTGGGGTTTTTGGTGGGTGTCACGTATGAGGATCTTGTGCCTCTTTTGCTGGTGACTTTGCCAACAAATCGCTCTTGAATCGGACTCGATTTGGTGTTTTTTCGAGTTGGGCGAGTTCTTGACCTAGAGAGGCGATTTCTTTGATTCCTCTTGATTGTGAGCGATTTGGGTCGATTCCTTTGAGGTAGAGGTTTCCCAGGAGGTAACCCAGCTATTCTCGAAGTTTCGCTGCAATCCGTGGAGTGATTCGGGAGATCGGGCGTGAGGAAGTTGAGGGTTGACCCGCGGGTTCATTTTCTGGAAGGGGCGGTCTAACCGCCCTGGGCTTTCCAGGTCAAAGTTTTGTTTCGCCGGATTTTCCTCTGAGAGTTTGTTTACCTTGATCAGAGGAGCGTTTGGATGAAATTTCGGGTCTTTCTCGTGCCGTTTGCTATGAGTTCTTGTTTGGAGTTCGTTGCTGGGTACAGGAGGTTAGACCGCCCCTGGTAGCCGGTCTAACCGCCCCTAGGCCCCTGGGTGGAGTTTTGGTTTTCGCCAAGATTTTCTGGTAGCTAGCATGGCCCTGACCGGTCTAACCGTGGTGCGTTTTGGTGCTCGGAAGAGGTGCATCAGAGGATTTCTTGGTTGCCTGGTGGAGGCGGTCTAACCGCCCCCCATACCCGGTCTAACCACCCCCTCTGGACAGCCGGCTTTCGAGTCGTTTCCGCTGTCGTGGGTGCGTGTGTGTTGAGGTTGCTGGTAGTGTTTGTTCCTAGGACCAGTAGCACTCCAGTGGCTACGTGAGTTTGGCAAACGGAAGGTAGAAGTGCGGAGCGTGTGATTTTGGGGGTCCGACCGAGCGAGTTCATCTTGTCGGAGTTTCAATCTCCTTCGAGAAGAATTTTTTATTAGCTCTCATTCACTCCCCCTTCCCTCTCTGGTCGCCTAATCGGTCCTTCAACTACCCAACCGACGGGCTTAGAAAGCTACCCGTCGATAAGTCATGAGCATTGAACCAGCGGTCCCGACCCCTCTCAGGTGGTCGGAGGTACCCATTACCTTCTCCCGCGCGGATCAATGGACAAGCTTCTCTGAACCAGGATGGTTCCCACTCGTTCTGAAGCCGGTGGTCGCGGGCTCCAAGCTCAACAAGGTCCTCATCGACGGTGGAAGCAGGCTCAACGTCCTTTTCACCAAGACCTCGAAGAAGATGAAGCTCGACATCATCCACATGCCCACCAAGAGCACCTCGCCCTTCTACGGCATCGTCCCCGGGAACGTAGCTATCCCACTGGGCTCAGTGGTTCTGCCAGTTACCTTCGGGGAAACAAGGGACAACTACCGTACCGAGTACATCAAGTTTGAAGTTGTGGACTTTGAGATGTCCTACCATGCCATCCTCGGCAGACCGGCTATCGCCAAGTTCATGGCGATACCCCACTACACCTACTTGGTGCTCAAGATGCCAAGTCCAGCTGGTGTACTCTCACTGCAAAGGGACTTGAAGATATCCTTCGACTGCGACACATAAGCTGTGGAACTCGCAGCTACGAATCAAGTACCCAATGCAATTATGGAGATCTACGTTGCGTCGAAGAAGCTTGCCCCAAGTTAACTCGACATCCCAGAGAAGTCGGACAAAGTCAACAAGCCTCAGCCAGCTAAGGAGGTTTTAGTCAAGACAATTGACCTCGGGACAGGCGACAGCAGCAAGACCACCAACATCGGGGCGAGTCTCGACCCAAAATAGGAAGACACGCTCATCAACTTCCTCCGGGCTAACCGCGACATCTTCGCGTGGAAACCAACGGACATGCCAGGGGTGCCCAGGGAGTTGATTGAGCACTCACTCAACATCGACCCTAAAGCTACCCCGAAGCGACAACACCTCCGCCGCTTCGCCGACGACAGACGGGACGCCATCAAGAAGGAACTCGCCAAACTACTCGCGGCTGGCTTCATCAGAGAAGTCTTCCATCCTGAGTGGCTCGCCAGCCCCGTCTTGTCCGCAAGAAGAGCTCGAACGAGTGGAGGATGTGCGTCGACTACACCGACCTCAACAAGCACTGCCCCAAGGACCCCTTCGGGTTGCCGCGGATTGATCAAGTCATCGACTCCACGGCGGGCTGTGACCTGCTATGCTTCCTCGACTGCTACTCCGGGTAGCACCAGATCGCGATCAAGGAAGAAGATCAGGAGAAGACCGCGTTCATCACCCCGTTTGGCGCGTACTGCTACACGACATTGTCCTTCTGGTTGAAGAATGTCGTCTCTACCTACCAACGAGCTATCCAGACCGGCTTCAAGAGGCAGCTCAACAAGAACGTCGAAGCTTATGTGGATGACATGGTCCTCAAGACCAGAAACTCCAGCACGCTCATCGTCGATCTTGAAGCAACTTCCGCATCCCTGCGAGAGTACCGCTGGAAGCTCAACCCGAACAAGTGCATCTTCGGCGTACCATCGGGCAAACTACTCGGCTTCATCATCAGCCACTGCGGCGTCGAAGCCAATCCCGAGAAGATCTCCGCCGTCACCAGAATGAAAGCTCCCACGTGCATCAAAAATGTGTAGAAGCTGACCGGGTGCATGGCGGCTCTGAACAGATTCATCTCGAAGCATGGAGAACGGGGGCTCCCCTTCTTCAAACTACTCAAACACCAAGAGAAGTTCGTGTGGACTCGAGAGGCAGAACAAGCCCTTGCCCAGCTCAAGGACTTCGTATCAAAGCAACCAGTTCTCACGGCTCCTCGCAAAGGTGAGCAGCTATTGCTCTACCTCGTTGCGAGTACTCACGTGGTCAGTACTGCCATCATCATCGAGCGGCAGGAAGACGGCCACGCCTATCCAGTCCAGCGCCCAGTCTACTTCGTCAGCATGGTCCTGTCAGAATCCAAGGCACACTACTAGCCAGTACAGAAGCTTCTGTACGCAGTGCTCATCACCTCGCGGAAGCTACGACACTACTTCTAGGAGTACTCGATCTCCGTCATCACCGACTACCCGCTCGGCGACATCCTGCGGAACCAAGATGCTACTGGAAAAATCTCCAAGTGGGCAGTCGAACTCGGCACCCTCAACATCGACTTCAAGCCACGCACAGCCATCAAGTCGCAGGCACTAGTCGACTTCATGGAGGAGTGGCGGGAGAATCAACTACCTACTCCAACCGAGCACCCAGAGCACTGGGTGATGTACTTCGACGGCTCACTCAAGCTCGAAGGCACAGGAGCAGGGGTACCTTGATCTCCCCAACGAGCGAACAACTCAAGTACATCCTGCAGATCTTCTGGAAGGTCTCAAACAATGAAGCCGAGTACGAAGCTCTGCTACACGGGCTCCGCCTCGCGGCTTCACTAGGCATCAAGCGGTACGGCGACTCCGCAGTGGTCATCAACCAAGTCAACAAGTCCTGGGACCGCAACAAGGAGAACACGGACGCCTACTGCCTAGAAGTCCGCAAGCTCGAGAACAAGTTCTATGGTCTTGAGTTCCACCACGTCGTCCGCGACAACAACGTTGCAGCGGACGTCTTGTCGAAGCTTGGTTCTACTCGCGCTCAAGTACCAGCAAGTGTCTTCGTCCACGAGCTTCACGCGCCATCCATCCCAGAGCCGGCGCCACCGACCACTGATCCAGTACATCTGCTGGCTGGCCAGGAGATCATGATGATCGACGTGGACTGGAGGCAACCCTTCATCGACTACCTCAGCAAGCAGAAGGTTCCCTCGGACAAGAACTTGGCCGAGCAACTCATCCGCCGTGCCAAGTCCTACGTCCTAGTCGGAGACAAGCTCTACAGGCGGGGCACATCTTCTAGAGTACTCGTGAAGTGCGTTCCCCGAGAAGAAGGCAAGGGCATCTTGAAGGAGATCCACAAAGGCGTCTGCGGCAACCACGCGTCCTCTCGCACGCTGGTCAGCAAGGCCTTCCGACGAGCTTTTTATTGGCCCACAACTCTAGGCGACGCCGAAGAACTCGTCAGAAGGTGCCAAGGGAGCCAATACTTCGCCAAGCAACAACATGTCCCGGCCTACAAGCTAGTCACCATACCGCCAACCTGGCCTTTCACCTGCTGGGGGCTCGACATGATTGGGCCACTCCCAACTGCGCCAGGTGGATTCAACAGAGTACTGGTGGCCATCGACAAGTTCACCAAGTGGATCGAGGTCAAGCCGGTCACATGCCCCAAGGCTGACAGAGTATTCGACTTCCTGGATGAACTCGTACATCGCTACGGACTACCCCATCACATCATCACAGACCTGGGCTCCAACTTCAACAATCACCAGTTCTGGGAGTACTGCGAGAAAAGCGGGATCGACATCCGATATGTCTCAGTTGTCCATCCTCGGGCCAGTGGACAAGTCGAGCGCGCCAATGGGATGGTGCTCGACGCTCTCAAGAAGCGGCTACACAACACTGCCAACACAAAAGGAGGCCAGTGGATCAAGGAACTACCCAATGCGCTCTGGGGGCTACGTACTCAACCCTCCAAGCCGACGGAACAATCGCCATACTTCCTAGTCTACGGCTCCGACAGTGGAGGAATCCTCCCTGCTGATGTCAAGTGGGACTCACCGGCAGTGGAGCAATACGACGAAGGCATATCTGAAGACAGCAGACGAGTTGACATCGATGGACTCGAAGAAGCTTGCTGCCCTGTTGACGGTGAAAATCCGTCAACCTAGCCATGAGTTTACCTTCGGTGTTGGCATGACCTTTGTATCTTATCCATTGGTACTAACCCCCGTTGTATAACAAGTTCACTTGTGCATGTCGGTTTTGGAGTTAAGTGTTTACGTAGGGTTTTAACGTTGAAAGCAAGACTTCCAGGATAAGTTCATTAAGCACCTCATGACAAGACCTTGAAGCCCGGTACAAGTCAAGCAACGAAGTGAACATGACACCAAGAGCCCAAGGACCAAGCCCGAGAAGATGACAAACTCCGAGGACCTAGCCAGAAAAGTGCTGAATCTTGCAAGACAAGGAGCTTCGTCCAATTCGGAGAGAAACCGACGACATGTGCCCACATGCAAAAGGGGAGAGGATCTAGAAGACTCGGGAAGCAATACCAGACGAAGGAAGACACGGACTGGGCCGAGATGGGCCCAGGCCGGTCGGCCCAGGCCGGCCGGCCCAGCCTATTCCGAGGCCCAGTCGGCCCCCCTTTGACCTAGTTGCATCTCGGGCTATTTATAGCCCCCTGACCGAGAGCCACACATCAATCAATTCGTCATCCGCCGCCGAGGAGCAGATAAGCTTGAGGGATAGCATCTCGGAGATGAGGGTCTTGCTAGTTGTCTAGGGTCTCCCTAGCATGGGAACCTTGCATGGAAGACCACGTCGGAGCTCCGGAGCAAGGATCAAGATCGAGGTAGGATCCCGGTGGTGATCTTGTTCATGTCATCATTCATGGTGAAGTCTTTAAGTGAATTCGATTTCTAGCGATCAAGTGCCTTCTCGATGATTTTGTTCTTCTTGGTTTTGCTTATTCCCCAATCTAGTCTATAGCTAGATTGCTTAGGGTGCTCTTGTAGCTGCGGTGGCTAGAGGTGCATACCGGACCGGCCAAGTGATTTCAACTTATTCTTATCGAACTCGCCCTAGACTACTCGCATGAGTAGGGATACATTGTGACAGAACGGGGGTTCCGAAAGGCGGGCGTTTTTGGAGTCGGATGGGAGGCCATGATTTAAAGATGCTTTTAATGAGATTCGCTTTTCTATCTTCATCTATCTCGTTTGGAGCTACAACATAAGCATGATCTAGACTCTCTAGATCGGTTATCTCTTGCTTTCTCTTGCTACCTCTTTAGTAAATTAGATTAGATGTGTTTTCTTTATGATATCTTAGATTAGATGCAACTTGGTTCTTCATTAGATAGCTTACCTTGCTTTACTAGATTGAATCCTTGTGTTGCACATTGTTCCACGGATTCGATACCTTGGGTTCACCACTCGAGGGAAGAAGGGTCCCTTGACTACGACGGGAGACTTGTCCGCTTGCAAGTCTAAACGAAGTTTGATACAACTATTAACCGTCAACAAGCCCCTTTTTCTGGCGCCATTGCCGGGGAACAAGCAATCAAGATCCAATCTAGTATCGCTTATCTTTCAGTTTTTCTTTTAATTTTATTTTGCATCTCTTATGTTTGATCATCCCCAAAAAGAAAAAAAATCAATCTAATCTAGTTTTGATTAGACCTAATTTTTCTTTATAGATTTTTGTTTTATTGCTAACCCTAGCCGGAGATGGTTGGCTACCTCTCCAAGAAACCCATACTTTTTTGTGGATGATCCAGGAAAACTTTACGGCAAAGGAGACGTGCAACACAAGCTAAAGGGTTGAAAAACCCTAGATCCAAAAGTCAAAGTCGAAGGACCGTCAAAATCTCCAAGGGAATCACCACCTCCAAGTCCAAAGGAAGATCAGCCTCAACAACCGGAGCGCGAGATCAAGCTATGCACCCCAGACACCGTTGATCTACCTATCATAAACCTTCAAGACACCGGAAGTCCATTCAAGATCAAGAGGAGGATGGAGAAGATGGAGATAGAGAAAGAAGCTCAACACCTAAAGGCTGCCGAAGTAAGATCCACATGCCAGGAGTGTGAGGAGTACGACCATGTCCAAGATCAAGGACGCCGTCACTAAGTTCGAGGCTATGGAGAAAATATTGAAGAATTTAGATGGCAAGGTGACGGAGGTCGGAAGCTCTATACATGAAGTGTTCATCGTGATGAAGATGCTAGAGACGCAAGTGGGACAACTTGCCGGGCGCCCGGTGGGTAACAAAGAAGAATGTCCGAGACTACTCAAACTCATTTGGGAGAGATGGAGGATCACACTAAGGAGACCATGAAGATCACGACCGAAGGACCGGAGTTCGAGATGCCAAGCCACTACATGAAGGAAGCTGTTGCATCCGTCAAGACCAAAGGACAATGCCAGCCTGTGAACACCAACAATATGATTAAGCCAAAGCATAAGCCTGTGCCCAAGATGGTGCAGAAGTGGGTACCCAAGATTGCAACGCCCGCAAAGAGCGTTGATCCGGAGTAATCAAGTGAAGAAGTCTAGCCATGGACTATAAACGAAGCGCTAGGCGGAAGGCAACCCGTTTCATCGAGTCAAGAATAAGCTACCGGGAGGACAACCCGATTCCAGGTTTTTCAAATCTTTTCAAGTAATTTAGTTTTTTATTTTACTACGCAAAGACATTAGACTTAGAATGGTTGAATAATATTAGAGACATAATTCTTGGCTGAATATTTTGTTTTGATCATAAACCCTTTACATGAACCATCCTATGTTGTTTGATTCTTTTTCGAGAAACCACAACCAAATAAATTCAGAACCTAACTCAACCTTTCATCCTCTTTATGATGTTATGGTTGACTTGTTTTACATGCTAAAAACACATGAGTAGAGCCACGACTTGTATCTAGATATTATTTAAATTTCAGCACGTGGTAGGACTCGCGTGGACCTAGAAACTTGATTTTTGGTTGGTTTAAAAATCCATATCCTTGGTTTCTCTAGAGTTAGAATTTTTCTAAGCCTCATTTATTTTTATTTTATTCAAAATCTCTCTTATCTAATCAAAATTAGAACCTAAACCTATGCCCCCATGATCAAGACGGGAAAAGCTTGCTCTCAACTAATGGAAGCAAACTATACCGGTGAGACCGAAATAAAAGTAGTCGGAAATATTTTTTGACTTACATTTCTTTTTAACGCTTTAAAACCTTCTCTAAATTTATGCGTGAGCTCTCCCATAGCTATGAATTTATTTTTAATTTTCGAAATTAGAGGAGTGATTAGCGTTAAAACATGCTTAGAGGGAGGCAATCTAGTTAACCTAACCATACATGCACCGTGATACATCACGGGATGCCCTCCAACATATTTTATCAAACCACATGCAAAGGACAAGCATGGGGGGCAGCCAAGGCTTTGTTTTGTAGGAACATCATGGAGGCATGTGAGGCAAGGGAATATGTAAGTGAGTCAAAGCGAATACATCAAGTTGAAGGAATAATAATGCAAGCGAAGGAGTGGACGAGAATGTTTGGAAGGTGCACGCGGTAACGAAGCTGAGGACCATGTGTGGTTCGAGTACCGGTGGATGGTCGCTTCCTTGTGTGATGAGTGATTGACAACGTTGTGTGGACTGATTCTTGGCTAAGTATTGCAGGTGCAGGTTGCGGCTTGACTGGTGTTGGTGCAGGTGATGAACAAGCGCGAAAGGTCGTCGCCGGTGAGGCCTCCAGGTGTGGAGAAGACAAGTTGGCTTCGTTCGAGGAACCAGGTGGCCAGCGGGGTCAAGTGCGGGACGCATGGTGGCATGAACAACAAGATGAAGTCATGGACGGTTTCTTGGTTGAGCCTCAAAACCAAGGTCGAGCCGGGACTACGTGGGAGCCGAGTCATGAGTGGAGATTGGCAGAGGCTACACAGAGTTCGCGGGGTTTCCGGTGGTTCACCAGAAAACCACTGGGTTCCCTGGTTGATCCACAAAGCTAAGACCGAAGAACCGAAGACGGAGCTGCAGCAGTGCAAGACCGGTCTGACCGGTGGGTACCGGTCTGACCGGTGAGGAGCACCGGTCTGACCGGTGTGCGATGACGCAGTCCGGAGACTTCGAAGCGGAGGACACGCGTCGGGATCGCATGGCTTGCGTCGAGGCTATGCAGGGTGCGGTCGCCGGGCATCCGTCCGATTGTTGACGGTGAAAATCCGTCAACCTAGCCATGAGTTTACCTTCGGTGTTGGCATGACTTTTGTATCTTATTCATTGGTACTAACCCCCGTGGTATAACAAGTTCACTTGTGCATGTTGGTTTTGGAGTTAAGTGTTTACGCAGGGTTTTAACGTTGAAAGCAAGACTTCCGGGATAAGTTCATTAAGCACCTCATGACAAGACCTTGAAGCCCGATACAAGTTAAGCAATGAAGTGAACATGACTCCGAGAGCCCAAGGACCAAGCCCGAGAAGATGATAAACTCAGAGGACTGAACCTGAAAAGTGCTGAATCTTGCAAGACAAGGAATTGAGTCCAATTCGGAGAGAAACCGACGTCAAGGGCCCACATGCAAAAGGGGAGAACATCTAGAAGACGTTGGAAGCAACACCGGGCGAAGCAGGCCGCGAGATGGGCCGAATGGGCCCAGGCCGGCCGGCCCGGCCCCAATTCGGGGCCCAATCGGCCTCCCCTTTGACCTAATTGCTTCTCAGGCTATAAATAGCCCCCCGACCGAGAGCCACGCGAACGGAAGTCGTAATCCGCCGCCGAGGAGCAGAGAAGCTTGAGGGACACCATCTCGGAGATGAGGGTCGTGCTAGTTGTCTAGGGTTTTCCTAGCCGATGTGGGAACCTTGCATGGAAGACCACGTCGGAGCTCCGGAGCGAGGATCAAGATCGAGGGAGGGCCCCGGTGGTGATCTTGTTCATGTAATCATTCATGGTGAAGTTTGTAAGTGAATTCGATTTCTAGCGATTAAGTGCCTTCTCGATGATTTTGTTTTCTTCTTGGTTTTGCTTCTTCTACGATCTAGTTTGCAGCTAGATTACATAGGGTGCTCTTGTAGCCGCGGTGGCTAGAGGTGGATACCGGACCGGCCAAGTGATTTGAACTTGTTCTATCGAACTCGCCCTAGACGACCCACATGAATAGGGATACGTTGTGACAGAACGGGGGTTCCGAAAGGCCGGCGTTTTCGGAGTCGGATGGAAGGCCACGATTTAAAGATGCTTTTAATGAGATTCGCTTTTCTATCTTCATCTATCTTGTTTGGAGCTACAACATAAGCATGATCTAGATTCTATAGATTGGTTATCTCTTGCTTTCTCTTGCTACCTCTTTAGTAGATTAGATGCAACTTAGTTCTTCAATAGATAGCTTTACCTTGCTTTACTAGATTGAATCCTTGCGTTGCACATTGTTCCACGGATTCGATACCTTGGGTTCACCACTCGAGGGAAGAAGGGTCCCTTGACTACGATGGGAGACTTGTCCGCTTGCAAGTCTAAACGAACTTTGATACAACTATTAACCGTCAACAAGCCCCTTTTTCTGGCGCCGTTGCCGGGGAACAAGCAATCAAGATCCGATCTAGTATCGCTTATCTTTCAGTTTTTCTTTTGATTTTCTTTTGCATCTCTTATGTTTGATCATCCCCAAAAAGAAAAAAAATGGAGTCAATCTAATCTAGTTTTGATTAACCCTAGTTTTTATGTTTAGATTTTTGTTTTATTACTAACCCTAACCGGAGATGGTTGGCTACCTCTCCAAGAAACCCAAACTTTTTTGTGGATGATACAGGAAAACTTTACATGCAAAGGTGACATGCAACACAAGCTAAAGGGTTGGAAATTCAAAAGTTGAAGTCGAAGGACCATCAAAATCTCCAAGAGAATCACCACCTCCAAGTCAAGACGCCGGAAGGCCGTTCAAATCAAGAGGAGGATGGAGAAGATGGAGATGGAGAAAGAAACTAAACACCTAAAGGCCGCCAAAGCAAGATCCACATGCAAGGAGTGTGTGGAGTAGGACCATGTCCAAGGTAACCCCGATTTAATGCAAGTTCGTCGATTCAAGTTTTAGTTCCTCTTTGTGCTCAATTCAAGGACTTGATGGATGAGCAAGCTAAGATCAACAAGGACGCCGTCACTAAGTTCGAGGCTATGTCGAAAATATTGAAGAATTTAGATGGCAAGGTGACGGAGGTCGGAAGCTCTATACGTGAAGTGTTCATCGTGATGAAGATGCTAGACGCAAGTGGGACAACTTGCCGGGCGCCCGATGGGTAACAAAGAAGAATATCCGAGACAACTCCAAGATCCCAAGATGGCGAAGGCTACTCAAGCTCACTCGGGAGAGATGAAGGATCACCATGAAGATCACAACCGAAGACCGGGGTTCGAGATGCCGAGCCACTACATGAAGGAAGTTGTTGCATCCGTCAAGACCAAAGAACAATGCCAGCCTGTGAAGACCAAAAAAAATGACTAAGCCGAAGTGGGTACCCAAGATTGCAACGCCCGCAAAGAGGGTTGATCCGAAGTAATCAAGTGAAGAAGTCTAGCCATGGACTATAAACGAAGCGCTAGGCGGGAGGCAACCCGTTTCGTCGAGTCAAGAATAAGCTACCGGGAGGACAACCCGATTCCAGGTTTTTCTAGTCATTTTAAATAGAATTCAGTTTTGAATTTTACTATGCAAAACATTAGACTTAGAATGGATGAACAATATTAGAGACATAATTCTTGGTTGAATATTTTGCTTGATCATAAACCCTCTACATGAACCATCCTATGTGATTGTTTGCTTCTTTTTCGAGAAACCACAACCAAAAAAAATTTCAGAACCTAACTCAACCCTTCACACTCATTATGGTGTTGTGGTTGACTTGTTTTTCATGCTAAAAACACTCGAGTAGAGCCACAACTTGTATCTAGATGTTATTTAAATTTCAGCATGTGGTAGGACTCGCGTGAACCTAGAAACTTGATTTTTGGTTGGTTTAAAAATCCATATCCTTGGTTTCTCTAAGATTAGAATTTTTCTAAGCCTCACTTAATTTTATTTCATTCAAAATCTCTCTCATCTAATCAAAATTAGGACCTAAACCTATGCCCCCATGATCAAGCCGGGAAATGCTTGCTCTCAACTAATGAAGGCAAACTATACCGGTGAGACCGAAATCGACGTAGTTGAAAAATATTTTCGACTTGCATTTGTTTTTAATGGTTTAAAAACTTCTCTAAATTTATGCTTGAGCTCTTGCATGGCTCTGAAAAATATTTTTAAATTTCGAAATTAGAGTAGTGCTTAGCCTTAAAACACACTTAAAGGGAGGCAATCTAGTTTGAATTAATCATGCATGCACCATGATACATCACGGGATGCCCCTCCAACATCTTTTATCAAACCACATGCAAAGTACGAGCATGGGGAGATGCATGTGAGGCAAGGGAGTATGGCAGTGAATCAAGCGAAAACATTAAGTGGAAGGAGCAATAATGCAAGCGAAGGAGTGGACGGGAACGTTTGGAAGGTGTACGCGGTCACGAAGCAACATGAATGCACTAGAGAAGAACCGAGCCAAGAGGAGGAGAGAGGTAAGTCTTTCACCCAACTCTTTGTTCGTGTGCTCTAGTTTGTAGGCCGGAATCACCTTAGACTTAGCCATCCACCGCGTTTGTTTCGTGCAACAAATCACATCCTTAATCCACTAAAAGTCCAGACTCCAAAATAATATTTGTGTACCTTGTTACCGGGTGAAAACCCCGGATATATATTTGTGAGGGAGAGTGCTGCAATCAAGGAAGAAAACTACAAGTCTTTTCACCGAAGAAGAAGGGATCATCGTCGTCTAGGCCATCAACCTCTTCGAGGAGGCACTCGGTTTCCGAGTTTCCTCGGAGTATGGAGGAGGACACGGCACCGCCGAGGAGGAACCACACTCTTCTCCTTGGTGGCATGAGGGCCACACGAAACTCGTTAGGTTTGCCAAACTTCAATAACATATGGAGGAGCCGCCTGTCCAACCTCACCACTTGACACGATCATCCGCTCTACCTCCATGTGCTCCGTGGTATTCCAATGGGTCTATCATCATGACAGAGGAGGAGGAGGAGAAGAAGCTCGCTCGCCTTGGGTAGAGACTTGTAGCGAACGTCGACATCGACGACCAAGCTCTCCACATATTGGGTTTCACACGGGACACCGGTGCAATTCTCTAACGGAGTGTCGGCAAACACCCACAAGGAATTCGCCTAGGAAATTTTCATGACCATGGCGCATACCCTTGATGAAGGAGTGCTGAGTCTCTCATTCCGTTGGAGGGAGCCCACAAGTGGAGAAGAAGGAAGACACCGTCGGAAGGGTAACCTTGATCAATGATGCTATTTCTAGCACCTTGATGGGGTAATTTCCTTTCATCCATGGGTTGCAATCGATCTTGAGATGTAATCACACTTTGTTGGATTATCTATCTATCATCTTGTGTTGAAAATACTTTAATGCTTAAGGCTAGCGACCATGCCATAAAGGGAGTAAGGTCTCAATGCTTCCTTGGATCCATTCAACACAATCCCCGATAGATTAGATTGGTTTTCATGTTCGAAACGATTACATGTTCTAGTATCATAGACCCATGGGCGAGTGTCCCCTATTTTCAAAAGGGAGCTCCGGAACAAGTATGTGCATGAAGGCACATGGGAAGGTTTTTGGAGTATGATCACGGGAAGAGACCATCAACGAAGAAATACTATCCGGAACCCCATCATCCAAGTGTGTCACTTTTGTGCAAGTGGATTTTTTGGGAGAACAAGAGAGACAAAGATAACCAACACAGAGTTGAATTGGCTTTACTCGGCTTTGATTGCCAAGTGGCCAATAGACCCCACTCACCTATGATCAACCGGTGGTGTTGTTAGCAACATCGAGTTCGGAAGATATTGGTTCGGGGTGTTGCCTCTCCATATTGGCTATCTCTTTAAAACCGGGTATTACAAGGAATCCAAATCATCTCCTACCCGGGACTTCCCTATGAATATATGAAGAAAGGAAAATATAAGAGTGAAGATGAGAGAGGAGGCTTCCAAGTGGCCTAGGTGAATTTGCCCCTTCCGGATTGAAGACTAAGACTTTTTCTTGAGGGGAAGAAGATCGGCTAGAGGAAGGACTTCTTGTGTCGGCGAAGAGAAGAAAAAAAATATAATAGAGAAGGATTAGGAGAAGGTTTTTCCACGACCCAAGAAGGAGGTGCACAACAAAATTATGTCCCACCATTGGGAGGAACCCCGGCGCCGCCGAATTACTACGGTGGTGTACCAATGCAAGCATGGGGGAGTGCTGCAGCCATACCCCCACCATTTTTGTGGTGCCCAACGTAGCCTTTGCGGAGCCATTTGCACACCCTCCTCAACCACAACAAAATGTGGCCACCATTGGAGGATACGCTGCAAGGAACGTGCAAATTATTGCAGCCATCCTAACCAATGCAAATCAAATGGGTGAAGGAAATGCAAACGTCGCTTATATGCTTGGACACCTTCACCCAGCACCGTCGGACAATTCATAGGAGGAGAGGCGCATTCCCATTACAAGTAAGGGTACAACAACCAAGACTATCAATATCAACCACCGGCGGAAGATTAGAGAGAGGAGGAGCTTTAGTTATCTTTCCTTTACCCCCTTTTCTTTAATTTTTAGCTTGTTTGCACCTATGTATGCGTAGTGTTTTAAATTTTTATTTAAATTTCAGCAAGTATGTTAGTTTAATTTTTAAGCGTGTGTCTTAGTTTTTATTTTCATCATGAATAATGTCACCACCAAGTTTTTACCTTTGGTAAAGTTACAAAGTTTGTGCCATGATGATATATGATTATAATTGCCGCTTTGTTTATCCTTGTAATTGGTTTATGCATGTTTGAACTAGTGCTCTCTTAAAAATACAAATCTGAAATTATCTAAATGCTAGCTTAATCTTCAGCGGAGGTTATGATTAAAATAAGGACCCATAGTGTTTTATGTGCTCTCAAGTTATGAATAGATTAAAGATGTCTTTTATGCTCAAAAATATTGCTAACCTTGTCACAAATATCACTTGCGTGTTGCTCAACCTATCCAAAGCCTATTATATATTTGAGTGCATAAACCTTAGTGTACAAGATTTATTTTTGAGTGAGTTATTGCAGGCCATGATTTCTCTGGCCCGAGACTAAGAAGCTGGTCATTCCGTTTTTGCGTATCTATCTTTTTGCTAGCCTTTTATCCGTGCATTGTGTATCCCCGCATTGGAGATCTCACAAACCTCGCCGGATATCCACCCTTAAACCAAATATCATCTTTTGTGATTACCTCCTTGACCACAACCTATTGTTGAGAATGGATCATCAATTCAAGGAAGATCGCAAGACGGTGCTAACATTGAAGATTTCAAGTATCTCTCCAAGGAAAAATACCCCGGTACCTACCTTATTTTTCGCCTCTTTGCTCGAGGACGAGCAACGTCTAAGCATGGGGGAGGAGGTAGGTACGGTGCAGTTTTAGAGTTAAAAGGGGAATATTTTTTAAAAAAATGATGAAAGAAAAAAAAATCCGGCGATGATCATGACTTTCAAAGAAAAAATATATAATGAAAGAAAGAAAGAAAGAAAGAAAGAAAAGAATGAGAAATATGAGAAAGAGAAAAAAAATATATGCGTAAAGTGAACTCCCCGGTTCTCTAAGAGTGCATTCAAGGCTTCAAGTTAAAAAGATCCATTCTCATTTTCCAACCATGTGCAATCCGATAACGAGGACTTCCTTTGTGCCTCGGGATCACTCTTTGCCATTTGCACATGTCCACTCATCTAAAAGTGTGTGTATTTTTCTCTTTCCCCTCCTTGATTTAACATTATTTTCCAATGACCTTTTTGACGAGTCTCGGTAAGACCATGAGAAGCTTGTCTTGTTTTGACAACACCTCATTTATAAAATCTTTGTAGGACTAAACTTTCCCAAAGCTCCATATAAAGCCTACCACATATGTGATGAGAGGGAAAGGAGTAGAATATATAGGCTTGAGAGATAAGCGAGATGAGAGTTCATGAGCAATATGCAAGGTGATTTAAATTTGTGAATTTGGTTTAGCTCTTTTCTTTATCTCGCTCTTTATTTCAAAAATTCTGAGATCTATTTAAACTTTGTGAGCATGTTAATACTTGTGGGATAAGCTTAATAAGAATCTACCCACCGTAGAGGTGAAGGCTAGTACATTATGGAACTTTAACGAATTAAACTTTTGAGAGCATTATGTTTTTTTCATGTATGATCAAGTGCAAGGTTTAAACATCGATGGGCAACGATGATATCCATCGAAGGCTTACTCGAGGACGAGCAAGGTTTAAGCATGGGGGAGATGTTGACGGTGAAAATCCGTCAACCTAGCCATGAGTTTACCTTCGGTGTTGGCATGAGTTTTATACCTTATCCATTGGTACTAACCCCCGTGGTATAACAAGTTCACTTGTGCATGTCGGTTTTGGAGTTAAGTGTTTACGCAGGGTTTTACGTTGAAAGCAAGACTTCCGGGATAAGTTCATCAAGCACCTCATGACAAGACCTTGAAGCCCGATACAAGTCAAGCAATGAAGTGAACATGACTCCAAGAGCCCAAGGACCAAGCCCGAGAAGATGATAAACTCCGAGGACTGAACCAGAAAAGTGTTGAATCTTGCAAGACAAGGAATTGAGTCCAATTCGGAGAGAAACCGACGTCAAGGGCCCACATGCAAAAGGGGAGAACATCTAGAAGACGTGGGAAGCAACACCGGCGAAGTAGGCCGCGGAATGGGCCGACTGGGCCCGGCCGGCCGGCCCGGCCCAATTCGGGGCCCAATCGGCCTCCCCTTTGACCTAATTGCTTCTCGGGATATAAATAGCCCCCCGACCGAGAGCCACGCGAACGGAAGTCGTAATCCGCCGCCGAGGAGCAGAGAAGCTTGAGGGACACCATCTCGGAGATGAGGGTCGTGCTAGTTGTCTAGGGTTTCCCTAGCCGACGTGGGAACCTTGCATGGAAGACCACGTCGGTGCTCCGAGCGAGGATCAAGATCGAGGGAGGGCCCCCGGTGGTGATCTTGTTCATGTAATCATTCATGGTGAAGTTTGTAAGTGAATCCGATTTCTAGCGATTAAGTGCCTTCTCGATGATTTTGTTTTCTTCTTGGTTTTGCTTCTTCTACGATCTAGTTTGCAGCTAGATTACATAGGGTGCTCTTGTAGCCACGGTGTCTAGAGGTGCATACCGGACCGGCCAAGTGATTTCAACTTGTTCTATCAAACTCGCCCTAGACTACCCGCATGAATAGGGATACGTTGTGACAGAACGGGGGTTCCGAAAGGCGGGCGTTTTCGGAGCCGGATGGAAGGCCACGATTTAAAGATGCTTTTAATGAGATTCGCTTTTCTATCTTCATCTATCTTGTTTGGAGCTACAACATAAGCATGATCTAGATTCTCTAGATTGGTTATCTCTTGCTTTCTCTTGCTACCTCTTTAGCAGATTAGATGCAACTTAGTTCTTCAATAGATAGCTTTACCTTGCTTTACTAGATTGAATCCTTGCGTTGCACATTGTTCCACGGATTCGATACCTTGGGTTCACCACTCGAGGGAAGAAGGGTCCCTTGACTACGACGAGAGACTTGTCCGCTTGCAAGTCTAAACGAACTTTGATACAACTATTAACCGTCAACACCGATGGCGAAGACATGAAGACTTCCAAATCCGCCCTTGAGGGGCTTGTATCCCTAGTTATTAGAAAGGGCATTTTAGACATTCGGTTGCCTCCATATAACCCAAGAGGTGAGAGGATGGCTGCCAAGTCTTGAAACCCTAGTTTATTTGCTTTCCTATTTTTCCCTTCCTATTTTCCTTAGGATTTCTATAGGACTAGCTTGAGAGCTTCATGGTGAGATCTTGTGAGAGGGTTGGATGATTGGGCGACAAGCTAGACCTTGTATGAACCTTTGTTGCATGTATAGATGATTCGGCGTGGTTCCTCAAGGTTTGGATGTGTTGTTCGCGGTTGTTCTTGGTGGTGATTTTCGGAGCCCTCTCTTGGTGATTTCTTTGGGTTGTTTTCGGGACCTTTCTCTTGGGGATTTGATGGGGGAATTTTGTGGGAACCCTTCGTGGTTCTTTGGGCTGTGATTCCCCTCCCAAATCCGTGAGTAAAGGGGCTCAATTTTGAGGTTTTCCGAGTTCTAGGGTTTGTGGTGTTCTTGGCGGGATTTCTTCGATTCCTCCTTTTTGGACAAGTTTTGATGGGATTAAACTTGGCTATGCACTCCTCATGAGGTGTTCCTAATATCCCCAAAGTCTTGTTCAAGTCCGTGGAGCAATTCGGGAGATCAAGGTTTGGATTTGGGGGAGTTGACCCGCGGGTCTTGTTCATCCCAAGCTGCCCAGGCTACACCGGTCTGACCGGTGCTCTTGACCGGTCTGACTGGTGCAACCCTCGGTGGGTTTTTGCTTGGGTGAACGTCTTGGTGTGTTCGATGTTGTCCTGTGTTGCTGCTGTTTCGAGATTGGGTCAGTTTGGTGGTCGGTTGGCTTGTTTGGTGATTTGGGGGCTTTCAGGCTTGGACCGGTCTGACCGGTGTGTTACACCAGCCTGACCGGTGTGAAGCCACTTAGTGGAAGTTGCCAACTCTCACCAGCAGGGACCAGTCTGACCGGTGGTTCTCACCGGTCTGACCGGTGTTGGTCTGTAGACTCGAGGTTTGGTGTTCCGCTGCGTTCTCGGGTCGGAAGGCTGTGAGTTGGTTCCTAGGTCCAGTGGCACTCCAGTGGCTGTGTGGGCTTGTCCAATTTGGGTAGTGAGTCAGAGACGTGTGTTGGAAGCCGTGTTCATCTTGTTGGAGTTTTCATCTCCTTCGAGAAGAATTTTTATCGGCTCCCATTCACTCCCCCCCTCTCTGGTTCGCCGTATCGGTCCTTCAAGTGGTATCAGAGCCAGTTCGTGTCTTTGTTGACTCTAACCAGTCTAAGATCCAAGGATGGCGTACCAGGAACAGGGTTTGGGTCCTCCACACTTCGATGGCAAGAACTACCAGATGTGGAGTAAGCGGATGGGTGCGTTCCTCTACGGAAAGGGTCAGATCCTTTGGGATGTCACGGTGGACACAGGCTATGTCCAGCTGATGGACTTCCTCACTCCAGGATCGAGGGACAGATTCGACGCCAACAATAAGGCGGTCGACTACTTGTTTCGTGCTTTGTGTCAGCCTGAGTTTGATCGGGTGCACACCGAGCACTTGGCTTGTAGAATTTGGTCGGTGCTGAAGGAGGCTCATGTTGGGAATGCCCATGTTCAGGCACGGATGTATGCGACCTACCGGAGAGAGTACGAGAACTTCACTCATCTCCCCGGTGAGTCCATCGATGCCTTGTTTCAGAGGTTCACGGTGGTTGTGAACAACACGAGGGCCAATGTGGACGTGCTCCCGTACGAAGATCATGATAGAGCGGCCCAGTTCTTACACTCTTTGGATCGTACGATTTGGGGCAGAAAGTTTGAGGCCATTGTGGAGTCAGAGAAGTATGATACTCTGACGGTGAACGTGCTGTTCTCGAAGCTCAAGTCGGTTGAGGTGGATAGGGGCATGACCGCCAAACTTGAGGGACCAACTGATTCCCATAGTCTTGCCCTCGTTGGTGGTTCGAAAGGAAAGGCTAACACTAACCCATCCACCAGGATGTTCTCTTTTTCCTCTTTGATGTCTATGCCAGATGAGGAGTTCGACGTGCTTGGAGAAGAAGAGCTGGCGCTCCTGACGATGCGGTTCGAGAGGTTGCACGAGAACCGAGTGAACATGAGGAGGAACACGAGGACATGCTTCCAGTGCGGCAAGCCGGGACATTTCATCGCCGACTGCCCAGAGAAGGTCGAGAACAAGGACGGCTACAAGCACAAGCCGAGGAATGATGGCAAGTACCGGTCGAGGCACGACCACAAGAGCAAGCACAAGAACAAGTACAAGGACGAGCGATGATCGAGGAAGAAGGAGAGCTGAGGCAAGGCCCGAGCGATGGTTGGAGCGAGCGACGTCGACTCTAGTTCAGCGTACTCCACCTCGAGCTCGAGCAACAGTGAGGATGAAGGTGATCATCACAAGAACAAGAAGTCGTCCAAGGACTTGAGCGGGCTGAGCTGCTTCGCGAGAGACGGCTTCTGCACCATGGCGCTGAGCTCCGGCAGCAAGAAGAGCACACAGAGCGACTCGGACTCTGATTTCGACGACGAGGTGCATGATGAACTTCCCTTCTTGCGCCAGGAGAATGAGAGGCTTGGCACTTTGCTTGATAACCATGATGACATGCTTAGAGAGGCGAAGAAAATGAGAAAAGAACTTAGGGCTTCACTCGAGGATGCTAGGACTAGAGTGGCTGAGCTAGAGACACAGGTGCTTGATAGCAAGCTTGAGATTGATTCCCTTAAGGCCAGCCCTGTTGTTTCGGATGAGGTTGATTGTGCTGATTGCTCCATCTTTCTTGCTGATCTTGCTTTGTTTAAGGAGAAGCATGCCTCCAAGTGTGAGGAACTAGATGTGCTTAGGGTTGAAGTGGTTGAGCTTAAGTCTAAACCTGCTTTGCTAGGTGCTTGCACTTCTTGCCTTGTTTTGCATGCTAAGATTGATGAGATGCATGCTTACACTAGTTCTCTTGAGGCTAAGCTGAAAGAACCCATAACCTACATCATGCTCTACTTGTGAAATGCATGCTTTGAAAAATCTGGAACTTGCACATTGTGTTGATCGTTTGCAGGATGAGAATGATGAGCTGACGAAGTTGATGGGTTGGTTGTCTGGTCATGAGCCTCAGTTGAGGATGATGATCGAGGCATTTAAGAGGTAGGATGGTGAGGGACTTGGGGCAAACAAGGTTGGTGAGGGAAGTGGAGAGAATATCCCGGAGCCACCAAAAACCCACCACAAAAATGATTTTCCCCCAAAACCTAACCATCTTAGGAACCGACTAGACACAACCCCAGCTCCACCCGTGTTTCCTACACCCACAAATGATCTACAAAAGCCTATCAAGTTTGTGAGCACTTCCGGGAAAGTGTTCTTTGGGAAAGAAAGTGAGAAGGCTAACGAGGGGAAACCAGTGGAGGAATTGAGTGGAGAGAAACCTAGTGAGCAGCCACATTCCAAGCCTAAGCCTAAGCTTGTGAGGTTCCATTGTGGCTATTGTGGGAGAGATGGCCATAAGGATGAGTTTTGCTTCAAGAGGAAGCGAGAGGAGAGAATGGCGAAGGAGTGGACTAACAAGGACAAGTACCACCCTTCCGATGGTGTACTTGAGCCTCGTGTGCAGATGCCCAGGGCCAAGGCGAGTGTGAGGACAGTTCGGGCTTGGGGAGAGCGGAAGGCTATTGGAGGTGCTGCTGTCCAAGTCACACCGGTCAGACCGGTGTGGAGCACTGGTCAGACCGGTGCAGGCCTGGACAGGCAGCGGTTTGGGTTTCGTGCTCGTACAGGTGCGAGGGTTGTTTCTGGAGGTCGTGGTTCTGGTGGCTGGGCTGGAGAGTTTGCAGGTGGTCAGGTTGCTAGGCGTTCTCCCCCTCGAGTTCACTACGGGGATGAGAGGAGTCGTAGCCTTGAGAAGGAGAGGAGGGACGGTCCACGGGTTCTCCTTCGTGGTTTTGGTCCTCCTCCAGGAAGAGAGGGGTGGTTCCCTCAGGGTGGTTACCGTGGTGGTGATCGTGGAGGTAGCTTTGGTAGGAGAGATGCTTTGGTTGGTGCTAACCCCACTTTCGAGCAAATGGCTCGGAACTGGTTTTACTCTTTTGGTACTAACCCCAGTGCTGAGTCGTTTGTTCGCTCACGTGCTCGTTTTTGAATTTCAGGTGGGAGACTTGCAGAACATTTGGTTGATTGACTCCGGTTGCTCGAGGCATATGACCGGAGACAGGGGGGTGGTTCTCAAGTCTCGTCCCGGTGGTGACAAGGAGGTACATCACTTTTGGGGACAATGGGCGTGGGCGTGTGCTTTGTCGAAGGTGAGATCAAAGTGAGTGACAAGATCACTCTGAGGCGTGTTGCTCTTGTTCAATCGCTGGGGTACAATTTGCTTTCTGTGTCCCAGTTGTTGGATGAGGGTTTTGAGGTGTTGTTTCGGCCAAGTGGTTCTCGGATTTTGGACTCTCGAGGGGACCTTGTCTGTATGGTCGTTCCCGAGGGTTAGGTGTTTCATGCTGATTTTTCTCAGTCTTCGGGTGTGGAGCGTTGTTTCTTGGCTGGTTCTTCGAGTGAGTTGCGGAAGTGGCATAGGAAGTTGGGTCACTTGAGCTTTGACCTTTTGTCGCGCTTGAGTAAACTCAATCTGGTCCGAGGATTGCCACGGTTGAGGCTTGAGAAAGAGTTGGTTTGTGCGCCGTGTAGGCATGCCAAGATGGCAGCCTCTTCTCACCCGCCTCTCACCGATGTGATGACTGAGCGTCCATGCGAGCTGCTCCATATGGACCTTGTTGGCCCAGCTCTTGTGCGATCTGCGGGTGGGAAGTGGTATGTCCTTGTTGTGGTGGACGACTATTCTCGGTATGCGTGGGTGTTCTTTCTCGAGGATAAGGGGGAGACGTTTGGTTTTGTTCGAGATCTAGTCTTGAGGTTGAGGAACGAGAGGCACGGAGATGCCATACGAGCTATCCGCAGTGATAATGGCTCGGAATTCAGAAACTCTCGTTTTGAAACCTTTTGCCATGACTTGGGTCTTGAGCACCAGTTTTTGAGTCCGTATACGCCTCCCCAGAATGGTGTTGTGGAAAGGAAGAACAGGACCTTGTGCGAGATGGCTCGGACGATGCTTGATAAGCATAGAACTCCGAGGAGGTATTGGGCTGAGGCGGTGAATACCGCGTGCTATGTGTCAAACATGATCTACCTTAAAGTGCACAAGAAGATAACATGCTATGAGTTGATGCATGGCCGCACACCCAAGGTGAGTCACTTCCATGTCTTTGGTTGCAAGTGTTTCATTTTGAAGAAAGGAAGGAAGTTGGATAAGTTTGAGGCTAGGTCTGTCGATGGTATTTTCTTTGGTTATGCATCTCATTCTAGAGCATATCGTGTGCTCAATCTTGAAACTAACCAAATCGTGGAGACTTGCGAGGTAACCTTCGACGAGACAGAGCCACGTAGTCAGCTTGTCTTTGAGTGTGCAGGTGATGGTGAGCTTGGCGAGGAGATCTTTCAGGAGGAGGAGCATGAACATGGAGATGATGAAGATGGTGGTGCAGTGCCCCCGGCTGAACATGTACCAACTACTTCGACTACGGTGATGGATGGACCCTCTACTACACCTACGACGACAAATCAAGAACGAGGAGAAGCTGATGTTGAGGGGGAGGTAGCATCGAGGCGAGAACCTCCCCGGCGAGTACAGGTGGATCACCCAGCTTCGAGGATCATCGGCGACATGAATGAACGCACTACACGGTCGAGAGTTCGAAACAATTCCCATTTCGCTCATGCTGCGTTTGTTGCTACTTTTGAGCCCGAAGACATTGGACATGCACTATCTGATCACAATTGGGTTAATTCGATGCATGAGGAGTTGGAGAACTTAGAGAGGAATCAGGTGTGGGAGTTGGTTGACCCTCCCCCAGGGTGCAAGCCAATTGATACAAAGTGGGTGTGGAAGAACAAAGAGGGAGAGAAAGGTGAGGTTGTGAGGAACAAGTCTAGGCTTGTTGCTCAAGGGTTCAGTCAGAAGGAGGGGATCGACTACGAGGAGACCTTTGCTCCCGTAGCCCGTTTGGAGGCGATAATTATCCTTCTAGCCTTTTCTGTGGCTAAAGGGTTCAAGTTTCACCAAATGGACGTGAAGAGTGCTTTTCTGAATGGTGTGTTGGAGGAAGAAGTGTATATGAGGCAGCCTCCGGGGTTTGAGAGCGAGAAGTACCCCCACCGGGTGTACAAGTTGAGGAAGGCGCTGTATGGGTGGAAGCAGGCGCCTAGAGCTTGGTATGGCAGGTTGAGGGGGTTCTTGTTTGAGAGAGATTTTGAGATGGGGAAGGTCGACCATACCTTGTTTTTGCTGAGGCAGGGCAGAGATATCCTGATTGTGCAGGTGTACGCGGATGATATTGTCCTTGGTAGCTCGTCCAACTCTCTTGTTGCAAGGTTTGCAGACGATATGAGCAGGGAATTTGAGATGAGCATGATGGGCGAGTTGCAGTTCTTCCTCGGGCTACAAATCAAACAATCAAAGGGAGGAACATTTGTGCACTAGGCTAAGTACACCAAGGACATTGTGCGGAAGTTCAAGATGGAGGACTCCAAGGCTATGACGACGCCGATGAGTACGACTACAGCTCTTGATGCGGACGAGGAAGGTGAACACGTGGACCAGAAGGAGTACCGGAGCATGATCGGGTCACTCCTCTACTTGACGGCGACGAGGCCAGACATACAGTTCTCGGTGTGTCTGTGCGCTCGTTTTCAAGCGTCTCCGATGACTTCGCATCGGCAAGCGGTGAAGCGAATTTTCTGGTACTTGCATCACACTCCCGACTTCGGCCTTTGGTATTCCGCGTCCTCTTCTTTGGTGCTTCATGTTTTTTCAGACGCGGATTTTGCCAGGTGTCGGTTGGATAGGAAGTCCACTTCTGGGACTTGCCAGTTTTTGGGTTCCTCTTTGGTGTCTTGGTCTTCCCGCAAACAATCGAGTGTTGCTCAATCCACTACCGAGGCCGAGTATGTTGCCGCTGCTAGTTGTTGCTCTCAGCTCCTTTGGATTTCATATACCATGAGTGACTTTGGTGAGGAGTATAGCCATGTCCCACTTCAATGTGATAGCACCAGTGCCATAAGCGTTGCAAAGAACCCAGTGCTCCATTCCAAAACCAAGCACATAAAAGTGAGGTACCATTTTCTGAGAGACAACGTAGAGAAAGGAAAGATAGCTTTGATCCATGTACCTACACATGACCAACTAGCCGATATTTTCACCAAACCCCTAGATCAAGCAACTTTCACTCGTTTGCGGGGGGGACTTGGTGTGTGTTTGATTTCTTGAGTTGGGTGTGTGGGAGCTCTTTTTGTAGCATATGTATAGCTTTCCTTTGTGCATTTCTTGCATTTGGCATGGCATATGTAACATGATCTATAGGCATCCTTGTATCTTAGATTGCATGCATTTTGTATCATATGCATTGGTTAGGAAAAGCTTCTCCTATATACATTGTTCACCATGGAATGCTATTTATGTCTTTGTGAGCTTGTTTGGTATGCTATGGTTAGTTTGGCTTAGCTCTTGATGATCTTGATGAATAATCCATGGTTGATGGCTATGCTTTTGAAAAATGTCACATACATGCTCTCTCATGTGTAAATGCCTTTATATGATCTTGACATGTTTTAGTGGCTTTGCTATGCTTAATTTGTGGTTGGATAGCTAGTTTATTGATCATATGGGGCCAAAGGCTCATTTGCCATCATGAATGTTTAGCCCTCTTGTCTTATCTTGTGGAGGGGCATAAGTTCCTTTTTGTCGCAAAGACATTTCATGTACCATTTATCAATCTGATAATGAAATGAAAAATGCTTGGAAAATATGCTCTCATGTCATTTGTGCTGAATTTAATTTGCTTTGGGTGCTAAACTGTTGCATGATGCCTACCAATGAGAAGTCTCATACATAGAAGTAGGCACATGGCTCGGTGGCTTTGACATGACATGAGGTGCTTGTGGGTGTTTGTGATGGTCTTATGATTAGAATGGCTGTCCTAGCATGAAGTTTGTGTGGCTTTGCCATTTTGATATGCTTTGATCATGTTGAGGACTTTGCTCATGAGAGGCAAGTTTTTCGCAAAATTGCTAAAATCCATCTTAGCTTCGTCCAATGGTTGTGAAACTTGGTGATCATCCAGTTTCTGTCAGACCGGTGCACAACAGAGCCCAGAAATGGCTCGAAACCACTTGAAAACGTTCTAAATGCGCCCAGTAAGCCATTTCAAGCTCAAACTTCTCCCCCTTGTTGGCAATGCATGAATCAAGCCAAAAATGCAAAATTTTCAACCTAGAGCTTCTCAAATAGACAAAATTCAACAAAGAATGCTACACATGTCCAAATGAGCAAATTAGATACTCTACGGCTTCGTATCGATCTCAACTACATGATCACCAAGTTTCACAACCTTTGGACGAAGCTAAGATGGATTTTAGCAATTTTGCGAAAAACTTGCCTCTCATGAGCAAAGTCCTCAACATGATCAAAGCATATCAAAATGGCAAAGCCACACAAACTTCATGCTAGGACAGCCATTCTAATCATAAGACCATCACAAACACCCACAAGCACCTCATGTCATGTCAAAGCCACCGAGCCATGTACCTACTTCTATGTATGAGACTTCTCATTGGTAGGCATCATGCAACAGTTTAGCACCCAAAGCAAATTAATTTCAGCACATATGACATGGGAGCACATTTCCAAGCATTTTTCATTTCATTTTCAGATTTATAATTGGTACATGAAATGTCTTTGCGACAAAAAGGAACTTATGCCCCTCCACAAGATAAGACAAGAGGGCTAAACACTCATGATGGCAAATGAGCCTTTGGCTCCATATGATCAATAAACTAGCTATCCAGCCACAAATTAAGCATAGCCAAGCCACTAAAACATGTCAAGATCATATAAAGGAATTTACACATGAGAGAGCATACATGTGACATTTTCAAAAGACATAGCTATCAACCATGGATTATTCATCAAGATCATCAAGAGCTAAGCCAAACTAACCATAGCATACCAAAAAAGCTCACAAAGACATAAATAGCATTCCATGGTGAACAATGTATATAGGACAAGCTTTTCCTATCCAATGCATATGATACAAAATACATGCAATCTAAGATACAAGGATGCCTATACATCATATTACATATGCCATGCTAAATGCAAGAAATGCATAAAGGAAAGCTATACATATGTACAAAGGAGCTCCCACACACCAAGCTCACAAAAGACCGGCTCATCGAGGGGAGGCAAAAAGGGCTCGACACCACCGGCAAAAGAGCAAAGGAGCACAAAACTCACAAGCTCCCCCTAAACTCACACATTAAGGCCGAAGAGCATACAAAGCTCACCTTACACACATGAGATAGGGCAGAGCAAAAGCAACCAAGTGGCTTGACCAAGGCCACACACTTGAAGGTCACAAAAACACTTACCTTTATCATTTCTTCACAATTCACTCATCCTTATCCACCATCCCCGAAAGTGATGCACCTACATGTCACCACCGGGATATGAAGCCGAAGAACCACCCCCGATATCAATCAAATGTTCTCCGGGCCATCCACCTGCAACTCAAAACCAAGAGCGAGAGCGAGCAAGCGACTCAACACTGGGGTTAGTTCCAAATGTGTAAAACCAATGCCTAGCCATTTGCTAGAAAGTGGGGTTAGCACAAACCAAGCCATCTTACCTACCAAAGCTACCTCCACGAACACCACCACGGTAACCACCATGAGGTAACCAAACCTCTCTACCTGGAGGAGGACCAAAACCACGAAAGAGAACCCGTGGACTGTCCCTCCTCTCCTTCTCAAAACTACGGATCCTCCCATCCCCGTATTGAGCACGAGGAGGAGAATGCCTAGCAAACTGACCTCCTGCAAACTTTCCAGACCAACCACCAGAACCACGAACTCCAGAACCAAGCCTCGCACCTGTACGAGCACGAAACCCAAACTGCTGCCTGTCCAGGCCTGCACCGGTCTGACCGGTGCCCCTCACCGGTCTGACCGTGTAGCACAGGCGACGGCACCTCCAACGACCTTCCGCTCTCCCCAAGCCCGAACTGACCTCACACTCGCCTTGGCCCTGGGCAACTGCACACGAGGCTCAAGTACACCATCGAAAGGGTGGTACTTGTCCTTGTTAGCCCACTCCTTCGCCATTCTCTCCTCACACTTCCTTTTGAAGAAAAACGCTCTCTTGTGACCATCCTTTCCACAAAACTCACAATGGAAATGGATTGATCTGAGCTTAGGCTTGGGGTGAGGCTCTTCACACGGCTTCTCACTTGGTTTCTCACTAGGCTTTTCGCTTGCCTTCTCACTCGGTTTTCGCTTGGTTGGTTTGGCTTGGATACAAACTTGTCTTTGGGTGTGGGTTGTGGTGGAACTGAAACATTCCCAAATTTCCCTTCTCTCTCACCACTGCCCTCACCAACCTTATCCAATCCCAAAGTCCAACCATCAAAGCGCTTACAGCTAGCAATCATCATACCAAGCTGAGGTTCTTGACTCGACAACCAACTCAGCGCTTCACGCAATTTATCATTCTCATCTTGCAAGCGACCAACACATTTTGCAAGATCCAAATTCTTCATAGCATGCAACACACATGTAGAACAAGAAGTAGGAATAGGCACTTTCAAATCTGCCTCTAGCGAAACAATGCGAGAACGAAGCTCAACAATTTTCTCATGCAAACCAGGGCAAGAAGTGCAAGCACCAAGCAAAGTGGGTCTAGATTGTAGCTCGGCCAACTCAACCCTAAGCACATCTAGTTCCTCACACTTGGAGGCATACTTCTCCCTAAGATCGATCAAGTCGGCTAGGAAAGCAGAGCAATCAGGCACAATCATTTTCATCGAAACAACGGGGCTATCCTTAAGCGAATCAATTTCAAGCTTGCTATCAAGAACCTGTGTTTCTAGCTCAGCCACTCTAGTCCTAGCATCCTCGAGCAAAGATCTAAGCTCCTTCCTAAGCTTCTTAGCCTCTCTAAGCATGTGATCGCGATTATCAAGCAAGTCAGCCAACTCCTCATTCTCCTTACGCAAAGAAGAGAGCTCATCACATACCTCATCCTAGGAATCCAAGTCCGAGGCGTCCTTCTGGCTTCTCTTGCTGCTCGAACTGCGAGCCATGCCGCAGAAGTCGTCCTTGATGCTTAGGCCCGTCACACAAAGGCCGTTGAGATACTTGCCGAGGTTCTTCTTCTTCTTCTTCTTCTTCTGGTCATCCTCTTCGTCTTCATCACTCGAGCTTGAAGACGTGTCTTCGGAATCGGACTCGATGTCGCTCGATCTCTTCATCTTCTCTCGAGACCAAGCCTTCTTCCCATGTTCATGATCCTTCTTCTTGGACTTCTTCCTCTTGTCCATGAACTTGTGCTTGTCGTGGTTGTTCACCTTCGGACACTCGGCGAAATAGTGTCCAGCCTTGCCACACTTGAAGCATGTCCTCGTATTCCTCCTCTTGTTCACCCGGTTCTCGTGCAGCCTCTCGAACCGCCTCGTCAGGAGCGCCAGTTCGTCCTCTCCAAGCACGTCGAACTCCTCATCTGGCATAGACATCAAAGAGGAAAAGGAGAACATCCTGGTGGATGGGTTAGTGTTAGCCTTTCCTTTCAAACAACCAACAAGGGCAAGACTATGGGAATCAGTCGGTCCCTCGAGCTTGGCGGTCATGCCCCTATCCACCTCAGCTGACTTGAGCTTCGAGAACAGCTCATTCACCGTCAGAGTATCATACTTCTCTGACTCCACAATGGCTTCAAACTTTCCGCCCCAAATCGTACGATCCAAAGAGTTTAAGAGCTTGATCGCTCTATCATGATCATCGTACGGGAGCACGTCCACATTGGCCCTCATGTTGTTCACAACCACCGTGAACCTCTGAAACAAGGCATCGATGGACTCACCGGGGAGATGAGTGAAGTTCTCGTACTCTCTCCGGTAGGTCGCATACATCTGTGCCTGAACCTGGGAATTCCCAACATGAGCCTCCTTCAGCACCGACCAAATTCTACAAGCCAAGTGCTTGGTGTGCACCCGATCAAACTCAGGCTGACACAAAGCACGAAACAAGTAGTCGACCGCCTTGTTGTTGCCGTCGAATCTGTCCCTCGATCCTGGAACGAGGAAGTCCATCGGCTGGACATAGCCTGTGTCCACCGTGACATCCCAAAGGATCTGACCCTTTCCGCGGAGAAATGCACCCATCCGCTTGCTCCACATCTGGTAGTTCTTGCCATCGATGTGTGGAGGACCCGAACCCCGTTCCTGGTACGCCATCCTTGGATCTTAGACTGGTTAGAGTCAATAAAGACCCGAACCGGCTCTAATACCACTTGAAGGACCGATACGGCGAACCAGAGAGGGGGGGAGTGAATGGGAGCCGATAAAAATTCTTCTCGAAGGAGATAGAAACTCCAACGAGATGAACAAGGCTTCCAACACACGTCTCTGACTTACTACCCAAGTTGGTCAAGCCCACGTGGCCACTGGAGTGCCACTGGACCTAGGAACCAACACACAACCTTCCGACCCGAGAACGCAGTGGAACACCAAACCTCGAGTCTACAGACCCACACCGGTCAGACCGGTGAGCACCACCGGTCAGACCGGTCCCTGCTGGTGAAATTGAGCAACTTTCACTAAGTGGCTCTACACCGGTCAGACCGGTGAGACACATCGGTCAGACCGATCGCAGCCTGAAAGCCCCCAAGGCACCAAATAGGCCAACCGACCACCAAACTGACCCAAACTCGAAACAGCAGCACCACAGGACAACAGCGAACACACCAAGACGTTCACCCGAGCAAAATCCCACCGAGGGTTGCACCGGTCAGACCAGTCAAGACCACCGGTCAGACCAGTGTAGCCTGGGCAGCTCGGGATGAACCGCACCCGCGGGTCAACTCCCCCAAATCCAAAACTCGATCTCCCGAATTGCTCCACGGACTTGAACAAGACTTTCTTGAGTTGGGAGGGGAATCACAGCCCAAAGAACCACGAAGGATTCCCACAAATTTCCCCCATCAAATCCCCAAGAGAAAGGTCCCGAAACAACCCAAAGAAATCACCAAGAGAGGGCTCCGAAAATCACCACCAAGAACAACCGGGGAAAACACATCTAAACCTTGAGGAACCACGCCGAATCATCTATACATGAAACAAAGGTTCATACAAGGTCTAGCAAGCCGCCCGATCATCCATCCCTCTCAACAAGATCTCTCCATGAAGCTCTCTTGCTAGTCCTATGGAAAACCTAAGGAAAATAGGAAGAAAAATGGCTAAACAAATGAGCTAGGGTTCCAAGAGTTGGCTGCCATCCTCTCACCTCTTGGGTTATATGGAGGCAACCGAAAGTCTAAAATGCCCTTTCCTAATAACTAGGGATACAAGCCCGTCAAGGGCGGATTTGGAAGTCTTCATGTCTTCACCATCGGACGGATGCCCGGCGACCACACCCTGCGTAGCCTCGACGCAAGCCATGCGTGTCCTCCTCTTCGAAGTCTCCGGACTGCGTCGTCGCACACCGGTCAGACCGGTGCTCCTCACCGGTCAGACCGGTACCCGCCGGTTCGACCGGTCAGACCCACCGGTCAGACCGGTCTGGAGCTGCTGCTGCACCGTCTTCGGTTCTCTGATCTTGGCTTTGTGGATCAACCAAGGAACCCAGTGGTTTTCTGGTGAACCACCGGAAACCCCGCGAACTCTGTGTAGCCTCCGCCAATCTCCACTCATGACTCGGCTCCCACGTAGTCCCGGCTTGACCTTGGTTTTGAGGCTCAACCAAGAAACCGTCCATGACTTCATCTTGCTGTTCATGCCACCATGCGGCCCGCACTTGACCCCACTGTCCACCGGGTCCCTCGAACGAAGCCTACTTGTCTTCTCCACACCTGGAGGCCTCACCGGTGACGACCTTGCGCACTTGTTCTTCACCTGCACCAACACCAGTCAAGCCGCAACCTGCATCTGCAATACTTAGCCAAGAATCAGTCCACACAATGTTGTCAATCACTCATCACACAAGGAAGCGACCATCCACCGGTCCTCGAACCACACATGGTCCTCACCATCATAGGTCTAGTCATGAATACCTTCGCGTAGTGAGAGGAGGGAAAGGGCGAAACCGTGGTCACAACCCCCGATAGATTAGGTTGGTTCTCATGTTCGAAACGATTGCATGTTCTAGTATCGTAGACCCATGGGCGAGTGTCTCCTATTTTCAAAAGGGAGCTCCGGAACAAGTGGATGTGCATGAAGGCACATGCAAAGGTTTTTGGAGTATGAGCACGGGAGGAGACCATCAATGAAGAAATACTATCCGGAACCCCATCATCCAAGTGTGTCACTTTTGTGCAAGTGGATTTTTGGGAGAACGAGAGAGACAAAGATAACCAACACGGAGTTGAATTGGCTTTACTCGGCTTTGATTGCCAAGAAGCCAATCAACCCCACTCACCGATGCTCAACCGGTGGTGTTGTGAGCAACATCGGATTCGGGAGATCGGGTTGTTACTTCTCCATGTTGACTATCTCTTTAAAACCGGATATTACAAGGAACCTGAATCATCTCCTACCTGGGACCTCCCTAGGTATATGAAGAAAGGAAAATTTAAATGAAGATGAGAGAGGAGGCTTCAAAGTGGCCAAGGTGAAATTGCCCCTTTCAGAAGGAAGGGTTAAGACTTTTTCTTGAGAGGAAAGAAGATTGGTTAGAGGAAAGACTACTTGTGCCGATGAAGGAAATGAAAGAGAAGGATTATAGGAGAAGGATCTTCTATGGCCCAAGAGGGAGGTGCACAACAAAATTATGTACCACCATTTGGAGGAATTCCGGTGCCGCCAAGTTACTACGGTGGTGTACCAATGCAAGCATGGGGGAGTGGTGCAGCCATACCCCCACCAATTTTTGCGGAGCCCAACGTAGCCTTTGCGGAGCCATATGCACACCTTCCTCAACCACAACAAAATGTGGCCACCATGGGAGGATATGCTGCAAGAAACATGCAAAATATTGCAGCCATCCTAACCAATGCAAACCAAATGGGTGAAGGAAATGCAAACATTGCTTATGCACTTGGACACCTTCACTAAGCACCCTCGGACAATTCAAAGGAGGAGAGGCGCAATCCTATTATGAGCAAGGGTGCAACAACCAAGACTATTAATATCAACCACCGGCGGAAGATTAGAGAAAGGAGGAGCTTTAGTTTAATCTTTCCTTTTCCCTTTTCTTTAATTTTCAGCTTGTATGCGCCTATGTATGCGTAGTGTTTTCAGTTCTTATTTAAATTTTCAGCATGTGTGTTAGTTTTATTTTCATCATGAATAATGTCACCACCTAGTTTTTACCTTTGGTAAAGTTACAAAGTTTGTGCCATGATGATATATGATTATAATTGCCGCTTTGTTTATCTTTGTAATTGTTTTATGCATGTTAAAGCTAATGCTCTCTTAAAATACAAATCTGAAATTATCTAACTGCTAGCTTAATCTTTAGCAGAGGTTATGATAAAAATAAAGACCCATAGTGTTTTATGTGCTCTCAAGTTTTAGATGGATTAAAGATAATTTATTTTTGTTCTTAAAAGTAATGCTAACCTTGTCATAAATATCACTTGCGTGTTGCTCTACCTATCTAGGTTTATTTTTGGGTGAGTTATTTCAGGCCATGATTTCTCTGGCTCGAGACTAAGAAGTTGGTCATTCCGTTTTTGCGTATCTATCTTATTGCTAGCCTCTTATCCGTGCATTGTGTATCCCCACATCGGAGATCCCACAAACCTCGCTGGATATCCATCCTTTAAACCAAATATCATCTTTTGTGTTTACCTCCTTGACCACAACCTATTGTTGAGCATGGATCATCAATTCAATGAAGATCGATGGTGCCAAGATTGAAGACTTCAAGTACCTCTCCAAAGGAAAAGTATTTCCGGTACCTACCTTATCTCTATCACCTCTTTGCCCGAGGACGAGCAACGTCTAAGCATGGGGGAGGAGGTAGGTACAATGCAATTTTAGAGTTCAAGGGGAGCAAATAAAATTTTTTTGAGAAAAATAAAGAAAGAACAAAAATATGAATATGAGAAAAAGAGAAGAAGAGAAAAAATATGAGTATGTATGATATAAAAATAAAAATAAAGTGAACTCCCCAGTTCTCTAAAGCGCATTAGGAATTTCAAGGATTCAAGATTAAAAGATCCATACTCATTTTCCAACCATGTGCAATCCGATAACGCGGACTTCCTTTGTGCCTCGGGATCACTCTTTGCCATTTGCACATGTCCACCTATCTCAAGTGTGTGTATTTTTCTCTTCCCCTCCTTGATTGAACATTATTTTCCAATGACTTTTTTGACGAGTCTCGGTAAGACCATGAGAAGCTTGTCTTGTTTTGACAACATCTCATTTATAATATCTTGGTAGGACTAAACTTTCCCAAAAAAGCTCCATATAAAGCCTACCACATAAATATGTTATGAGAGGGAAAGGAGTAGAAGAAATAGGCTTGAGAGACATGATGAGATGAGAGTTCATGAGCAAGATGCAAGGCGGTTTAAATTTGTGAACTTGGTTTAGCTCTTTTTCATCACGTTCTTTATTTCAAAATTTCTAAGATCCATTTGAATTTTGGGAGCATGTTAATACTTGTGGGATAACCTTAATTATTAATCTACCCTCCGTAGGGATGCAGGCTAGTACATTATGGAACTTTAACAAACTAAACTTTTGAGAGCATTATGTATGTATGATCAAGTGCAAGGTTTAATCAATGAAGGGCAACGATGATATCCATCGAAGGCTTACTCGAGGACGACCAAGGTTTAAGCATGGGGGAGCTGTTGACGGTGAAAATCCGTCAACCTAGCCATGAGTTTACCTTCGGTGTTGGCATGACTTTTGTATCTTATCCATTGGTACTAACCCCTGTGGTATAAGAAGTTCACTTGTGCATGTCGGTTTTGGAGTTAAGTGTTTACACAGGGTTTTAACGTTGAAAGCAAGACTTCCGGGATAAGTTCATTAAGCACCTCATGACAAGACCTTGAAGCCCGGTACAAGTCAAGCAATGAAGTGAACATGACTCCAAGAGCCTAAGGACCAAGACCAAGAAGATGACAAACTCCGAGGACCTAGCTAGAAAAGTGTTGAATCTTGCAAGACAAGGAGCTTCGTCCAATTCGGAGAGAAACCGACGACAAGGGCCCACATGCAAAAGGGGAGAGGATCTAGAAGACTCGGGAAGCAATACCAGACGAAGGAGGACACGGACTGGGTCGGGATGGGCCTAGGCCGGTCGGCCCAGGCCGGCCGGCCCAACCTGTTCCGAGGCCCAGTCGCCCCCCCCCCCCACCGAGAGCCACGCATCAATCAATTCGTCATCCGCCGCCGAGGAGCAGAGAAGCTTGAGGGACACCATCTCGGAGATGAGGGTCGTGCTAGTTGTCTAGGGTCTCCCTAGACGACGTGGGAACCTTGCATGGAAGACCACGTCGGAGCTCCGGAGCAAGGATCAAGATCGAGGTAGGATCCCGGTGGTGATCTTGTTCATGTAAACATCCATGGTGATGTCTTTAAGTGAATTCGATTTCTAGCGATCAAGTGCCTTCTCGATGATTTTGTTCTCTTCTTGGTTTTGCTTATTCCCCAATTTAGTCTATAGCTAGATTGCTTAGGGTGCTCTTGTAGCCGCGGTGGCTAGAGGTGCATACCGGACCGGCCAAGTGATTTCAACTTGTTTGATCGAACTCGCCCTAGACTACCCGCATGAGTAGGGATACGTTGTGACAGAACGGGGGTTCCGAAAGGCGGGCGTTTTCGGAGTCGGATGGGAGGCCACGATTTAAAGATGCTTTTAATGAGATTCGCTTTTCTATCTTCATCTATCTCATTTGGAGCTACAACATAAGCATGATCTAGACTCTCTAGATCGGTTATCTCTTGCTTTCTCTTGCTACCTCTTTAGTAGATTAGATTAGATGTGTTTTCTTTATGATATCTTAGATTAGATGCAACTTGGTTCTTTATTAGATAGCTTACCTTGCTTTACTAGATTGAATCCTTGCGTTGCACATTGTTCCACGGATTCGATACCTTGGGTTCACCACTCGAGGGAAGAAGGGTCCCTTGACTACGACGGGAGACTTGTCCGCTTGCAAGTCTAAACAAACTTTGATACAACTATTAACCGTCAACACGCCCTCATCCAATCAGCAAGGTATCTTGAGGGTATCCGACGCTACCACGATCGCAACGTGAAGGAACGTTCCTTCAACGTTGGTGATCTTGTCCTCCGCTGCATCCAGAACACGGAAGGACTACAGAAGCTCAGCTCGCCCTGGGAAGGTCCCTTCACAGTCGCAAAGGTAACCGGACCGGGCACCTATCGCCTCCAGACCCTCGAAGGCAAAGACGTCAACAACTCGTGGAATATCGAACAGCTCTGTCGATTCTACGCCTAGTCTACCGACTACCCTGGGGGCTCAAGTCTACATGACTACTCAAATACCCCTTCTCCGTAAGCGGCCTCCGGGTCCAGGCACAAGTCCCCGAACTACTCTACTCCAAGATCCAGCCTACACGGCTACTAACGGATCTACTGCTGTAAGTGGCTGTACGCCCTAGCACTACTTAGCCGTAGGCGGCCTCCGGGTCCTGGCGACTACTCTTGTAAAACGGCCCTGGCCATCCATGTGTACTTCTCTCAGTAATAAAGTTTGATTATCCATCAAATGATTTACTGTCTTTTTCCCTCAACGGGTCTACTGGCGAGTACGACTACTCGTGACAACTCCATGATGGGACTCCGCATACACACATCGCGACAACGAGTACGCATTTATGGAAGTTTTTCTCGTTCATACTTAAACAAGTTCATTACAACTTTGTTTATCTACAACTACTGCTACGAGTTAACCCTACAGGACTACTGGAGGTTGAGCTTCTCGGCGACTTGTTCAGCAATCGGCGCCATCTGCTCCAGCTGCTCCGCGTACTGCTCGTCCGTGCAGTTGGCGGCTAGTCCACCGGCGACCACGTCAACTGGAGCCTTCGGGAAGTACGACTTCATATATGCCAGGATCTGGTTGGGGATCGACTTCGCTAAGTGCTTAACGTACATCGCCAGACGGCTTGGTGCTTCCCTCAGCTGGTCCACCAATGGAGCTATCTTCGGTCCGCCCGGGTGAGGCACCAGTAGCCTCGCGATGGGAAGCGCGGCCTCCTCGAGTTCCTTCATCTGGGCCCGCAGCTTTTTGCAGTCCTCGTTCAGCTTCTGCAAGGATTTGTAGCAGTTGACGAGGTCACGATCAGAGACAATGTGCAGCTCCATGTGCTTATCGCACTCATAAGCCAACTGCTTGTAGTCATACTCAAGTACCTCACGGGCCTCCTTCTCCCGGTAGAAGAGGTTCTTCATGTCGACTTCTGAGGCTCTCAGCTGCTCGACATGAGTCTCAAGCTCTGCAATCAACAAAGCAAGGCGGGTCAGACTACTACAAGCTACTCCCAATGGGTACTCGACAAGACAACATGTACCCTTATTCTTGTTGCAGAGTGACTTGTTCTTCCGCACAAGCTCGTCGAGCTTCTCCTGCATGTCCTGGACTTCGTTGTGGTACTAGGCAAAGGCGCCGTGCAGCTTTGACTGAAGCGCGGCGGAGTGCTTCCAGGCCTTCACGAGTTGTTCTTCTAAGGCTTCTGCTCGGAGCACTGCGTCGCCGTACCCCTGGAGCATGCTAGACTTCTGGCGGGATCTCTCCGCGACATCCTGCAGCAGACAACAGATGTCAATTGGGTACTCATCACTCTATGGCAGATCGACTACTTTAGAGTATTGACAACTCACCTTCATCCATTGCTCGGCTTGGCGCATCGCCTCCAAGTGGCGAGCTACCACCGCCGGGTCGACAAGGTCATCTGCTAGCAGCTTAATCCCACCACGACTACTCATGGCGGCTCTAGACATGGGCGCCGAACGGATTGGCTCCGCATCCTGGATCTCCGGTGAACGGACGACTACTTCCAGAGTTGATTCTGGCAGTACGTCGTCGCGTTCTCCTTCGGCCACCGCGGGGGCTTCTCCGCCGGCTACCTCCATCGGCTCGGGGGCTCCTCCAGCAGCTCCTTGGGTCTCCGGTGCTAGGCCTTCAACGGGCACCGCTTTGGGAATAGCGCTTCCCTCGGCTTCGGCACCTGTCAACAAGAAGACACGGGATTAGTCACCATCGGTGGCTACGACTACTCCTTGAGGTTACCTGCACTCGCGCAGTCTACTCACCTTCCACAATGCTGGCCTCTGGCAATGCAGCCTCCACGGCCGGCGCCTTGGATTCTGCCTGAGGGGCGAGAGCGGACTCCTCAACGGCCGGCGCGAATTCCTCTTACGCCACCGCAGCGGCGGGTTCATCCCCATCCCAGGTCAAGTCCATCGATTTCCTGTAGGGCACACAACTGGTTGTCAACCCAGTACGACTACCAAACCAAATGCGCTACTCGGGAAAGATCTTCACTTACAGGCTCGACCGGACTACCGTCACGGTTGGGGCGCCGAGTATGCTGGCGATGTCGACCAGTCCAGCCTCGGCAGGCATCTCCTCTTGGGCCTCAGTAGCCCCTTGCTCTTCAGCGATAGCAGCGGCTGGTTCAGTGCTTCCCTCAGCAACTGGGGGCTGGCGCATCAGCTACGCCACGAGCTCCTCCACAGTGGGGGCTGGGCTGCGGCTACCTCCAGCCGGCTCTCCCACCGTATCCCAGTCGCCTTCGTCCCCCTGCTCTACGGGGTCGGAAGGCGGAATCTCCTGCAAGCAATGGAGTTTCATCGTCAACACACTACATCGAGACACAAGTACTCGACTACCCTACTCAAGGAAGCTTACCTCTTGAGATGTGGTCTCCGTGACTTTAAGCTTCTTGGCCACGCGTTTGCAGGCTACGTTGCGCGGCTTCCTTGGCGGCGCAGGAAAACTAGCCTCCAGGCTAGTTGGCGTATCTTGAACGAGAGGGACATGAGGCAGTCCAGGGCGGCTGAATCTCGACCGCAGCCGGAAGCGCTCCTGCAGCGTCTCCTCATCATCTTCCTCCGAAGTGTCTTCAACGACTACGGTGTCGTCCCCTTCACCGACTTCGCAGCCCTCCTTGGCCTTCCCCAACCCCTCATCCGGGATCTCGACAAGTCGAGGAGGCGACGCCGGCTCGGAGACGAACTTCACTATGTCATCCTGCAAGAAGCACATTGGATGAGTACGACTACTACTACATAATCAGTACCCGACTTCAGTACGGCTACTGACCTCATTGGGTGGATGCGCGGCGGAGTACTCAGGCACGGGGCACGGCGTGTACGCCGGCATGTCCTTGAAGATCCTGCCCTGACTATCAATGATGTCGTTGTCGTCGACTTCACCCCCGGGCATCCGTGACGAGTCGCCGTCGCCGGTGTACTGGTAGCCCAAGGTGTCGCGGGCCATCAGCGGCTGCACCCTTCGCTTCATGAAGCTAAAGGCCACATGTTCGGCCCTCAGCCCGTCTTCTCTCACAGCCTTGATCTTCGCCAGCAGCTCGGGTAGCGGGATACCCTCCCGCATCGTTGGCTCAGAGTTTCACCAGCGCCGGTGCTTCGGCTGCTTCCCGCTCAGCTTCGGTAGCTCCGGGTGGTGATTGGTGATGTAGAACCACTTTGACTTCAAATCTTGATTGGAGTCGATCAGCTTGTACGCGAGGTACTGCTCCGCGGCATCCTCGCGCATCTGGATACCGGCTCCCTCAACTACTTGGGGGTTGTTGGTGCTCGGCTGGGGCTTCACTCGGAAAAATTTCCGGAAAAGTACCCAGTGGGGCTTGATCCCCAAGAAGGCTTCGCAAAAGTGAACGAAGACAAAAGTGTGGAAGATACCGTTGGGGTTGAGGTTGAGGTACTCGATGCCGTAGTACTCCAGAAGCCCCTGGAAGAAATCACTAGCCGGGAGAAACAACCCTCGCTCCGCGAATGGCGTGAACATGGGGATCTCGTCTGGGTTCTTCTCCATGGGATACGGATCTCCCGCAGCGGCACGCCACATATCGACTTCCTTCTCCAGCAGAAATCCACTGTTGAGGAGCGCCAGCAGATCTTCAGTCTTCGTGTTGGACTTTTTCCACTCTTGGTTGGGATTTTGCCGCGGCGGAGACACCGGCGGCGATGTCCCTGCGGCGGATCCGGCGGCCTCCTCGTGGGACCTTTTCTTCCCATAGACGGTCTTCAGGCTCTTTGACGGCGAAGGCTTCATCCTCCAAGTGCACCAGGTCTTCACTCGCATTCGCTCGGGGCCTGCGGTGGTGGTTTTCGGCGGCGGCGCACTTGGATCTACACTCCCCTTTAAGGCGGCAGTGCGTAGTGGCGGTGCTTTCTAGGCACGATCTGCTAGGAATGGCTGCAAGTGCGTGAGGTGAAAAACCCTAAGGGTTTTGGCTTCTATTTATAAGTCAACGGTGGCTCCTCCAACGGCCGGATGGATAAGTCTTCAGACGGCTGACTCAGCGGCAGCGCCTGACCCTTTAACTTCTACTAGTCGACGCACCTCATCTCGGGGGCTCGGCTACATCAAATTAACTCCATGAGTAGCGACAAGATTCAAGAGCAACTCAGGACACTTTCTACACACAAGATGACCCTTCAATTCGAGAGGAAGTACTCGACTCAAGGCTCGAGGGCTCCGTGCCACGTGTCCTTCGTTTTTTTCTCCGGATTTTTCGGGTTAATCTTGCTACAACTTCAGATGGACCCTCAGCCAGAGTCTACAACTCAACCTAATAAGGCTCGGGGGCTACTCCATATGGAGTGCGATTTTGCAATCGCACTTCCATATCAGCTTCGGCTTCAAAACAACAAAGGTATTGTTGAAGACCTTCAAGAGCGGCACTCGAGGAAGCTTGGGACTACTCGAGAAGACTTCAAGATTACTCAAATATCAGCTGGAGTACATTCTAGTCTCGGGATACTTCAAATATTCTTGAGGACTTTTGGCTTGTGGTACTCGGGGACGCTTGAGGACTACTCGTTAAGGCCGTCAAGACTACTCGAAGCTATCCTACTCAACTACAAAGTACTCGGGGGCTTGTCGTATGGACCTCCCTGGGCCCACTACCTCGGTGGGTACCAGGACCGACTACTTGGTGAGCCCCTGGGACTACCCGACTTGTGCCGCATGGTACCTGTTGGCCTGAGGCGCAAAGACCACGGTGGAGAAGTACTTGGATAGGAAGCTACGCACACCATGTACAGTGTAGAGAACTCTTAGACGTACACGACTAGTACTCTCTCCCTAAACCGACTTGTAACCCTGCCTCCCGGACTATATAAGGCGAGGCAGGGACCCCTTCTCTCTCACACGCATCAGATTACGCCATCTTGTAATCACACCCAATCAATCCAGAGCTACGCAGCATACAGGATATACGGGATTACGCACCTCGCGGCCCGAACCTATCTAAATTGTGCGCCACATGTCTCTTCCTTCGAGTTACCAATCTCGGCGAAGCCACATTCATCTACTTCGGGTACTCTCCTTAGTAGGTTGCCGGTCTAAAACACCGACAAGTACCAATGGATACGATATGAAATTAATGCCAACACCGAAGGTAAACTCATGGTTAGGTTGACGGAATTTCACCATCAACAGACGTAGACGAGGGAGGAGAGCCCGTGGACCAGAAAGAGTACCGGAGCATGATCGGCTCCCACTTGTACTTTACGTTGATGAGCCCGGACATTCAGTTCACTGTGTGTCTGTGCAATCGCTTTCAGGCGTCGCCGAGGACTTCACATCGGCAGGCCGTCAAGCGGATCTTCATATATCTTCGATACACTCATGTGCTTAGTCTTTGGTACTCATCGTCCTCTTCTCTTTCACTTCTTAGTTTTCAGATGCCGATTTTGCAGGGTGTCATGTCGATCGGAAATCGACTTTGGGTACTTGCCAGTTTTTGGGTTCCTCAATTGTTTCTTGGTCATCTCGCAAACAGTCAAGCGTAGCTTAGTCTATTACAGAAGCCGATTATGTAGTTGCTGCTAGTTGTTGTTCCCAATTGCTTTGGATCACCTACACTTTAAGTGACTTTGGTGAGAGTGCACCCACATTCCACTCATATGTGATAGCAATAGTGCCATAAACATAGCAAAAAATCCTCTGCTCCATTCAAGAACCAAACACATTGAGGTGCGCTACCACTTTCTAAGAGACAATGTGGATAAGGGGAACATAGATTTAATCCATGTGCCAACTGAGAAACAGCTCGCTGATATCCTGACAAAGCCTTTGGACCAAGCTACATTTGCACGTTTGCGGGGTGAGCTTGGTGTGGTTTTTCCTTGTTGAGCTTCAGTTGGGGGATCTCATGTACATATGCATCTTGCATTTTCATTCTTGTTTCATATCATGATTAGCATCTTTGTATCATAGACTACATTTGTATTATATGCTTTAGAGATGTGCTTCTCCTTTATACAATAATCACTATGATATGTTGGATGTGAGCTTATGATCTTGCTAGTGAGCTCTTTTGATGTATAGCTATGATCTTGGTAGCTTTGGGATGTATATGCATGTGGATGGCCTATTTTTGTGAAAATGCTATATATGATCCTCTCTTGTGAGTTCAATGCCTTTCATGCTCACATTGTGCTCATATGACTATATCTTGCTTAATTTGTGCTTGTGTATCATGCTCTTTTCATTTGGGGTCAAAGAACCATTTGTCATCATGAATGTTTAGCCTACATGCTACCTTGTTGGGAAGCCTAAGCTTCGTTTTGCCGCAAAGACACTTCATGTACCATGCTTAATTTATAAATTATGAAATTTGTATATGAGATGCCTATGCTTGAAAAATATGTTTCTATGTCAAAAGTGCTTTAAATTCCTTATCTTGGGTGCTAAACCGTTGCATGATTTTAGCCATTGAGAAGTCTCATATTTAGAAGTGGACACATGGCTCGGTGGCTTTGACATGACATGAGATAGCTTGTAGCTGTTCTTGATGATCTTGTGATGAGAACCTGTGACCTTGCATGAAGTTTGTATGTTGTTAGTGCTCATTTTGGCCATGTTGAGGTCATATGCTCATGAAGGGGAATTTTGTTGAAAAATGTTTCATTTTGATCATGGCTATGTCACATGCTTATATATTCCTATATATCTTGTTGGCAATGCTTGCACTGAATATGTGGCTATCTTGCTTGTCTATGTCTCATTTTTAGCTTGCTGTAGTGCTCTTTGTGCACATGCTTGTATTTGTAGCATTGATTCATGCATTACCAACAAGGAAAGGAAAGTACCCAATTCATTCATCTAGGGGGAGTTTTGCATCAATGGGGGGGGCAAATTAAAAGAAATGCATTTGTTCAGGAGGAGCTTGCATTCATGCAGAGCGAGCTCTTTCTGTCGCCTGCATTTTAGTTATGCTCTTTTGCCGAAGGTGTCGAGCCTGTTTTCCTCACCTTGAGGAGTCGACAATTTTGGAGCATCTTATCTCGGTTGTGTTGAGTCATTGCCCTTGCCTTAGGGAACCGAGATTTTTCTCTCTCAAGTGATCTTGTTTTGGCTTTTGTTTGGCTTTTGATCACTTGTTTGAATTTTTTGTTTGCTTCTTTTCTTTTTCTCTTTTCTCTGAATTGGTTACTAAGTGTGTTGTCTAATAACTCATCAAGGGGGAGATTGAGGACCGGAGCGTCTGGGGACCGGTGGTTGGTCACTCCTTGGTGTGATGTGTGATTGACAATGTGGTGCGGACTGACTCTTGGTGCAATATTGTAAGTGCAGGTTGCGGCTTGATTTGTGTTGGTGCAGGTAAACAGCGGGCGCGAAAGGTCTTAGCCTTGCAGGGCCTCCGAGAAGTGTAGAGATGTTGACGGTTAATAATTGTATCAAAGTTCGTTTGTGACTCGCAAGCGTACAAGTCTCCCGTCGTAGTCAAGGGACCCTTCTTCCCTCGAGTGGTGAACCCAAGGTATCGAATCCGTGGAACAAATGTGTGACGCAAGAGTTGATCTAGTAAAGCCAAATAACTTCAATCTTTGGTAAAAGAGAAACCCTAATGCATCTAGATAAGAGCACAAAACAAAGATAAATCTAATCTACTAAAGACCGGAGAAAACAAAGTAAGATTGGGTAGATAAACCGATCTAGAGGGATCGAGGTAATCCTTTTGTTGAAGTTCCAAGCAAGAGAAGAAGTAGCAAATCGAATCTTATAAGAAGCGTCTTTAAATCGTGGTTTCCCGTCCAAATCCGAAAACATCCGCCTTTCGGAACCCCCGTTCTGTCACAACGTATCCCTATTCATGCGGGGAGCTTAGGGCGAGTCAAAAGACAAGTCGAGATTCTTTCGGAAGATACGGCGTGTACCTCTAGCCACCGCGGCTACAAGAACACCCTATGTAATCTATCGCGCGAATAGAATTGGAATAAGCAAAGCCGATCGAAAAACGAAATCTTCGAGGAAACACTTGATCGCTAAGAAAAGATTCAACTTGATAATTCAACTATGACAATGATACATACACAAGATCACCACCGGGATCCTTCCTTGATCTTGCTTCTAGCTCCGGGAACTCCGACGTGGTCTTCCATGCAAGGTTCCCACGTCGGCTAGGGAAACCCTAGTCAACTAGCTCGACCCTCTCCTCTCCGAGATGGTGTCCCTCTCTTCTCTGCTCCTCGGCGGCCGATGACGAATTCCTCTCCGCGAGGCTCTCGGTCAGGGGGCTATAAATAGCCCGATTGGCGGCTAGGGCAAAGGAGGGGGCAATTGGGCCCCGGATGGGCCCCGGGCCGACCGGACCGGGCCGGCCGGCCCGGGCCCATCCGGAGCCCGGCCCCGAGGGCTCCTTCGCTCCACGTCGGTTCCCTTGCTTCCCGGATGTTTCCCCCTTCGCATGTAGGTCCATGTCGTCGCTTTCTCTCTCGAATTGGACTCAACTCCTTGTCTTGCAAGATTCGGCACTTTTTCGGTCGGGTCCTCGGAGTCTGTCGTCTTCTCGGATCAAGTCCCCGGCTTCTTGGAGTTAAGTTTGCTTCATTGCATGACTTGTACGGGGCTTCAAGGTCTTGTCATGAGGTGCTTGATGAACTTATCCCGAAAGTCTTGCATTCAACACTAAAACCCTGCATAAACATTAAACTCCAAAACCGACATGCACACGTGAACTTGTTATACCACGGGTGTTAGTACCAATGGATAAGGTATAAAACTCATGCCAACACCGAAGGTAAACTCATGTCTAGGTTGACGGATTTTCACCGTCAACATCTCCCCCATGCTTAAACCTTGCTCGTCCTCGAGTAAGCCTTCGATGGATATCATCATTGCCAAACAATGTTTAAACTTTGCACTTGATCACACATGAGAAAACATAATGCTCTCAAAATTTTATTTCATTAAAGTTCCATAATGTACTAGCCTTCATCTCTACGGAGGGTAGATTCTTATTAAGCTTATCCCACAAGTATTAATATGCTCACAAAGTTTAAATAGATCTCAGAATTTTTGAAATAAAGAACGAGATAAAGAAAAGCTAAACCAAGTTCACAAATTTAAATCATCTTGTATATTGCTCATGAACTCTCATCTCACTTGTCTCTCAAGCCTATATATTCTACTCCTTTCCCTCTCATATATATGTGGTAGGCTTTATATGGAGCTTTGGGAAAGTTTAGTCCTAACAAGATTTTATAAATGAGGTGTTGCCAAAACAAGACAAGCTTCTCATGGTCTTACCGAGACTCGTCAAAAAGGTCATTGGAAAATAATGTTAAATCAAGGAGGGGAAAGAGAAAAATACACACACTTTTAGATGAGTGGACATGTGCAAATGGCAAAGAATGATCCCGAGGCACAAAGGAAGTCCTCGTTATCGGATTGCACATGGTTGGAAAATGAGAATGGATCTTTTTAACTTGAAGCCTTGAATGCACTCTTAGAGAACCGGGGAGTTTACTTTACGCATATATTTTTTTCTCATATTTCTCATTCTTTTCTTTCTTTCTTTCTTTCTTTCTTTCTTTCTTTCTTTCTTTCTTTCTTTCATTCATTATATATATATATATATATATATATATATTTTTCTTTCTTTCTTCACCTTGAAAGTCATGATCATTGCCGGATTTTTTCTTTCATCATTTTTTTTAAAATATTCCCCTTTTAACTCTAAAACTGCATCGTACCTACCTCCTCCCCCATGCTTAGACGTTGCTCGTCCTCGAGCAAAGAGGCGAAAAATAAGGTAGGTACCGGAAATATTTTTCCTTTGGAGAGATACTTGAAATCTTCAATGTCGGCACCGTCTTGCGATCTTCCTTGAATTGATGATCCATTCTCAACGATAGGTTGTGGTCAAGGAGGTAAACACAAAAGATGATATTTGGTTTTAAGGGTGGATATCCGGCAAGGTTTGTGAGATCTCCAATGCGGGGATACACAATGCACGGATAAAAGGCTAGCAAAAAGATAGATATGCAAAAACGAAATGACCAGCTTCTTAGTCTCGGGCCAGAGAAATCATGGCCTGCAATAACTCACTCAAAAATAAATCTTGTACACTAAGGTTTATGCACTCAAATATATATAAGGCTCTAGATAGGTTGAGCAACACACAAGTGATATTTGTGACAAGGTTAACAATAATTTTGAGCATAAAAGACATTTTTAATCTATTCATAACTTGAGAGCACATAAAACACTATGGGTCTTTATTTTAATCATAACCTCCGCTGAAGATTAAGCTAGCATTTAGATAATTTCAGATTTGTATTTTTAAGAGAGCACTAGTTCAAACATGCATAAATCAATTACAAAGATAAACAAAGCGGCAAATATAATCATATATCATCACGGCACAAATATTGTAACTTTACCAAAGGTAAAAACTAGGTGGCGACATTATTCATGATGAAAATAAACACTAAGATACACGCTGAAAAATTAAACTAACACTAAAAATTAAAGTAAAACTGAAAATACTACGCATACATAGGCGCAAACAAGCTGAAAATTAAAGAAAAGGGGTAAAGGAAAGATAACTAAAGCTCCTCCTCTCTCTAATCTTCCGCCGGTGGTTGATATTGATAGTCTTGGTTGTTGTACCCTTACTTGTAATAGGAATGCACCACTCCTCCTATGAATTGTCTGACGGCGCTAGGTGAAGGTGTCCAAGCACATAAGCGATGTTTGCATTTCCTTCACCCATTTGGTTTGCATTGGTTAGGGTGGCTGCAATAATTTGCACGTTCCTTGCAGCGTATCCTCCAATGGTGGCCACATTTTGTTGTGGTTGAGGAAGGTCTGCAAATGGCTCCGCAAAGGCTACGTTGGGCACCGCAAAAATGGTGGGGGTATGGCTGCACCACTCCCCCATGCTTGCATTGGTACACCACCGTAGTAACTCGGCGGCGCCGGGGTTCCTCCCAATGGTGGGACATAATTTTGTTGTGCACCTCCTTCTTGGGTCGTGGAAAAACCTTCTCCTAATCCTTCTCTATTATTTTTTTTTCTTCGCCGGCACAAGAAGTCCTTCCTCTAACCGATCTTCTTCCCCTCAAGAAAAGTCTTAATCTTCAATCCGGAAGGGGCAAATTTACCTAGGCCACTTGGAAGCCTCCTCTCTCATCTTCACTCTTATATTTTCCTTTCTTCATATATTCCTAGGGAAGTTCCAGGTAGGAGATGATTTGGGTTCCTTGTAATACACGGTTTTAAAGAGATAGCCAATATGGAGAAGCAACACCCCGAACCAATATCTTCCAAACTCGATGTTGCTTAACAACACCACCGGTTGATCATAGGTGAGTGGGGTCTATTGGCCACTTGGCAATCAAAGCTGAGTAAAGCCAATTCAACTCCGTGTTGGTTATCTTTGTCTCTCTTGTTCTCCCAAAAATCCATTTGCACAAAAGTGACACACTTGGATGATGGGTTCCGGATAGTATTTCTTCGTTGATGGTCTCTTCCCGTGATCATACTACAAAAACCTTCCCATGTGTCTTTATGCACATACTTGTTCCAGAGCTCCCTTTTGAAAATAGGGGACACTCGCCCATGGGTGTACGATACTAGAACATGCAATCATCTCGAACATGAAAACCAATCTAATCTATCGGGGATTGTGTTGAATGGATCCAAGGAAGCATTGAGACCTTACTCCCTTTACGGCATGGTCGCTAGCCTTAAGCATTAAAGTATTTTCAACACAAGATGATAGATAGATAATCCAACAAAGTGTGATTACATCTCAAGATCGATTGCAACCCATGGATGAAAGGAGATTACCCCATCAAGGTGCTAGAAATAGCATCATTGATCAAGGTTACCCTTCCGACGGTGTCTTCCTTCTTCTCCTCTTGTGGGCTCCCTCCAACGGAATGAGAGACTCAGCACTCCTTCATCAAGGGTATGCGCCATGGTCATGAAAATTTCCTAGGCGAATTCCTTGTGGGTGTTTGCCGACACTCCGTTAGAGAACTGCACCGGTGTCCCGTGTGAAACCCAATATGTGGAGAGCTTGGTCGTCGATGTCGACGTTCGCTACAAGCCTCTACCCAAGGTGAGCGAGCTTCTTCTCCTCCTCCTCCGTCGTGATGATAAACCCATTGGAATACCACGGAGCACATGGAGGTGGAGCGGATGATCGTGTCAAGTGGTGAGATTGGACAAGCGGCTCCTCCATATGTTATTGAAGTTTGGTAAACCTAATAAACGAGTTTCGTGTGGCCCTCATGCCACCAAGGAGAAGAGTGTGGTTCCTCCTCGGCGGTGCCGTGTCCTCCTCCATACTCCAAGGAAACTCGGAAACCGAGTGCCTCCTCGAAGAGGTTGTCGATGATGGCTTAGACGACGATGATCCCTTCTTCTTCGGTGAAAAGACTTGTAGTTTTCTTCCTTGATTGCAGCACTCTCCCTCACAAATATATATCTGGGGTTTTCACCCGGTAACAAGGTACACAAATATTATTTTGGAGTCTGGACTTTGAGTAGATTAAGGATGTGATTTGTTGCACGAAACAAACGCGGTGGATGGCTAAGTCTAAGGTGATTCCGGCCTACAAACTAGAGCACATGAACAAAGAGTTGGATGAAAGACTTACCTCTCTCCTCCTCTTGGCTCGGTTCTTCTCTAGTGCATTCATGTTGTTTCATGATCGCGTACACCTTCCAAACGTTCCCGTCCACTCCTTCGCTTGCATTATTGCTCCTTCCACTTGATGTTTTCGCTTTGACTCACTTCCATACTCCCTTGCCTCACATGCATCCATGATATTCCTACAAAACAAAGCCTTGGCTGCCCCCCCATGCTTGTACTTTGCATGTGGTTTGAATATGTTGGAGGGGCATCCCGTGATGTATCATGGTGCATGCATGGTTAGGTTAACTAGATTGCGTCCCTTTAAGTGTGTTTAAGGCTAAGCACTCCTCTAATTTCGAAATTTAAAAATATCTTTCAGAGCCATGCAAGAGCTCAAGCATAAATTTAGAGAAGTTTTTAAACCATTAAAAACAAATGTAAGTCGAAAATATTTTTCGACTACGTCGATTTCGGTCTCACCGGTATAGTTTGCCTTCATTAGTTGAGAGCAAGCTTTTCCCGGCTTGATCATGGGGGCATAGGCTTAGGTCCTAATTTTGATTAGATGAGAGAGATTTTGAATGAAATAAAATTAAGTGAGGCTTAGAAAAATTCTAATCTTAGAGAAACCAAGGATATGGATTTTTAAACCAACCAAAAATCAAGCTTCTAGGTTCACGCGAGCCCTACCACATGCTGAAATTTAAATAACATCTAGATACAAGTCGTGGCTCTACTCGTGTGTTTTTAGCATGGAAAACAAGTCAACGACAACATCATAAAGGGGATGAATGGTTGAGTTAGGTTCTGAATTTTTTTTTGGTTGTGGTTTCTCGAAAAGAAGCAAACAAACACATAGGATGGTTCATGTAAAGGGTTTATGATCAAGCAAGATATTCAACCAAGAATTATGTCTCTAATATTGATCAACCATTCTAAGTCTAAGGTTTTGCGTAGTAAAATTCAAAACTGAATTATATTTAAAAAGACTTGAAAAACCTGGAATCGGGTTGTCCTCCCGGTAGCTTATTCTGACTCGACGAAACGGGTTGCCTCCCGCCTAGCGCTTCGTTTATAGTCCATGGCTAGACTTCTTCACTTGATTACTCCGGATCAACGCTCTTTGCGGGCGTTGCAATCTTGGGTACCCATTTTGGCTTAGTCATTTTTTTGGTCTTCACAGGCTGGCTTTGTCCTTTGGTCTTGACGGATGCAACAACTTCCTTGTGGCTCGGCATCTCGAACTCTGGTCTTCGGTTGTGATCTTCATGGTCTCTAGTGTGATCCTTCATCTCTCCGGAATGAGCTTGAGTAGCCTTCGCCGTCTTGGGACCTTGGAGTTGTTTCCGAAATTCTTCTTTGTTACCCATCGGACGCCCGGCAAGTTGTCCCACTTGCGTCTAGCATCTTCATCACGATGAACACTTCACATGTGGATCTTGCCTTGGCAGCCTTTATGTGTTGAGCTTCTTTCTCCATCTCCATCTTCTCCATCCTCCTCTTGATCTTGAACGGCCTTCCGGCGTCTTGACTTGGAGGTGGTGATTCCCTTGGAGATTTCGACGGTCCTTCGACTTCAACTTTTGAATCTAGGGTTTCCACCCCTTTAGCTTGTGTTGCATGTCACCTTTGCCTGTAAAGTTTTCCTGGATCATCCACAAAAAAGTTTGGGTTTCTTGGAGGGGTAGCCAACCATCTCCGGTTAGGGTTAGCAATAAAACAAAAATCTAACAAAAGAAAAATTAGGGTTAATCAAAGCTAGATTAGATGTATTTTGAGGATGATCAAAGTTTAGTAGATGCAAAAATAAAAACAAAAAGAAAACTGAAAATTACAAAAAGGCAATAAAAAACCAAATCTTGATCACTTGTTCCCCGGCAACGGCGCCAGAAAAAGGGGCTTGTTGACGGTTAATAATTGTATCAAAGTTTGTTTGTGACTCGCAAGCGTACAATTCTCCCGTCGTAGTCAAGGGACCCTTCTTCCCTCGAGTGGTGAACCCAAGTATCGAATCCGTGGAACAAATGTGTGACGCAAGAGTTGATCTAGTAAAGCCAAATAACTTCAATCTTTGGTAAAAGAGAAACCCTAATGCATCTAGATAAGAGCACAAAACAAAGATAAATCTAATCTACTAAAGACCGGAAAAAACAAAGTAAGATTGGGTAGATAAACCGATCTAGATGGATCGAGGTAAGCCTTTTGTTGAAGTTCCAAGCAAGAGAAAAAGTAGCAAATCGAATCTTATAAGAAGCGTCTTTAAATCGTGGTTTCCCGTCCAAATCCGAAAACATCCGCCTTTCGGAACCCCCGTTCTGTCACAACGTATCCCTAATCATGCGGGGAGCTTAGGGCGAGTCAAAAGTCAAGTCGAGATTCTTTCCGAAGATCCGGCGTGTACCTCTAGCCACCACAGCTACAAGAACACCCTATGTAATCTATCGCGTGAATAGAATTGGAATAAGCAAAGCCGATCGAAAAACGAAATCTTCGAGGAAACACTTGATCGCTAAGAAAAGATTCAACTTGATAATTCAACTATGACAATGATACATACACAAGATCACCACCGGGATCCTTCCTTGATCTTGCTTCTAGCTCCGGGAACTCCGACGTGGTCTTCCATGCAAGGTTCCCACGTCGGCTAGGGAAACCCTAGTCAACTAGCTCGACCCTCTCCTCTCCGAGATGGTGTCCCTCTCTTCTCTGCTCCTCGGCGGCCGATGACGAATTCCTCTCTGCGAGGCTCTCGGTCAGGGGGCTATAAATAGCCCGATTGGCGGCTAGGGCAAAGGAGGGGGCAATTGGGCCCTGGATGGGCCTGGGCCGACCGGACTGGGCCGGCCGGCCTGGGCCCATCTAGGCCCAGCCCGAGGGCTCCTTCGCTCCACGTCGGTTCCCTTGCTTCCTGGATGTTTCCCCCTTCTGCATGTAGGTCCATGTCGTCGGTTTCTCTCCGAATTGGACTCAACTCCTTGTCTTGCAAGATTCAGCACTTTTCTGGTCAGGTCCTCGGAGTCTGTCGTCTTCTCGGATCAAGTCCCTGGCTTCTTGGAGTTAAGTTTGCTTCATTGCATGACTTGTACGGGGCTTCAAGGTCTTGTCACGAGGTGCTTGATGAACTTATCCCGAAAGTCTTGCATTCAACACTAAAACCCTGCATAAACATTAAACTCCAAAACCGACATGCACACGTGAACTTGTTATACCACGGGGGTTAGTACCAATGGATGAGGTATAAAACTCATGCCAACACCAAAGGTAAACTCATGGCTAGGTTGACGGATTTTCACCGTCAACAAGAGATAAGTAGGCTCGGCTCGGTGGACCCGTTAGTCAAACGGGATCAAGTGAGGGTCGCATGGTGGCAAAAAAATCAACACGAAGTCGTGGACAAGATCAGGTGCAGGGTAGTGGCTCAAGACTGGAGTATGCACACGGGGTTTGCGGTGGTTCACCACTAAACTGTTGGGTTACTTGGTTGGTCCACGAAACCAAGACCGGAGGCTCGGCAGGCGGAGACGGGTTCCGGTCACGCCAAGAAGCTTTGATGCTGGGGGACACGCGGCGGGATCACAGGGCTTGCATTGGGAGGACGTGAAATGCGGCGAAGGCATGGCCGCACGATGAAGAGGAGTACTAGTTGACCATCCTACCCCTGACAGGTGTGTATCGTCCTTTATGTTCTTGGGGTAGCATGGTCATTGGCCTAACCCGGAGAGACTTCATATATATAGCTCTAGGGTTTCAGGGCAACTCATCCATCCAGACTACTTCTCATTTCCCTGTTCTTTAGGCTAGATTTTTCTCCAATATTTTGTAAAGAATCTAACCTCCGAGTGTATGGAAGCATTCATGGTTGCGTCAATTTCCTTCTCGTGGCTCGAGTGATTTTCGTGTCTTTTTCGGGATATTTTCGATGGATTTCGTGTGCGTCTTGTTCCTTCAATTCTAAGGCGTTTGTGTCCGGAATTCTTTGCGGGGTAATGGATAGATGTCTTGTGCATCTTTGTGCTTGATCTTGACCCCTCAAACTTAGGATTTGGCCTACGATTCAACGATTTCGGTTGGAACCCTAGCTTTTTTATGTGAGCTCGATAGAATCTCGATTCCTCTCGATTCAATGGGTTTGAGGATACATATTCGTAGGAATAGCATCTCCTAGAGACACTTCATCTTCTCCTATGATTTGGTAGAAATCCCTTAGATGTTTCGGGAGATCGGGCAAAGGGAAGGTGGTGTTGACTTTGAGCAACAGAGCTATTGAGCATCTTCCCAGGCAAGCGCCGACGGTCCGCGTGGCTTTTTGTTCGTCCAGTTCATCACTTGTTCGTGCGAGTTCTTGGTTCGATCTGTTGAGTTTTTCGGTTTCGGTTGAAGTAGGTTTGGCGGACAGTCCGTGGGTTGAGTAAAGACGGTCCGTGCGTGGCAGACGGTCCGCGATTAGGCGGCGGACAGTCCAATTTTCGAGGTGTGCTACTGGATGTTCGGGTACTCTTTTCGGACAGTCCGCGCTGTATTGCGGACTGTCCACCTGAGCCTCTCGGAGGGTCCGCCCAGGCCTTCACAGTTTTCCTAAGTTCTTTGCATATTGAGTTGTGCTTCCGCTTGGGATTGATTTAGGGCTTGTTCGCAGGGTTGGTAGGTCCCTTGTGACTACGTGACCTTGGCAAGTTCATGTGGGAACCCTTATTTGTGATTTTTGGGGCACAGTCGAGTTCGACTCTTCGGATAAAAAATTTTATCGACTCCCATTCACTCCCCCTCTATGGTCGCCTCATCAGTCCTTTAATCGCCCTGTCGTGCTGCCGCCGGTGGGAGAGATATTCGGGCGTTGCATCTCCCGTAGTGGTGGCCGGACAGAGGAGGCAAGCGGCAACTCGGATCAAGAAGGGAGGCGGCGATGTCCTTGATGAGGGAAGGAGGAGGGAAGGGAGGCAATGGCGGCTAGAGGGGACAAGGATGATGGATATGCGTCGGCGGTGGGCTGACGCGGGAGAGGAGCACCGACGGTGGGTGTTAGGGATGGTGATGAGCGGGTAAGGGTCAGAGGTGCGATGGGGAAGAAGAGGGTGAGAGGATAAGATCTATTCATTTTGCGGATGGAACCCTAGAAAATTATTTTCATGGCATATTAGTCCTCAGATGGAATATCGGTCTCCAGTTTTAACAACACTGCTGGAGAGAACAACTTTCTCGTAGTGTTGGTAAAACTAGGGACCTAAAATTGGTTTTAGGTCCTAGAAAGCGAGAAATTTAGGTACCACAAAGTTGTCTTTCTAGTAGTGTTGCTAAAATTTAGTAGCTATAATTCACTTAAGGACAAATTTGCAAGGAATATTTTTTCTAGGGTCAAATATGCAAAATGACACAACCTTATCCCCTCACCTCCTTTGTCTTCCCTCTCCTCCGTTCACTCACACTGCCGCCTCCTTCCCTATGGCGGCCTCTCTCCTCCTCCACCAGTGTCTCCCCTCTGCCCGGTCACCACCTCCACCATCGACGGCTTCCCTTGGCGGCGTGACAAGCAACTGTGTCACCTGGTTTCCCGCGGTGGGTCGCGGTCTTGGCGGTGCGGCGAGTCGTGGTCGCGGCCTAGCATGATCTCCTGCTGCATCGCCCGGCGTTCCGCGGAGGCATGGAGGTTCGCTTCCTCACTCGGCGTCTCGCTTCTAGCGACGGATTCGACAAGGTTCCACCCTCTCTAGCTCCATTTGCGGTCGAATTGACACCGCCCGCCCGAGTATAGGAGGCGCATGGCCAGTCGGTGGCACGTTTCTTGGGGGTGGCGGTGATGTTGCGGAGGTTGGGTGGCGACGGTGCTGGTGCGAGGTCCAGTGACTGGACGAGGGGAGAAGCAGTCGGGTGGGCACATCACAGTGGAGAGGTGAGCGGGAAAAAAACCCAAGAGCGGTTTGCTCTTTCCCGCGTGTGCCTAGAGGATATAGCAACCCATACTTGGGTTGGTATATTTTGCTCTCCATGTGTGAGTTTTAGGTCTGCACCTAAAATAGCAACTCATATAGGTCCTTTGTTTGAGCAACGTTTTTGGCTGTTTTTAGGTCTCGGGGTAGTTTTTAGGTATAGCAACTCAGCTTAGGTCCTCTGTTGGATATGCTCTAAGGCTTCTTTATCAACTATTCTTAACAAGAATATGATACCACTGTGATTGTAGTCCCTCCGTATCGAAATATTTGTCATTGTTGACTTTTTGTTACAACTTTAACCATTCGTCTTATTTAAAAAATTATTACAAATATGTAAAAGGATAAGTCGAGCTGGAAATACCTACAATACTAAAACATGTTGAGAACAAAATATTTGGTAGTTATATAATTTTTTAATAAGACGAATGGTAAAAGTTGTATAAAAAATCAATAGCGATTAGTATTTTGATACGGAGTGAGTATGAACTAAACGAATGGATAATCTGTTTTTACCGGCAATTAAGAATTATGGAGGTGACTAAACGGAGAGTGCTCTCCATTTAGACTTAAATGGAGAGCCCTCTGAAGTTACTTTATACGACACAAAACTTACTTCTCTCAACAGGAAAAAACGCATAGGAGGAAATAACTTTTAGTTATATTTGGAGAGCCATCCAGGTTACTTCCTGCGACACAAAGCACACAAGGGTAAGTAACTCCGTGTCACGGGAGGTAACTCTGTGTCGCAGGAAGTAACTTTATGTCACAAGAAGTAGTCTCGGAATGCTCTTCATTTAATCCTAAGGGCATGTTTGATTCCTATAAGTAGGGTGACTTAAATTGCAAAAAGTGAAAAATAAGTCACATGTGAAACTAAACGGTCATGACTTAAAGTGGTGTGACTTATAAGTCCTATAAGTAGCTCCACCCTAATTAAAGTGCCTTATTTCCACTTTTTTCCTCTGATAGCCTTCGTGGAGTCCACTAACTTATAAGTCAAACAGAACTGGTATGACTTATAAGTCAGGAATCAAACCTGCCCTAAACCGAGAGGCCTTTTATACACACTCAGGGAATCCAACTCTGCCGACGTAAAGCATAAGGCGATGAGGACACCTTCCTAACTTTTCACCCGAGAGATGCGTACTTTGAGCTCTTGGACAGCCACGTCAAACGTGGGCGCCAAGTGGGCATGCCCCGCTGTCGCACTGCTGTTCAGCCTTACTGCCGTCGTCGGTGACCTTCGCACCCTTGCCCGGCGCATCGGCCTCGCCGCGCCTCAAGGAGCCCCACGCCGGCAGCCTCGCGGAGAAGGTGCGCGCCAGCATCGACATGTTGGGCCACCGGCCGGAGCTGCCGAGCCGGACACTCCTCGCGGCGTGGGTGCCACCGAAACCGCGACGTGCGCTCCCGCTGCTGCTTGCCTGGACGCTCGCGGACCGCCGAAGGCTGCTCGCCGCAAGCACCTGCCGAAGAACGCGCTCCGGCAGCCGTAGCGTGTACCGCTCCGAGGCCTCGGTTGCAGCGGCGGGCGCGGCGACGGCGAGCGAGTGCCCCATGGTGTGCGAGCGCGGGAACTGCGCGGGCTGGCGGCACGACTTGCTCCGCAGCGCGCGCTTGACACTTCCGATCCGCATCAGCTCGACGGCCTCCTCTTTCCGGATCCTCTCCTCCTCCATCTCCTTGGCGTCAACAACGACGACGACCGCCGCCGTCCCTTGTTCCGGCACCGTGGCTGTTTCCGGCGCCGGCTGCCGCGGCGGCACCGTAGGGGCGTCTTGGTCTGCGGCGGACACGGCACTCGCCGGCGGCAGCGGTGGCGCGGCTGGTGCCTCGTAGTAGTTAGGGGCAAGGACGGCGCGGCAGACGGGGCAGGTGACGTGCGACGCGAGCCAGGCATCAATGCAGTCGGAGTGGAACACGTGGGCGCACCGGGGCAGGAGCCGGAGCGTCTCGTCGTCGTCAAACTCGCTGAGGCACACGGCGCACTCGAGCGCGCCCTTCCCGGCCTTGTGCGCCTTGACGTCTGCGTAGACCATGGTCAGGAACGACTCCAGCACGTCGCGGTCCAGCCCGCGCGGCGCCCTCCTGGACGACCGCGACGCGTGCGCGATCCCGCCGGGCACCCCCGGCCGGCCGCGCCCGCCCGCTCGGTTGTACCCGTCGTCGTCGGGACCGCCCAGCGGGGACCCCACGCTGCGGCGCAGGTAGATGGAGAAGAAGCCGAGCAGGAAGAAGGCCGTGACGAGCACCACCATGACGATCGCCATCGACGGGTTGAAGTTCTTGTGGTCGAAGTAGCTCGGCCCCGGCCCCGTCGGCGGGCCCTGCTGCGCCTTCACGGCGTCCAAGGCCGTGCCAGCCAGCGCGGCCGCGACGAGGACCAGCCGGAGGCGTCGGCCATTGCTCCGGCCCATGGAGGGATACGACACTAGCCGGCCAGCTACCTAGCCACGACGATTTGAGCTGAGGGTGGTGGTCCGGTACTCGGGGCGGGGGGGTGGCCTTGCCTCTCGTCCCTCGTCTCCTTTTTCCGGTGGGAGTATTAATGGAGAACGGAGTTGAGTGGCGAGCGTCCAGACGTGGGTCGAGAGGGACAGTAAGAGATATAAAGCGGACCGTGCCTTCGGTTTCGGTGTCCGGAGCAGCACGCAGGAATCGTTGCATTCACGACAGGACACAAACGTTTGGGCACCTGCAAGCGGGATGCTCCACTATCCCCAACGGTGTCCCGTAAAAGTCACTCTGTACGAGGGCACTCCCAACCCACACTCTACCCGTAGAGTTTATACTTCGAAGACTCCATCACAAGAAACTATATTCTCCAATACAAATTTTCTACCATAGAGTCTATCTAATATTCCTCTCGGATCTTCTACTCCCGCCGTATTAAATAAGAACATCGCGCATGTGGGCAGCCACACGGGATCCGCACGGACTTCGTTTTGCGTGTAGACTTGGAGTCTAACTTAGACTTGGTTTCTAAGTTTTCAACCCTCTCTCATCAGTAAATTGCTTGACACATAAGCAATTTGCCTAGTATTTAATGACTCTGGACTCCATCATAGAGTCTGGGTTGAGAGCACTTTTGATTATGTGACAGTGTATTAATGAAGAGAGAGGTAAAATAAGTTTCATTAGGATGAAACCCTCCATACACAGTTACCTAAACAACTTGTATCTTGCATGCAACCTAGAAAACAACAATAGATGAAATTATGCGTTGAGAGATAGGTTTTTCATTATAGTTTTAAATGTTTTTAGATGATGTGACACTCTAGCTAATCGTGTTCATAGCATCTGCATTGAGACTGACCAAGAGTATTTTGAGGACCCCTTACAAAATATATCCCCCTAAATTACATGTAGTTGCAGCGGAAGACCCTATTTGCATCTCTAAATGTGGGTCCCACTTGTCACTATTCTTTCCCCGTTTTATCCCCACATGGGCACACTGCCAGCCGCCTCCTCCTCAATCCCCCGCTCCTCCGTTGGGCTCCATGGGCTCGGGTGCTCGGCCGCCGTAACCTCCGTTGCTTGCAGTCGGGCGCTCCGTCCAACGCGCCGTGCACCGTGGGCGCAGGGCCAGCACAGGACAGCTGCCACCTCGCCCAATCCGCCTCGCGTCCCCGGTGGAGTCTTCCGCCAGAGCTCCTCCCCTGGCGCGCAGGCTTCCCCCGCCACACGGCTCTCCATCAGCGTGCAAGCCACCCCATGCACGGGCCACCACCGGCACATACACCCGCCACGCGCCGAACTGTGCGAGCATCATGAGCCTGGGGATGGTCGCTGGCGCCGCCAGCTGCCTCCCCCGCAATCCCCCGCTCCTCTGGCTTCGGATATGGGAGGGGGTGGTTGGAGTAGGGCTCCGCCGCCGGCTTCTTGTTGGTTTATACGCCGCCCAGCTCTAGTGCCCAAGTATGAAGGACCGATACGGCGAAGCAGAGAGGGGGGGAGTGAATGGGAGACGATAAAAATCTTTCTCGAAGGAGATAGAAACTCCAACAAGATGAACACGGCTTCCAACACACGTCTCCGACTCACTACACAAGTTGGCCAAGCCCACGTAGCCACTGGAGTGCCACTGGACCTAGGAACCAACACACACATCCTTCCGACCCGAGAACGTAGCGAACACCAAACCTCAAGTCCACTGACCAACACCGGTCAGACCGATGAGCACCACCGGTCAGACCGGTCCCTGCTGGTGAAACTGGGCAACTTTCACTAAGTGGCTCCACACCGATCAGACCGGTGAAACGCACCGGTCAGACCGGTCACAGCCTGAAAGCCCCCAAAGCACCAAACAGGCCAACCGACCTCCAAGCTGACCCAAACCCGAAACAGCTGCAACACAGGACAACAACGAACACACCCAGACATTCACCCGAGCAAAAACCCACCGAGGGTTGCACCGATCAGACCGGTCAAGAGCACCGGTCAGACCGGTGTAGCCTGGGCAGCTCGGGATGATCAGCACCCGCGGGTCAACTCCCCCAAATCCAAACCTCGATCTCCCGAATCGCTCCACGGATTTGAACAAGACTTTGGGGATATTAGGAACACCTCATGAGGAGTCCATAGCCAAGTTTAATCCCACCAAAACTCGTCCAAAAAGGAGGAATCGAAGAAATCCCGCCAAGAACACCTCTAACCCTAGAACTCGGAAAACCCCAAAATCGAGCCCCTTTACTCACGGATTTGGGAGGGGAATCACAGCCCAAAGAACCACGAAGGTTTTCCACAAATATCCCCCATCAAATCCCCAAGAGAAAGGTTCCGAAAACAACCCAAAGAAATCACCAAGAGAGGACTCCGAAAATCACCACCAAGAACAACCGGAAACAACACATCCAAACCTTGAGGAACCACGCCGAATCATCTATACATGCAACAAAGGTTCTTACAAGGTCTAGCTTGCCGCCCGATCATCCAACCCTCTCAACTAGATCTCACCATGAAGCTCTCAAGCTAGTCCTATGGAAATCCTAAGAAAATAGGAAGGGAAAATAGGAAAGCTAATGAACTAGGGTTCCAAGGCTTGGCTGCCATCCTCTCACCTCTTGGGTTATATGGAGGCAACCGAATGTCTAAAATACCCTTTCCTAACAACTAGGGATACAAGCCCCTCAAGGTCGTTTTTGGAAGTCTTCATGTCTTCACCATCGGACGGATGCCCGGCGACCGCACCCTGCGTAGCCTCGACGCAAGCCATGCGATCCCGACGCGTGTCCTCCGCTTCGAAGTCTCCGGACTGTGTCGTCGCACACCAGTCAGACCGGTGCTCCTCACCGGTCATACCGGTCCCCACCGGTCAGACCGGTCAGACCCACCGGTCGACCGGTCCGCGCCGCCGGCCTCTTGCGGCTCCGTCTTCGGTTCTTCGGTCTTGGCTTTGTGGATCAACCAAGGAACCCAGTGGTTTTCTGGTGGACCACCGGAAACCCCGCGAACTCGGTGTAGCCTCCGCCAATCACCACTCATGACTCGGCTCCCACGTAGTCCCGGCTCAACCTTGGTTTTGAGGCTCTACCAAGAAACCGTCCATGACTTCATCTTGTTGTTCATGCTACCATGCGGCCCGCACTTGACCCCGCTGGCCACCAGGTCCCTCGAACGAAGCCTACTTGTCTTCTCCACACCTGGAGGCCTCACCGGTGACGACCTTTCGCACTTGTTCTTCACCTGCACCAACACCAGTCAAGCCGCAACCTGCACATGCAATACTTAGCCAAGAATCAGTCCACACAACGTTGTCAATCACTCATCACACAAGGAAGCGACCATCCACCGGTCCTCGAACCACACATGGTCCTCAATCTCCCCCTTGATGAGTGCATTGACAACACCCACACGAAAGTAACAAGAGAGAAAAGAAAAAGAAAAGAAACGAACAAAAAGAAACTCCAACAAGCGATCGAAAGCCAAACAAAGGCAAAGAGCAAGATCACTTGAAGAAGACAAGTCTCGGACCCCTTAGGCAAGGGCAACGGCTCGACACATCCGAGACAACAACCAAGCTCAAGCAAAGAGCGCGAACCACCGAACCAAAGCTCAAACACCACAAAGAGCTCCCCCTGCACACATGCAAGCTCCCCCTCAACCAATGCACCTCCTGTCGGTGTTTTAGACCGGCAAAACTACCAAGGGGGTACCCGAGGTAGTAGATTGTGCGGTGAGGATCGTGATCGGGACACCGAGAACTCTAAGGTATGCGCAAGGACACGGGACACAAGATTTATATAGGTTCGGGCCGCTAAGGTGGCGAGCCCTACGTCCTGTTTGGGGGATCAAGTATGGCGCCCTGCGCTGGTGTTGGTTGAGATCCGGTACCCGGCTAGGTACCCTGCCCTCCTTTATATAGTCCAGGGGGTGGGTTCCTAGTCGGTTACAGGGCAGGAGTCCTAGTAGGATTACACGGAACGAGTCCTAGTAGGATTACAAGGGAATTCTAGTAGGAGTCCGTCTTTTTCCTTCCTTGCATGAGTACCCGGGGTCTATGCCCGACAAGCCCCCGAGCACGTTGGAGTCGAGAGTAGTAGTTCGAGTAGTCTTGAAGCCTCTACGAGTAGTTCTTGAGCGCCCTCGAGTACTGCTTGGAGAAGTCTTCAATAGTACTTGAACTGCCGCGAGGCTGGAAGGTGGTCCAGCTCATCAGTCTTGAAGTCGAGATTATATGGAAGTGTTGTTGCAAAATTGCACTCCATATGGAGTAGCTCCCAAGCCTTAGGTTGAGTCACAGACTCTAGCTGAGGGTCAGTCTTGATTCTGAATCTTCCGTCTTGAAAAAATTGAATGATGGGTGTAGCATAGCAGCCCCCGAGCCTTGAAATGATTAGGTAATCAATCCAAGGGTCTTCAGTGTTAGCGAAAGCCATCATCTGAGTACTCTTGCAGCGTGTAACCCCCGAGATAAGAGAGTCGTATGAGCCACGTCGAGTAGTTATTGGTGCGGAGCCCCCGAGCTTGAGAAGTAGCCGTGCCGTCAGAGCGGACTTTAGGTGCGACCAAAGTCGACTTTAGATGCCGGCAGTGCGGACTTTAGAATGCGACTCAAAAACCGTAGTCAACTTTGTGCCGTGCGGAGTGGACTTTGAGATGCGACTTGAAAACCGAAGTCGACTTTGTGCCGCGCGGAGCGGACTTTGAGATGCGACTTGAAAACCGAAGACGACTTTAGGATGCCGCACAGAGCGGACTTTGATATGCGACTTTAGAAGTCGACTTTAGAATGCTGCGCGGAGCAGACTTTGATATGCGACTACAATAGCCGACTTTGTGCCACGCGGGGTGGACTTAAGATGCAAAAAACGAAAAGTACTTTCCGGAAAGCCAAAGCGAATGAAAAATCAGAGAAAACGAATAGTTGTGCCGCCGGAGCGGGCTTAAGATTGCGACCGAAGTCGGCTTGTGCCACCGGAGTGGGCTTGGATGCGACCGTTAGCGTCGACTTGTGCCACCAGAGTGGGCTTGTGCCACTGGAGTGGGCTTAAGTACCTGAGCCATGGATTTCAGACCCAAAGTATAGTTGCCGCCGGAGCGGGCTTGAGGGTGCGAACGGAGTCGGCTTGTGTACCTAGGCCATGGATTTCAGACCCAAGGTACGGGTGCCACCGTAGTGGACTTGAAGGTGCGACCCGGAGTCAACTTGTGTACCTGGGCCATGGATTTCAGACCCAAGGTATGGAGCGCGAGTACTTAGGGTACTTGGACCCATGGTACAGAGCGTGAAGACCACATGCAGCTAGGTTCCATCGTCGCCAGGACCCGAGGGCCGCTTACAGCTAGGTTCCATCGAAGCTTACACACGTAGTATGCCATAGAAGCAGGCGAAGATGCGACCAGAGTCGACTTTAAGTTGCCGCACGGAGCGGACTTTAGAATGCGACTTTAGAAGTCGACTTTAGGTTGCCGCACGTAGCGGACTTTAGAAACTGCCTCCTAGGGATAGCCCCCGAGTTGATGAAGTAGACTCGTGGTGACTTGATTGATATACCCCAAGAGTAGTCAGCAGAGCGTAGCTCCCGTGAAAACCCACCGAGAAGCATACACAAATGAGTAGTCAGCAAGTAGTCCTACATGATGAGGAGAACAAGCCAAGAGAACAGTAATCATTTAAATAAATGACTTAGTTGTTGCTGCCTGGGCAGACTGATGATGAAGCCGTGGCGGTCGGCGATGGAGCCGCGACGGTTGTTGTTAAAGTTGACTAGTCAGAGTTGACTCCAACTAGTTGTTGGGGGCGTGACTGCCATTCTCGACTAGTTTAGAAAACTAGTCGAGATGAATGGTCGACGCGAGGCGACCGGAAGACGATGTCGTGGCGGCGTGCAGCGTACTCGAAGTAGAGCCAGTGTTGCTGCGAGACAAGTAGTCACGACGCACGGCGTGGATGATGTAGAGCCAGCGTGGCCGAAAGACGAAGTCGCGGCGCACGGAGTAGTCAACGACGAGCCTAGGCGAGGCGGAGTAGTCGGCGCTGAGCCTGCGCAAGGCGGAGTAGTCGACGACGAGCGGTGTGACGAGCCGCGTGACGTGCCGAGGCACCCGGACGCGCGGCGGAGACAAAGTAGTCGACGACGACGAGCTCGCGCGAGGCGGAGTAGTCGACGACAAGCGCCGCGAAGAGCCACCCCGACGAGCCGCGCGACGTGCCGAGGCACCCGGACGCGCGGCGAAGACGACCAGTCGACGACGAGCCCGCGCGAGGCGGAGTAGTCGACGACGAGTGGTGCGACGAGCCGCGTGACGTGCCGAGGCACCCGGACGCGTGGTGAAGACAAAGTAGTCGACGTCGAGCCCGCGCGAGTCGGAGTAGTCGACGACGAGCGGCGCGACGAGCCGTGTGACGAGCCGCGCGACGTGCCGAGGCAACCGGACGCGCCGCGACGACGAAGTAGTCGACGACGAGCCTGCGCGAGGCGGAGTAGTCAACGACGAGGGGCGCGATGAGCCGTGTGACGAGCCGCGCGACGTGTCGAGGCACCCGGACGCGCGGAGAAGACGAAGTAGTCGAGGACGAGCCTGCGCGAGGCGGAGTAGTCGACGACGAGGGGCGCGACGAGCCGCATGACAAGCCGCGCAATGTGCCGAGCCATCGGGACGTGCGGTGGAGGCAAAGTAGTCGACGACGACGAGCCTGCGCGAGGCGGAGTAGTCGACGACGAGTAGCGCGACGAGCCAAAAGACGAGCCGCGCGACGTGCCGAGGCACCCGGACGCGCGGCGAAGACGAAGTAGTCGACGACGAGCCTGCGAGAGGCGGAGTAGTCGACGATGAGGGGCGCTACGAGCCGCGTGACGAGCCGCGCGACGTGCCGAGGCACCCCGGACGCGCGGCGAAGACGAAGTAGTCGATGACGAGCCTGTGCGAGGCGGAGTAGTCGACGACGAGGGGCGTGACGAGCCGCGCAACGTGCCGAGGCACCGGACGCGCCGCGGAGGCAAAGTAGTCGACGACAACGAGCCTGCGCGAGGCGGAGTAGTCGACGACGAGCAGCGCGACGAGCCACAAGACGAGCCGCGCAATGTGCCGAGGCACCCGGACGCGCGGCAAAGACGAAGTAGTCGACGATGAGCCTGCGCGAGGCGGAGTAGTCGACGATGAGCGCCGCGACGAGCCGCGTGACGAGCCGCGCGACGCGCCGAGGCACCCGACGCGTGGCGAAGACGAAGTAGTCGACGATGAGCTCGCGCGAGGCGGAGTAGTCGACGACGAGGGGCGCGACGAGCCGCATGACAAGCCGCGCAACATGCCGAGGCACCGGGACGCGCGGCGGAGGCAAAGTAGTTGACGACGAGCGGCGCGACGAGCCGCATGACGAGCCGCGCGACGTGCCGAGGCACCCGACGCGCAGCCGAAGACGAAGTAGTCGACGACGATCCCCGCGCGAGGCGGAGTAGTCGACGACGAGGGTCGCGACGAGCCGCATGACGAGCCGCACAACGTGCCGAGGCACCGGGACGCGCGGCGGAGGCAAAGTAGTCGACGACGACGAGCCTGCGCGAGGCGGAGTAGTCGACGACGAGCGGCGCGACGAGCCACAAGACGAGCCGCGCGACGTGCCGAAGCACCCGGACACACGGCGAAGACGAAGTAGTTGACAACGAGCCTGCGCGAGGCGGAGTAGTCGACGACGAGGGGCGCGACGAGCCGCATGACGAGCCGCGCAACGTGCTGAGGCACCCCGGGACGCGCGGCGGAGGCAAAGTAGTCGACGACGACGAGCCTGCGCGAGGCGGAGTAGTCGACGACGAGCGGCGCAACAAGCCACAAGACGAGCCGCGCAACGTGCCGAAGCACCCGGACGCGCGGCGAAGACGAAGTAGTTGACGATGAGCCTGCGCGAGCCGGAGTAGTCAACGACGAGGGGCACGACGAGCCGCGCGACGAGCCGTGCGACGTGCCGAGGCACCCAGACGCGCGGCGAAGACGAAGTAGTCGACGAAGAGCCTGGGCGAGGCGGAGTAGTCGATGACGAGGGGCGCGACGAGCCGCATGACGAGCCGCGCAACGTGCCGAGGCACCGGGACGCGCGGCGGAGGCAAAGTAGTCGACGACGACGAGCCCGCTCGAGGCGGAGTAGTCGACGACGAGCGCCGCGACGAGCCACGAGACGAGCCGCGCGACGTGCCGAGGCACCGGGACGCGCGGCGAAGACGAAGTAGTCGACGACGACGAGCCCGCGCGAGGCGCAGTTGTCGACGACGAGCGGCGCGACGAGCTGCGTGACGAGCCGCGCGACGTGCCGAGGCACTCGGACGCGCGGCGAAGACGAAGTAGTCGACGAGGAGCCTGCGCGAGGCGGAGTAGTCGACGACGAGGGGCGCGACGAGTCGCATGACGAGCCGCGCGACGTGACGAGGCACCCGGACGCGCGGCGGAGACAAAGTAGTCGACGACGACGAGCCTACGCGAGGCGGAGTAGTCGACGACGAGTGGCGCGACGAGCCGCATGACGAGCCACGCAACGTGCCGAAGCAACCGGAAGCGCGGTGTAGGAAAATTGATTCCTCTTTGACAAGAGCAAGGCGACTTGCTTCAATGGATTTCGGCGAGTCGACGAGTAGATTGATCTTGTTGACGAGGGTCTTTCGAATTCGCCCGGTGGTGATGATCACCCTTACCTGGCGCGCCAGCTGTCAGTGGTTTAGACCGGCAAACCTAGCAAGGGGGTACCCGAGGTAGTAGATTGTGCGGTGAGGATCGTGATCGGGACACCGAGAACTCGAAGGTATGCGCAAGGACACGGGACACAAGATTTATACAGGTTCGGGCCGCCAAGGTGGCGAGCCCTACGTCCTGTTTGGGGGATCAAGTATGGCGCTCTGCGCTGGTGTTGGTTGAGATCCGGTACCCGGCTAGGTACCCTGCCCTCCTTTATATAGTCCAGGGGGCGGGTTCCTAGTCGGTTACAAGGCAGGAGTCCTAGTAGGATTACACGGAACGAGTCCTAGTAGGATTACATGGGAATTCTAATATGAGTCCTTCTTTTTCCTTCCTTGCATGATTACCCGGGGTCTATGCCCGACACCTCCCCCTGGACGAATGCATGCAAACCAGCTGAAAACAGGGCAGCTGCAGCAACTTCAGCTCACACCGATCAGACCGGTCATCACCACCGGTCAGACCGGTGCCTAAGATGTGCACAGGATCAGCAGTCACACCGGTCAGACCGGTGACCTCGACTGGTCAGACCGGTGCACAACAGAGCCCAGAAAAGGCTCGAAACCACCTGAAAACCTTCTAAATGCGTCCAGCAAGTCATTTCAAGCTCAAACTTCTCCCCCTTGTTGGCAATGCATGAATCAAGCCAAAAATACAAAATTTTCAACCTAGAGCTTCTCAAATAGACAAAATTCAACAAAGAATGCTACACATGTCCAAATGAGCAAGTTAGATACTCTACGGCTTCGTATCGATCTCAACTACATGATCACCAAGTTTCACAACCATTGGACGAAGCTAAGATGGATTTGGGCAATTTTGCGAAAAACTTGCCTCTCATGAGCAAAGTCCTAAACATGATCAAAGCATATCAAAATGGCAAAGCCACACAAACTTCATGCTAGGACAGCCATTCTAATCATAAGACCATCACAAACACCCACAAGCACCTCATGTCATGTCAAAGCCACCGAGCCATGTGCCTACTTCTATGTATGAGACTTCTCATTGGTAGGCATCATGCAACGGTTTAGCACCCAAAGCAAATTAAATTCAGCACATATGACATGGGAGTACATTTTCCAAGCATTTTTCATTTCATGTTCACATTTATAATTGGTACATGAAATGTCTTTGCGACAAAAAGGAACTTATGCCCCTCCACAAGATGAAGCAAGAGGGCTAAACATTTATGATCGCAAATGAGCCTTTGGCCCCATATGATCAATAAACTAGCTATCCAACCACAAATTAAGCATAGCCAAGCCACTAAAACATGTCAAGATCATATAAAGGTATTTACACATGAGAGAGCATACATGTGACATTTTCAAAAACATAGCTATCAACCATGGATTATTCATCAAGATCATCAAGAGCTAAGCCAAACTAACCTAGCATACCAAACAAGCTCACAGAGACATAAATAGCATTCCATGGTGAACAATGTATATAGGAGAAGCTTTTCCTATCCAATGCATATGATACAAAATGCATGCAAACTAAGATACAAGGATGCCTATACATCATGTTACATATGCCATGCCAAATGCAAGAAATGCACAAAGGAAAGCTATACATATGCTACAAAGGAGCTCCCACACACCCAACTCAAGAAACCAAACAAACACCAAGTTCCCCCCGCAAACGAGTGAAAGTTGCTTGATCTAGGGGTTTGGTGAAAATATCGTCTAGTTGGTCATGTGTGCGTACATGGATCAAAGCTATCTTTCCTTTCTCTATGTTGTCTCTCAGAAAATGATACCTCACTTCTATGTGCTTGGTTTTGGAATGGAGCACTGGGTTCTTTGCAACGCTTATGGCACTGGTGCTATCACATTGAAGTGGAACATGGGTATACTCCTCACCAAAGTCACTCATGGCGTATGAAATCCAAAGGAGCTGAGAGCAACAACTAACAGCGGCAACATACTCGGCCTCGGTAGTGGATTGAGCAACACTCGATTGTTTGCGGGAAGACCAATACACCAAAGAAGAACCCAAAAACTGGCAAGTCCCAGAAGTGGACTTCCTATCTGTCGGGGACAGCCTTAGGGGTCCCCTTTAACAACCGGGAAATCCCTACTCAAAACCTGCAACAAAGCCAAACACACTTTGCCTAACCATGCAGGATACGGCCCACGCCGCAAGGACCTCGACGGCCCACCAAGGCGACCCTTTCCAAGATCCCCTCGAGCAGGCTTCGCCTCGCTCGAGGGTGCGCGCCTCCCTCGGGCGGGCTCCGTCCCGTTCGAGGGGGTGCGCTCCCCTCGAGCAGGCTCCACCCCGTTCGAGGGCCCGCTCCCCGTCGAGCAGTGCTCCGCCTCGTTCGAGGGTCCGCCCCGCCCTCGACCGGGGTCCGCCTCGCTCGAGGGCGCCCGCTCGCGTGCGCCCGCCCCCGTACACCCGCCATTTAACGCCCGACTCCGGCGGGGACGGCGCCATCATGCGCCGGGGCTCGCGCCCCCGTGTTGCCGCACCAACTCCCCGGAGGGAGCCCATCCCCATCGCTGTGGGGGAGGGACCGTGCGCGCGGCCGGTGTCAGTCCCGTGACACCGTGCGCCTGCTCCAGTACGGCTAACGCGCCGAGCCCTTGAAGGGGGCCGGCTTCACCCTCGATTTGCTTTCTTGTGACCCTACAGGGTTAGGTGGAGGCGCTAGGCCGGAGGAACGCCATCCCTGCCACTGTTACGGCATGGCAGCCGTCCCCGCGCGTGCAGGCGCACGCCTGGCGCTGTAGCAACAACTCCAGTACGGTGAAACGTATTGGAACGGGACGCCGTTTTACCTACTCCTGTACTCCGTACGGGCCAACGTCAGCAGCTCCCTCGAGCCCATTAGAAGACATCACCGCCATCCGCCGCACTTCTACCCTCGAACCGCCACTGTTCGGGTACAAGATAGGCCATGATGGCCGGATCGCTGCAAGGATCGTCCGGACGGCCGCCCACTCTATAGCATAGCACGCCACGCCCCTTCACGTAGCTAGATAGCGCGGCGCGCATGTGATTCGCTCCCTCCTTGATCTATAAAAGGGGGACGAACCCTCCCTGCCGCGGGGGAGAACGAGGAGGACGAAGAGAACACAGACACAACACAATTGGAGACAGACTGCACCACGCACTTGCTCTCCAATTCTCCCACAACATCTTCAGCCAGGGACTTGGAAGCCAGGCTTCCTCTCCCGCCTTGCTTGTAGCAGTCCCACTACAGGCACCCCCGGTGCTAAGTAATATAGTGCCTTGAGCACGCCACTGCTGGACGTACGGCCCCCTCGGCCGGAACCAGGATAAAACTCTGTGTCACTTGTTGCTTAGCATCGACCATTGAGGGATAGACCACGGCGCTTACTACTGGTTAGTGTCGGGACCACATTCCGCACCGACAGTTGGCGCCCACCGTGGGGCAATCTGAGCGCCTAAGGTCAATTCGTCAACTCCCTCCATGGTGATCCGCACTGAGTACCGCGGTACACGTTACTGCATGGGCAGCTCGGACCCCCTCCCCGCCGGGTTCGAAATCCGGTTCGGGGGCCTGAACTTTCAGGCCACGGGGAATGGCTACCTCATGCGCCTCACCAACCGTGAGGAGCTCCGCTCGCGGCGCCAGGCCGGGCCCGCTCCGGTCCCCGCCGCACGCACCCCCACGGCGCGCGACGCCCGCAGCGCGGATGCCGCGGGCCCGTCGACGCCACGACGCCGCCGCCGCTGCGGGGCCGCGTTCGCGCCAGGCGCGGTCAGAGCGACGGCAAGCCGAGCGCGCCGCCTCTCAACATGGCGCGCCCACCGCCACGATCTCAACCATCCCGGCGGGACAGCGCACGATCTCCGGACCGCGCATCCCCATTGGGTTGCGTGGTGCCACGTCGGCCTACAACGCAAGCGTCAACACCACGATGCGCAGGGTTCTGCCTGGCCGTCACGTCTTCGTCGTCAGGGATCCCGGCGCCTCAGCGGCTGACGAGTCGTCCCTGGGCTCCCTCGACACGTTGCCGCCCGCCAACCGCCACGGGTACGCAGAATGGGACTTCTCCGGCGTGCCGGACCCAGTCATGTTCAGGCGTTTCCTTGACGCTACGGACTACTGGTTCGGCTGTTCCGACGACTCCAGCACCGGGAGCTACGACCCCGCGCGGGAGTGCTACGCTGTCATCGCCAACGACCCAGCCAATGCCGCCGGCGCGGTGGGCGCCGGAGACGGGGAGATCACGCCGCCCCTGGGGATCGCCACACGCCTAGCCGCGGGGGCCAAGCGCTCTCTCGCCGAGGCCGACGCCGATGCGCAGTGGCCCAAGCCCGCGAGCTCGAGGCCAAGCTGGCGGAGGAGTACCGGACGGTGCGGCTGCTCCGCGCCTCGATGGGCCGGAGAAGCCTCCGCTCGCGGCAAGCGCGCGTGCGGGAGCTGGGCAGACAGGCCCGCGACCGCATCAACGCCGACAACCCTGACATGCCGCCGCGGGCAAGTCAGAAGCTCGTTGCCGCCGCAACGCTGCTACGGGCCATGCCGGCACCCTCGACCCCTGAGGCACGAGACCTGCACCGCGAGGTGCAGACTCTCATCGAGCAAGCGGCCGTCCAGCAGGCCGAGAGCTCGGCGTCGCGCATCCGCCAACAAGGGGATGCGCGGGGTGACGGGGCCGCACAAGGGGGCGAACCCTCGGTCCACGCAGGGGAAGCAGCGGGGCGACCCGCCAACTCAGGACGCGCACCGGCCATGGAACGGCTCCTTGACATGCGCAGAGCTCTGGACGGTGACGCTCGCAACGTCATCAACGCCCGCCGCACGAGCAAGGCGGACGAGCGAGCAGCGGTGGGCTACCACCCTCGACGGGGCGGACGCTACGACAGCGGTGAGGACCGCTCCCCGACGCCGGAGCCCCCGGGGACCCGTGTGTTCAGCCGGGAGATCCGCGCGGCAGCCTTCCCCCAGCGCTTCCGCCAACCCTCGACCATTGTCAAGTACAACGGGGAGACGGATCCCCGCGTGTGGCTCAACGACTACCGCTTGGCTTGCCAGCTGGGCGGGGCAACCAGCGACGAGGTCATCATCCGCAACTTGCCCCTGCACCTCGGCGATGCGGCCCGGACATGGCTCGAGCACCTGCCCGCCAGCCAAATCCACAACTGGGACGATCTGGTCCGCACGTTCGTGGGCAACTTCCAGGGCACGTACGTGCGCCCTGGGAATTCCTGGGACCTGCGCTCCTGCACGCAGAAGCCCGGCGAGTCGCTACGGGACTTCATACGGCGCTTCTCTAAGCGATGCACGGAGCTCCCAAGCGTGGCGCAGTCCGAGATCGTGCATGCCTTCCTCGAGGGCACCACGTGCAGGGACCTTGTGCGGGAGCTGGGACGCAGCCCGCCCGCGGACTCCAACGAGCTGTTCGACATCGCCACCAGCTTCGCCTCAGGAGAGGAGGCCGTGGGGGCGATCTTCGACGGCAAGAAGGGCAAGCGCTCGGAGGACGCGCCCGCGGAGGGCGACAAGTCCGGGGAGCCCCACCGCAACGACAAGCGGGGCAAGAAGGGAAAGAAGCCGCGCCGCGAGGCGCGCGAGCGGGGCGCGACGGCGGTAATGCCGAGGCCCTCGGCCGTTGACCCGGCTCGACGGGGCCCTCGACCGGCCCCTCGAGGCCCGGGGGTGTTTGACGACATGCTGAAGAAGCCATGTCCTTATCACAAAACCCCAGTAAACCACACCCTTGAGCAGTGCGACATGCTCAAGAAGTTCTATGGCCGCGCCGCCGCGAAGGAGGCAGAGGCCAAGAAAGACGGAGGAGATGGCGACGCCGGCGGCTTCCCCGCCGTGGAAAACGTGTTCCTCATCTTTGGGGGCAACCGTCGACATGTCGACCCGCCAGCGCAAGAAGGAGCGGCACGAGGTCCTCGCCGCGGAGAAGGCGCCTCCCTCCTTCCTCAATTGGTCGGAGGACGCCATCACCTTCAGCCGGGAGGACCATCCGAACCGCGTCCCCAACCCGGGCCAGTACCCGCTGGTGGTCGACCCCATCATCGGGAACGCGCGGTTCTCGAAGGTCTTGATGGACGGGGGCAGCAGCCTCAACATCCTCTACGCGCATACGCTGCGCTTGATGGGGATCGGGTTGGACCAGCTGCGGCCCAGCACGAAGCCGTTCCACGGCATCGGGCCGCGCAACGGTCCGGCCCCTCGGGCGCGATCGACCTGCCGGTTTGGTTTGGCACCGCGAAGAATTTCCGCAAGGAGATCCTCACCTTCGAGGTGGTGGGGTTCAAGGGAGCCTACCACGCTATACTTGGGCGACCCCCGTTACGCCAAATTCATGGCGTCCCCAACTATACCTACTTGAAGATGAAGATGCCAGGACCGAACGGCGTCATCACCGTCGGCTCGTCCATCGAGCACGCATTCGACTGCGACGTCGAGTGCGTAGAGCACGCAGAGGCGCTAGCGCTGGACGAAGCGCTGGTGACCACTTTGGAGAAGATGGTCAACGACGACCTCGACTCCGCCGCCAAGCACACCGGCACGTTCGAGGCCGCGGAGCAGACCAAGGAGGTCCCCCTCGATCCTTCTGCCCCCGAGGGCAAGGCGTTGAGGGTCAGCTCCACCCTCGACCCCAAATAGGAAGTGGTGCTCGTCGACTTCCTCCGCGCCAACGCCGACATCTTTGTGTGGAGCCCCTCGGATATGCCAGGTATCCCAAGGGAGGTCGCCGAGCACTCCCTTGACATCCTGCCTCACGCCCGCGCCATGCAACAACGGCTCCGCCGCTTTGACGAGGAGCGGCGATGGGCAATCAGAGCGGAGCTGCGGAAGCTTCTCGAGGCCGGGTTCATCAAGGAGGTGTTCCACCCAACGTGGCTAGCAAACCCCGTGCTTGTAAAGAAAAAGAATGGGAATTGGCGGATGTGTATAGACTACACCAGTCTTAATAAAGCATGTCCTAAAGTTCCTTTTCCTTTGCCACGTATTGACCAAATCGTCGATTCAACGGCTGGGTGTGAATTGCTTTGCTTCCTTGATGCTTACTCCGGGTATCATCAAATAAAGATGAAGGAGTCCGACCAGCTCGCGACTTCGTTCATCACGCCGTTCGGGATGTTCTGCTACGTCACGATGCCATTTGGCCTCCGAAACGCAGGTGCAACATACCAGCGCTGCATGCAGCACGTTTTCGGAGACCACATCGGGCGGACGGTCGAGGCGTATGTGGATGACATCGTCGTAAAGACCAGGAAGGCGGACGACCTGGTTAGCGACCTTGGCATCGCGTTCGGTTGCCTACGGGCCAATGGGGTCAAGTTAAACCCCGAAAAGTGTGTCTTTGGAGTGCCGCGAGGCATGCTCCTGGGATACATTGTCTTCCAACGGGGAATCGAGGCCAACCCCGAAAAGGTTGCGGCCCTCAAACGAATGGGTCCAATCCGGTACCTCAAAGGGGTGCAAAAGGTGCTGGGGTGCCTTGCCACCCTGAGCCGCTTCATCTCGAGGCTCGGCGAGAAGGGCCTGCCCCTCTATCGCCTCCTCAAGAAACACGAACGCTTCTCCTGGACCGCCGAGGCCCAGGACGCGCTCGACAAGCTAAAGGCGTCCTTAGCGCATGCCCCTATTCTCACGCCGCCGCAGGACGGCGAGCCCTTACAGCTCTACGTTGCCGCGACCACCCAGGTGGTCAGTGCTGTGATCGTCGTGGAGCGCACGGAGGAAGGGCATGCTTTACCTGTGCAGCGGCCTGTCTACTACATCAGCGAGGTCCTGTCAGAGACCAAGATGCGCTACCCCCAGGTCCAGAAGTTGCTGTACGCGGTAGTCCTTGCGCGGCGCAAGCTCCGCCACTACTTTGAGGCCCACCCCGTCACGGTGGTCTCCTCTTTCCCGCTGGGGGAGATCATCCGCAACCCCGACGCCGTAGGCAGGATTGCCAAGTGGTCCGTAGAGCTGATGGGCGAGACGCTTGCCTACGCCCCGCGCAAGGCCATCAAGTCTCAAATCTTGGCGGATTTCGTCGCTGAGTGGACGGATACGCAGCTGCCGCCCCCGCAGATCCAAGCAGAGTGCTGGACTCTGTTCTTCGACGGCTCGGTGATGAAAATAGGGGTGGGCGCGGGCCTGCTCTTCGTGTCACCCCTTGGGGAGCACATGCGCTATGCAATGCGCCTCCACTTCCCCGCGTCTAACAATATGGCCGAATATGAGGCCCTCCTCTGTGGCCTCAAAATCGCCATTGAGTTAGGCGTCAAGCGCCTCGACGTGCGGGGGGACTCGCAGCTCGTAATCGATCAAGTCATGAAGAACGCGAGCTGCCATGACGACAAGATGGAGGCCTACTGCAAAGCCGTGCGAGCCCTCGAGGACAAGTTCTATGGCATCGAGCTCAACCATGTGCCCCGCCGGTACAACGTGGAGGCGGATGAGCTGGCCAAGATTGCGTCCGGGCGGATCACCGTCCCCCCGAACGTTTTCGCGTGCGACGTCGCTCAACCCTCGGTCATCTTCGAGCCCCACCCCTCGAGTCACGCTGAACCCTCGGGGGCTCCCTCGAACCCAACGGGTGCGGAACCCATGGACGAGGACCCCTCGAACGAGGTGTACGTGCTCTCCCTCCTCGAGGGGTATGGCGCCTACGGAGCTGACGTGATGGACATCGAGCCAGCTCCTGTCAAAACGGACTGACATGACAAATATATTGCCTGGATGGCTCGAGGGGAACTCCCCGCGGACCGGGCCGCGGCCAGGCGCATCGCCAGGATGGCCAAGTCTTTTGCCCTCGTTGACGGCGAGCTGTACAAGTGCGCCGCCTCTGCCATCCTACAGCGGTGCGTGCCCATTCCTGAAAGGCGCGAACTCCTGCGGGACATCCACACCGGGATCTGCGGCCATCATGCAGCGCCTCGTACCTCGTCGGCAATGCGTTTCGCCAAGGCTTTTACTGGCCTACCGCGGTTGCGGACGCCAGCGAAATCATACGCACCTGCGAAGGGTGCCAGTTCTACGCCCGCAAGTCCAACCTACCCGCCCATGCCCTGCAGACCATCCCCGTAACGTGGTCATTTGCCGTGTGGGGGCTGGACATCGTTGGGCCCCTGCGGAAGGCGCCCGGGGGCTTCACCCACTTGTTGGTCGCAATCGACAAGTTCTCCAAGTGGTTGGAGGTGCGCCCCATCACGAATCTCGGGCGGAAGCGGGCGGTAACATTCTTCACCGACATCGTCTACCGCTTTGGAGTGCCGAACTCCATCATCACCGACAATGGGTCCCGAGTTCACGGGCGGGGAAGTTTTTGGAGTTTTGCGACAAATTCCACATCCGTGTGGATTGGGCGGCCGTGGCACACCCACGGACCAACGGCCAAGTAGAGCGTGCCAACGGCATGATCCTACGGGGCCTTAAGCCCGAATTCTCGACCGGCTCAACAAATGCGGGCGAAAATGGCTCCAAGAGCTACCGGCGGTTGTGTGGAGCCTAAGGACCACCCCGAGCGAGCCACCTGGGTTCACCCCGTTTTTTCTAGTCCATGGTGCGGAGGCCGTCCTCCCCACGGACTTAGAATACGGATCGCCCGGGGGTTCGAGGCTATGACGAGGATGCCGACCAGCGAGCCCGCGAGGACTCGCTGGATCGAGTCCGGACGAGGCACGCCTCGTGGCCTTAATGCATTCTGCAAGGTATCAACAGTCCCTAAGACGCTACCAAGCACGCAAGATACGTCGACGGGACTTCAGTGAAGGGGACTTGGTCCTAAGGCTACGCCAAGACAACCGAGGGCGCCACAAGCTATCGCCCCCATGGGAAGGACCCTACGTCGTGGTGAAGGTACTCAAGCCCGGCACGTACAAGCTGGCCAACGAGGACGGTGAAGAGCTCACCAACGCTTGGAACATCCAACAGCTACGTCGCTTCTACCCTTAGCTAGGATTTCCAAGTAATTTTTATTGTAAAAACCATATGACCAACGCCCCAGTTGGTAACAACTATGTAAATGCTTCAAGTCTAATAAAAAGGGCAACTCGGCTTTCCCCTGAAACCCAAGTTACCCTCGGGGGCTACCGGGGGGGGGGGGGGGGGGCACCCCCCCCCAAAATGGTCCCATTTTTGCGCAAAAACAAAAGAAACGCGCGCTAAGTTTGTTTTCTGCTTCAACCCTGAGCAACGATTCGAACAGGGCGCAGGCGGCCTAGCGGAAGGAGCGCGCGAGCCAGAGATAGCCTACGCCGCGAGGATATGGCCCTTCTCTCTCGCCTCCAACCCAGCAGGCCCCCCGCGAAAATCGAACTCCCCAAACTAGAATCTACTCAGGAAGAAGGAGAAACAAAAAGCGTAGTAAACAAAAGACTTCATTTCAGCAGACGTTTATGTCAAAAACAACTCGTTCATTTACAGAGGCCGCGAGGCCAGAATACTGATACACACATAAAAATGGGCCTAGCGCCCAGCTGTCTTCAGGAAGGAGGAGCGGCGGCGTCAACAGCGTCCGGGAAGAGGAACTCCTCGAAGGCTTCAGCGAGCGACCCGGCGGCGTCAGCGGCGAGCGCGTCCACACGCTCCATCGCCACCTCGTCCTCGACACCCTCGGGAACGACGTAGCCCTCCGCCAGCGCCTCGAAGTTGACCTCGTAGTGGGATCGAACCACTCCGAGGGCCTTCTGGACGCCAAGACGCAGCGCTCGGCGCATCCGCTCGGTGACGTGGCCGCCAAGGGCGCGCAGGCGACTGGCCAGCGAGCTGCCAGCCTGTGCCTCGCCCTCCTCCACGGCTTGGCAGGTCTCGAGGGCCGCACCACGCAGCTCCTGCAGCTCCTGCTCGGAGGAGTTATAGGAAGCCTGCAGTGCCTCGGCCCGCTTAGCTGCATGCCCCAGAGTGGTGCGCAAGCCTGGAGTCACCAAGACAAGAAAGAAATCAGGAAAAGGAGTGCGAATGCCCAAACAGAAAACCAACCAAACAAGAGTCAAGCAGCAGCTCACCTTCGACTTCCTTCCTCTCCGCCTCGAGGTCGCGGCGCACGGCCTCGACCGCCAGCTCGAGGCGCTTGACGGTCTCACCTTGCTCCTGGAGGGCCAGCTCCTGGTTTGCATTTGTAATGCTGAGCACAATCAGCTCGCCCTCGGCCTTGGAGAACGCGGTGTTCCGCTCCTCCGCGACCGCGCCGCCTCGCGAGCGACGCGCTCTGCTCCCGGCGCCGACCGGGCGTCGACGAGGGCGGCTTGCTCTTGCTGGAGCCGCCCCTCAGCCCCTTGGCGGGCGGTGCGCTTCTGCTGAAGCTGCTCCTCAGCGACGACGAGCGCCGCGACCTTGGCGTCGAGGGCAGCCTTCAAGTCGTCGGCCTCCTTGGCCCGCTGCTCCAGCCCGCGCGCCCGCTCCTCGGCCCGGCGCTGCGCGCTTGCGCCCCCTCGAGCGACGAGCGGAGCCCCCGGTTCTCGCCGCGGACGGCCGGCCACCTCCGCCTCCCGGTTGGTTGCCGGCGTGCGCATCTTCTCCAGGTCTGAGCGCGCCTGGCACAGCGCCTCATCACGGTCGATGAGGGCTGCGCAGACCCGCTCGAGGCTGGAGCGGCGCGCCGGGTCCTGCCTCGAACTCTCAGGGAGTTCGTCGTGCCAGGCCATGGCTCGGTACGCCAACCAGCCGTCCGGAGTCCTGAGGGCGTCAGCAAGCGCGTCGAAAGCGCTGCATCGCTCCCGGAGCTGGTGGAGCTCGGCGTTCACCCGATCGAAGGCGTCGTACTTGTCGTGGGTGCGGCGCTCGAGCTCCTGGCACCCACAAATCAAAACCCGTAAGCGCCACGACACAAAGACAGCGCACAAAAACGAGAGAAAGAAGAAAGCGAGCAACGACGCCCTACCTGGAAGACGCGCCATGCGGGGCCGCCATGGACCCTCAGCGCCTCGTTCAGCACGCGGTTGAGCGTGGCGCCGTGGCTCCGGAGCTCTCCCCAAAGCTCCTGCTCCCCCCGGGCGTCTGCAAACGCAGGGGGATCGCCAGTGGCCCCCTCCACCTGGGCGGAGTGGCCGGCGCGGGAGGACAAGGCCTCGGCGCCGTGTCCTCGATCTCCCGCCACCATGTGACCCTCGTGTCGCCTCACGAGGGCCCCTCCCTGGGGTTCGTGGGAGCGTGTGGGGAAGCTAGCCCACTGGTCCCACCCGGGCGGCGGGGAGTCGTCGTCCAGGACCTCCACCACCTCCACCCTGGAACCGCCGGCGGGCGCCGGCCCTTGCGCCGCCTCCGCCGGTGCCTCCACTCACGCCTCCACGGCCGCGGGCGCTTGACGCGGCGCCGCGGCCACCGCCTCCGGACGCGCCCCCGCGGCGGCGCGCGCCGGCCGCCCTCCTCGGCGGCCACCACCTTCGGCCGTGCCTCCGCGACCACGGGCGCCGCCACGGGTCGCACCCGCTCCGCCTCCTCTACGGCCGGCGCCACGGCCCGCGCCTCCGTGGCGGCGCCTCCGCGGCCGTGCCTCCGCCACGGCCGGCCGTCGCGGCCCTCGCGTCCCCACAATGGCCGGCGCCGGCCGCTCCTCGGCGACCGCCGGCCGCGCCATGGCGGGGGGTGATCCGCCGCCGAGGCCTCGAAGCCTCGGCCGGGCTTTGCGAGCTCTCGCCCCGCCGCCGCCGCGCTTGCCCCCGCCCGCGACGCCCTCGACGAGCGCCGCGGGTGGGGATGGATGCGTCCGCCCTCAGCACCTTGGCCGGTGCGAGGGGAGGCACAGTTGGCACCACCCTGCGCAAGCACAAACAGAAAGTTAGAATGCCTGATCGTCACAAAACCAAACCAAGCAAAAAAAGCGAGCCCCTTACCTCGAAGAGGAAAAGGCGCGCTTCCTTTTCCTCGAAGCCTCAGCGGATGAGGCCGGTGCGGCCGGCACGCCCGCCGCCGCGCCTCCCCGACGACGCCACCGCACGCGCGGGCCCCGCCCCCGCACGCAGGCACGCTCACCCCGCGCGCGGCGCGCTTGCCGCGCGCGCCTCCGCGGCACGCGCCGGCGCCTCCGCGGCGCGTGCTGCCCCGGTTGTCGATTGCCGGCGGCGGGCGCCGTTGCGCCCGCCCCGGCGATGCCGCCCTTGCCGCCGGAGCCGGCTCCGGCGACGGGGGCGCGAGGCTCCCACCTATCGAGGGGGCCCTCCTCCTCGGCCTCTTCCTCTTCGTCCTCCCCCGAGGACGAGTACTCCCTCGGTCCCCGGGGGAGGAGAGCCCCGGTTCCTCGCGCCACCGGTACTCCGCGTTCCGTCGCTCGCGGCGCTCGTGGTGCCGCCTCGCGCGCTCCCTCTTGCGCGCCGCCCGCACCCGCTCCCGTTGCTGCGCCGCCCGACCGAGCGCGCGGGAGTCCGGGGTGGGCGGAACGGACTTCACGGCGGTGAAGCTCACCAGCTGCATGCAGGAACGACAAAGACGCGTCAGGAGGCAGAGGCAACACCAAGGACTAAAACGGAATCAAGAATAGAACTCACCAGCGGGCCGGTGGGGAGCATCTCGAGGTCCCACGGGGTCCGGTCTGGGTGCGCCAGCATCCGGGTGTCGACCGCGTTCCGCGCCGGGTGAGCGCGTACGGCCGCCCGAGGGGGGTCGGGAGCATCCGCGACCTCGCCAGCGCGACCGGGTCCGCCCCCTCTGTCATCTGAAAGATGCAGAGCGGCCTCTCCATCAGAGGCACGACCCGCCGGTGATGGAGGAAGGCAAGGACGCTCGCCGCGGTCAGCCCTCGCGCCGTCAGGCTCCTCAGGGCGGCCAAAACCGAGTCCTGCCACCTCCGATGCTGGGGCGTGGACACCCCGTAGCCCCAGGAGCTGGGCTTCTCCTTGAACTCCCGACCGGTGTAGGGGGGAGGCCGGGCTCGGCGTTGCGCGCGGGTAGAACCATCCCCGCTCCCGGCCCGGCGTTGTTCGTCGTCATGGTGCGGGGGATGTAGTCGTCCTTGAAGCGCGCCCGCGCGGGCGAGTGACATCCCGCCGGCGCGCACCGCGCGGCGGGTCCTCGGCTCTGTCGTGGGCTGCGTGAAGAGCTCCGCGCGGAAGAGGTGTACCCAGAGCTCCCAGTTGATTGGGATCCCCAGATACCCCTCGCAGACGCCCACGAACGTGGCCACCTGCGAAATCGCGTTGGGCGCGAAGTTGTGCAACTCCACGCCGTAATAGTGGCACAACGCTCGCATGAAGCGGCTCGCCGGCGCGTTGAAGCCTCGCTCGTGGAAGCGGACAAAGCTCACCACATAGCCTTCCGGCGGGTTGGGCGCGCGGTCCCCCGCCGGCGGCACTATCCACTCCGCCGGGCGGCCATCCTCATTAGCCGCCAACTGGCCGGCGGTGACCAGCTCGCCAAGGGCCAGCCGGGTCACCGTCGACCGCTCCCAGGCGTACGGGTCAAGGATCGTGAGGGGCTGAGGTGGCGCCATGAGGAAGGGCAAAGGATGCGGAGAACGAAGGACAGGAAGAGGAGGAAGAGCTCTAATGGCGAAGCCGCACAGTGGCAAAAGCAAGGCGGGGAAGAAAGCACGGGGGGCTAAAATGGCGGAGCGCTAAGGTAAAAAACCGCTGTTTCCCCTTCTCCTCAGATTTATAAGCCGCGGGCAAGCTCTCCGGGGCGGATGTCCCGCGTGCGTTAACTGCACAGATTTATAAGCCGCGGGCAAGCTCTCCGGGGCGGATGTCCCGCGTGCGTTAACTGCAGGGAATCTTCTCTTCTCGCTGGCGAGCGGACCCCACCACGACCGCAGCGGCCACATCACCGCAAACGGGCCATCATCACGGTGAAGACTAGCCGGGGCCGTGGCAGGCGGTCACGTCCGCCTGACCACGCCGCCCACTACGCGCGCGCGCGGCCGCGACGCCTAAAAAGGCGCGCCCGCGATGCGAAACCGCAGCCTCTACTGTGGAGCATTTAATGGCCCGGTCCCTTGTAAAACAAGGAGAACCCTCGAGCGGCACGGACTCCTGGCTCGGGATAAATTCAGCCCTCGAGCAGGTACAAGCGTGAGAAGGTCGCCCCGAGGCCCGCCTGAAACAAAGCGGGCATCGCGAGCACCCATGCCACGTAGCACCCTCGAGTGGCACGAGGCCCTGGCTCTAGACAATGTCAACCCTCGAATGGGTACAAGCGTGAGAAGGTCACCCCGAGGCCCGCCTGAAACAAAGCGGGCATCGCGAGCACCCATGCCATGTAGCACCCTCGAGTGGTACGAGCCCCTGGCTCTAGACAATGTCAACCCTCGAATGGGTACAAGCGTGAGAAGGTCGCCCCGAGGCCCGCCTGAAACAAAGCGGGCATCGCGAGCACCCATGCCACGTAGCACCCTCGAGCGGCGTGAGCCCCTGCCTCTAGACAATGTCAACCCTCGAATGGGTACAAGCGTGAGAAGGTCGCCCCGAGGCCCGCCTGAAACAAAGCGGGCATCGCGAGCACCCATGCCACGTAGCACCCTCGAGCGGCGCGAGCCCCTGGCTCTAGACAATGTCAACCCTCGAATGGGTACAAGCGTGAGAAGGTCGCCCCGAAGCCCGCTTGGAACAAAGCGGGCATCGCGAGCACCCATGCCACGTAGGACCCTCGAGCGGCGCGAGCCCCTGGCTCAAGACAATATCAACCTTTTAAAGGGGCACAAGCGTGAGAAGGTCGCCCCGAGGCCCGCCTGAAACAAGGCAGGTACCACGAGCACCCATGCCACGTTGTGCTGCTGACCAACGCCTCGAGGGCTGGCACGCCCAGGCCCCTCGACGGCCGCAAATGCAAAGACGGGGCTGCCTAGGCGCCGCTCCGCACGGCCCTACTGATCAGAGGTTCGAAGCCTGACCCTCGACGGGTTCGAACAGACGCCCCAGATCGCAGAGTCAGGGACGACGAAGGCACGCGCATTCGAGCCGTTCCACGAGCCCATCGGCTCGAGGGTGCCCCACATGTCGTGTTCGAGAGCCAGCGAGGGCAGCTAGCCGGGCGATCCCACCGAGGGAGAGCTTCCGCGCCCTCGGTCCCTATCGAACGGGACCGAGCCCCACCTAGCAAACCCACGCAAGCGCTTCAATGAACGTGTCTCTGGACCACGCAGCCTACCCTTATCGAACGGGGCATGGGCGTCCACTCAAACCACCCACTAGCAGCTCAACGAGGAATCCGCAATTCGCGACCCGCTCGATGGGGGTTGTGGAAACCTCACCCTCCGTCCCGCGGAGGGACGGAGAGGGCGCGTTAAGAACCAAGTCGTAAATCTCTACCCGATCGCCTCGAACGGGCCCAGGCTCGGGGGCTTGACGCACGGCTACACCTCCTTGAATTGCACCCGCCGGAGACAGCACCAGCAGCGCGTGCGTCACCGAAGCCGGCTGAGACATTGCCGACGCCGGTTGAAACATGTGCCACGCCCTCTGGCCAGTTCTCACGGTTAAACCTCGCAGGGAGCATCCACGCTCCTGCAGGGCTTCGGCGGCTAGACCGCGGGTCCGGCCGACGCGGCCCCACGGAAAGCGTTCGCAAGACAAGAAGGGAAGAACGTCCTATCGGTAGGTTCCGGCATCGCGGGAGCCTCAATGGCAAACCCACGGATGCTCGGGGGGCTACCGTCGGGGACAGCCTTAGGGGTCCCCTTTAACAACGGGGAAATCCCCACTTAAAACCCGCAACAAAGCCAAACACACTTTGCCTAACCATGCGGGATACGGCCCACGCCGCAAGGACCTCGACGGCCCACCAAGGCGACCCTCTCGAAGATCCCCTCGAGCGGGCTTCGCCTTGCTCGAGGGTGCGCGCCTCCCTCGGGCGGGCTCGGTCCCGTTCGAGGGGGTGCGCTCCCCCTCGAGCAGGGCTCCGCCCCGTTCGAGGGCCCGCTCCCCCTTGAGCGAGGCTCCGCCTCGCTCGAGGGTCCGCCCCGCCCTCGACCGGGGTCCGCCTCGCTCGAGGGCGCCCCGCCGCGTGCGCCCTCGCCCCGTAAACGGCCATTTAACGCCACGACACCGGCGGGACGGCGCCATCATGCGCCGGGGCTCGCGCCCCGGTGCCGCGCCGCACCAACTCCCCGGGAGGGAGCCCATCCCCATCGGCGTGGGGAGGGACGTGCGCGCGCGGCCGGTGTCAGTCCCGTGACACCGTGCGCCTGCTCCAGTACGGCTAACGCGCCGAGCCCTCAAAGGGGGGCCGGCTTCACCCTCGATTTGCTTTCTTGTGACCCTACAGGGTTACGTGGAGGCGCTAGGCCGGAGGAACGCCATCCCTGCCACTGTTACGGCATGGCAGCCGTCCCCGCGCGTGCAGGCGCACGCCTGGCGCTGTAGCAACAACTCCAGTACGGTAAAACGTATTGGAACGGGACGCCGTTTTACCTACTCCTGTACTCCGTACGGGCCAACGTCAGCAGCTCCCTCGAGCCCATCAGAAGACATCACCGCCATCCGCCGCACTTCTACCCTCGAACCGCCACTGTTCGGGTACAAGATAGGCCATGATGGCCGGATCGCTGCAAGGATCGTCCGGACGGCCGCCCACTCTATAGCATAGCACGCCACGCCCCTTCACGTAGCTAGATAGCGCGGCGCGCATGTGATTCGCTCCCTCCTTGATCTATAAAAGGGGGACGAACCCTCCCTGCCGCGGGGGAGAACGAGCAGGACGAAGAGAACACAGACACAACACAATTGGAGACAGGCTGCACCACGCACTTGCTCTCCAATTCTCCCACAACATCTTCAGCTAGGGACTTGGAAGCCAGGCTTCCTCTCCCGCCTTGCTTGTAGCAGCCCCACTACAGGCACCCCCGGTGCTAAGTAATATAGTGCCTTGAGCATGCCACTGCTGGACGTACGGCCCCCTCGGCCGGAACCAGGATAAAACTCTGTGTCACTTGTTGCTTAGCATCGACCATTGAGGGATAGACCACGGCGCTTACTACTGGTTAGTGTCGGGACCACATTCCGCACCGACACTATCCAACCGACACCCGGCAAAATCCTCGTCTGAAAAACCATGAAGCGCAAAAGAAGAGGACGCGGAGTACCAAAGGCCGAAGTCGGGAGTGTGACGCAAGTACCTGAAAATTCGCTTCACCGCTTGTCGATGTGAAGTCCTCGGAGACGCTTGAAAACGAGCGCACAGACACACCGAGAACTAGATCTCCGGCCTCGTCACCGTCAAGTAGAGGAGTGACCCGATCATGCTCCGGTACTCCTTCTGGTCCACGTGTTCACCTTCCTCGTCCGCATCAAGAGCTGTAGTCGTACTCATCGGCGTCGTCATAGCCTTGGAGTCCTCCATCTTGAACTTCCGCACAATGTCCTTGGTGTACTTAGCCTGGTGCACAAATTTTCCTTCCTTTGATTGCTTGACTTGTAGCCCGAGGAAGAACTGCAACTCGCCCATCATGCTCATCTCAAATTCCCTGCTCATATCATCTGCAAACCTTGCAACAAGAGAGTTAGACGAGCCACCAAAGACAATATCATCCACGTACACCTGCACAATCAGGATATCCCCTTTTGCCTCGGCAAAAACAAGGTCTGATCGACCTTCCCCATCTCAAAACCTCTCTCAAACAAGAACCCCCTCAATCTGCCATACCAAGCTCTAGGCGCCTGCTTCAACCCATACAACGCCTTCCTTAGCTTGTACACCCGGTGGGTGTACTTCTCACTCTCAAACCCCGGAGGCTGCCTCACATACACTTCTTCCTCCAACACACCATTCAGAAAAGCACTCTTCACATCCATTTGGTGCAACTTGAACCCTTTAGCCACGAAAAAGGCTAGAAGGATCCTAATCGCCTCCAAACGTGCTACGGGAGCAAAGGTCTCCTCGTAGTCGATCCCCTCCTTCTGACTGAACCCTTGAGCGACAAGCCTCGAGTTGTTCCTCACAACCTCACCTTTCTCTTCCTCTTTGTTCTTCCACGCCCACTTTGTACCAATCGGCTTACACCCTGGGGGGAGGGTCAACCAGCTCCCAAACCTGATTCCTCTCAAAGTTCTCCAACTCCTCATGCATCGAATTAACCCAATTGTGATCAGATAGTGCGTGTCCAATGTCTTTCGGCTCAAAAGTAGCAACAAATGCAGCATGAGAGAAATGAGAATTGTTCCGAACCCTCGACCGTGTAGTTTCATGTCGTCGATGATCCTCGAAGCTGGGTGATCCAATTGTACTCGCCGGGGAGGTTCTCGCCTCGATGCTACCTCCCCCTCAACATCAGCTTCTCCTCGTTCTTGATTTGTCGTTGTAGGTGTAGGAGAGGGTCTGTCCACTACCGTAGTCGAAGTAGTGGGTACATGTTCAGCCGGGGGCACCACACCGCCATCTTCATCGTCTCCATGGTCATGCTCCACCTCCTGAAAGATCTCCTCACCAAGCTCATCATCACCTGCACACTCAAAGACAAGCTGACTACGTGGCTCTGTCTCATCGAAGGTTACCTCGCAAGTCTCCACGATTTAGTTAGTTTCAAGATTGAGCACACGATATGCTCTAGAATGAGATGCATAACCAAAGAAAATACCATCGACATACCTAGCCTCAAACTTATCTAACTTCCTGTCTTTCTTCAGAATGAAACACTTGCAACCAAAGACAAGGAAGTGACTCACCTTGGGTGTGCGACCATGCATCAACTCATAGCATGTTTTCTTCTTGTGCACTCTGAGGTAGATCCTGTTCGACACATAGCACGCGGTATTCACCGCCTCAGCCCAATACCTCCTCGGAGTCCTATGCTCATCAAGCATCGTCCGAGCCATCTCGCACAAGGTCCTGTTCTTCCTTTCCACAACACCATTCTGGGGAGGCGTATACGGACTCGAAAACTGGTGCTCAAGACCCAAGTCATGGCAAAAGGTTTCAAAACGAGAGTTTCTGAATTCCGAGCCATTATCACTACGGATTGCTCGAATGGCATCTCTGTGCCTCTCATTCCTCAACCACAAGACTAGATCTTGAACAAAACCAAATGTCTCCCCCTTATCCTTGAGAAAGAACACCCAAGCATACGGAGAATAGTTGTCCACCACAACAAGGACATACCACTTCCCACCCGCAGATTGTACCACAGCGATTGAACAAGAGCAACACGCCTCAGAGTGATCTTGTCACTCACTTTGATCTCACCTTCTGAAAGCACACGCCCACGCCCATTGTCCCCAAAAGTGATGTACCTCCTTGTCTCCACCGGGACGAGACTTGAGAACCACCCCCTGTCTCCGGTCATATGCCTCGAGCAACCGGAGTCAATCATCCAAATGTTCTTCAAGTCTCCCACCTGAAAATAAAAAACGAGCACGTGAGCGAACAAATGACTCAGCACTGGGGTTAGTACCAAAGGAGCAAAACCAGTGCCGAGCCATTTGCTCGAAGGTGGGGTTAGCACAAACCAAAGCATCTCTCCTACGAAAACTACCTCCAGGATCACCACCACGGTAACCACCCTGAGGGAACCACCCCTCTCTACTTGGAGGAGGACCAAAACCACGAAAGAAAGCCCGTGGAACGTTCCTCCTCTCCTTCTCAAAGCTACGACTCCTCCCATCCCCGTAGTGAACTCGAGGGGGAGAACACCTAGCAACCTGACCACCTGCAAACTCTCCAGCTCAACCACCAGAACCACGACCTCCAGAAATAACCCTCGCACCTGTACGAGCACGAAACCCGAACTGGCTTTGCATGTACGGGCACCCGCACCGATCGGCCAGGTGCCCCACACCGGTTTGACCGGTGTGACCTGGACAACAGCACGTCCAACAGCCTTCCGCTCTCCCCAAGCCCGAACCGTCCTCACACTCGCCTTGGCCCTGGGCATCTGCACACGAGGCTCAAGTACACCATCAGAAAGGTGGTACTTGTCCTTGTTAGCCCACTCCTTTGCCATTCTCTCCTCTCGCTTCCTCTTGAAGCAAAACTCATCCTTATGGCCATCTCTCCCACAATAGCCACAATGGAACATCACAAGCTTAGGCTTAGGCTTGGGCTGTGGCTGCTCACTTGGTTTCTCTCTACTCAACTCCTCCACCGGTTTCCCTTCACTAGCCTTCTCACTTTCCTTCCCAAAGAACACTTTCCCTGAAGTGCTCACAAACTTGATAGGCTTTTGTAGATCATTTGTGGGTGTAGGAAACACGGGTGGAGCTAGGGTTGTGTCTAGTCGGTTCCTATGATGGTTAGGTTTTGGGGGGAAATCATTTTTGTTGTGGGTTTTTGGTGGCTCCGGGATATTCTCTCCACTTCCCTCACCAACCTTTTTTGCCCCAAGTCCCTCACCATCCTGCCTCTTAAATGCCTCGATCATCATCCTCAACTGAGGCTCATGACCAGACAACCAACCCATCAACTTCCTCAGCTCATCATTCTCATCCTGCAAACGATCAACATAATGTGCAAGTTCCAAATTTTTCAAAGCATGCATTTCACAGGTAGAGCATGATGTAGGCATGGGTTCCTTCAACTTAGTCTCAAGAGAACTAGTGTAAGCATGCATCTCATCAATCTTAGCATGCAAAACAGGGCAAGAAGTGCAAGCACCCAGCAAAGCAGGTCTAGACTTAAGCTCAACCACTTCAACCCTAAGCACATCTAGTTCCTCACACTTGGAGGCATGCTTCTCCTTAACCAAATCAAGATTAGCAAGAAAGATGGAGCAATCAGCACAATCAACCTCATCCGAAACAACAGGGCTAGCCTTAAGGGAATCAATCTCAAGCTTGCTATCAAGCACTTGTGTTTCTAGCTCAGCCACTCTAGTCCTAGCATCCTCGAGTGAAGCCCTAAGCTCTTTTCTCATTTTCTTGGCCTCTCTAAGCATGTCATCACGGTTATCAAGCAAAGATCCAAGCCTCTCATTCTCCTGGCGCAAGAAGGGAAGTTCATCACGCACCTCGTCGTCGGACTCAGAGTCCGAGTCGCTCTGTGTGCTCTTCTTGCTGCCGGAGCTCAGCGCCATGGCGCAGAAGCCATCTCTCGCGAAGCAGCTTAGCCCGCTCAGGCTCTTGGACGACTTCTTGTTCTTGCGACGATCACCTTTGTCTTCACTGCTGGTCGAGCTCGAGGTGGAGTACGCGGAACTGGAGTTGACGTCGCTCGCTCCAACCATCGCTCGGGCCTTGCCTCGGCTCTCCTTCTTCCTCGATCGTCCCTTGTCCTTGTACTTGTTCTTGTGCTAGCTCTTGTGGTCGCGCCTCGACCGGTACTTGCCATCCGTCCTCGACTTGTGCTTGTAGCCGTCCTTGTTCTCGACCTTCTCCGGGCAGTCGGCGACGAAGTGTCCTGGCTTGCCGGACTGGAAGAATGTCCTCGTGTTCCTCCTCATGTTCACTCGGTTCTCGTGCAGCCTCTCGAACCACCTCGTCAGGAGCGCCAGCTCGTCCTCTCCAATCACATCGAACTCCTCATCTGGCATAGACATCTAAGAGGACAAAGAGAACATCCAGGTGAATGGGTTAGTGTTAGCCTTTCCTTTCGAACCACCAACAAGGGCAAGACTATGAGAATCAGTTGGTCCCTCGAGCTTGGCATTCATGCCCCTATCCACCTCAGCTGACTTGAGCTTCGAGAACAGCTCGTTCACCGTCAGAGTATCATACTTCTCTGACTCCACAATGGCCTCGAACTTTCCGCCCCAAATCGTACGATCCAAAGAGTGTAAGAGCTTGACCGCTCTATCATGATCATCGTACGGGAGGACGTCCACATTGGCCCTCATGTTGTTCACAACCACTGTGAACCTCTGAAACAAGGTGAGTGAGTGAAGTTCACGTACTCTCTCCGGTAGGTCGCATACATCCGTGCCTGAACCTAGGCATTCCCAACATGAGCCTCCTTCAGAACCGTCCCAATTCTACAAGCCAAGTTCTCGGTGTGCACCCAATCAAACTCAGGCTGACACAAAGCACGAAACAAGTAGTCGACCGCCTTATTGTTGGCGTCGAATCTGTCCCTTGATCCTGGAGCGAGGAAGTCCATCGGCTGGACATAGCCTGTGTACACCGTGACATCCCAAAGGATCTGACCCTTTCCGCGGAGAAACGCACCCATCCGCTTGCTCCACATCTGGTAGTTCTTGCCATCGAAGTGTGGAGGACCCGAACCCTGTTCCTGGTACGCCATCCTTGGATCTTAGACTGGTTAGAGTCAATAAAGAGCCGAACCGGCTCTGATACCACTTGAAGGACCGATACGACGAACCAGAGAGGGGGGGCAGTGAATGGGAGCCGATAAACATTCTTCTCGAAGGAGATAGAAACTCCAACAAGATAAACACGGCTTCCAACACACGTATCCGACTCACTACACAAGTTGGCCAAGCCCATGTAGCCACTAGAGTGCCACTGGACCTAGGAACCAACACACACACCCTTCCGACCTGAGAACGCAGCGGAACACCAAACCTCGAGTCCACTGACCAAAACCTGTCAGACCGATGAGCACCACCAGTTAGACCGGTCCCTGCTGGTGAAACTGGGCAACTTTCACTAAGTGGCTCCACACCGGTCAGACCGGTGAAACGCACCGGTCAGACCGGTCATAGCCTGAAAGCCTCCAAAGCACCAAACAGGCCAACCGACCTCCAAACTGACCCAAACCGGAAACAGCTGCAACACAGGACAACAATGAACACACCCAGACGTTCACCCGAGCAGAAACCCACCGAGGGTTGCACCGGTCAGACCGGTGTAGCCTGGGCAGCTCAGGATGAACAGCACCCGCGGGTCAACTCCCCCAAATTCAACTCTCCCGAATCGCTCCACGGATTTGAACAAGACTTTGGGGATATTAGGAACACCTCATGAGGAGTCCATAGCCAAGTTTAATCCCACCAAAACTCGTCCAAAAAGGAGGAATCGAAGAAATCCCGCCAAGAACACCTCTAACCTTATAACTCGGAAAACCCCAAAATCGAGCCCCTTTACTCACGGATTTGGGAGGGGAATCACAGCCCAAAGAACCACGAAGGGTTCCCACAAATATCCCCCATCAAATCCCAAGAGAAAGGTCCCGAAAAGAACCCAAAGAAATCACCAAGAGAGGACTCCGAAAATCACCACCAAGAACAACCGGAAACAACACATCCAAACCTTGAGGAACCACGCCGAATCATCTATACATGCAACAAAGGTTCTTACAAGGTCTAGCTTGCCGCCCAATCATCCAACCCTGTCAACTAGATCTCACCATGAAGCTCTCAAGCTAGTCCTCTTAGGTTATATGGAGGCAACCGAATGTCTAAAATACCCTTTCCTTACAACTAGGGATACAAGCCCCTCAAGGGCGTTTTTGGAAGTCTTCATGTCTTCACCATCGGACGGATTCCCTGCGACCGCGCCCTGCGTAGCCTCGACGCAAGCCATGCGATCCGGACGTGTGTCCTCCGCTTCGAAGTCTCCGGACTGCGTCGTCGCACACCGGTCTCACCGGTGCTCCTCCCCACCGGTCAGACCGGTCAGACCAGTCTGGCGCTGCTGCAGCTCCGTCTTCGGTTCTTTGGTCTTGGCTTTGTGGATCAACCAAGGAACCTAGTGGTTTTCTGGTGAATCAGTGCAAACCCCGCGAACTCGGTGTAGCCTCCGCCAATCACCACTCATGACTCGGCTCCCACGTAGTCCCGGCTCGACCTTGGTTTTGAGGCTCTACCAAGAAACCATCCATGACTTCATCTTGTTGTTCATGCTACCATGCGGCCCGCACTTGACCCCGCTGGCCACCAGGTCCCTCGAACGAAGCCTACTTGTCTTCTCCGCACCTGGAGGCCTCAACGGCGACGACCTTCCGCGCTTGTTCTTCACCTGCACCAACACCAGTCAAGCCGCAACCTGCACCTGCAATACTTAGCCAAGAATCAGTCCACACAACGTTATCAATCACTCATCACACAAGGAAGCGACCATCCACCGGTCCTCGAACCACACATGGTCCTCAAAGTAGCCTGTCGCGTCGCGGATGCTGCCGATCCACCGTGCGCCCCACCGCGTTCGGAAGTCCCGACTGGACGACGACGGCGAGCGACTGTGGCGGTGGTGCGCTGCTGTTCCTGCTACATGCATTACTGGCACTCGGTCGCTCCGCCTCCGGCACTGCCGCCACCGATGATTGAAGGTCAGAAAGGCCTGGCCAAGGTGCGTGACATCCCAACGACGTTCCTTGCAGTTGCGGTTTGCTCCGGTGGACGTCAGATGAGGTGAATCATCAGCAGGGATGGGGAGGGCCGATGACCGCAGGTGATGGGGAAGGGCGCACCGCCGTGGTCTCCTAAGCCGCACCGCAGTCGCGGCGGCACGTCTGCCCGCCACGGCTACAATCTGCTGCTCTCGACAGCTTGGAGGCGGAGGCGGGGCCATACTGGAGTGTCGACGCAAAATTTGGAGAGATCACTGGTGCCGCTCCTCCCCGAGCCCCGCCTCGACGTCGTTCGCCGTCGGTCGGAGCAGCTTCTGCGCGTCGTTAGGCCGCCTTGCAGGTCTTGCGCCGAGCCGCCTCGCTGGTGAAGCAGACGGAGGGAGTAGAGGGAGGCGGCGGCGTGGAGCGGAGGGGAGGAGCAAGGCGAGGGGTCGGCACATGCGCTTGGCTTTTGCATTTGAGGAAGGGGACTCCCCAGGTTTGGAGGATGGAATGGGGATCCAGAAATTGAGGGAGTCCTTTACGAGACACCGCTGCACCTGTTTTTTAAAAAAAACTGTAAATTCGCGGTTCAGGACCCTATACAGGGAACGGCTGCGGTCAGTCTAAGCGCGCCCGCTCGTGGTGGGAGACAGGCGCTCGCTCGGCTTCGTGCCTGGCGTGCACAAACGTACGTAAACAATGCTGGTCAGCGGTGGCTTCCGATCCTGCTCCAGTTCCGGCAATGCACTCTGATCTGATCAACGAGGCTTCAGGTGCCCGGCCGGCAGCCTCCGCAGAAACGCGGATCCCCGGAGCTGCAGCCTGCAGTGCGTGCGAGGAGTTGTGCGCGGTGCCGTGCATCTTTTGCTTTTCGTTTGTAATTATGTTTTCCTGTGATTGCTTCCGATCCATCACCATCGCAGCTGGTGAGAGCGTAGGAAATACTGAAACCAGCTCACCTGTTAGCGGCAGCCGGTCGTTTTTATCTTAGATTTGGGTGCTTTTCACCTCAACCTACCACAATTCCTCCCATATAGAATATTGTACACTCTCATTAGGATCAGTGTTTCTTTTGTAATCGCGGTAGGTCGAGCATGGCAGAATTGAACGGTCAATAAGCCAGTGGTTGTTGGTGACTTGCGAGCGATGGCAGTCGTCGGCAACGACCAGACCAAACAAACGACCTTTGCGTGGGCAGGTAACGCCAGCGTTGTTTATTGGCGTCTCTGGAGGCTCCACTGCTCCAGTCCACGTCCATGCGCGCTATTGGTCAAACCGACAGCTCTGACGGATCCGACGGCCAGGGCCAGCCCGCCAGACGGTGTGGTTTTTCTCCGCCGCCAGGACCGGGGTGATCAGTCAGATCATTTCGGATGGGGTCATGGGGATCATGAGATGAATGGGTGCCTGAAAACCGAAAAGGCAGGAAAAACTTGCAAGTCGACGGGAGCAGGAAAACCTGCCGTTGCACGTACGTGGCGGCCACCGTGATGGCAATGGTCCGTACGGGCTTGGATCCGTTGACGATGGCGCGCTCGGTTACGGTGGATCCCGGCCGTCACGTAAAGAGATGTGAACACCTATCACTTGCTCGCCCATCAATTCCATCTTCCGGCAACGAGGCATTGATCGACCATGATGGCACTCAACATGGTAAAACCCCCTTCTAGAAGTGTGGCAATGATGCAAGGTGAAAGACTGAAAGGTGGCGCCTGCTAACGGATAAGCAACGGCACACTGCCGTACCCGCACGTAACAGCCAACGGATGCCAAAAGCCACCGGTTGAGACTTCAGAGGGTTAATTTTCACCCAACAGGCTTGTTTGGTTAGAAGATTATTGTAGTCCAATAAAGAGAATTGAGTCTAAAATGAACTAATTTTTCTCTTGATCCTTTTCATTCCATTTTAATACAATGATATGCAAACAAGCCCTATAAATACGGTGGAATCTCGTTCTCACTGTTTTTGTCCACGCTTTACATCAATGATTGACGAGTGGTTTCCCTCTACATTCAGATAACTAGATGCATGTTCAAGTGCTTCGCAAAGAAAGGAGGAAAGAAATAAAAAATACTGCTAACTTAGGAAATTAAACAAATGAGCTACTCCCTCCGTCCCGCAAATATGCAATCCTAGCATTTGAAAAAAAAATCTCACAAAGAGTGCAATCCTATAAATAGATCAAATTACTTGTTAGATGATAGGCAATATTTCGATATATTTTAATTCCATATTATATTTCAATATTGCGGCGAGTGAAACAATCCATGTGCAAGTGTTTATGTTTAAACAACAATTAACGATAAATATATTCATGATTATACAACTAAAAAACTGTCACACCCGGTCCAATTTGGATGGCCCATGAGTGGCCCATGAACGCAGGTGCGCGTGTTTAGTGCCACATTGCTAGTTGAGCAAGGGTGGAGCCAACTTATAAGTCTTTGTCCACCAGCCATACCACCCTCGGGTTAACCCTTTTACACGAAGCGAGGACGAAAGTGTAAGTAGGGTGCTATGTGTACGCGTTCTCACCCCTATAGAAGGGCTGGGCGGTGCGGCTTTGGTGGGCGGGGTGTTACAAATGGTATCAGAGCCGACCCTCGCGGTTGCACGTACGGGTTAGTGTGCGAACATAGGGCGCACGACGCGTGTGGGCCTAGGATGGGACACACGGCATGGCATATGGGTCGGCACTGGACGTACGGTCGTGCGCTAAGAGGGAAGGTTCCTGGACATTTGCTCGGGTTAGTGTGCGGACATATACATGCGCGTGTGGGCTTGGGATGGGGCACACGACATGGCGTATGGCTAGGCACTAGACGAGTGAGTTGGACCGACGAGGACTTCGGGTTCTTTGAGGGGGGTGACTGTCACACCCGGTCCAATTTGGATGGCCCATGAATGACCCATGAGCGCAGGTGCGCGTGTTTAGTGCCACATTGCCAGTTAAGTAAGCCATACCACCCTCGGGTTAACCCTTTTACACGAAGCGAGGACGAAAGTGTAAGTAGGATGCTATGTGTACGCGTGCTCACCCCTACGGAAGGGCTGGGCGGTGCGGCTTTGGTGGGCGGGGTGTTACACAAACATGAATACTAGTTTGAGTAAGTACCCCGTGGAAGGTAGGGTGACGGTGTCACCAGACTTTCTGATATCACTCATTGTAGAGTGACATCAATTGATGTAGGCGCACTAAGTCGATGCAGGTAGATGATCACAGTGAAGACCCATTGTAGACAAAGTAGTCATTCGTAGTTGACGTAGAGGAAGTAGTTGTACGGGAGCGAGCAGTCATGTGAAGACGCTCCCCAAAAACCTTATCGCCCGCCTAGGAGAACTGGAATACCTTAGTATGAATTGGCAACCTGAGCAGGAGGAGGAGGGCAACTTATATATATAGGCGATCAGGCGCGGGGGATGAACCTGGACGTCATGGTTAATGTGCCTCAGACAATAATGCTCGCGGTTAAGGCTCAACAACTACCGCGTGAGAACCATGTGTGGTTCGAGGACCGGTGGATGGTCGCTTCCTTGTGTGATGAGTGATTGACAATGTTGTGTGGGCCGATTCTTGGCTAAGTATTGCAGGTGCAGGTTGCGGCTTGACTCATGTTGGTGCAGGTGAAGAACAAGCGCAAAAGGTCGTTGCCGGTGAGGCCTCCAGGTGTGGAGAAGACAAGTAGGCTTCGTTCAAGGGACCCGGTGGCCAGTGGGGTCAAGTGCGGGCCGCATGGTGGCATGAACAGCAAGATGAAGTCGTGGATGGTTTCTTGGTAGAGCCTCAAAACCAAGGTCGAGCCGGGACTATGTGGGAGCCGAGTCATGAGTGGAGATTGGCGGAGGCTACACCAAGTTCGCGGGGTTTGCAGTGGTTCACCAGAAAACCACTGGGTTACTCGGTCGAGCCACAAAACCGTGGCCGAAGACTCGACGAGGAGGTGCGGCCACCCCAGGCCAGTTCAACCGCCCAGAAGGGGCGGTCAGACCGCCTGGGGCCGGTCAGATTGCCCGGGCCAGTCTAACCGCCTAGGGGGGCGGTCTGACCGCCCTGGTCACCGGTGCCGAGATGCTTCGAAGCGGAGGACACGCGTCGGGATCGCAAGGCTTGCGTCGAGGCTAAGCAAGTTGCGCTCGCCGAGCATCCGTCCGATGAAGAAATTCCGAAGACTTCCAAATCCGCCCTTAAGGGTAGTTTAGTCTTTTGGGTGCCTCCATATATACTCATTGAGTGGATGGATGGCAGCCAACTCTTGGAACCCTAGCTCATTTGTTTTTCCATTTTCGTCCTTATTTTCCCTAGTTTTCCTAGGACTAGCTTGAGAGCTTCATGTGAGATCTAGAGAGAGGGATGGATGTTTGGGTGGCAATCTAGACCTTGTACGAACCTTCATGGTATGTATAGATGGTTCGGTGTTGTTCCTCAAGGTGGTTTTCCCGTCCTTCTTGGTGTTGATTTTCGGAGCTCTTGGTTGGCGGTGTTTTGAGGACGATTTCTTAGGGTCTTTGGTGGGTGTCACGTATGAGGATCTTGTGCCTCTTTGGCTGGTGACTTTAACCCCAAATCTCTCTTGAATCGAACTCGATTTGGTGGTTTTTCGAGTTGGGCGAGTTCTTGACCTAGAGAGGTGATTTTTTCGATTCCTCTTGATTGTGAGCGATTCAGGTCGATTCCTTTGAGGTAGAGGTTGCCCAGGAGGTAACCCAGCTAATCCCGAAGTTTCGCTGCAATCCGTGGAGTGATTCGGGAGATCGGGTGCGAGGAAGTTAGGGTTTGACCCGCGAGCTATTTTTCTAGGAGAGGCGGTTTAACCGCCAGGAGGGGGCGGTCTAACCGCCCTGGGCTTTCCAGGTCAAAGTTTTGTTTCACCGTATTTTCCTCTGTGAGTTTGTTCGCCTTGATCAGAGGAGCGTCTGGGTGAAATTTCGGGTCATTCTCGTGTCGTTTGCTAGGTGTTCTTAGTTGGAGTTCGTTGCTGGGTACAGGAGGTTAGACCGCCCCTGGTAGCCGGTCTATCCGCCCCTAGGCCCCTGGGCAGAGTTTTGGTTTTCGCGAAGATTTTCTGGTAGCTAGCATGGCCCTGACCAGAGATCTCTGTTGGTGAAACCGTTGTGCGTTTTGGTGCTCGGAAGAGGTGTTTCGGAGGATTTCTTGGTTGCCTGGTGGAGGCGGTCTAACCGCCCCCTATACCCGGTCTAACCGCCCCCTCTGGACAGCCGACTTTCGAGTTGTTTCCGCTGTCGTGGGTGCGTGTGTGGTGAGGTTGCTGGTAGAGTTTGTTCCTAGGACCAGTAGCACTCCAGTGGCTACGTGGTTTTGGCAAACGGAAGGTAGAAGTGCGGAGGGTGTGATTCTGGGGGTCCGACCGAGCGAGTTCATCTTGTTGGAGTTTCAACCTCCTTCGAGAAGAATTTTTACCGGCTCCCATTCACTCCCCCCTCTCTGGTCGCCTAATCGGTCCTTCAAGTGGTATCGGAGCCGGTTCGGGTCTTTGTTGACTCTAACCAGTCTAAGATCCAAGGATGGCATACCAGGAACGGGGCTCGGGTCCTCCACACTTCGATGGCAAGAACTACCAGATGTGGAGTAAACAGATGGGAGCGTTCCTCCGCGGAAAGGGTCAGATCCTTTGGGATGTCACGGTGGACACAGGCTATGTCTAGCCGATGGACTTCCTCGCTCCAGGATCGAGCGATAGGTTCGACGCCAACAACAAGGCGGTCGACTACTTGTTTCGTGCTCTGTGTCAGCCTGAGTTCGATCGGGTGCACACCGAGTACTTGGCTTGTAGAATTTGGACGGTGCTGAAGCAGGCTCTGTTGGGAATGCCCAGGTTCAGGCACGGATGTATGCGACCTACCGGAGAGAGTACGAGAACTTCACTCATCTCCCTAGTGAGTCCATCGATGCCTTGCTTCAGAGGTTCACAGTGGTTGTGAACAACATGACGGCCAATGTGGACGTGCTCCCGTACGATGATCATGATAGAGCTGTCAAGCTCTTACACTCTTTGGATCGTACAATAAGGGGCGGAAAGTTCGAGGCCATTGTGGAGTCGGAGAAGTATGACACTCTGACGGTGAACGAGCTGTTCTCGAAGCTCAAGTCAGCTGAGGTGGATAGGGGCATGACTGCCAAGCTCGAGGGTCCGACTGATTCCCATAGTCTTTCCCTCGTTGGTGGTTCGAAGGGAAAGGCTAACACTAACCCATCCACCAGGATGTTCTCTTTGTCTTCTTTGATTTTTATGCAACACGAGGAGTTCGACGTGCTTGGAGAGGACAAGCTGGCGCTCCTAACGAGGCAGTTCGAGAGGCTGCACAAGAACCGGGTGAACATGAGGAGGAACCTGAGGACATGCTTCTAGTGCGGCAAGGCTAGACACTATTTCGTTGAGTGTCCGAAGGTGAACAGCCACGACAAGCACAAGTTCAAGGACAAGAGGAAGAAGTCCAAGAAGAAGGATCATGGACATGCGAAGAAGACACGGTCTCGAGAGAAGATGAAGAGATCAAGCGACATCGAGTCTGATTCCGAGGATAGGTCTTCAATCTCGAGTGATGAAGACGAAGAGGATGACAAGAAGAAGAAGAACCTCGGCAAGTATCTCAACGGCCTTTGTGTGACAGGCCTAAGCCTCAAGGACGACTTCTGCGGCATGGCTCGCAGTTCGAGCAGCAAGAGAAGCCAGAAGGACGCCTCGGACTTGGATTCCGAGGATGAGGTATGGGATGAGCTCTCTTCTTTGCGCAAGGAGAATGAGGAGTTGGTTCACTTGCTTGATAATCGCGATCACATGCTTAGAGAGGCTAAGAAGCTTAGGAAGGAGCTTAGATCTTTGCTCGAGGATGCTAGGACTAGAGTGGCTGAGCTAGAAACACAGGTTCTCGCTTAAGGCTAGCCATGTTCTTTCTGATGAAAATGATTGTGCAGATTGCTCTGCCTTCCTAGCTGACTTGACTGATCTTAGGGAGAAGTATGCCTCCAAGTGTGAGGAACTAGATGTGCTTAGGGTTGAGTTGACTGAGCTACAATCTAGACCCACTTTGCTTGGTGCTTGCACTTCTTGCACTGGTTTGCATGAGAAAATTGTTGAGCTTCGTTCTCGCATTATGTCGCTAGAGGCAGATTTGAAAGTGCCTATTCCTACTTCTTGTTATACATGTGAGTTGCATGCTTTGAAGAATTTTGATCTTGCAAAATGTGTTGGTCGCTTGCAAGATGAGAATGATAAATTGCGTGAAGCGCTAAGTTGGTTGTCGAGTCAAGAACCTCAGATTGGTATGATGATTGCTAGCTATAAGCGCTTTGATGGTTGGACTTTGGGTTTGGATAAGGTTGGTGAGGGCAGTGGTGAGAGAGAAGGGAAATTTGGGAATGTTTCAGTTCAACCACAACCCACACCCAAAGACAAGTTTGCATCCAAGCCAAACCAACCAAGAGAAAAACGAGTGAGAAGGCAAGTGAAAAGCCTAGTGAGAAACCAAGTGAGAAGCCTTGTGAAGAGCCTCACCCCAAGCCTAAGCCCAAACCCATCCTTTTCCATTGTGAGTTTTGTGGAAAGGATGGTCACAAGAGAGAGTTTTGCTATAAGAGAAAGAGAGAGGCGAGAATGGCTAAGGAGTGGGCGAACAAGGATAGGTACAATCCTTCCCATGGTGTACCTAGGCCTCGTATGCCACCGCCGGTCAGAGAAGCCGTGGTGAGAAGTGTTCGGCATGGGGAGACGCGAGTTCCCGCGGCCGAGGAGCCGTTCGGAGAGGGCGGTCGACCGGCCCGGCTAGGCGGTCGGGCCGGCCTCGCCCGCAGGGGGGGCGGTTAGACCGGCCCGGCTAGGCGGTTCAACCGTCCCCCGGACCCGGGCGGAGTGGTTTTTGAGGTGGTGAGTCGAGAGGTTTCGGTGTCCGGAGATAGTGGTGCTGGTGGTTGGTCCGGAGAGTCGGCGGGTGGTCGGTCTCCCTAGGCATTCTCCCCCTCGAGCTCACTACGGGGATGGGAGGAGTCTTAGCTTTGAGAAGGAGAGGAGGGACAGTCCACGGGCTTTCTTTCGTGGTTTTGGTCCTCCTCCAGGTAGAGAGGGTTGGTTCCCTCATGGTGGTTACCATAGTGGTGTTCGTAGAGGTAGCTTTGGTAGGAAAGATGGCTTGGTTTGTGCTAACCCCACTTTCGAGCAAATGGCTAGGCACTGGTTTTACACTTTTGGAACTAACCCAAGTGTTGAGTCGTTTGCTCGCTCTCGCTCTTGGTTAGTTGCAGGTGGGTGGCTCGGAGAACATTTGGTTGATATTGGGGGTGGTTCTCCGGCCTCATATCTCGGTGTGCATGTAGGTGCATCACTTTCGGGGACGGTGGACAAGGATGAGCGAATTGTGAAGAAATGATAAAGGTAAGTGTATTTATGACCTTCAAGTGTGTGGCCTTGGTCAAGCCACTTGGTTTGTTTTGCTCCTTCTCTATCTCATGTGTGTAGGGTGAGCTTTGTATGCTCTTTGGCCCTAGTGCATGTGTTTAGGGGGAGCTTGTGAGTGTTGTGCTCCTTTGCTCTTTTGCCGGTGGTGTCGAGCCCTTTTCGCTTCCCCTCGAGGAGCCGGTCTTTTGTGAGCTTTGTGTGTGTGGTTGGTTTCCTAAGTTGGTGGTGAAGCTCCTTGTGTAGCATATGTGTAGCTTTCCTTTGTGCATTTCCTGCATTTGGCATAGCAAATGTAACATGATGTATAAGCATCTTTGAATCTTAGATTGCATGCATTTTGTATCATATGCATTGGATAGGAAAAGCTTCTCCTATATACATTGTTCACCATGGGATGCTATATTTGTCTTTGTTAGCTTGTTTGGTATGATATGGTTAGTTTGGCTTAGCTCTTGATGATCTTGATGAATAATCCATGGGTGATGGCTATGTTTTTAAAAAATGTTACATATATGCTCTCTCATGTGTAAATGCCTTTATATGATGAGGACCAGGAGCGTCTCGGTGGTCGGTGGTTGACCGCTCCTCAGTGATGAGTGATTGACAACGGGTGTTGGACTGACTCTTGGCTTAGTGCGCAGGGGTAGGCTGCGGCCTAGTTCGTGTTGTTGCAGGTAAAGAACGGGCGCGAAAGGGCTTCAGCCTTGAGGGGCCTCCGGGAGATGGAGAGACAAGTAGGCTCAGTTCGAGGGACCCGGTGGACAGCGGGACTGGGTGCGGGCCACATGGTGGCGACACGAGCAAGATGAAGTCATGGACAATCGAGCCGGTGCACGGTGGCGGTCGAGTCAAGTGGTTTGGCGGGAGGTCGGACCGAGCACGCGGGGTTTGGTGGTTTGCCCACAAAACCATCAGAGGACGGTTTCTTGGTTTGGGCCTCAAAACCAAGTCTGAGGGCCCAACACGATGGAGACGGGATCCGGGCGTGTCGGGAAGCTTCGAAGCGGAGGACATGCGGCAGGATCACATGGCTTGCGTCGGGAGGACGCGGGGTGCGGCAAAGGCGTGGCCGTCCAATGGCAAGACCCACAAACATTACCTAAATGCCCCTGCGTGGGTTGTATCACCAGTAGTTAAGTTAGGGGTAGTCGAGTCATTTACCACTCCGGCGGGACCCGATATATAAGCCAGGAGGGTGTGTGAGTGGCTCTCTCTCTCCGCGACTTAGGGTTTCATTTCCTCCCTCCCATTTCTCATTTTTTCGTAGCTATTTTCTTCTCCATTTTCTCTAGGCTAGCATGAGAGCTTCATGAGAGATTTGTTGAGAGGGATGGATGCTAGGGCGGCATGCTAGACCTTGTGAATCTTTCCTGGTTTGTATAGAAGATTCGGAGTTGTGTTTTTCGTGGTCTTTTTGTGCTTGTTTTTCGTGCCTTTGTTCTCGGTGCGATTCCGCGGATTTGAGTGGGTTTCTCCCCGGATTTCTATGAGGGAAACATGGATAGATGTCTCGTGCATCGTTGTGATTGATCTTGTGCCCTCAAACACCGGGAAACCACTTCGATTCGAGGATTTTCGTTCGGTGCTCTAGTTTTTGCTGGTGTTCAAAAGATTCGCGATTCCCGGTGATTTAGGGAGTTAGGAGGCAAGATTTTTTGGCTATAGCATCCTTGTGTGACGCTTTTCAAGTCCCCAAACACTTGTTTCCACAGCTTCAACCGTTTGGGAAATCCGATGATGATTTGGGGGAGTTGACTTTCGGGGTCGGGCTGTTTTCAGTTCTGTCCGTGCCTGGCGGACGGTCCGCGAGGGTCTGGCGGACGGTCCGCGTGAACAGTGTTCGTCAGGTGTTCTTCGTGTTCTTGCTCGCCTTTCGTTTCGATCCATCGTGGTTTTGAGTTTTGGTTGGACGAAGTTTCGGACGGTCCGCGTGTGCTGGGCGGACGGTCCGCGGGTGCCTAGCGGACAGTCCGCGTGCTCCCCGCGGACGGTCCGTTATACGCGGTGCGTCTCTGGTGGTTCTGTGTGCTTTATCGTACGGTCCACGGCGTAGGGCCGGACAGTCCGCAGGGTTGGCGGGGACGGTCCGCGCGGCGGGACGCGACGGTCCGCGAGGCCAGTGCGGACGGTCCGCCCCTCCTAGCCGGACGGTCCGCCAGAGCCTGAGTGCTTTGTCCCTTGGTTCGATTCCTCCCTTCCTTTCTCGTGCTTCCGCATGTGCTTCAAGGAATCGTTCCTAAGACTAGAGGTTGATCCATAACCTCGTTGTCTTGGCGATTGGCGTGTGATTCGATCCATCGCTTGTGTGTGACCGGGATTTGACTAGGGTATAGGCCGGGTTCTTTGTGAAGAATTTTTACCGACTCCTATTCACTCCCCCCTCTCTAGTCGCCATCTGATCCTTCAATTGGTATCAGAGCTTGGTGCCGGATTCTTGGCGACTTTGACAAGTCTCGAATCCTAAGATGGCGTATGTTGAGCGGGGCGGTCCGCCGCACTTCGATGGCAAGGGTTACCACAAGTGGGCGGCTCGTATGATGAACTTTCTTCGTGGAAAGCTGTTGGATTTCATTGTGCTTGACAAGACCTATGCTATTCCGGTCAACATCCATACTCTTATGGTGACCGATGCCGGTGCTAAGGCCAAATATGAGGCTAATGCAAAAGCCGTTGATCACTTGGTCCGGAGCTTGTGTGATCCTGAGTTTGAGCGTGTTCGCCATTTGAATCTTGCTTGGCAAATTTGGGAAAAGTTGTTGGTTGCTCACGGTGGTGATAACCATGTGAAGGCTCGCCTCTTTGTCTCTTACCGGATGCAATATGAGAACTTCACTCCACATCCCGGTGAGGACATCGATGCGATGTTTCAGAGGTTCAACTTGAGAATACTAGTGAGAAAGTAGGAGAGTTAGAGTCCAAATTGCTTGAATTGAAACTTGAGAATGCCTCTTTGAAACTTGCTCCTACTACTCCTGATGATGTTGAATGTCTTGAGTGTGATGCATGGTTGAATGAGATCAATTTGCTTAATGAGAAGAATGCGTCCACTTTGGCTAAACTAGATGCTCTTAGGACTGAGTATGATGAGCTTAAGGCTAGACCTACTTTGCTTGGTGCTTGTAAATCATGTCCTACTATGCATGCTAAGCTTGTTGATGCCCGTTCTACCATTAGTTCTTTGGAAGCATATTTGAAATCTCCTGTTGCAAATGCATGATCTAGCTGTGATGAAGTTACATTGCGCAATCTTGAACTTACTTCCCGTTTGGATGTCATCTATGAGGAGAATGACTATTTGAGGAAGGTGTTGGGTTGGTTGTCTGGGCAGGAACCTCAATTGAAAATCATGATTGAGGAGTTCAAGAGAGATGATGGTCATGGTTTGGGGTTTGAGAAGTTGGGTGAGAAAGTGGGAGAGAACAGCAGGGAGAGTGTGTATGAGAATTGTGTTGAGTCTAACCCCGAGTTTGAGGTGATCGGAGACATCCAAGTCCCACTTCCAAAAGCACCCGAGAACTCTTTCACACCAAAGCCCAACCACCTTTGCAACAAGCTTGACACAACCCAAGATCCACCCAAATTCCCACCTAAGACAAATGATTTCCAGAAACCGGTGAGGTTTGTGAGTGAGAAGGGTGAGAAGCCTGGAGAGAAGCCAAAACCAAAACCCATCCCCTTCAGGTGTGAGTATTGTGGCAAGGAGAGGCATCTTGCAGAGTTTTGCCACAAGAGGAAGAGGGATGAGAGGCTTGCTAAGGAGCAAGCAAACCAGGACAGGTATCGCCAGTCTCATGGTATTCCTGAGCCTAGAGTGCCACTTCCACGGGTTGTGGGAAGTGTGAGAAGTGTTGGCAGGTTCCCACAGAGAGGTGGTGGTGCGAGGTTTGAGAGGAGAGATGATGGTGTGCGTGCTGGTGAGAGGTTTGGTCGGGCTCGTGGTGGTTTTGCTGGACGTCCCCCTACTCGTCCTCAATACGGGTTTAGGGGAGATGATCACAGCTTTGGGTTCCAGAGGAACTACGGACCACGTTTGCCCCTCGTGGTGCTCGTACTCCTTCCATGGGACATGGGAAGTTTGGTGGCAAGGGAATGATGTTTGCTAACCCCTCTTTTGAGCAGATGGTTCGACACTGGTTTAACTTTCTTTGTGCTAACCCCAATGTCGAGTCGTTAGCTCACTCTCGTTCTTGTTTCTGACTACAGGCAGGAGGCTTGGAGAACATTTGGTTGATCGACTCCGGATGTTCTCGACACATGACCGGAGATAAGAAGTGGTTCTCCAGCCTCACCCCAGTGAAGGAAAAGATGTACATCACATGTGGAGACAATGGACGAGGAAGGGTGATTTCTGAGGGTGTTGTGCATGTGAGTGACAAGGTAACGTTGAAGAGAGTGGCTCTTGTGAAGTCTTTGGGTTTCAATTTGCATTCGGTTTCTCAGTTGCTTGATGAGGGTTTTGAGGTGCGTTTCAAGTCTGGCGAGTCTCGATTGCTGGATTCTCGAGGTGATCTTGTCTCTTTGATCATCCCCGAGGGTCAGATTTTCAAGGCTGATTTTTCTCGTTCTTTGGGTCCTGCTCGTTGTTTGATGGCTGGTCCTTCTTCTGATTTGTGGAAATGGCATAGGCGATTGGGACACTTGAGCTTTTATTTGGTCTCCCGCTTGAGTGGTCTTGACCTTGTCCGAGGATTGCCGAGGTTGAAGCTTGAGAAGGATTTGGTTTGTGCTCCGTGTAGGCATGGCAAGATGGTAGCCACTCCCCATCCACCCCTGACCGATGTCATGACCGAGCGTCCGACAGAGCTGTTGCATATGGACCTTGTTGGGCCAGCTCAAGTTCGCTCGGTGGGTGGGAAGTGGTATGTCCTTGTTGTGGTGGACGATTACTCTCGCTATGCACGGGTGTTTTTCTTGGAAGACAAGAGTGAGACATTTGGTTTTGTTCGAGATCTGATTGTGAGGTTGAAAAACGAGAGGCATGGGAATGCTATTCGAGCTATCCGCGAGTGATAATGGCTCACAGTTCAAGAACTCTCGTTTTGATGCCTTCTATCGTGATCTAGGTCTTGAACATCAGTATTCGACCCCTTATGTGCCCCCTCAAAATGGAGTTGTGGAAAGGAAAAATCGGACTCTTTGTGAGATGGCTAGGACGATGCTCGATGAGCACAGGACTCCTAGGAGGTATTGGGCCGAGGCGGTCAATACGGCGTGTCATGTTTCCAACGAGATTTTATTGCGAGCTTTCAAAAAGAAGACTCGTTATGAGCTTATGCATGGTCGGGCACCCAAGGTGAGTCATTTCCGAGTTTTTGGCCGCAAGTGCTTTATTCTTAAGAAGGGAAAACTCGACAAGTTTGAGGCTAGGTCTAGTGATGGTATTTTCTTTGGATATGCTAACCACTCTAGAGCCTATAGGGTGCTTAACCTTGAGACTAACAAAATCATGGAGACTTGCGAGGTAACCTTCGACGAGACAATGCCATGTACCTCTCTTGGCTTTGAATGTGCAGGTGATGAAGAGATGGCCGAGGACCTCTTTGAAGAGGAGAAGGATGAAGCTGGAGATGATGATGGAGAGAACCATGCGCCTGAAGCTGAGCGTGTACCCACTACTTCCCCTACGACCACTACGGAGCGTGGACCGTCTACTTCATGGACAACGACGGTGCGACAAGAGGACCAGGTGAGAGAAGCTGAAGGTGAGGGGGAGGTAGTCTCGAGGCGTGAGGCTCCCCGGCAGATTCAAGAAGTGCATCCCCTGTCGAAGATCATTGGGAACATCGACGAACGCACTACACGGTCAAGGTCCAGGAATTCCTCTCATTTTGCACATGCTGCGTTTGTTGCCACCTTTGAGCCCAAGGACATTGGACATGCTTTATCTGATGCAAACTGGGTCAATTCTATGCATGAGGAGTTGGAAAACTTTGAGAGGAACCAGGTGTGGGAGTTAGTTGAACCACCTCCAAATTGCCATCCCATAGGAACCAAGTGGGTTTGGAAGAACAAAGAGGGAGAGAATGGGATGGTTGTGAGGAACAAGTCCGGACTTGTTGCTCGGGGGTTTAGTCGAAGGAGGGGATCGACTATGAGGAGACCTTTGCTCCTGTGGCCCGTCTTGAGGCAATTCGGATCCTTCTAGCCTTTGCCGTGGCTAAAGGGTTCAAGTTGTTTCGGATGGACGTGAAGAGTGCTTTTCCGAATGGGGTCATAGAGGAGGAGGTGTATGTGAAGCGACCACACCGGGTTTGAGAGCGAGCCGTGTACCCACACAGGGTGTACAGGTTGAAAGGGGCTCTGTATGGGTTGAAACAGGCGCCCCGTGCTTGGTATGGGAGATTGAGAGGTTTTCTGTTGAGCAGAAGGTTTGTGATGGGTACCGTGGATAGGACCCTGTTTCTCCTCAAGCATGGAAATGACTTGTTGATTGTGCAGATATACGTGGATGATATTGTCTTTGGTGGATCGTCACATTACCTTGTTGCCAAGTTTGCAGATGAGATGAGCAGGGAGTTCGAGATGAGCATGATGGGCGAGTTGCAGTACTTTCTCGGGCTGCAGATCAAGCAAGTGAAGGACGGTACATTCGTGCACTAGACCAAGTACACGAAAGACATGCTGAGGAAGTTCCAGATGCAAGATGTGAAGCCGATGTCGACTCCCATGGGGAGTACGGCCACTTTGGATGCGGACGAGGACGGAGAACCAGTGGACCAGCGGGAGTACAGGAGCATGATTGGCTCCCTCCTCTACTTGACGGCGACGAGGCCAGACATACAGTTCAGCGTGTGTCTGTGCGCTCGTTTTCAGGCTTCGCCGAGGACATCACATCGACAGGCCGTCAAGAGGATTTTCAGGTACCTACAGTCTGCCCCTGGTCTTGGCCTTTGGTATTCGTCCTCCTCGACTCTTTCTCTTCATGGTTTTTCCGATGCGGATTTTGCTGGTTGTCGAGTCGAGAGGAAGTCTACTTCTGTTACTTGTCAGTTTCTTGGTTCTACGTTGGTTTCATGGTCTTCCCGCAAGCAGTCTAGTGTAGCTCAGTCTACCACCGAGGCGGAGTATGTTGCTGCCGCGAGTTGTTGTTCCCAGCTGTTGTGGATTTCATACACTTTGAGAGACTTTGGTGAGGAGTGCACCCAGATCCCACTTCTTTGTGATAGCACCAGTGCCATACGCGTAGCTAAAAACCCAGTGCTTCACTCCAGAACCAAACACATAGAAGTGAGGTATCATTTCTTGAGGGACTATGTGGAAAAAGGAACCATTGTGTTGAGCCATGTCCCTACCCAAGATCAGCTTGCAGACATTTTCAGAAAGCCTCTCGACCAAGCTACATTTGTGCGCTTGCGGGGGGAACTTGGGGTTTGTTGCCCTTTCTAGTTGATTCTTGGGGTTTCTTCTTGTACCATATGTATAATACCATGTTTTACTTTGATGTATATACATGTTTTGCTTGATGTACAAACCATGGTAGGATAGCCATCTTGTCATATATCATGTTGCATTTGTATCATATTGCATTTTAGGATGATGAGCTTCTTTCATATGCCTTATTTGAGTCTCTTTGGCTATTTGTGAGATATTGGTCATATGTGTGGAGAAATGGTGATGTGAGGCTATGCTCTTGGAATATTTGAGATATATGTGTGGTGAGATAGCCCTTTTTGAAATAAATGCTAATCTTGACTAATTTTTTGTGAAATGTGCTCCACTCATGTGTAGTAGTGTATCCATGTCACATTTTGGTCTAAATGTGCTTTCTATGCTTAGATTGTGCTTGGATGTCTTTTTCTTGCATTTGGGCCAAAGGCCGAATATCATTGTGAATGTTTAGCCTATGTTGCATTCATGGGGGAGCATACGCTTCTTTTTGCCGCAAAGGCACTTTATGTACCATGAAATGATTTAATTTTGAAAAGAAGTGTGTAATGCTTGAAAAATGCTCCATCCATCATGTCTATGCTTAAAATGTCTTATCTTTCACATATGGGTGCAAAACATGTTGCATGATGTTCACCAGTGGAGAAGTCTCCCCGAAGTGGACACATGGCTCATGAGCTTTGACATGACATGCTTTGCTTTATGGGTGTTTGCCATGATCTTTTGCTGAGAATTTGATATCCTTGTATGATCTTTGAATGGTATGCATGTTTGTGGCTCAAGTGTGACATGGACAGGCTTTTACATGTGAAGCGAGCCTTCTTTTGGTCAAACTGCTTAAATCTGAAAATTTTGCTTTGTCACATGCTTGTATTTTCATATATTACTTGTGGCAATGCTTTTACTATGCTATGATTCATATGTGTGATCTTTGTCTCATTTTTTGCCTTTGACACTAGATTTGGCCTATTTGAGAAGCTCATGTAGATGTTTATATGCTTTGTTTTGCATTTCTGCATTTTCACCTTGATTCATACATTGTCAAAAAGGGGGAGAAGAGGTGAGCTTAATGAAAATTCAGAAGAGGTGAGCTAAAATTTGGAAGTTTGCATCCGCATGTTCAGGGGGAGCTTGCATTTGTTCAGGGGGAGCTTTCTTGCTGATTTCAGTGTGGAGTTTGTGCTTTGCTTGGCTTGTGATCTTTCTTTGCCTTTCCTTGGTTTTGGTCATGAGTTGAGCTTCTTAGTTTTTCTTTCTTCTTCCTTTCTTTCTTTCTCTGAATTTCATTTCGCGTTGTGTGTTGTCAATGCACTCATCAAGGGGGAGATTGAGGACCAGGAGCGTCCCGGTGGTCGGTGGTTGACCGCTCCTCAGTGATGAGTGATTGACAACGGGTGTTGGACTGACTCTTGGCTTAGTGCGCAGGGGTAGGCTGCGGCCTAGTTCGTGTTGTTGCAGGTGAAGAACGGGCGCGAAAGGTCTTCAGCCTTGAGGGGCCTCCGGGAGATGGAGAGACAAGTAGGCTTGGTTCGAGGGACCCGGTGGACAGCGGGACTGGGTGCGGGCCACATGGTGGCGACAGGAGCAAGATGAAGTCTGGACAATCGAGCCGGTGCACGGTGGCGCTCGAGTCAAGTGGTTTGGCGGGAGGCCGGACCGAGCACGCGGGGTTTGGTGGTTTGCCCACAAAACCATCGGAGGACGGTTTCTTGGTTTGGGCCTCAAAACCAAGTCCGAGGGCCCATCACGACGGAGACGGGATCCGGGCGTGTCGGGAAGCTTCGAAGCGGAGGACACGCGGTGGGATCGCATGGCTTCCGTCGGGAGGACGCGGGGTGCGGCAAAGGCGTGGCCGTCCGATGGCAAGACCCACAAACATTACCTAAATGCCCCTGCGTGGGTTGTATCGCCAGTAGTTAAGTTAGGGGTAGTCGAGTCATTTACCACTCCGGCGGGACCCGATATATGAGCCATGAGGGTGTGTGAGTGGCTCTCTCTCTCTGCGACTTAGGGTTTCATTTCCTCCCTCCCATTTCTCATTTTTTCGTAGCTATTTTCTTCTCCATTTTCTCTAGGCTAGCATGAGAGCTTCATGAGAGATTTGTTGAGAGGGATGGATGCTAGGGCGGCATGCTAGACCTTGTGAATCTTTCCTGGTTTGTATAGAAGATTCGGAGTTGTGTTTTTCGTGGTCTTTTTGTGCTTGTTTTTGTGCCTTTGTTCTCGGTGCGATTCCGCGGATTTGAGTGGGTTTCTCCCTGGATTTCTTTGAGGGAAACATGGATAGATGTCTCGTGCATCTTTGTGATTGATCTTGTGCCCTCAAACGCCGGGAAACCACTTCGATTCGAGGATTCGTTCGGTGCTCTAGTTTTTGGTGGTGTTCAAAGGATTCGCGATTCCCGGTGATTTAGGGAGTTAGGAGGCAAGATTTTTGGGCTATAGCATCCTTGTGTGACGCTTTTTAAGTCCCCAAACCCTTGTTTCCATAGCTTCAACCGTTTGGGAAATCCGATGATGATTTGGGGGAGTTGACTTTCGGGGTCGGGCTATTTTCAGTTCTGTCTGTGCCTGGCGGACGGTCCGCGAGGGTCAGGCGGACGGTCCGCATGAACACTGTTCGTCAGGTGTTCTTCGTGTTCTTGCTCGCCTTTCGTTTCGATCCGTCGTGGTTTTGAGTTTTGGTTGTACGAAGTTTCGGACGGTCCGCGTGTGCTGGGCGGACGGTCCGCGGGTGCCTGGTAGACAGTCCGCGTGCTCCCCGCGGATGGTCCGTTATACGCGGTGCGTCTCTGGTGGTTCTGTGTGCTTTATTGGACGGTCCGCGGCGTAGGGCCGGACAGTCCGCAGGGTTGGCGCGGACGGTCCGCGAGGCCAGTGCGGACGGTCCGCCCCTCCTAGCCGGACGGTCCGCCAGAGCCTGAGTGCTTTGTCTCTTGGTTCGATTCCTCCCTTCCTTTCTCGTGCTTCCGCGTGTGCTTCAAGGAATCGTTCCTAAGACTAGAGGTTGATCCATAACCTCGTTGTCTTGGCTATTGGCGTGTGATTCGATCCATCGCTTGTGTGTGACCGGGATTTGACTAGGGTATAGGTCGGGTTCTTTGTGAAGAATTTTTACCGGCTCCTATTCACTCCCCCTCTCTAGTCGCCATCTGATCCTTCATATGATCTTGACATGCTTTAGTGGCTTTGCTATGCTTAATTTGTGGTTGGATAGCTAGTTTATTGATCATATGGGGCCAAAGGCTCATTTGCCATCATGAATGTTTAGCCCTCTTGCTTTAACTTATGGAGGGGCATAAGTTCCTTTTTGTCGCAAAGACATTTCATGTACCATTTATAAATCTGAAAATGAAATGTAAAATGCTTGGAAATTGTGCTCCCATGTCATATGAGCTGAAATTAATTTGCTTTGGGTGCTGAACTGTTGCATGATGCCTACCAATGAGAAGTCTCATACATAGAAGTAGGCACATGGCTCGGTGGCTTTGACATGACATGAGGTGCTTGTGGGTGTTTGTGATGGTCTTATGATTAGAATGGTTGTTCTAGCATGAAGTTTGTGTGGCTTTGCCATTTTGACATGTTTTGCTCATGTTTAGGTTTTTGCTTATGAGAGAGTAACTTTTCGCAAAATTACTCCAATCCTTTTTAGCCTTGTCCAATGGTTGTGCAACTTGATGATCATGTAGTTCAGGTCATTACGTACCTGCAGAGTATCTAACTTGCTCATTTGGACTTGTGTAGCTCCTTGTAATGAATTTTGTATATTTGAGAAGCTATATGTTGAAACTTTTCGCATTTTGCCTTGATTCATGGATTGTCAACAATGGGGACAAGTTTGTGCATGTTTTGGGCACCTAGGAGTGTTTGGAAGGTGTTCCAATTGGTTCGGGAAGTTTTTGAGCAGTTTGGTGCAGGGCCGGTCTCTTGGGGCGGTCTAACCGCCCCCAGGCGGTCAGATCAGGAGCACGTGGTCTAACCGCCCTATGCAGGCGGTCTAACCGCCCTAGGCATGTTGAGCAGTTTTTGCTCTTTGCTGCACTCCCGTGTTGCATTGCTGCATTTGTTCAAGGGAGTGTGCTGTGGCTCAGGGGGAGCTTGCATATGTGCAGGGGGAGCTCTTTGTGGTGTTCGAGCTCTGGTTCGGTGGTTTGCGCTCTTTGTTTGACCATGGTTTTGTCTCGAATGTGTGGAGCCGTTGCCCTTGCCTAAGGGGTCCGAGACTTGTCTTCTTCAAATGATCTTGTTCTTCGCCTTTCTTTGGCTTTCGATCGCTTGTTGAGGCTTCTTTTTATTTGTTTCTTTTCTTTTTCTTTTCTCTCGTGTTACTTCATGTGGGTGTTGTCAATGCACTCATCAAGGGGGAGATTGAGGACCATGTGTGGTTCGAGGACCGGTGGATGGTCGCTTCCTTGTGTGATGAGTGATTGGCAACGTTGTGTGGACTGATTCTTGGCTAAGTATTGCAGGTGCAAGTTGCGGCTTGACTCGTGTTGGTGCAGGTGAAGAACAAGCGCGAAAGGTCATTGCCAGTGAGGCCTCCAGGTGTGGAGAAGACAAGTAGGCTTCGTTCGAAGGACCCGGTGGCCAGTGGGGTCAAGTGCGGGCCGCATGGTGGCATGAACAGCAAGATGAAGTCGTGGACGGTTTCTTGGTAGAGCCTCAAAACCAAGGTCGAGCCGGGACTACGTGGGAGCCGAGTCATGAGTGGAGATTGGCGGAGGCTACACCAAGTTAGCGGGGTTTGCAGTGGTTCACCAGAAAACCACTGGGTTACTCGGTCGAGCCACAAAACCGAGGCCGAAGACTCGACGAGGAGGTGCGGCCACCCCAGGCCGGTTCAGCCGCCTAGAAGGGGCGGTCAGACCGCCTGGGGCCGGTCAGATTGCCCGGGCCGGTCTAACCGCCCAGGGGGGCGGTCTGACCGCCCTGGCCGCCGACGCCGAGATGCTTCGAAGCGGAGGACACGCGTCGGGATCGCAAGGCTTGCGAGGAGGCTAAGCAAGTTGCGCTCGCCAGGCATCCGTCTGATAAAGAAATTCCGAAGACTTCCAAATCCGCTCTTGAGGGGCTTGTATCCCCAGTTATTAGGTGAGGATAGTTTAGTCTTTTGGGTTCCTCTAGATATACTCATTGAGTGGATGGATGGCAGCCAACTCTTGGAACCCTAGCTCATTTGTTTTTCCATTTTCGTCCTTATTTTCCCTAGTTTTCCTTGGACTAGGTTGAGAGCTTCATGTGAGATCTAGAGAAAGGGATGTATGTTTGGGTGGCAAGCTAGACCTTGTACGAACCTTCATGGTATGTATAGATGGTTCGGCGTTGTTCCTCAAGGTGGTTTTCCCGTCCTTCTTGGTGTTGATTTTCGGAGCTCTTGGTTGGCGGTGTTTTGAGGACGATTTCTTGGGGTCTTTGGTGGGTGTCACGTATGAGGATCTTGTGCCTCTTTGGCTGGTGACTTTGCCCCCAAATCTCTCTTAAATCGGACTCGATTTGGTCGTTTTTCGAGTTGGGCGAGTTCTTGACCTAGAGAGGTGATTTCTTCGATTCCTCTTGATTGTGAGCGATTCGGGTCGATTCCTTTGAAGTAGAGGTTGCCCAGGAGGTTAGATTGCCCCTGGTAGCCGGTCTAACCGCCCCTAGGCCCCTGGGTGGAGTTTTGGTTTTCGCCAAGATTTTCTAGTAGCTAGCATGGCCCTGACCAGAGATCTCTGTTGGTGAAACCGTGGTGCGTTTTGGTGCTCGGAAGAGGTGTTTCGGAGGATTTCTTGGTTTCTTGGTGGAGGCGGTCTAACCGCCCCCTATACCCAGTCTAACCGCCCCCTCTGGACAGCCAGCTTTCGAGTTGTTTCCGCTGTCGTGGGTGCGTGTGTGGTGAGGTTGCTGGTAGAGTTTGTTCCTAGGACCAGTAGCACTCCAGTGGCTACGTGGTTTTGGCAAACGGAAGGTAGAAGTGCAGAGCGTGTGATTTTGGGGGTCCGACCGAGCGAGTTCATCTTGTCGGAGTTTCAATCTCCTTCGAGAAGAATTTTTACCGGCTCCCATTCACTGCCCCCCTCTCTGGTCGCCTAATCGGTCCTTCACCGCGGTTTAAGACGCTATCGTTTGAGTATGTACCACTATGACGCCCCAGGTTTTTAATTACCGTCATTAACGTTAATGACCGGATCTGCCGAGTCAAACCGGCCGAGCATCGATCAAACCTAGGTCAACCTGGGTCATCACCTCGAAAACCTCGCCAATGGACCCCAATGAACCCCTTTACCAAGTCCACACACACCCGTGGTGGACCCTCGGTCCAAGGCACGGTCGAACTCCGCTTAAGAATTGACATCGGCGAATGTCGTCCGGAACTTTTGCCGCGTTCTCCAAATTTCACCTAAACACTTCAAAATCTACCTTTATGAAAGTTGTCCATCTTGTTGAGGGACACAACTTTCTTGTAGATTGGCATTTCAAATTTTGAGTGGAAATTTGTGAAAAACTTGATCGACTGACAGTACCTCCTGTTCATAGAGAGAGGCCGGCATTCATAGTTGGCACGACGTTCCTGCAAAATCCGTTGAGAAAAACACTATATGGCCTTTGTAAAAGTTGTAGAGGGTAGTTAGATCTACAACTTTCCTATTCATCACTTTGTGCACATCCATTCAAAATTTTGGAGCAAAACGTGGTCAAGCAGCGCCAGTCCGACACATGAACATTCACCCGGCGCTCCCACGCGCGCTCGCCGCGACGCGCCGCCGCGCCGCCGCGCGCCCCGCCCGTGCCCGCGCCGGGCCCCGCTCGCCTCGGCGTCCGCACCCCCGTGCGCGCCTTCCCAACGTGTCACACATCCCCAAAGCCCGCGCCCCAAGACATCTAGTGACCCGCGCCGCCCGTACGCGCCGCGCTCGGTCCGCCGGTCCGTCGGGGGCTCCCCCGCGCGCGCGCGCGGCCAAGGCCGCTCGCGTACGGCGCACTGGTGTCGAGGTACCTCACGTCTTGTCGCAGTGAAGGCGCCCCTTTTCCCCGCCTACAAAACGGCCGCGGTCGGCTTCTCCCCGTGCGCACGCCGTCGACATCGAGTAGGCGCCCGCCGCAGCTACTTCGTGCCCACGGTCGGCTTCCCCAGTCGCCAGCGCCCTAACCCTTGGCTCCCTACTCCGCGAAGTTGCGCCGCACCGCCCCCCCATGCTACCCTGGCCGAGAGCTCACCGGAGGCGAGCTCCAGCGGATACCGCACGGCTGTGCCGCGGAGCACCCACGCCGGCAGCCCCTATCCAACAATTGAGCCCCCAAACTAAACCCTAGTGGTCCATAGAACACTCCCCCACCATCCTCCCCCGGCCGGAATCCGGCGATCCCCGGCCGGAATCACTGCCGGACCACCGCTGGCCGCGCCTAGGACCACATTGCAAAAGACAGATTCTTTCCGAGGGCCTCCCTGCAAAAGGTTAACTCCAATAGTAAAGTGATTTAGTTGTTTCTTGTAAATTGCGTAGAAAATCGTAGAAAAATCAGAAAAATGCATGACCAATTTTGTTGGATTCATTGTGAGATATCCTACAACTTTTGTTATTCTTGCCTAAGCTAATTCCTGACAGTTTTTGCATGAACAATACAAATGTGAAAACCTAGATCTGCAATATCTCAAATTCTATAAAATTGCACAAAGTTATGATGTGAGTCTTTTTATAAATTTTTTTTCCATTTCTGCCATATCTGCATAATTGATTTTTCTAGGTAAACATAATTAGGTTTTTGCAACCAACTTTTGCACACTGTCTTGTAATGCTAAAAGACACCTCTGGTGAATTAATCACAATTTTATAGTTACCAGAAATATTTATTCTTGAATTGTGCTTGTTCTTCTTTAAAATTTCATAACTCAAGTTTCACAATAGTTCTAGGTGTGTGTGCTGCACCACTAAGCTAGTTTGGAACCATATAACATGTGTGAGAAAGTTTGGATCATTTTGTGGAGTATTTATTTTTGTGTGCATTTACCTTGTCCTTCTAGCTAGCTTTTGTCTTTTTTCAAAAAGAATTAATTTCTAGCTATCCAAAGCTTGCATGTGTGTCCAGTGGCTTGTTATAGGTGTTTAGTGGTTAATACACCCTTCCACCGAATTTTATTAATTAATTCCATGAATAAAAGCTATGTAAGTCATTAAGAGCTTAATAGTCATTAAATGGGAAAAATCACCAACCCATCTTAACTAATCATGTGTATGATTGCGAATCATGTTAAAAGGTTAAACGTACCCACCCACTACTGTTTGTGAAGTTGAATTAAATTATTTATATGTATATATGTACACAGTCACCATCAAAAAGAATATTTAATAAAGAGTTGCAAATTGTTCCTTTTGGAAGAGTATGCTAAATGTATTCTTATCTAGGTGAATGTGTCCAACAAATACACCCCATGATTGTCATCTATTGTTTGTGATCAATTAAATTAAAATCATCAAATAAATCTTGCATTTGCATCCTCGTGTAGATCTTCCCGACGGTAGATATACGCTCGTGCCGGAAGGAGGAGACGAAGGTGCCGACGAAGAGCTGCAGCACGTGCTCGTAGCTCAAGACCTGGACCCAAGTCCAGAAGGGCCCAAGGCCAACCTTGCCAGCGAAGGCAAGCCACGGATCATTAACCCCGCCTTTTAAAATTATGCATTTATGTTTGCTATGAGTGTGCATTTACTTTTCAGGAGTTGAATTGAAACCCTAAATGCATGAACCCTAGGTACCTATGCTCTATCACTAGCATGCTAGGTCGATAGCTGCTATGCTATAGGACCCGATAGAAGTCGAGTGATGTCCGTCACTCGCGAGAATAGGTTCCTAGATAGGAATCATAAGATCTCCTTAAATGGATTGCTCTTGTGGTAAGAGCATGGGATTTGGGCTCCGGTCCAGTGGCTTTCATGGGCTAAGCTTTTGAACGTACTAAACATTCGTCGGGAATGGGACCGGTAAGCCTAGTACCTTAATGAGGCGATGCGGGAACTAACTATTACTACTCTTGAGTAATCACCTACCGCTTTGCAACCGGGAGGTGGGTACATGTGTGAGGCTGGGTGTACTGGGTGGGACATTCCAGATAGCCTTGTACCCGGGACTGTAAGATTCACTCCCAACCCGAGGATTTTTGGGAACCGCTTGGTCGATGTCAGCTCTGTTGGTGCACCGTTCCGTGTGCTTGGGTTTACCTTGCAAGGTTTAAATCAATCGATTGTCGGCCTCTCACCGTTATCTGAGACTGCTTAATCAACTGGCCATGATATCCCATAATGATGGAACTTGGTGAATATTATTGTATGAATTAATTGCTTGTATAATTCTTGATTGAATTAGTTGGCACACTTAGAAATGATAACCAACTAGAACTTGTGCTAAAATAATGAAACTAAGGACATATTCTTTGTTGCTTTTCAGCAAAAGAACTCCACCGGCCAAAAAGCCTCTCATGCCTAGAGTTTGGTGATGTAGTTATCACCCGACGGTTAAGTCTTGCTCAGTATTAGTATACTTAGCCTTGCTTTAAAAATGTTGTTGCAGGTGTTGTTTGTCCTGGTGAGATTCCACCCGGTTGGGAGCTAGAATGGGTGGAAGGGGACGAGTGATGACATCACGGATGGCCTCCTGTGATGTGTATCGTCGCGCTAGTTTATTTATTTCCGCTGTTTCCGAACTCTGAACCTTTACTTCCTGTCGTGAAAAATGGTTTGTAATAATTTGGATTTAATCCATGTTGTACTCTGGACTCGCCTTCGTGTGAGTTTTAATGCATGTGTCGATCCTCTGTATGATTCCCAAGTGATTTATCGGGCATTAACCCGGCAACTAACGACAGGATGATACTTTACAATTGCTTAATGACCAAAGTGGACCGGTTTTAGGCAATTGTACGGTATTTTCCTGGGCGGGTTGTCACAGCTGGTATCAGAGCGACTGCATGCACCAGAGTTTAATTCACAACCTTAATCACATGATTTTTGGAATAAAATTCGCCAAGATTGTTTGGATTGGCAAAACACGTTGGTCCGTTAAGGATAAACTAGACCGTGAGGCCCTAGAGGGAATTTTTGGTTTCTTTCAGGAGGCTTATTAATCTATGGTTTATTTTGCTAACTTCCAGCACATTTACTTTATGTCAGACTTACTTTCTTGCACAACCAAACTGGATGAGCCACGTGTTTCATACGTGCGCTGTTCCGCATCACGGGAATTGCGAGGGTTGATGGAGTGATCCATTCCATGGATCTCATCTTCGCGTCTAGTTATGAGTTGTGTTGTCGCCACGTGTTTCATACGTGAGCATTCCGCATGTCAAGTATGCGAGGCAAGGATACGCTCCATTCAAATGGAGGATGTCCGAGGTTGGACGCTGTCCATGCAGCGGCTTAACGCATGGATGCCGTTTCTATAGTGAACGGTAATGTATGTGGACGCTTTCATGAGTGTTGGCATGAAAGGTTCATTGTGTTCTGTGATCTTCTGTAGGTACCCTAACCTCGTTTCGTAAGTCGCTAATAGAGCATCGACTAGTTCTCAACTAGCTATTATAGGGAGAGACGTGTATGTGCCATGCCACCGGCGCTAACTCCGAGTTTTGGCTTGAATGCCTTGTGAGAACGAATAGGATGTCTTGCATCCTGCTAAAAGTCGTGGAAGAACCTAAAACTGAACTCATGATTGTTTCCGTGCTCTCTAGGATAGTGATAGTGTGTTTTGTCCTTTCTAGCCTCTCTAGCGTAGATGTGTTGTTGTGCATAAATTTTATTAGAGTTGTTGCTTAGATTGCTGTCCTCGTCCAAGAATCTTTTGTCTAGGTGATCCCTACCTAGGTTGCTCCCATCTAATCTAGTTCCTGCTCGCAAAAGCTTGTGATCATAGCTTTTGTATATATCAAGTTCTAGTCAAATTTAGGAGTCTCTGGCCTGCTGAATTTAACGGGTACCAATCCGAAACTCTTGCTTAGTTAAGCACCTTCCTGACCTTCTAGCTAAACCTTACATACCCAAACATGTGTCTCATAACCTTGCTGAGTTGCTACACAAATTCGAGAAATTTTGGGGACTCTGGTTTTAAGTTATGAATTTTGTTCACAACTGCCAGAACTTAGGTCATTATGTATGCCTGCTCGATTCGAGTTATGCATATGAATGTACCTTGGTACCCCTGACTACCCCATTCCTTAACCACCTACTCTTGTATCGTGGACCGAGTTAACCTTTGTCGTTATGTCAACGCTGGATCTGCGTCGGTTGATGTGGAATCATGGACTCTCGTGAACTACCTCGAGGAGGGTGGATTTCCTGCACTTTTGTGGGACACCCTGAAGGATTTTGGGTACACCACTTACCTAGAGTACTCGACACGTGAGGGCATGACCACAGGCCAGCTCCTTCGTTGTGAAGTGGAGGTGAAGATTTCAGTGTACCCGACCAATCCTGCTTGGGAAGAGTGGGAGGTAAGGCAAAAGGACTAAACTTGACCGACGCCGTGTAGAAGGCTGCTCTCGAAGTGCTCACAACTTTTTGTGGGAAGCACCCTGACGAGGTAGCCGGAATCGCAGCCAAAGTAATCCCCGTACCTGAGCGACACACTGTACCTTGTGTCGAACGTGAAGCTTTTCTTCCAGCTCAGGGCCCATCTCCTTATAGCCCTGATCTTGTCACCTCAGTCCGCTTTTCAGAAGCCATGTACGACACCTATCGAAGGATGGTGGGAGAAAGTGTATTCTATAGACACCAAATCTATAGGTACCGAGTTAAAGAAATGGAGAATACAGCTCAAGCATTAAAGGAAGCACGAGCAATGATAGCTACTCTCAAGAAGGAAAGATGCAAGGATAAGGCCAAGATACGGGAACTAAGTGGAGTTATCCATGAGCAAGATTTCATGTTGCAGCATAATGACCAATACAAGTTAGAACTAGAAAATCAACTAGAAGGTATAGCAGCTCCACCTCCGGAACCGGTTATTCCTGGACCCGAAGGAGGAAAAGATGCTGAAGAAATTCAAGGAGAATTTGGAGTAGAGTCTGGACCTGCTTCACCTTAGATTTCTTCGGCATGGAAGATGCAGTCGTCAGAAGTAAACCTAAGGCTAGCTTGTTGTTTAGCTGGAGTGGATGTGCTTGTAAGAATGTTTAAAGTTGTACAAGTGTAGTAGTAATAAGGAAACCCCTAGCGTGTGCAGACGCTCTTGGTTGAGTTTTGTGGTAGGCTGAACTAGGAGCTTTCTTGATGCAGCTAGTCTGCATTGTGACCCCCAGGTGTCGTTAAAATGATTTTGAGAACTTCCGTTGTTGTGATGCTGTTGTTAAACCCCCTCGGTTGTGGTGCGTGGAAGGTGACTTGAGCTAGTTGTGATAAAATCTTGATCTCGGGTGGAATACTAACTTGGAGTACGTCTACGGACCTTGAATGAGGATTTTCGGTGCATGAGCATCGATTCCCGAATTTGATGCTTATGGACCGCTGTGTTGTTCGGTTCCGTAAAACTTACCATAAATGAGCTTTCGTCGTACATATTCTACTTGTCAATTTTATGAACAAGCTTATGAATATGTGTTTAATGGAAACTCAATTTTCCAGATGGTCGGACCGACACGCAACACTGCCAATGGTTTTGGTGCCTCAAGTAGTAATGACCCACCCCGGCCACCATCCCTGACACCGACAGAGGCACTTCTGACCACACAAACCGACTTATTGCGCCAGCTCCTGCAGATGCAACAATAGATGGACCAGCGCGTGCAGCTGCTGGAACAGAGACCTCCGCACGGGGCCAATCATGAGGGACCACATGCGGTCACTACCTACACCCAGTTTATTGGGATGAAGCCTCCAACGTTCACTAAGGCAGAAGAACCACTTGAAGCTGACGCATGGGTCAGGGCCATAGAGGCCAAATTTTCTGCTTTTACCCTTCCTTGCTCCGAGGAGCGCAAGACAACCTTTGCAACCTTACAACTTCGGGGTGAAGCACTGATGTGGTGGCAACATTTCAAGTCTATGCAACCGGCTGGACATAAAGTCACTTGGGTTGAATTCAAGCAAGCCTTCATGGACCACCATATTCCTAAAGGACTTATGGACAGAAAAATGAGAGAGTTGTTGGCTCTGAAGCAAGGAGCTGACACCGTGTACCAATATGCACAGAAGTTCAATAGTCTTTGCCAGTACGGAGGACATCACGTGCACACTGATGCCAAGAAAATGGAACGTTTCCGTGATGGTCTCGATGGTGACTTGTACGAAAGGCTAATACTGTTGGAACCCAATAGTTATCACGAGTTAGTAAACAAAACTATCTCTTAGGAGGATGCCATGAAGAAGGCACAGGAAGATAGGAAGCGACAAGCTGATTTCACTTCCGGCAGTGAATCGAGCAAGCAGTTCCGCTTTGTCAAGAAGCGTACTTATGGGTCTTCGCAATCTTCGCCATCTGGGCAGTGGAGAATGACCCCACTCCAAGACAAGCCTTCGGGAAATCTCCAGTACCAAAAGAATTCACAGCATGTGCCCAAGCTTAAGGAACTCCCGCCCCGCATATGCTACAATTGTAGACAGCCCGGACATTTTGCCAATGAATGCCCGAACCCCGGACGACGAAGCCCCGGCGGCGGAGGCGTAACCCCGATCCACTAAGGGCAACCACAACAAGAAGACAAGCTTTCAAGTGAAGCAAAGCCAACTGAATTTCATTGGTAACATCACTATTCGAGAACCTTCCCTACTTTGTCTTTTACTTTCGAATCTCGGGACGAGATTCTGTTTAAGGAGGGCAGGCTGTGACGGCCCAGGTTTTTAATTACAGTCATTAACGTTAATGACCGGATCTGCCGAGTCAAACCGGCTGAGCATCAGTCAAACCTAGGTCAACCTGGGTCATCACCTCGAAAACCTCGCCAATGGACCCCAATGAAGCCCTTGACCAAGTCCACACACACCCATGGTGGACCCTCGGTCAAAGGCACGGTCAAACTCCGCTTAAGAATTGACGTCGGCGAATGTCGTCCAGAACTTTTGCCGCGTTCTCCAAATTTCACCTAAACACTTCAAAATCTACCTTTATGAAAGTTGTCCATCTTATTGAGGGACACAACTTTCATGTAGATTGGCATTTCAAATTTTGAGTGGAAATTGGTGAAAAACTTGATCGACTGACAGTACCTCCTGTTCACAGAGACAGGCCGGCATTCAAAGTTGGCACGACGTTCCTGCAAAATCCGTTGAGAAAACCACTATATGGCCTTTGTAAAAGTCGTAGAGGGTAGTTAGATCTACAACTTTACTATTCATCACTTTGTGCACTTCTATTCAAAATTTTGGAGAAAAACGTGGTCAAACAGCGCCAGTCCGACACATGAACATTCACCCGGCGCTCCCACGTGCGCCCGCCGCGACGCGCGCGCCGCACGCGCGCGCGCGCGCGCCGCGTGCCCCCGCGCGCCCGCGCCGGGCCCCCGCTCACCTCGGCGTCCGCGCCCCCGTGTGCACCTTCCCAACGCGTCACGCATCCCCAAAGCCCGCACCCCGAGACATCTAGTGACCCGCGCCGCCCGTATGCGTCGCGCTCGGTCCGCCGGTCCGTCGGGGGGCACCCCTGCGCGCGCGCCGGCCAAGGCCGCTCACGTATGGCACACTGGTGTCAAGGTACCTCGTGTCTTGTCGCAGCGAAGGCGCCCCTTTTCCCTGCCTACAAAACGGCCGCGGTCGGCTTCTCCCTGTGCGCACGCCGTCGACGTCGAGTAGGCGCCCGCCGCAGCTACTTCGTGCCCACGGTCGGCTTCCCCAGTCTCCAGCGCCCTAACCCTTGCCTCCCTCCTCCGCGAAGTCGCTCCGCGCCGCCCCTCCTTGCTGCCCCGGCCGAGAGCTCGCCGGAGGCGAGCTCCAGCAGATACCACACGGCTGTGCCGCAGAGCACCCACGCCAGCAGCCCCTATCCTACAATTGAGCCCCCAAACCGAACCCTAGTGGTCCATAGAACACTCCCCCACCCTCCCCCTGCTCGAATCTGGCGATCCCCGGCCGGAATCGTCGCCGGACCACCGCTGGCCGCGCCCAGGACCACATTGCAAAAGACAGATTCTTTCCGAGGGCCTCCCTGCAAAAGGTTAACTCCAATAGTAAAGTGATTTAGCTGTTTCTTGTAAATTGCGTATAAAATCGTAGAGAAATCATAAAAATGCAGGACCGATTTCGTTGGATTTATTGTGGGATATCCTATAACTTTTGTTATTCTTGCCTGAGCTAATTCCTGATAGTTTTTTCATGAAAAATACAAATGTGAAAAACCTAGATCTGCAATATCTCAAATTCTATAAATCCTCTGTGTCCAATTTTTGGATATGTTGTGTGCTAGGTCATGACTATCTCCTATGCCAAAAATTGCACAAAGTTATGACGTAAGTAATTTTATAAAAGTTTTTTTCCTTTTCTGCCATATCTGCATAATTGAGTTTTCTAGGTAAACATAATTAGGTTTTTGCCACCAACTTTTGCACACTGTCTTGTAATGCTAAAAGACACCTCTGGTAAATTAATCACAATTTTATACTTACCAGAAATATTTATTCTTGAATTATGCTTGTTCTTCTTTAAAATTTCATAACTCAAGTTTCACAATAGCTCTAGGTGTGTGTGCTGCGCCACTAAGCTAGTTTTGAACCATATAACATGTGTGAGAAAGTTTGGATCATTTTGTGGAGTATTTATTTTTGTGTGCATTTACCTTGTCCTTCTAGCTAGCTTTTGTCTTTTTCAAAAAGAATTAATTTCTAGCTATCCAAAGCTTGCATGTGTGTCCAGTGGCTTGTTATAGGTGTTTAGTGGTTAATACACCCTTCCACCGAATTTTATTAATTAATTCCATGAATAAAAGCTATGTAAGTCATTAAGAGCTTAGTAGTCATTAAATGGGAAAAATCACCAACCCATCTTAACTAATCATGTGTATGGTTGCGAATCATGTTAAAAAGTTAAACGTACCCACCCCTACTGTTTGTGAAGTTGAATTAAATTATTTATATATATATATATATGTACACAGTCACCATCAAAAAGAATATTTAATAAAGAGTTGCAAATTGTTCCTTTTGGAAGAGTATGCTAAATGTATTCTTATCTAGGTGAATGTGTCCAACAAATACACCCCATGGTTGTCATCTATTGTTTGTGATAAATTAAATTAAAATCATCAAATAAATCTTGCATTTGCATCCTCGTGTAGATCTTCTCGACGGTAGATATACGCTCGTGCCGGAAGGAGGAGACGAAGGTGCCGACGAAGAGCTGCAGCACGTGTTCGTAGCTCAAGACCTGGACCCAAGTCCAGAAGGGCCCAAGGCCAACCTTGCCAGCGAAGGCAAGCCCCGGATCATTAACCCCGCCTTTTAAAATTATGCAATTATGTTTGCTATGAGTGTGCATTTACGTTTCAGGAGTTGAATTGAAACCCTAGATGCATGAACCCTAGGTACCTATGCTCTATCACTAGTATGCTAGGTCGATAGCTGCTATGCTATAGGACCCGATAGATGTCGAGTGATGTCCGTCACTCGCGAGAATAGGTTCCTAGATAGGAATCATAAGATCTCCTTAAATGGATTGCTCATGTGGTAAGAGCATGGGATTTGGGCTCCGGTCCAGTGGCTTTCGTGGGCTAAGCTTTTGAACGTACTAAACATTCGCCGGGAATGGGACCGGTAAGCCTAGTACCTTAATGAGACGGTCCGGGAACTTACTATTACTATTCTTGAGTAATCACCTACCGCTTTGCAACCGGGAGGTGGGTACATTTGTGAGGCTGGGTGTACTGGGTGGGACATTCCAGATAGCCTTGTACCCGGGACTGTAAGATTCGCTCCCAACCCGAGAATTTTTGGGAACCGCCTGGTCGGTGTCAGCTCTGTTGGTGCACTGTTCCGTGTGTTTGGGTTTACCTTGCAAGGTTTAAATCAATCGATTGTCGGCCTCTCACCGTTATCTGAGACTGCTTAATCAATTGGCCATGATATCCCATAATGATGGAACTTGGTGAATATTATTGTATGAATTAATTGTTTGTACAATTCTTGATTGAATTAGTTGGCACACTTAGAAATGATAACCAACTAGAACTTGTGCTAAAATAATGAAAGTAAGGATATACTCTTTGTTGCTTTTCAGCAAAAGAACTCCACCGGCCAAAAAGCCTCTCATGCCTAGAGTTTGGTGATGTAGTTATCACCCGACGGTTAAGTCTTGCTAAGTATTAGTATACTCAGCCTTGCTTTAAAAATGTTGTTGCAGGTGTTGTTTGGCCTGGTGAGATTCCACCCGGCTGGGAGCTGGAATGGGTGGAAGGGGACGAGTGATGACATCACGGATGGCCTCCTGTGATGTCTATCGTCGCGCTAGTTTATTTATATCCGCTATTTCCAAACTCTGAACCTTTACTTCCTATCGTGAACAATGGTTTGTAACAATTTGGATTTAATCCATGTTGTACTCTGGACTCTCCTTCGTGTGAGTTTTAATGCATGTGTCGATCCTCTGTATGATTCCCAAGTGATTTACCAGGTGTTAACCCGGCAACTAATGACAGGATGATACTTTACAATTGCTTAATGACCAAAGTGGACAGGTTTTAGGCGATTGTACGGTATTTTCCTGGGCGGGTTGTCACAACCCCGTGGAAGGTAGGGTGACGGCGTCACCCGACTTTCCGATATCAATCATTGTGGAGTGACCTCAATCGATGTAGCTGTATTAATTTGATGCAGGTTGATGATCGCAGTGAAGACCCGCTGTAGACAAAGTAGTCGTTCGTATTCGACGTAGAGGAAGTAGTCGTATGGGAGCGAGCAGTCGCGTGAAGACGCTCCCCAAAAACATTATCACCCGACTATCCCGAGCAGGATCTCAGCAGTAGGACGAGGTTTCGGAGGCTCTGCTCTCGCCGGTGCCGTGTGCGTGGTGCATGCGATGGAAATGCGAGAATAAGTAGGAAACAGAGGGAGAGAGGGAGAGGTCTGATGAATAGGAATACCTTAGTGTGAATTGGCAACCTGAGCAAGAGGAGGAGGGTGACTTATATAAGCAATCAGGCGCGGGGGGATGAACCTGGACGTCACGGTTAATGCGCCTCAGGCAGTAATGGTCGCGGTTAAGGCTCAGTAACTTTCACGGTTTAAGGTGGTATCGATTGAGTCAGTACCCCGTGTAAGGTAGGGTGACGGCGTCACCCGACTTTCCGATATCACTCATTGTAGAGTGACCTCAATCGATCTAGCATATTGTAGCTGGACTAAGTCGATGCAGGTAGATGATCGCAGTGAAGACCTGCTGTAGACGAAGTAGTCGTTCATAGTCGACGTAGAGGAAGTAGTCGTATGGGAGCGAGCAGTTGCGTGAAGACGCTCCCCAAAAACCGTATCACTCGCCTATCCCGAGCAGGATCTCAGCAGCAGGACGAGGTTCCGGAGGCTCTGCTCTTGCCGTTACCGTGCGCGCGGTGCAGGCGATGGGAGTGCGAGAATAAGCAGCAAACAAAGGGAGGGAGGGAGAGGTCTCCTGAACAGGAATACCTTAGTGCGAATTGGCAACCTGAGCAGGAGGAGGGCGACTTATATAGGCGAGGAGGCGTGTGGGGATGAACCTGGATGTCATGATTAATGCACCTCAGGAAGTAACGATCGCGGTTAAGGCTCAATAACTATCGTGGTTTAAGGTGCTATCGTTTGAGTAAGTACCATTTGGAAGGTAGGGTGACGACGTCACCCGATTTTCCGATATCACTCATTGTAGAGTAACCTCAATCGATGTAACCGTACTAAGTCGATGCAGGTAGATGATTGCAATGAAGACCTATTGTAGACGAAGTAGTCGTTTGTAGTCGACGTAGAGGAAGTAGTCGTTCGGGAGCGAGCAGTCGCGTGAAGATGCTCCCCAAAAACCTTATCGCCCGCCTATCCCAAGCAGCATCTCAGCAGCAGGACGAGGTTCCGGAGGCTCTGCTCTTGCCGGTACCGTGCGCGCGATGCAAGCGATGGGAATGCGAGAATGAGCAGCAAACGGAGGGAGAGAGGGAGAGGTCTCCTGAACAGGAATGTTTTAGTGCGAATTGGCAACCTGAGCAGGAGGAGGGCGACTTATATAGGAGAGTAGGTGCGTGGGGATGAACTTGGAAGTCACAGTTAATGCGCCTCAGGAAGTAACAGTCGCAGTTAAGGCTTAGTAACTGTCGTGGTTTAAGGCGCTATCGTTTGAGTAAGTACCATGTGGAAGGTAGGGTGACGGCGTCACCTGACTTTCCGGTATCACTCATTGTAGAATGACCTCAATCGATGTAGCCGTACTAAGGCGATGCAGGTAGATGATAACAATGAAGACCTATTGTAGACGAAGTAGTCGTTCATAGTCAACGTAGAGGAAGTAGTCGTACAGGAGCGAGCAGTCGCGTGAAGACGCTCCCCAAAAACCTTATCGCCCACCTATCCCGAGCAGGATCTTAGCAGTAGGACGAGGTTCTGAAGGCTCTGCTTTCGCCGGTTCCATGCGCGCGGTGCAGGCGATGGGAATGCGAGAATAAGAAGCAAACGGAGGGAGAGAGGGAGAGGTCTCCTGAATAAGAATACCTTAGTGTGAATTTGCAACCTGATTGGAGGGGGAGGGCCACTTATATAAGCGAGCAAGCGCGCTTGGGCGGCGGGGGGGGGGGGGGGTGAACCTAGACGTCACGGTTAATGTGCCTCAGGCAGTAATGGTCGTGGTTAAGGCTCAGTAACTTTCACGGTTTAAGGCGCTATCATTTGAGTAAGTATCCCGTGGAAGGTAGGGTGACGGCGTCACCCGACTTTACGATATGACTCATTGTAGGGTGACCTCAATCGATGTAGCCGTACTAAGTCGATGTAGGTAGATGATCGTAGTGAAGACCCACTATAGACGAAGTAGTCGTTCGTAGTCGATGTAGATGAAGTAGTCATACGGGAGCGAGCAATCGCGTGAAGACACACCCCGAAAACCTTATCGCCTGCCTATCCCGAGCATGATCTCAGCAGTAGGCGAGGTTCCTGAGGCTCTTCTCTTGCAGGTACCATGCCCGCGGTGCAGGAGAGAGGGAGAGGTCTCCTAAACAGGAATACCTTAGTGTGATTTGGCAACCTGAGCAAGAGGAGGAGGGTGACTTATATAGGCGAGCAAGCACGTGCGGGGGGTGGGGGGGATGAACCAGGACGTCATGATTAATGCACCTCATGTAGTAATGGTCGCGGTTAAGGCTTAGTAACTATCACGGTTTAAGGTGCTATCATTAAGGTCTAGTAAATCTCGCGGTTTAAGGCGCCATCTTTCCTCTCTAATAGCAAAAAGATGCTCCCGCCCCGCAACACATCACGTCCGTCTGTCCGACCACACCACCCGCTCGTCTCGACACGTCACGTCCACACCCACGCCCACACACACACCGACGCCCATGGCCTCAGGCTCGGCGTCAGCGAGGAGAGGGAGCGAGAGCGCGCGCATGTGGCACACCTATCTCCTTTATTGAACTTCACAAGAGGTGTACCGAAAGGCTACCTCATAATTTGGATGGGAGACTCCTCAAATACACATGTGGTATTTCTCTGGTTTCCCTAGCATTGAAATGAATGGGCTTTTATTCTTTCATTATTATAATAAATGGCTCTAGGCCCGTTTATTCTAACAATTCTTACCAAGAATTTTATGCCATATTGGAAATGCTCTCATCTTTCCTATTGTTTTCAATATACCAGTACTACGATGGAGACTGTTAAGTTGAACATCCACCAGGAACTCAAGTTACACTTATTTGCAACTGAACAATGGACCGTGTCTTGAATTGTCAGTTTTGTGCATCTAACCTTGGCTAGAGCCCTTTACTAATATTTGGCTGCACTCTTCCCCGCGGGTTGGAGCTTATGGGTCACACTCCGTGCCTCTTCATGAGTTTTCTAGAGATCACCCAAATCTTATAAACTATGACCAGTTGTTGATACTCATATAGGTCTGTTCCTTCAAGACATACTGTAGGACTATGTCTTTGCTTTAGAGAAACAACTACCTTGTTTCATGAAAGCCACTTGGAGCACATTAAAGTATACATACTATCCTGCCATATAGTTTTGAAGAGAAATGCATCTTTCCATGAACCGAGCTTTTTCAAAGGTTCTCTTCTCTCAGTTAAACCATAGCTTGTTTCACCATCTTAATTCACAGGATCTCCGATCACATAAGATATGTTTCCACTATGGAAAAACTCACATGGGTCTCAAGCCCAGTTCCATAGATGCATGATCTATCACAATACGTGATAAACCCTTTGTAAATTGATCTGCCACGTTCTTAGATGTATGGATGTAATCCAAAGCTATGACATCGGTGTTTCTCAATTTCCTGACAGACTTCAACTGCTTCTTGACATGTCTGGATGACTTCATGTTATCCTTTGAACTGTCCACCTTGACAATCGCAGTTCATTAGAATTGCTGGTATCGGTTTTTCAACTATCAACAAGTCCATTAGGAGTTCACAAAGACACTCGGCCTCTACAGTGGCAGTATCTAATGCTATGAGTTCTACTTCCACTGTTGACCTAGTTTAAATGGTTTGCTTGCAAGACTTCCAGGAAACAGCGCCACCTCCAAGTGTGAACACATATCCACTAGTGGCCTTTAACACATCAGCATCAGAAATCCAGTTTGCATCACTATATCCCTCCAAGACTTTGGGATCTCCGGAATAGTGAATGCCATAGTTCATTGTGCCCACTAGATAGTGCATTACCCGCTCGAGAGCACGCCGGTGTTCACTGCCCGGGTTTGAAACAAACCGGCTCAGTTTACTAACTACATATGCAATGTTAGGTCTCGTGGCGCTAGCCATATACATCAGTGAACCAATGGTCTAGGAGTATCTCAGCTGATCCACCATTATCCTCAGGTTCTTCCTTAGAACCAAGCTGGCATCGTAAGGAGTTGGTGCGTGTTTACAATTGCTCTAGCCAAACTGACTTAGCATCTTGTCAACATAGTGAGTTTGTGACAGAGTCACCCCACCATTTTCTCCCTTTATCAGCTTTATGTTAAGGATAACATTAGCCTCTCCCAAATCTTTCATGTCAAACTTTTGAGATAGAAAGTCTTTGACCTCCTTGATCACTTCAAGGCTCGTGCCAAAGATAAGCATATAGACACAAAATCACTCCTTCGCCCCCACCATAGCGATAATACACACATTTTTCAGCTTCGTTTGTAATAAAGCCAACAGATGTCAAAGTCTTGTCGAACTTATCATGCAATTGCTTAGGTGCTTGCTTGAGGCCATAAAGAGACTTCACTAGCTTACACACCATTCCTTCTTGACCATTTACTACAAATCCTTCTCGCTGATCCATATAGATCTCCTCTTCCTACTCTCCATTTAAGAAAGTTGTCTTAACATCCATCTGATGAACGAGAAGACCATGAGAGGCTACTAGAGAAATTAGTACTCTTATGGTGGTCAATAGAGTGACTAGTGAGTAGGTATCAAAGAAGTCTTCTCCTTCTTTTTGGGTGTAACCCTTTGCCACAAGTCTAGCCTTGTACTCATCAATAGTACCATCAGGCCTAAGCTTTTTTTGAGCACCCATTTGCATCCCACGGGATTGCACCCGTATGGACATTCAACAACCTCCCAAGTTCCATTTGACATGATAGAGTCCATTTCACTCCTCACTGCTTCCTTCCAATAGTCAGAATCAGGTGAAGAGTAGGCCTCTGCAATGGTCTTGGGAGTGTCATCCATGAGGTATATGATGAAATCATCCACGAGTGAAGAGTAGGCCTCTAGTGACACACCACCGTTGGAGTTTCTGTTGGCTGACTTGTTGGGCGGCACCACCGACGAGATCGGTGGTACACAACTATAGGGAGCCCCGCCCGTGACCCAACTGACGCAGGAGCAGCAGCGCGTGATGATGGAGGACTTCCACGACTCTGCACAACGTGCAGGCGAGGCGTTGGAGGTGGTAGTGTCGGTGGAAGTGGAGGTGTGGGCGGCCTTGTTGAGCGTGCAACTCCACAAGCACCGACCGGAGCGGGGGCCGGCACATCGGGCTCCGCGACTTCACAGGCAACCACCGGAGCGGGGGCCGACACGTCGGGCTTAGCAACTCCACAGGCACCCACCAGAGGGGTGGCTGTCCCGTTGGGCTCACGTGCTCCCTTAGCGACACCGGCCCCGAGCCAGCGGTCGCAGGACACGATCGCCATCCACGCGACCCCCTCACGTACCTGACCCACCACACGAGGGCTGCACAGAGGGCGGTGGCAGTGGCGAGGAGGAGGGAGCACCAGGGCCCCACACGACCGACGAAACACAGTCGTATTTAGATTTGTATTTGGACACTTGTCGTGTACAATACTTTGTTTGTTCTAATTATTTTATGTATTTTCGTATTTTGTTGCCTGTTATTTCGCATTTATAGTATTGAGAAAAATCAAAAAAAAGAAAAATGGAAAATAAAGCCTACCGCTAGTTGAAACGGCGATAGGCTCATTGAAACCACCCTTTCAACTAGCGGTAGCTGCAAGGAAGCCTGCCGCCACTGTTTCAAACCTACCGCCAATTCAAATGGAGGTAGGTACTAACCGCCCTTTGTGGCGGTGGTAGGTTCCTGCCGCCGTTTAAAACAGCGGTAGGTTTGCAACCGCCGTTTCAAACGGCGGTTCGTGGCTATTTATGCTAATGTTGAATCCGACTATTTGTTTCATAAAATCAAAGGAAATTAAATATAAAAAATCGGAAACTATGACTGCAAGCCTGCGGTTATTCCTCCACCTGCACGCCTCCTTCCCGTCTTCTTCTTCGATCTGCTGCCACAACGTCTCCGCCGTCGCCGGCTGCCGTCGTCCGCCACCGTCGCCACAACACCTCCTCCCCATCTTCTGCACCGCCTCACAGCCTCCGCACATCTACGCCCTCGCCTCTGGCTCGTCCTTTAGGCTGGAGAAGCTGGCAGGGATGTCGGCGTTCGATGCAAGACGGTAGAGGAAGGGCACGATCCATGGGATGCCGAAGAAGGTGAACGGTAGGGAGTTACTACCATGAAGAGCTGCTCTGTTGGCATTCGAGCAAGAAAGAACTCTTGTTCGTGGTTGTTGAGGAGACGCACATTGGATTGTGTTGGATGGATTTGGATTTTGGGGGAATTGGGTTGGATTGGATTTGGATGCCAAACTAATTAATAGGATTGGACAGGACATGAGCGTGATTTTAATTGGACTTCAGTGGATTCCGTTGAATTGGATTTGGATTTGTAGTATGTAGGGAACCATCCAGCCAGCCCACATCGCATGCTTCGATTATACCAACGGGAAGCAAATCCTTTTCCTCGGGAGCCTTCTATCCCCCATTCATCTTCCTCCCTGCCCCCGCTGTGACAACCCGCCCAAGAAAATATCGTCCTATCGCCTAAACCAATCAACTTTGGTCATTAAGCAATAATAAAGTATCATCCTGACGTTAGTTCCCGGGTTAACACCCAGTTAAATCACTTTAGATGGCAATAAAGATCGACATATATGCATTAAAACTCACAGAAGGTGCGTCCAGAGATCAACACATGATTAACATCCAATTCTACCCGGAAGGGTTTAATTATTACAAACCGAAGTCTTTGACATGACAAAGAAATTCAGAGTTTTGAAAATAGCGGAATTAATCTAAACGGCGCGAGGAACATCACAAGAGGCCTGCCATGATGCCTTCATTCATTGTCCTCCACCCACTCCAGCTCCCAGCTAGGCGGGATCTCTCCAGGCCACACATCAGCAAAGGCATTACTTGGAACAACAGATTATAGCAAGGCTGAGTATACTAATACTCAGCAAGACTCTTAAGATCTATTCTCAAGATAGATCATAGAGGGTGTTCTTCTAGCCGTGGCAGCTAGAGGTGCATGCCTGACCTTTCGGGAGATTTCAACTTGTCCATTGGACTCGCCCTAGGCTAACCCGCACGAATAGGGGTGCGTTGTGACAGAACAATGGCTCCAAAAGGCGGGCGTTTTCGGAGGCGGACGGGAAACCGTGATTTAAATATGCTTTTTATTAGATTCAACTTGGCTATTTCTTCTTTGCTTGGAACTTCAACAAAAGCTTGACCCAATCTCTCTAGATTGGTTTTATCTATCCCTCTATACCTCTCGCTACCTCCAGTTTTCATATATTAGATTCGTTTCTTTCGATGTGCTTTAGATTAGATGAATAAGATTCCCCTTTGAAGATCTAAGTGTTCTCGGCTTTTGTTGACGGTTAATAGTTGTATCAAATTTTGTTTAGACTTGCAAGCGGACAAGTCTCCCGTCGTAGTCAAGGGACCCTTCTTCCCTCGAGTGGTGAACCCAAGGTATCGAATCCGTGGAACAAATGTGTGACGCAAAAGTTGATCTAGTGAAGCCATGTAATTTCGATAAAAGAGAAACCCTAATCTACTAAAGACCGAAGGTAACAAAGTATGATTGGGTAGATAAACCGATCTAGAGAGATCGGGATAAACCTTTTGTTGAAGTTCCAAACAAGAGAAGAAGTAGCAAATCGAATCTTATAAGAAGCCTCTTTAAACTGTGGTTTCCTGTCCAAATCCGAAAACATCCGCCTTTCGGAACCCCCGTTCTGTCACAACGTATCCCTACTCATGCGGGGAGCCTAGGGCGAGTCAAAAGACAAGTCGAGATTCTTTCGGAAGATCCGGCGTGTACCTCTAGCCACCGCGGCTACAAGAACACCCTATGTAATCTATCTCGAGAATAGAATTGGAATAAGAAAAGCCGATCGAAAAACAAAATCTTCGAGGAGACACTTGATCGCTAAGAATAGATTCAACTTGATAATTCAACTATGACAATGATACATACACAAGATCACCACCGGATCCTTCCTTGATCTTGCTTCTAGCTCCGGGAACTCAGACGTGGTCTTCCGTGCAAGGTTCCCACGTCGGCTAGGGAAACCCTAGTCAACTAGCTCGACCCTCTCCTCTCCGACATGGTGTCCCTCTCTTCTCTGCTCCTCGGCGGTCGATGACGAATTGTATCATCTGTGGCTCTCGGTCAGGGTGCTATAAATAGCACGATTGGCGGCTAGGGAAAAGGGGAGCATCACTGGGCCCTGGACAGGGCTGGGCCGATCGGCCTGGGCTGGCCGGCCTGGGCCCATCCAGGCCCAGCCCGAGGCCTCCTTTGCTCTATGTTGGTTCCCTTGCTTCATGGATCCTTCCTCCTTCTGCATGTAGGCCCTTGACGTCAGTTTCTCTCCGAATTGGACATAACTCCTTGTCCTGCAAGATTCGGAAATTTTTTGGTTAGGTCCTTGGAGTTTGTCATCTTCTCGGGTTGAGTCCCTGGCTTCTTGGACTCAAGTTTGCTTCATTGCATGACTTGTATGGTCTTCAAGGTCTTGTCATAAGGTGCTTGATGAACTTATCCCGAGAGTCTTGCTTTCAACGCTAAAACCCTGCATAAACACTAAACTCCAAAACCGACATGCACACGTGAACTTGTTATACCACGGGGGTTAGTACCAATGGATAAGGTATAAAACTTATGCCAACACTGAAGGTAAACTCATGGCTAGGTTGACAGATTTTCACCATCAACATCTCCCCCATGCTTAAACCTTGCTCATCCTCGAGTTAGCCTTCGATGGATATCATCGTTGCCCATCAATGTTTAAAGCTTGCACTTGATCATACATGAGAAAACATAATGCTCTCAAAATTTTAATTCGTTTAAGTTCCATAATGTACTAGCCTTCACCTTTATGGAGGGTAGATTCTTAATTAAGCTTATCCCACAAGTATTAACATGCTCCCAAAGTTTAAATAGATCTCAGCATTTTTGAAATAAAGAATGAGATAAAGAAAAGCTAAACCAAGTTCACAAATTTAAATCATCCTGCATATTGCTCATGAACTCTCATCTCACTTGTCTCTCAAGCCTATATATTCTACTCCTTTCCTTCTCATAACATATATGTGTGGTAGGCTTTATATGGAGCTTTGGGAAAGTTTAGTCCTACCAAGATTTTATAAATGAGATATTGTCAAAACAAGACAAGCTTCTCATGGTCTTACCGAGACTCGTCAAAATGGTCATTGGAAAATGATGTTATATCAAGGAGGGGAAAGAGAAAAATACACACACTTGAGATGAGTGGACATGTGCAAAGGGCAAAGAGTGATCCTGAGGCACAAAGGAAGTCCTCGTTATCGGATTGCACATGGTTGGAAAATTAAGTATGGATCTTTGAATCTTGAAGCCTTGAATTTCCTAATGCACTTTAGAGAACCGGGGAGATCATTTTATTTTTACACATACTCATATTTTTCTCTTTTTCTCTTCTTTCTTTCTTTCTTTCATTCTTTTTCTCATTCATTCATTTTTTTGTCATACATTCGGTAACTAGACTTTCACATCGGAGTTTTGATTTTTTTTATTTGCACCCCTTTGAACTTTTTTTAATTTCTCCCCTTTGAACTCTAACAATTGCATCGTACCTACCTCCTCCCCCATGCTTAGACGTTGCTCGTCCTGGAGCAAAGAGGCGATAAATAAGGTAGGCACCGGAAATATTTTTCCTTGGAGAGATACTTGAATTCTTCAATGTTGGCACCGTCTTGCGATCTTCCTTGAATTGATGATCCATTCTCAACGATAGGTTGTGGTCAAGGAGGTAATCACAAAACATGATATTTGGTTTTAAGGGTGGATATCCGGCGAGGTTTGTGAGATCTCCGGTGCGGGGATACACAATGCACGGATAAAAGGCTAGCAAAAAGATAGATACGCAAAAACGGAATGACCAGCTTCTTGGTCTCGGGCCAGAGAAATCATGGCCTGCAATAACTCACTCAAAAATAATCTTGTACACTAAGGTTTATGCACTCAAATATATATTAGGCTCTGGATAGGTTGAGCAACACACAAGTGATATTTATGACAAGGTTAGCAATATTTTTGAGCATAAAAACCATCTTCAATCTATTCATAACTTGAGAGCACATAAAACACTATGGGTCTTTATTTTAATCATAACCTCCGCTAAAGATGAAGCTAGCATTTAAATAAATTCATATTCATATTTTAAGAGAGCACTAGCTTTAGCATGCATAAATCAATTACAAAGATAAACAAAGCGGCAATTATAATCATATATCATCGTGGCACAATTTTTTGTAACTTTTCTAATGATATAAACAAGGTGGTATCTTTATTAATGATGAAATCAAGTTGAAATACAAACTGAAAATAAACAAGCACACTTGCTGGAATTTAAATAAAAACAGACAATATTACGCAAATCACACACAAACAAAAGCTGAAAATTACAGAGAAAGAGAAAAGAGAAGAAAACTAAAGTTCCTTAATCTTCCTAGTCCTCCGCCGGTGGTTGGTGTTGATAATCTTGATAGTAGTACCCTTGCTCGTAGTAAGGTTGGACATCCCCTCCAACGAATTGATCCGGCTCCACTAGGTGAAGGCGTCCAAGCTCATAGGCAATATTTGCATTGCCCTCACCAAGTTGAGCCGCGTTGGCTTGGATGGCTGCGACGTTTTGCGCGTTTCTCGCAACATACCCTCCAATTATGGCCACGCTTTGTTGCAGTTGGGGATATTGTGCGTATGGCTCCGCGAAGTTTACGTTGGGCACAACATAATTTAGTGGGGGTACCGGTACACCACCCCCCATGCTTGCTCTTGTGGCCCTCTGTAATAACTTGGCGGTGGAGGAATCCCACCGAAAGGTGGCGCAACATTGGGTTGTGCACTACCCGCTTGAGCGGAGGTGGATCCCTCCTTTACGATTCTTCCTCTTTTATTTTAAGGAGTCCCTCTTCCAACCAATCTTCCCTCCCTTGGATGAAAAGCCTAAGCCTCGCATCCGGAAGGGGTAGGTTCACTGTGGCCAAACGAAAACCTCTTCTCTCATCTCCACTAATATATTTGCCTTGTCGCAAATACTCAATGCCGAGAGAGGTCCCATGCAAAAGATGTTCGGGGTTTCTTGTGATTCCCGGCCGTAGGGAGATGGCCAACATAGAGAGGTAGCACCCCGAACCAATATGTCCCGCTCCCGATGTTGCCTCGCAACACCAACGGTTGATCATAAGGTATGAGGGGTCTATTGGCTGCTTGGCAATTAAGGCCGAGTAGAGCCAATTCAACTCCGTGTCGGTCACCTTCGTCTCCCTCATCCTCCCCAATACCCTCTTGCACAACCAAGAGTGGAATACTCGGATAACGGGGTTGCGGATGCAATTGCATTGTTGGTGGGCTTCTCCGGAGATCAAATTCCAAAATCCATCTAACATGCCGGGTGGCACGTCAATTTTCTCCGGAGCTCCCTTATGGAACCCAAGTAGCTCCCTAACATGCTCGTAGGGAACCACTTGTTGGACTCCCTCCAAACGGAATGATAAGCTTTGCACCCCATCATCAAGGATAGGTGCAATGGTCATCAAGATTTCCAAGGCGAACTCCTTGTGGGTGTCCGCCGACACTCCGTTGGAGAATTGCACCCATCCAAGGTGCCCCAACATGTGGTATATGTCGGTGCCGAAACCCAAGTAGTAGAGCGCTTGGTCGTCGAACTCGACGTTGGGCACAAGCCTCTTCTGAAGACGAGAGAGCCTCTTCTCCTCCTCCTCCGACAATATGATGAAGCCATACGAGGAATATATCAGAGTGTATTGAGGTGGCGCGTTTGAAAGGGTCGATCGTCGTGGTGGCACGGGTGGCTCCTCTGTGTGCCCTTGAGGTTCGGTAAACCTCATGGACGTGCTCCTTGTTGCCCTCATGCCACCGAGGAGGAGAGCATCGTTCCTCCTTGGTGATGCCGTATCCGTCTCCATGCTCCGAGGAGACTCGGAAACCGAGTGCCTCCTTGAAGACGTCGTCGACGACGGCTTGGATGACGATGAATCCTTCTTATTGGAGAAGAGACTTGTGGTTTTCTTCCACATGGTTGCTGCACTCTTCTCTCCACTAAAACTCCGGGTTGCAACTGGTAACTAGGCACTTAAAATCTTACTTCGGGATGTGGACTTTGAGTGGATTAAGGTGGTGGATTTTTTTGAGCTATCAAGCTTGGGAAGGTTGGCTATGTCTACGGAGGTTCTAGGCACACAAACTTGAACACACAAACTAAGGAAGGAGAGGGAAGCTTGCCTGCAGAAAACGGGAGCCAGGGGGCTCCTTATGTAGGGGAGGCCGGCCGGCCTGGGTCGACCGGCCTGGGTGGCCTCTGGCTCCTCCCCGCCTCGGCTTTCTTCCAGCACGATCATTTCTCCTCTGCAACTTTCCTGCCCGCGTGCTCCATGAGTTGCACCGCTGAAACGCTCTTGTCCACTCCTTTCTTGCATTATTGGTCCTTCCACTTGATGCTTCATGCTTTGAGTCATGTCCATGCTCCCTTGCTCCACTTGCTTCACATGCCACCATGAAATTCCTGCAAAGTTCATTCTTGCTGCCCACCATGCTTGTCTTTTGCATGTGGACTTGGTGAAAGTTGATGAAAGGGTATCCAATGGTGCATGCATGATTAATTTAAACTAGATTGCCTCCCTTTAGGTATGTTTAAGGTTAAGCACTCCTCTAATTTCGAAATTTAAAAATATTTTCAGAGCCATGCAAGAGCTTAAGCATAAATTTGGAGAACATTTTAAACCATTAAAAACAAATGTAAGTCGAAAATATTTTCCGACTACGTTGATATCGGTCTCCCCGGTATAGTTTGCCTTCATTGGTTGAGAGCAAACTTTCCCGGCTTGATCATGGGGGCATAGATTTAGGTTCTAATTTTGGCTAAATGAGAGAGATTTTGAATAAAACAAAATTAGAAGAGGCTTAGAAAAATTCTAATCCTAGAGAAACCGAGGATATAGATTTTTAAACCAACCAAAGGTTTAGTTCTAGGTTCACGCGAGTCCTACCACGTGCTGAAATTTAATTAACACCTAGGTATAAGTCATGGCTCTACTCGTGTGTTTTTAGCATGAAAATAAGTCAACCACAACACCATAATAGGGGTGAAAGGTTGAGTTAGGTTCTGAAATTATTTGGTTGCGGTTTCTTGAAAAGAATCAAACAAACACATAGGAGGGTTCATGCAAATGGTTTATGATGAAGCTTCAACCAAGATTTATGTCTCTAATATTGTTCAACCACTTCTAAGTCTAATGTCCTTGCGTAATAAAATTCAAAACTAAATTATTAAAAAGACTCGAAAAACCTGGAAACGGGTTGTCCTCCCAGTAGCTTATTCTGGACTCGACGAAACCGGTTGCCTTTCGCCTAGCGCTTTGTTTATAGTGCATGGCTAGACTTCTTCACTTGATTACTTCGGATCAACGCACTTTGCGGACGTTGCAATCTTGGGTACCCACTTCCGCACCATCTTGGGAACGGGCTTGTCTTCCGGCTTAGTCATTTTTTTGGTCTTCACAGGCGACTTTTCTTCCTTTGTCTTGACGGATGCAACACCTTCTTTGATTTTCTTTACGTTCATTTTTTTCGGCTCCTTCTTTTTCAGCCCCTCCTTTTTCTTTGGTTCTTCATTCACTCCAATCATGTTGCATGCCTTGATTCGTGGTCAAAACTTGAAGGAACTCCTTTCTCCGTTGATATCAAACATGATCTCCCCCTTGCCAACATCAATAGTAGCTCCCACGGTCTTGAGGAAAGGCCTCCCAAGGATGAGCGGCGACTTCTCCCTCTCTCCCATCTCGAGCACCACTAAGTCGACGGGGATGAAGTGGTGTCCGATCTTCATGGGTACATCTTCGGCAATGCCCAAGGGATAGCGAATGGAGTTATCTCTCAACTCCAAACACGTACCCGTAGGCTCCAATGGTAGGCGTAGCTTCTCGAACACATCCCTTGGCATGACGCTCACACTTGCTCCAAGGTCGCATAACACCTTCTAGAAGTTGAAAGAACCAACGGAATAAGGAATTGCAAGGCACTCGGGGTCCTTTTGCTTCTCTAGCCCATTAGCAATAGTGGCACTACACTCCTCGGACATCTTAACATGATCTACCCCGAGTGTTGCTATCTCATATTTATTTGCAAGTATGTCTTTAAAGTAACGAGAATATGTAGGTACTTGTAGGGCATCTAGTAATGGCATGTTGATGCTAAGTCTATGCACAACCTCCACAAACTTCTCAAAGTGATTGTCAAGTTTACCTCGGAAGTAGTATGGCTTGAGTTGCGGTATCCTCGTGCCTTCCTCCGGCATCTCAAATTCGGGTTCTTCGGTGACGATCCCCGTAACCTTCTCTTTAGCATCTCCTTCCACCTCGGCGGACGGTTTAGGCTTCCTTGCTCCCACGGAACATTCCGGATCTTCGGTCTCCTTTCTCGAACGTGTTTGAATGGCCTTCGACGATTCGGGACTTCTAGGTTGTCCCGGAAGCTTCCCTTCATCATTAGAAAGGCGCCCCGCAAGTTGTCCAACTTGCGTCTCGAGCATCTTCATCCTGTTGAGCACTTGATGATTGGAACTTCCGACCTCCGTCACTTTTCTATCGATGTTCTCCAACACCTTGTCTATGGTCTTGAACTTGGTAACGGTGTCCTTGTTGATCTTAGCTTGCTCGTCCATGAATTCCTTCAATTGTATACGAAGCGGAACAAAATTCGGAATGGATGAGCTTGCATTGAATTGAGGTCTACCTTGCCCGTAGCGGAAGTTCGGCAATTTTCCCTTCCTCATGTAGTCGAGTGTTTTGGCTTCTTCCGGACAATATTTGCGGACATGGCCATAATCTCCACATTATTCGCATGTGGATCTTGCTTCGGCGGCCTTCAAGTCTTGAGCCTCTTTCTTTTCTATCTTCATCTTCTCCAACCTCCTCATGAGCGAGTCGATCTTGCCTTCAAGTATGTTCTCCTTCTCCACTTGCAAGACTCCTTTGACGTTCCTTGTGGGTTGAACCGGATGTAGGTGCCCGGATGACGCCCATGTGTCATTATCCGCGACCTTCTTGAATAGAGTGAAAGCTTCCGTCAGTGTAAGTTCGATGATGGATCCTCCCGCCGATGCATCGATGATCGTCCTTGACGCCATGGTGAGTCCTTGATATAACTTTTGCACGAGGTCTTCCTTTGGGAACTTGTGATGTGGAACCGCCCGGGTGTACTCGTTGAAGCGCTCGAATGCCTCCGAGATAGTTTCCGTGGGATATTGAACGAAGGTGGCAATCTTATTACGCAAGCTTTGAGTTTTACCCGGCGAGTAGTATTCCTTCATGAAAGCCTTCGTCAACGTGTTCCAATTTTGCACCGTCTCCGCCGGTTGAGAGTGGAACCATTGCAAAGCCTTCTCGAGTAGTGAGAATGGAAAAAGCCTTGCCCTCATTTGATCTTGAGTCACCCCATCCATGTTGAAAGTTTGACATAGTTGAATGAATGCTTGGAGGTGAAGGTTCGGATCCTCTTTACCGGTGAAGGGTGAATGTTGCACCATGCGGATTGTTGAGGTCTTGATCTCGAACGGTCTGCCGATCTCCTCAAGGTTCAAGATTGGTAGGTCGATGATGTCCGGGGTGCATAGCTCCCCGATCTTGCGCTCTTGCGGTCGGTCACCCATCGGTGGAAGTCGATTCTCCTGAGGACTTTGAGGTGGTGAATTCTTCAGAGATTCCTTCGATCCTTTGTCTTCCGACTCCGAATCTACAAAATCCAACTTTTTAGCTTGATGTGCTTCGCGTCTCCTTAGCCTGTAAAGTTTTTCTGGATCATCCACAAAATTATCGGGTTTGTTGGAGAGGTAGCCCTCCATCTCCTGTTAGGGTTAACAATAAACAAAGTATGCAAAAACTAGAAAGTAAAAATAAATCTATAAAAACTAGGGTTAGACAAACTAGATTAGATTTATTTTGAGGATGATCAAAGTTTAGTAGATGCAAAAAGAAAAACAAAAAGAAAACTGAAAATTACAAAAATGCAATAAAAAATCAAATCTTGATCACTTGTTCCCCGGCAACGGCGCCAGAAAAAGGGGCTTGTTGACGGTTAATAGTTGTATCAAATTTCGTTTAGACTTGCGAGCGGACAAGTCTCCCGTCGTAGTCAAGGGACCCTTCTTCCCTCGAGTGGTGAACCCAAGGTATCGAATCCGTCGAACAAATGTGTGACGCAAAAGTTGATCTAGTAAAGCCAAGTAATTTCGATAAAAGAGAAACCCTAATGCATCTAGGTAAAAGACACGAAACTAATCTAATCTACTAAAGACCGGAGGTAACAAAGTAAGATTGGGTAGATAAACCGATCTAGAGAGATCGGGATAAGCCTTTTGTTGAAGTTCCAAGCAAGAGAAGAAGTAGCAAATCGAATCTTATAAGAAGCCTCTTTAAACCGTGGTTTCCCATCCAAATCCGAAAACATCTGCCTTTCGGAACCCCCGTTCTATCACAACGTATCCCTACTCATGCGGGGAGCCTAGGGCTAGTCAAAAGACAAGTCGAGATTCTTTCGGAAGATCCGGCGTGTACCTCTAGCCACCGCGGCTACAAGAACACCCTATGTAATATATCTCGAGAATAGAATTGGAATAAGCAAAGCCGATCGAAAAACGAAATCTTCGAGGAGACAATTGATCACTAAAAATAGATTCAACTTGATAATTCAACTATGACAATGATACATACACAAGACCACCACCGGGATCCTTCCATGATCTTGCTTCTAGCTCCGAGAACTCCGACGTGGTCTTCCATGCAAGGTTCCCACGTCGGCTAGGGAAACCCTAGTCAACTAGCTCGACCCTCTCCTCTCCGAGATGGTGTCCCTCTCTTCTCTGCTCCTCGGCGGCCAGTGACGAATTGTATCATCCATGGCTCTCGGTCAGGGGGCTATAAATGGCGCGATTGGCGGCTAGGGCAAAGGAGAGCCTCACTGGGCCCTGGACAGGGTTGGGCCGGTCGGCCTAGGCTGGTCGGCGGGCCCATCCAGGCCCAGCCCGAGGCCTCCTTTGCTCTATGTCAGTTCCCTTGCTTCCTGGATCCTTCCTCCTTCTGCATGTAGGCCCTTGACGTCAGTGTCTCTCCGAATTGGACATAACTCCTTGTTTTGCAAGATTCGGCACTTTTCTGGTTAGGTCCTTGGAGTTTGTCATGTTCTCGGGTTGAGTCCCTGGCTTCTTGGAGTCAAGTTTGCTTCATTGCATGACTTGTACGGGCTTCAAGTTCTTGTATAAGGTGCTTGATGAACTTATCCCGAAAGTCTTGCTTTCAACGCTAAAGCCCTACATAAACACTAAGCTCCGAAACCGACATGCACACGTGAACTTGTTATACCACGGGGGTTAGTACCAATGGATAAGGTAAACTCATAACTAGGTTGACGGATTTTCACTATCAACAGCTTTAATAGATAGAATTTTGCATCACACATTTGTTCCACGGATTCGATACCTTGGGTTCACACTTGAGAAAAGAAGGGTCTCCTGACTACGACGGAGGACTTGTCCGCTTGCAAGTCCAAACGAAATTTGATACGCATATACAGCATCAACAGGTACTCGCCTGAGCGGGAATGGAGCCCCGTCCGAGTCAAATGACTCGAGTAGTTCGCTCTTGTGGTGACGACCATGGTGGGAGCTAATCACGGTGTACCTAGAGGACAAATTGGGTCTCCCCAGAGCGAGATTCAGCACTATGGAGCTGGGATCTTCAGCGATCTTCAGTATCATATCCCTGGAGGGATGGTTGACGTCCCCAAGGGGCTATCGAAAAAAATTACGAGACGCCACTTCTACAGCTTCACGCTGGGGGCAGGCGTGTGGGGAATGCGAGACGACACCCAGCGCCGCTGCACTCGGCACCTCCAGTGTTGCGCCCAAGTGCTCCCCGGAAGCACTCGGTAGCCGGGCCGCCAAGCTGATGGATGGTGTGAGTACATCATCCACGTAGACAGGGATGTCACAAGGGTCCCTGCGAACAACAACAATTCTAACAACACATTATCAATTCAAGAGCTAGTACACAAGCTAACGCAGATGAAAGGTCAAAGGTGCGACAAGGAACTTACTCGGTTGACACGCGCACCCGTTGTGGTCCGCGAAAGCTAAAGTTGAAGATGAAGACCTGATACTCTTGTTCTTTTTTGACCCTCGACCAGCATATTCTATCTTGCTCGAGTCTCGAGGGCTAAGTGTATACACTTCACCTTCAGTGAATGTAAAGAAGACGAATCCTGGTACTCGGCAGAAGCACTCGAACGAAGCCAAAAGCACTTAGTGAAAGCATAAAAGACTTCACAGAAGGCTTGAAGACCCTCGACCAATTATTCTAATCTGCTCGAGGCTCGGGGGCTGCTGTGGGGGGTATACCCTGGGCACCATAGATACATAGATGGTGGAGCCAATCCGGGACTCCCCAAATATTCTATTGTAACCATATAGATAAATTGTATAGTAACCGACTAGGGCTTTCCATGTAACCCAACCCCACCGGACTATATAAGGAGGGGTAGGGGTCCCTAGATCGGCGGAACCTAAGTGTGCCTAAGTGTGAACCAATAGAGAGGCCACACCCTCTCACCCAACATACATGAGCTCGGGACGCAATACAATCCACAAAACAGGATGTAGGGTATTACATCAATTTTGATGGCCCAAACTTGTATAAATCTTTGTGTTTTTGTGTTCATGTGTTACCATCTTGCTCCTGATCCGGCTACCCCTCCACACAATCTACCACCACCGTGTACCACTTGGTGGACGGCCAGACCATTGTACCGACAGGGCGGAATTCCTTCTCAACTGTCTTTTAGTGTACCAAAAAGTTCCTCCTGGTTGGTTAAAGGGGCTGAGGTATGGTCGTAACCAGGAGACCCATCGATTCCTCACTACAGCGAATTATGGTGTTGGTTTTAAAAAATGCACTCACTGGTGAAATCAGGGTTAGAAATTTTCCAAGCTGGGAGAAAGTTCATTTTTCTTAATGAAAACTCATGGAGCGGTTTTAGCCCGCCGGCCAAATTTGAACTGTCTTTGTCCAAAGCTTTACATCATTGGCGAGTGGTTTCCCTTTACATTCAGCTAAGCAGGAGTCCAGGGTCAGTGGAACTTCTTTACTTTTTTTCCTTCTTTTTTCAGCCAAAACAAAAATGCGGCATGAAAGAATTTAGGAAACGAATGAACTACATAGATTTTGGATCCTTGTGCATAGGCTTTTCCGAACGAATAAATTACTCAAAATTAGCGAGGTGCTATCAGACTATCTTTTCCTTTTTCTGTAGGCATGTTTCTCCTATCATGTCGATAGAGGCAAAAGGATAATGAGGCATCCTGCCACAAGCAATATGTACCTTGGGCTTATGAGTGGTGACCCACTGCAAGGGAAATAAAAGGATCATCAAAGTAGAAAAGCATGAACAAATCTAAAAGGAGGCATTTGCTGCGGCATCAAGCAACATGAACATCAATAACACTAATTATAGATTATCTTCTCTCTTTTTCTGAAATGATGACAATGATAGCACTGGATTCAGTTACCCTAATGAAACTCTAAGCACTACTTCATGAGCTATTTGTACCCTAAAGATAGCATATCATGGAGATCACTCAAAATAATATACCACATGATCAATTTCGGAATAACATGGTACACAATGACATTGGAAGAATAAACAATTCTCTAACTCCAGACTCCAGAGTATGTAAATGGAGATGCAAAGGATGTTTATAAATATTTGATGCTCAAAGCAGGAGAGAAGTGGCAATATCAGCATCTTACCAATAAGATACCCATTCATAGTCCCAGTGCACACTGTGGCACTTGACTGTCCAATAAGACCAGCCAAAGGATGCTTCACCATAGACCTCCAATTGCGCGTTTCCAAACAATTGATATTGGAGTTGCGAAGCATTTGTCACATTCCATTCATTTACCCACACTCCTGAATAATGTAACAGCAGGGAGCAAATAAATTAGCATAAGTTTACCTGTGAGGTACAAAGGAAGAGCAAATAACATCTAATCGAATAAATTATCTTTGTACTGCAAAAAAATGTTAAATGGAACAAAAAAATGAATGAACTATACAATTTATTTGAATGAAGCTTAGCATTTTTTGACATAGGATGTTCTGCATAAACAGAAGAGTTCAAATTGATTTTGCAGAACCTACCGATAAAAATAAGAGGTCCATTTGCACGATTCAAGGATTGTACTTGATGCAATCTGTTCTTATAAATGAACTGTATGTTCTCTGTTGCATTCAGTTTCTCAAAATAAGGATGTCAGGTGTCATGGGTCTAGTGGGCCGGGCCTAATGGGTTGGTTTAGGGATAAGATCGAGTCCTTACTTAGGGTCAAGTAATCATCTCTATTTAGAGAGAGGAGATGTATCAATCTAATCAAGCAAGAGATTAGAAGGAAAACCCTTCTCTCTTGCCGGCCGTGGGCGAAGTCCTGCGGCCGGCGTTCCCTGCGCCCCTCCAACACTAGCCGCCGCCACAAACCTGGGCGTGAACAGTACCCACGGGTACTGTAGCACCGCGGGTACTGTAGCACGCAACCCCAATTCACCCATGAATCAGCCCCCAATCCTCCAATCACCTTCCCCTCGCATCGCAATTCATAACAAAGGATCAAGAGGTTATAGTAATGTAAATCTACAACCATGTTAGTGGCACCCAGGTAAATCTGGTAAATCTCCATTGGGTCTGCATTTCCAATCCTCTGCCAGAATATAACATAAGCAGTGTCTAAATAACTTCGCACAATCTGGTAGCCTGTTTTGTAATATGACACTAGAGTGTCTAGTTGGACTCCGGCTGCAGAAGGTTCATTCAGAAGCTCGATACCTAGGAGACAGGGGTTGTCTGCATATCTGCAGGGAAAAACACAGCATACCAACGTGAGAACTAAGGAAATGCCTTTGTGAGACTAAGGAAATTGTGGTACAAAGATTCTGGTGAGTCATGTTCTCTTTAATAGATTTTCCACTGAACCAAGACATGATATCTACCTCCCTTACTGTAATGTCTCCCCTGACTATAGTGCAAAAATTTTGTTATGAATCATAATCAATATGGCCAATTAATAGAGTTGAAGAGATGAGGAGCAGAGGATGGATAGATGAGGGGTTAGAGATGAATTACGAGTATTTACTCCTCCGTCTATAAATAGAGGGGATTACCCCTTTGTACATAGGGATACATCAGTTGAAGGAAAATAAAAAGAGCTCTACCTCTCCTTCTCCTATCCTGCCTGTGTTCTTACTCTAGTGCTCATACAAATTGTGTGTGTCCTAAGTGATCAAGAGACCTTATTTCTAACACGTTATCAGCACGAGCTCTACCGGGCTAAAAAGGTAAAGTCAAGAATCAGTTCACCGCCGTTGTCGTTGGCGCCTCGGCAGCGCCCGGCAACATGTAGGCGGCTCAGCCGCCGTCACCGTCCACCGCCGGAGACGAACCAGGGCGATGCAAGGAAGGCTCGGCCTCCACTCGCTAAGAAATGGCCCTGAAGAGCCAAAAATCAGCACCGTCCTGAAGACGAGTGCGCAAATCGGGTCACCACCATCCTGAAGACGGGTGAACGGCCCCGCTGCCGGATGAGACCAAAGGAGCGGCCCCGGCACGAAGATGCGACCACCGGCCGCCGGCCAGACATGGCAGGGCACGGTCCTGCCGGCTGCTGCCAATCGCGGGCCCCCGCCGCCACGTGCGCGCAGCACGAGAGAGGCCCCCGCTAGCCGCCGAGTGAGGACGAACCGGGTCCGCCGCCCCGACAGCCGCCCGCGGCGCGCGCGCGGCCCCGCAACCGGCGCGCGCGACACCGCCGGCGCGGCCCCGCCGGCCACCGCGGGCGCACGCCGCCGCGGGCGCGGCCTCCGCCGGGCACCCCCGGGGTGCGCGGCCCCCGCCGCCCGGCGCGCGACGCGCCGGCGCGGCCCCGCCCCGGCTCCGCGGGCGCGTAGCCCCTCGCCGCAGGCGCGCGCCACCGGCCACCACCGCCATGCCATGCGCCCCTCCTGGGCGCGGCGCCACGAGCCCTCCTGCCTGCTGCGATGGGATATGGGGGCTGCTAGGGTTAGGTTTGTTGCCCCCTTTTATATTTGGCCAAGGATGCATCTCGGCCATCAATCCTGATCCAATGGCCGCGGATGGCTAGACACCAGCAGCCCTAGCGGGCCGACCCAGTTATACAAGAGAATGGACCCTGAAGGCCCATTTCGAATTATATTGCATGAAACCTATGGTTTTATGCGAATATAGTGGCCCGAAGCCAACTATAATACCCAAATGCGCGACCCGAAGTCCGCAAAATATTAGTGGCCTAAAGCCCACTATATTATTTATTTTATTGCATTTATTTATTTCCAGCAATTTATTTATTTATTTATTTACTGTGTTATTTAAATTCTTGCATATTTACTTCATCTCAATAATTTATTCAATATTGATGTAATCCTGAAGATTACACCTGGGAAATTATTGTATGGTCCTGAAGACCATACAAAGTTGTAATCCTGAAGATTACACACCGACATTAACTCCCCTGTACATTCATTGTGCAGGCATGTCGGACATCGCAAAGAGGGAGTTCGAGGTGCTTGCTGTGGACGGCAGCAACTACCTCACTTGGGCTACCGACGTCGAGATCAAACTCGACGGCATGAGCCTCGATCATACCATTGTCCAGCCTAAAGCTGGCAAGGATGAGCGCAGAAAGCCTAATAAAGCAAGAGCGTTGCATTTTCTGCAACACTATCTCCACCCAGACCTGAAGTCTGAGTATATGATGGAGAGAGATCCGCTGGTTCTATGGCAGTCCCTGAAGGACCGCTTCAGCCAGCAGCTGACGATTGTGCTCCCTAGAGCACAACAAGCTTGGATCACCCTCGCTTCCAAGAGTATAAGTTTGTGGCAGCGTACAACTCTGCTTTAAACAGGATTGTGACCAAAATGTGTCTATGTGGCCAGAAGATCACTGACGCTGACATGATCGAGAAGACCCTATCCACCTTCCATCCTTGCAACTTAGTACTGCAACAACAATACAGAAACTTAAAGTACCAGAAGTACTCTGAGCGGAGTGAAGTACTATCGGTTGCCGAACAACAGAATGAGGTGCTCATGAGCAACCATTCTGCCCGGCCCACTGGTTCTATGGCTGTGCCTGAAGCACATGCTACCGTTGCTGAGAGGTCTCGCAACCGGAAATGGTGCCGGGGAAAGGGAAAATGGAAGGGGAAAAGAGGTGCCTTGTTCAAAGGCAAGGGGAAAAGGAAGCCCAAGGGTAGACTCGAACCCGAGAAGGAAAGAGGTGATCATAGTGGGGAAGAGCAGGGCGAATGCTATAGATGCGGAGCAAGGGGACATTGGCCCCGCAGATGCCGCACCCCCAAAACCTCGTTTACCTCTACCAACAGAGCAAGAATAAGGGGAAAGGTCACATGAGTCCCACTTCATCACTGAGCCTGAAGCTCAGAAGCGTGATGACATAGTCGTCAACGCAAATGATGAAAACGTCCATATGGACGGAAGTGAGGAAAACCTTTTTGATGACATGGATATTTTTGGGGACCTGCAGTAATCTCCAAAATATCATGTCAATGCAATGTAGAGTTTGGCCATGCTCCTGAAGAGCATTTGTAACAAGGTCCAAACTTATGTAATATATTTCCTAGGAATAATATAATGTTGTTTCATTTATGTTATGTACCTTATGTTAAATACTTGTTTTTTATTATTATGGTATTTAACAGAGTCTGTGGGAACCGAATGGCCGAAGCGGAGATCTGTCTTGTTGACAGTGGGACCACCATTACAATTCTAAGGGAAACTAGATATTTCCAAACATTAAAAAAGAAAAGTGGAAATATTATGACCATTGCCGGAAGCAATGCTCATATTGTGGGCACAGGAAGTGCCACACTGGTTCTCCCCATGGGTACCCAAATCTTTGTGAAGGATGCACTGTTGTGTCCCGACTCGAAGCGCATGCTTTTGCGTTTCAAAGATATCTGTGCGAATGGTTTCCATGTTGAAACCGAGATTGAGCATGGTACTGAATACCTGCTCATTACTAAATTTGACGGGCACCAAAAGAGAGTGGTGGAAAGACTCCCTTCATCGCCATCGGGTTTGTACTATACGTACGTTAAACCCACAGAAGAGTATGTTGCGATGAAGACCATATTTTGAAACATAGAATCGTTTCGAATATGGCATGACTGTTTGGGTCATCCCGGGTTGAGTATGATGAGAAGGATCATAAACAATTTTGCTGGCCATGATGTTAGAAGCTTCCCAAATCCTGAAGATTTTATTTGCACCGCATGTGCAAAGGGAAAGCTAATCACTAGACCATCCCTCCTAAAGATTAGGGATGAGCCACCTGTGTTCCTGCAAAGGATAGAAGGTGACATTTGTGGACCTATTCAGCACCGGTCTGGCCCATTTAGGTACTTCATGGTATTGATGGATGCGTCTACCAGATGGAGCAATGTGGACCTGTTGTCCACGAGAAACCATGCTTTCTCCAAGCTCATCGCCCAAATAATCAGGTTAAAAGCAAGTTTCCCTGATAACCGCATCCAATCCATTTGGATGGATAATGCTGGTGAGTTCAGGTCGAAAGCCTTTGATGATTATTGTTTAGCCATGGGCATTAAGGTAGATCATTCAGTACCTCATGTCCACACACAAAATGGTCTAGCTGAATCCTTGATCAAAAGGATCAAATGGATTGCCCGGCCATTGTTATAGAGTTGTAGGCTGCCAACTAGTTGTTGGGGCCATGCAGTGTTGCATGCTGCAGCACTGACTCAACTCAGGCCAACTGCATATCATGAATCCTCCCCCTTACAACTGGTGCGTGGGAAAGAACCAAGTATTTCCCATCTGCGTATATTTGGCAGCGCTGTGTACGTGCCAATACCACCGCCTCAGCGTACATCAATGGGTCCCGACCGGAAGTTGGGGATCTATGTTGGTTATGAGACTCCGTCCATAATCAAGTACTTCGAGCCTATGACTGGGGATCTTCATACGGCTCGGTACACTGATTGTGTCTTCGATGAAGACCATTTCCCAACATTAGGGGGAGAGAGGCATCCTGAAGAATGTTGAGAAATTGAATGGGATGCAACTGGGATGCAATCCTTAGACCCACGCACCAGTGAATCCGAACAAAAAGTTCAGAGGATAATACATTTGCAAGGTCTTGCAAATGAGCTGCCAGATGCCTTCACTGATCACAAAAGAGTGACAAGGTCGCATATACCTGCAGTAAATGCGCCGGAGAGAGTTCAGGTACCCCAGAAGGCTATGAACTCTATTGTCTCCCCTAATCCTAGGAAGAGGGGGAGACCTCCGGGTGCTCAGGACAAGGTCCCGCGGAGACGTCCGTAGCGGAAAGGACCTGAGCCCCTTGCCTCACTTAAGGATTTAGTTGAAGAAGTTCAACCTGAGGTTGAAAATGCCCCTGAAGTGGCAACTCAACCTGAAGTTGAGGAAGTCCCTGAAGGACTCCATCCTGAAGATGGAAACCTCAATGCGTCGCGCGAAGAATACCGCATGGGGAGATCGGAACGCCCCCACTCAGTCATTTTGGAAAATCATGATGAGTGGGTGGACTATCATGAGGAGATTGTCACCAATTATGTGGAACAAGGAGAGTCATATCATAGAAAGACCACTGTTGTCGACATATATTTTTCCTCAAAAATTGCTGACTCATTGGATCCGGATCCAGAACCAAAGTCCATGATTGAGTGCCGGAAGCGCTCAGATTGGGACAAATGGAAAGCAGCAATCGAGGCAGAATTGCGCTCGCTTTGTAAAAGAGAGGTTTTTGGGCCTGCAGCCCCAACACCTCCTAATGTCATCCCGTAGGATGCAAATGGGTCTTCCTCCGGAAGAGGAATGAACATGGCTAGGTGGTAAGATACAAAGCGAGGCTAGTGGCACAAGGGTTCATGCAGAGACCCGGCATCGATTATGATGAGACATACTCTACTGTTATGAGTGGCATAACGGTCCGATATCTTATCTCTATGGCAGCTAACTTGAATTTGAAAATGCAGTTGATGGATGTCGTGACTGCATACTTGTATGGGTCACTTGATTCGGAGATCCATATGAGAGTCCCTGAAGGACTCAAGATCCCTGGACTGAATCAAAACCGCAACATGTTCAACGTCCGCCTGCAGCGGTCGTTGTATAGGTTGAAACAATCCGAAAGGATGTGGTTCAACCGGTTGAGTAACTTTATCCTACAAAGAGGTTACATCAACAATGATGATTGTCCCTGTGTCCTCATAAAGAAATCCTGTGATGGATTTTGCGTCATCTCCGTCTATGTCGATGATTTGAACATCATCGGTATGACCAGGGACATTGCGGAAGCAATGGCTTACCTCAAGACAGAATTTGAGATAAAGGACTTGGGTAAAACCAAGTTTTGTTTGGGCCTGCAGCTCGAACACCTCCCTGAAGGAGTGTTTGTTCACTAGTCTACTTACACAAAGAGGTTACTTGAAAAGTTTAATATGGATGAGTGCCACCCTTTGAGAACCCCTATGATCGTCCGATCATTGGAAGCGGATAAGGATCTGTTCCGACCCAAGGACGAGGATGAACAAGGTTTGGGACCTGAAGTTCCATACCTTAGTGCCATTGGGGCACTAATGTACCTTGCAAATTGCACACGGCTAGATATTGCTTTCGCAGTAAATCTGTTGGCCAGGTACAGCGCCGCACCCACTAGAAGACATTGGGTTGGCGTAAAAACCATCCTTAGGTATTTGAAAGGCACACAGGACCTTGGGTTGTGGTTTCCAAGAGGGGGGAATCTGACTATGGTGGGTTATGTGGATGCTGGCTATATGTCCGACCCCCATAATGCCAGATCACAGACTTGTTTTGTGTTTCTCTATGGTGGTGCAGCCATCTCATGGCGGTCTGTGAAACAGACTCTGGTTGCCACATCAACCAATCACTCAGAGATAATTGCCCTGTATGAAGCCACACGAGAGTGTGTTTGGCTACGAAGAATGATTAACCACATCCAGAAGTCATGTGGTAAGGGCATTGTCAACACCCCCACCATTATCTATGAAGATAATGCTGCTTGTGTTGCAAAGATGCATATGGGCTATGTGAAGAGCAATCTCACGAAGCATATTGCTCCAAAATTCTTTTATCCCCACGAGCTCCATAAGAGCAGGGAAATTAAGACCCTGCAAGCAAGATCATGTGACAATCTTGAAGATTCATTCACAAAATCTCTACAGGCCTCCAGCTTCTATAAATGTATTTATGCAATTGGAATGAGGTGGCTTAGAGATTTGTAGGGTTCAGGGGGAGACTTACCCTAAGAACCATAGCCCAAGTTTGTGATCCTGAAGATCACAAGTTGGTCCTGAAGACTTGACTCGAGCATCAACTGTTGTACTCTTTTTCCCTTATTACAAGGCACGACATTAATTAATACTTGATGGTCCCAAGCTGAAGCTGATCAGCTTCTAGCTTTTGAACCTCTGCTTCAAACACATTTATAAATTCGCGTATGAAGTCAAACACATGAATTCGTAATAAAGTACTTAATTAACAATAATTGATAATAAGTTCATAAAGGTTCACATAGCTAGCTAATAATTACTACAAGTTCTCATAACAGGGTAAAGTACAAAGCCTGATCCATGCATGCATAATGTTACTGATGAGCAACACGCGCTTGCATATATGAAACATGGTTAATGTCTGCAATCCTCCAGCCTAGAACTCCCTCAAGATAAGCTAGAGTGCGTACTAGTGCACTATCCTCCGCTTGCAGAGGAGTGTCACAAACACCACAGCAGACATCAAACAATGGAGCCTCGGGTTCTGCTGGCTTGTAGAAAGTTAGGATTGATTGACACTTCAAATTGTTAGTGAAAAACGACTCCCCACCATAGTAATCCACCCCAATTCTTTCCATGACTTGATTCAGAATCACACGGAAGCTAATTGAAGCATAGGTAGAACCAGAGTGATCCTGCACACAATCAGATGATGATGAAATATATGTACCAAAAACAAATTAATTAATAATGAATAGAAATTCTTTTATATATAAATGTATATTACCACATCTTGGTGAGCCCTGCAAAGCCTCTACGTAGTCTCAATCACAGTTCCTTCACCCGTCTCGAGTTGCCTTAATTTAAAATAGGAAACGTCCGGCACAAAGCACCCAACATTATTCTGGAGCTGTTGTAGACAATTCTCCATGACAGTCCTCTCTCGGGTTAACCGAATAGGTGATGTTTTGCCAAATGTTGCAATGGCAACCATCGGGTGTGGTGCGCCTGCTGGCAACTGGCCGTAGTCGACATATGGAGCAGGTACGGTGAAAGAGATATACACTCTTGCCATGTACTCATCAATGTGATCAGATTGCACTATAGGAGGAGTACCATTCATATCCCGATAATGTCTCTGTGCCATCTGATATTGTTGAGCACCTACAATAATGATATATGTAACTAAAATTATAGATTTTCCATGTGAAATGAAAAAAGTTCTATGTAAAGCAAATTAATTTCAATTCTTTTATTACCAAGTTAGCTACACGTCCTGGAGCACCCATTGGCAAGGTAATCTCGAGGTGATAGCGCAATCCTGGACGTAGAGGCAACGGGGCCTCCAAACCACCTCCACGGCCACCAAGACCTACACGGCCAATGCCACGGCCACCACACCCGCCACGGTGACGGACTATGCCACGGCCACGGACGCCATTTCCAACACCACTTGATGACGACATTGTTAGCTCAGACTATCCAAATCAAAATAACACGCATTATTCACAATAGATAGGATTAGTTTGCATATATACATTGGATTCAATATATGCCTAAATAGAAAAACAAAAGGGAACTATTACTGTACATAACCTTTATGAACCAGCGACTCAGAAGACCTAGATGCTCTGGGAACTACAACAGTCTCACCTCACTGTCATATAAACCTAACTCTCCCACTTACAATACTGCACATGCGCTACATCTCCTATCTAGGTATAGTCCAACATCACAGAGCTGCAAGCAGTCCCCACGTAGCCTGTGATGTTAAACTGTAGCTAATTAGGATGTGGGGCTCTGTATCAAAATCAAGAAAAAAATAAAATGCTTACATTTGTTGTCTATAAAACTTTAAAAAATACTTAAAAAGAATTTAATATTATATTTCCTCCTATAGCAACCTAGAAAAAAAAGGGGCCATAGAACTCAACACTATATATTATAAACTATATGTACACATAACTACATATATATATATATATAGATTGGATTCAATATATGCATAAATAAAAAACAAAAGGGGATAGAATTTAACACTATTATTACTGTACACAGCTCAGAAGACTAGATGCTCCGGGAACTACAACAGTCTCACCTCACCGTCATATACACCTGACTCTCTCACTTACAGTACTACACATGAGCTACACCTCCTATCTAGCTACAGTCCAACATCACGGAGCTGCAGGCAGTCCCCACGTAGCCCGTGATGTTAAACTGTAGCTAATTAGGATGTGGGGCTGTGTATCAAAAACAAGAAAAAAAGAAAATGATTACATTTGTTGTCTATAAAACTTAAAAAAATACTTAATAAAGGAATTTAATCTTATATTTCCTCCTGCAGTAACCTAGAAATAAAAGGGGCCATAGAATTCAACACTGTAACTTATAAACTATATGTACACATACCTACATATATATAGATTGGATTCAGTATATGCATAAGTAAAAAACAAAAGGGGATATAATTCAACACTATTATTATTGTACATAACCTTTACGAACCAATGACTTAGAAGACCTAGATGCTCAAGGAACTACAACAGTCTCACCTCACCGTCATATACACCTCACTCACCCACTTACAGTACCACACATGTGCTACACCTCCTATCTAGCTACAGTCCCACCTCACGAAGCTGCAGGTAGTCCCCACGTAGCCCGTGAGGTGAAGCTGCAGCTAATTAGGACGTGAGGCTATGTATCAAAAACAAGAAAAAAAGAAAATGCTTACATTTATTGTATATAAAATTAAAAAAATATTTAATAAAAGAATTTAATCTTCTATTTCCTCTTATAAATACCTAGAAATAAAAGCATTTCTAAACAATGAAATAATGGAAATACATACCTAGTACATTTTCTGTATGTTTATTTTTTCTGTATGAGCATATATTTTATAAACTATATGTACAAGTAAAATTCAAATTTATGAAAAATAAGAAAAATAAGAGAATGCTTACATTTATTCTATATAAAAATTAAAAACATACTTAACAAAATAATTAATCTTTTATTTCCCCCAATGGCTACCTAGAATAAAATCATTTCTAAACAATGAAAGAATGGAAATACCTAGTACATTTTTGGTATGTCTTCTTTTATGAGCATATCTTTTATAAACTATATATATATAAGAAAATTTTATTATGAAAAACAAGATTTTAATGAAAGAAGGAACAATGCAAGTACCATCCTGACTACATCTTCACGTGTATATACAAAATCTCATCTCTCTAATTAATTTAAGCTCCTCCTACCTAGCTACAAATTAACATTTCTATTTTCTCCATCTCTAAACCAGAAAACAAAATTTAATCACCACAAATGAAGGGAGGATGTAGATTCTAACCTTTACAACACCTTGGAGGAGAGAAATTTTCACAAACTAATGAAGAAAAAAATCGCAACACCACCCTAGGCTTGAGTCGCCATGGGGGGAGGAGCTTGAGCTCGCGGGTGTGGCTCTGGTGAATGGCTCGGGTGGCAGGAGGAAAAAGGAGGCACATGCATTATATTGCCCCCGGCCTTTAGTCCCGAGTGCTGTTACGAGCCGAGACTAAAGGGTTACGAGCCGAGACTAAAGGTACCCTTTAGTCTCGGCTCGTAATAGCAGTCAGGACTAAAGGCCGGGGGCAATTATTGCTGGATGGAGCCGTTGGGAGCCCCCTTTTGTCACGGTTCGTAATACGAACCGGGACTAAAGGGGGGCCGGCTACAGCGAGCATTGCAGGCCACGTCGGCAAAAGGCCTTTAGTCCCGGCTCCAAAGTTGAACCGGGACTAAAGGTCCGAACAAAAGGCTCGCTCTCCACCAGTGTACGTTGAGAGGAACAATACACTGCTTCATATCAAGCTTTTAAATGGGAGTTAATTGCAGGTATTGCTCTTACTATGTTCACAAATGGAACCATATATGCCCTGCCATTATATTCGTCTGATGAAACCAAAACTAAACAGCTTAACCTTCAGAAACAAAGTCTAGAAAGTTGACCAAATACTACATTATTCAGGTCACAGAAAATAATCAGCTTACTTCAAATTACCCTTCCCAACCAGGGATGATGACATGGCAACATTTGAGATGACAATTGTTGCCAGTAACTTGCATGGAGACTGCCAGCTTGCCAATGGATATGGGCCTGACCAGGCAAAGTCAGTCTTGACAGTAAGTCCCACGTCCAAAATCCAAATCCATGTCTTTTGCTCCAAGCTTTCAGTGCACATTTTGTTGCTCATTCGTACAATTTGCAGGAACACCGTAAGAACTTTGTGACTCGAAGAGATTTCTTATTCATCGTACAAAATGATATAAATGCAGTCAGGATACCAGTTGGATGGTCGATTGCATATGATCCTGATCCATCTGCTCCATTTATTGGTGGCTCCCTGAATGCCCCCGATAGAGCATTCTATTGGGCGCAGTAGGTCTAGCCTCTAAACTGTTCTTCATTGTTCTTTTAATGGTATCGTGTTCTGATTTTGAGATCAGGATTTATGGCTTGAAGTGCATCATCGATCTCCACGCGGCTCCTGGATCTCAAAATGGAATGGAGCATAGTGCTAGCAGAGATGGTTCAGTAGATTGGCCTTCGGAAGTTAACATACAGAAAACATTGGATGTCATTAATTTTCTTGCTCAAAGGTTAAAATCATTTTTCCTCATTTTTTCAGTCTGTTATACGGCGAAAGTTTTCCTTAATGTTTTCTTCATTATGCCATGATTAACATGAGGGTATGTAAAGTCACCCACTGTTAGAGTATAGATGGTAGGATAGGATAGAATCGTCGACTACCATATGTATCCACGGAGGTGCCTTGCCCTCCACTCAGTACTCTCATATATAACACCCTAGGGGCTCATTGCAATACATCAACCACGGTATACACGCATCCTACCTTCCTACATGGTATCAGACGCCAAGGTTTTAGACGCATCCTGACCTAGCTGTGCCGCTACCTCCGCTGCACCCGCGCGTCCCCGGGGAGATTGAGATCGATCTCCGCCGGGGGCAGCGCCCTCAGATCCGCCCTCTGATCCGCGCCGCCGTTGTCATCACCTGCAAGCAGAAGACAGTACCTCTTCACATCGTCGTGGCTGCGTCGTTCGTCCGCATCATCACGGCTCTGCCTTGGGCCGCCGTCGCCTACGCGCCGTCGTCCCCGGCGCCGCGTCAGCTTCCCCGCCCCTTCAACGCCTCTCGTCTACCTCCCCCTCCCAACCTTACCGCCGATGCAAGGACTGCACAGATGTGCGCGTGTGCGGCCGCCGAGGGGGAGGTGCCCCTACCATTGCCATCGCATCAGGCATGCACAGCTGGAGGGGAGGAGCCGGACTGCGCCGTCGGGCGAAAAGGCCGAGCACCACCTGTCGTCGTCGCTGTTGGGCCGTAGTGCCGCAGGGCGTCGCCCCCACCGCCCTCCCTTGCCGACTCTCTTCTCCACGTCATCAGGCCAATCCGCGTGCTGGAGCAGAGGCGCCGCTCAGGCTCACCCCATCGAGATCCGTCACTGGGTCTCCCCCTCTCTCCCTTCCTTTGTTTCGGTCGTTGACCGCCGGGAGGATAAGGTTGGGAAGGGAGGGAAATTGCTAGGTGCACCCCGAGATTGTACCAGAGGTCTGCCATCTGCTGTTGTGTTATTTTTCTTAGTTTTTCCCGATTTGCTATCGGGTTTCCGTCACGCTACCATTCGTCACCGTTCATCGTCGACACTCCTGAAGACGAGGTTGTTGATGAGCCCTCCAGGCTGCAGCGATGACGCTCGAGGTCAAGCCATCTACTGGTGTCGCCGCCTTCTCAGGCGGTGGCGCTACTCGCCGTCGGTCTTCGTCAAGCAAGTGATCGATCTGCCTCTGCACTTCCAGCCGTTCTCGCGCGGACATCGCTGCCGATGTTCCTAAAGGAAGACGTCGTCACCACCCCCTGATCTGAGCGCGAGATTTGCTGCAACCTGCGCCGTCGCCACCCCTGTCCTGAGCGTGACCTGAGTCGCAAACCGCTCGTCTACCATCGTCATCCGCCACACCGTCCTGCTACTGTCCTCGGCAAGAAGCTGCTGAGTTTGTGTACTCGAGCACCTCGACGACGCTTTGACCCGCGCCCCCTCCACGGCTTCGACCACGTCCACCTCATCATCGGCTACTACGACACTAAAGGGCTATCATCTGCAGTCACCAGTGAAAGCATTCGCATCGGCGTTCCCACTGTGGCAGGATATGTGTCCATTGTTCTCCAGTCTAACCGGTCGTGTTGCTACCGCTACGACTGCGGGGGATGTTAGAGTATAGATGGGAGGATAGAATAGAATCCCGAACTGCCATATGTATCCATGGAGGTGCCTTGCCCTCTAATACTCTATACTCTCATATATACCTCCCTACGGGCTCATTGCAATACATCGACCACGATATACACGCATCCTACCTTCCTACGCCCACAATATGCAATAAATCCTTTCCATGCTTGCCAGACCTTACAAATACACAGCAGTGGACCTGTGCAGATATGCATAACATTCATAGTTTTTTGGTCGTAAGAATACTTTAGGAGATATGTGAGCTTGTCATCAATATGATTTTCTTTTCATGCTTGAAGCCTTAAACTGTGAAAATAGTGTTAAATTTGTTAGAAATCAGGTCTCTTGATCACTTAGGACACACACAATTTGTAGGAGCACTAGAGTAAGAACACAGGCAGGATAGGAGAAGGAGAGGTAGAGCTCCTTTTATTTTCCTTCAACATTTGTATCCCTATGTACAAAGGGGTAATCCCCTCTATTTATAGAGGGAGGAGTAAATACTCATAATTCATCTCTAACCCCTCATCTCTCCATCCTCTACTCCTCATCTCTTCAACTCTCTATTAATTGGCCATATTGATTATGATTCATAACACTCCCCCTTGGCCAATTACATGCCATGTAGTAATATCGATCATTATTGAAGGACCGATACGGCGAACCAAAGAGGGGGGGAGTGAATGGGAGCCGATAAAAATTCTTCACGAAAGAGATGGAGGCTCCAACAAGATGAACACGGCTTCCAACACACCTCTCCGACTTACTACCCAAGTTGGCCAAGCCCACGCAGCCACTGAAGTGCTACTGGACCTAGGAACCAACTCCCAACCTCACAGACCCGAGAACGTAGCGGAACACAAAACTCGAGCCTCATTGACCTACACCGGTCAGGCCGGTGAGCACCACCGGTCAGACCGGTCCCTGCTAGTGAAACCTGGTGACTTCCACAGAACAGCTCGACACCGGTCAGGCCGGTGCAACACACCGGTCAGACCGTTCTTAGACAGAAAGCCCCAAAACACCAAACAAGCCTACCAATAGCGAACTCACCCAAACGTTCACCTGAGCAAAACCCAACAAGGGTCGACACCGATCAGACCGGTGAGAGGCACCGGTCAGACCGGTGTGACCTGGGCTTCTCGGGATGAACTGCCCCCGCGGGACAACACCCACAAATCCAAACCCCGATCTCCCGAATCGCTCCACGGACTTGCACAAGACTTTGGGGATATTAGGAACACCTCATGAGGAGTCCATAGCCAAGTTTAATCCCACCAAAACTTGTCCAAAAAGGAGAAATCGAAGAAATCCCGCCAAGAACACCACAAACCTAGAACTCGGAAAACCTCAAAATCGAGCCCCTTTACTCACGGATTTAGGAGGGGAATCACAACCCAAAGAACCACGAAGGTTTCCCACAAATTTCCCCCACCAAATCCTCAAGAGCAAGGTCCCGAAAACAACCCAAAGAAATCACCAAGAGAGGGCTCCGAAAATCACCACCAAGAACAACCGGGAACAACACAACCAAGCCTTGAGGAACCACGCTGAATCATCTATACATACCAAAGAGGTTCATACAAGGTCTACCTTGCCGCCCGATCATCCAACCCTCTCACAAGATCTCACCATGAAGATCTCAAGCTAGACCTATGGAAATCCTAAGAAAATAGGAAGGGAAAACAACAAAGCAAATGAACTAGGGTTCCAAGAGATGGCTGCCATCCTCTCACCTCTTGGGTTATATGGAGGCAACCAAAAGTCTAAAATACCCTTACTAGCTAATTAGGGATACATGCCCCTCGAGGGAGAATTCGAAAATCTTTGTCATTGCTCCATCAGACGGTTGCCCAGCGTTCGCAACCTGCTTATCCTCGACGCAAGCCTTGCGATCCCGATGCATGTCCTACGCTTCGAAGATTTTGGACTGCGTCGTCGCACACCGGTCAGACTGGTGCTCCTCACCGGTCAGACCGGTCTGGAGCTGCTGCAGCTTCGTCTTCGGTCCTTCGGTCTGTGCTTTGTGGATCAACCAAGGAACCCAGTGGTTTTCTGGTGAACCACCGGAAACCCCGTGAACTCGGTGTAGCCTCCGCCAATCGCCACTCATGACTCGGCTCCCACATAGTCCCGGCTCGACCTTGGTTTTGAGGCTCAACCAAGAAACCGTCCATGACTCCATCTTGCTGTTCATGCCACCATGCGGCCTGCACTTGACTCCGCTAGTGTTGACGTAAAATCAGCACCTCACGCCAAGCACACAGCAAGCCGAATTAGCTAGCTTCACACATGTGGCTCGGGTGTCGAATCCGGAAGCGTGCCAGTCAATTTTCCCTGAAACTGACAAAGGATGAAAACTGTTAGATAAAACCTGGAACTTGCTGGGTGGTACTAGACAGTTCCGTATTTACGGCTATAAAGCCAGTTAGAAGAACAAATAGCTACAAACAAGCTATCTATCAGCAGTTCGAACATCATTCAGGAATTGATAAAGCATGTAAACAGAGCATTGCCGAATGTATGAAGCAAGCATGATGAAAAATCGGTCTTTACTTAAACAACATTGCAGCACGTAACCATGACCAATTGTCAAGGATAAATCATGATAAAATAAATAAAAGTGAAGAATGATCATGAATTTGCAGTAAATAAGCATGCTTGGACCAAAAGCACCAGTCTACCGCGTGTCTAGGTACTTTCAAACCCGTCAAGCATGACATGAAACAAGTTAATCCACCGCATGATACAACTTGTTTGAAATCACACCACCAACCAAGAATAGATCAATCCACCGCATGATACGATCTAAACATGGAAGGCTAAAAGCACACATTATATAAAGTAAACTCATCAACATGTTTCACTCGTGAGGGGATTGCCGAATACGGCTGTACATCCGAATCGGGTTCCGTGGAGAAAGAACAAACATTGCTTAGTGACAATCTAGATTGATTTGAATTCGGCTATGGAGAACGTGTGACCCTCTTGCCACATCAAGCCAAGAGATGAGCGTGCAACACGTGGATCACAAACAAGATAGAGCCGAATCTAATCAATCTTAATTAGGCAATAAGAGTGTTATATGAATTAAACACTGAAAGTAAAATTCAAAGCAACACATGGTAACTTAATGAATCTATTAGATCTTGCGAAATCTAATAGAGCCGATAACTAGCTCCAAGCTAGATCTTAGCCTACTGCATGACTCATGGTCCAACAAGGAAACCTTCTTGAACCAAGCTTAAATCCACCGCATGATACTAAGCGTGGTAACAAGATTACTTGCATCACGGTCTAAATCCACCGCATGATACTATACATGATACAAGGTTGCCGGCACTTACGGAGGTCGACGGATCGATGTCTCCTCTCAAAGAACTCGACGACATGATTAGAAGGACTCGAAAGTTGGCACGGGGCCGATTTGTTGTGAAATTGTTCGATCCCTATTACAAACACTAAGGGTTTATATTTATATCCTGGTTCTAACACGACTCCTAGTCGACCACGATTACAACATTTATTACCTAAAATTAATACCATGGCGTCATGTCCGTCTCGTATCCATCATCATTTCATCCCCTTCTTTATATCCAATCCACGTCACCACGCATTCCCGAATGCTTTCCGCTTTCACCCGTGGATCAGTTCTTCTACTGAATGACGATGTATTCTCGACCGTAGACGCCTCTAACGAATGTTTTGAGGAAAACCTTTTGCCGGATGGTGCTCTTGTATCAAATTCGGCTCACGTGTCCGTCTCTTTCCTGTACCAATTTTTGGTGTTAACATATGCCCCTTCAATTACGGGATAAACGGTGATTTTATTCCGGAATTGACCATAAATACTCAACGCCTCCAGGCTAAATCTGTTCGACACCCGTTCTTTCCTCCTTTAAACCGTTGGATCCTTCGTCTAGATCCAAAACCTAGCTCATCAATTTTTCAAGCTTCAATCCTCAAATGGCGAACCAAGACCAAGCTCTCGAGGTAAATCTTATTCTCCTCAAGTGTAACACCCTAATTTTATTACAAATTTGGCTTTATAAAAATTTGCTAGAAACCATTCTATTGCTTAAGGAATATAAGGTTGTTTTATTTATTATTAGGCATTTAAAACTTTTCTAAAATAAAGTTAATGAAATATAGGAATTAATTGTGGCATTCATGTTGGTGCATTTCTTTTGCTTGCTAGAATTCAAATTCAGATTTGAATTCTCATGTTTGAATCCTTTTCTAGCAATCCTAAACCCCAAGCCTTTTCCCTTAACCCCTACCCTACCTAGCCAGCAGGCCCAACCCGCGCTGCAGCCCAACCTGCGCAGCAGCAGGCCGCCGCCAGCCTTTCGGCCCAGCTCGTGCAAGCGCCGCTTCACGGCCCATCCGGCCCGGCTCGGCCCGCCCACGGCCGCCGGCCCGCTCCCCCTCCCGCCCGCCCGGCCGCCGACCGCCGGGGCCCACACGTCATCCCCCCTCCCCCGCGCCGTCCCTCCGCCCGGGACTCCGCACCGCCGCCCGAGTCCGACGGGAGCACGCCTACCTCCGTGTGGCCCGCACGCCAAGGCGGGTCCCCGGGGCTATTTAAGGCGAGCCGCCGCCCCCGGACCGCCTACCCGCCGCCACCCGAGCCCTAGCCGCCAAGCCTTCGAGCGCCGCCGACGCCGGAACCCTAGTTCCCCGCCGCCGCCGCCCGACTTCTCGTCTCCGCCGCCGCCCGTCGTTGCGAAGCCGTCCAAGACCCGCGCCTGGAGGTGAGCAACCCCGCCGCATCGCTCGTGGTTGAGCTCCTGCACCCCAATGCCCTGGAAGTCTCGCCGGAGACCGCGACCCGCGCCGCCGTGCCAACCGGCCGCCTCGTCGCCCTCTCGCCACGGCCGCCGCCGCCCTAGCTAGCCTCCCCCGTCGCGTGCGCTATCTCCGGTGTAAGGGACGCTCGAAATCGAGCCCCCTAGTTCGAAACCGAGGTGCACCGGCGAGAGCGCCGCCGTGCACCGCCGGCCGCCGCCGCCGCGCGCCGCTCAGCGCTTGCAGGCGTCCCTGGCCGCCGGATCTAGATCCAGCGATCTAGATCCACCCGCCGCCGCTACTTAAACCGCAAGCGACCACAGCCGTGGATCTAGATCAACCCAACCTAGTCAACAGGTCAATCCACCGCCAGCCCTGGCAATTTTGCAGAAAAGCCCCTGAGTTATCTATATTTACAAAAATACCCTTCCACCTTTAGAATTTTTCTTACAGTTTAGTCCTTTTTCTTTATTTTAGCCCAAAACCTTTTCAGATCTTCACAGATTGGTCCCTATACCTTCCCTAAGCCATAACTTGGTCGTTTTAGCTCCGATTTTAGCGTTCTTTATGTCCACGCGTTCGTTTCGAAGCGTAGATTAGTTTTATGCTACTGTTTAGATCTGTTTGATCTGTTTGGTGACTGTTTCTTATTTATTCCTATTGTATGCTTGTATGTGATGATTGTGGACCGTAGAGAGCGATTCGTTCGAGGGATTTGAAGATCAAGTTGTGCAAGAGTTTGAGCAGCAAGGCTTTGTTGAAGGCAAGTATTCCTTGATGCATGCCCGCTTGTCCTACATAACATGCATTTACATTCACTGTTCTTACTTTTCGCTTGCATTAATTTGATGGGAACCTATTAAGGATCATGCCTAGCTTTTTACTACCTTTACCTTGATTCCGGGAATTAAATTAATCTTGCGGTAGCTATTGCTTAGCATGCTCAACTGGGTTTGGTATTAATCAACTTGGTTACCTTTTGTTATTCTATGTTCCGTTTATGAGCTTTTACTTTACAAGACCACTCTAATATGATAATCGGAACATGGAGAACCACCCAGGAAAATAGTACAACCACAAGAACTAATGGGCAATGGTCTTGGCTGAATAATTAGGAACTTTAGCTTGGGATGGTCTTACCTGATAAGGACAAGGGATCGGCGGTACTGTGGGGTATGGACTCGCTCTAGCAGGGGGTTGGGTGAGTTATTCTTTTATGGTGGGGTATCGACCTCGCTAGGGGACTTTATACCTTGCTAATCGATCCGACCTTGTGGGTCATAACTTGCTAGGGAACCTTTGTAAAGGCCATGTAGCGTCCCTATGCAATCACACCTCGGAAGTGTGATATGGTGTCTTGCAAACATCGCATGGTTGGGTCCAAAGTTCTTCGGAGCTTTTACGCTGCTTGTGGTGAAAGTGTACAACCTCTGTAGAGTGTTAAACTAATCGATTAGCCGTGCTCACGGTCAAGAGCGGCCTGGACACTCACATGATTAAATTATGGAACTTTAATGTTTAAATTGCTGTTTTATTCTTTATTTATGATGCTTATATCTTATTAATTGGGTTGGTATGAACTTACACCTTTAGTAATCAGGTTGCTAATAAAACTTGACCAACTAAAATGCTAAAGTGCTTGAACCTTAGCCATCCACCATATGGCCTTGCATGTTATGTTGTTCTCTCTTGCTGAGTACGATATGTGCTCACGCTTGTTTATTCTCTTGCATCTACAATACTCGGATTTGCTGCTCAGACTTGGAGAACTTTGAAGATATTCCAGGAGATTTCCAGGAGTTCTAGGTGTGCGTAGTCTTCAGTCAGCTGCCTGTGGAGGCATATTGTCCGCTGCGAGAACTCGTTTGTTTAAGATTCGTTTAAGACTATGGTTTGTAATAACTCTATATTCGTGTGGCACTGTTTTTGGTATTCATAATGTCTAAGCGTGTGTGTAACTTGATCCTGGTGCACACGTGATCAATGCATTCGGTTTTGCCTCTAAAACCGGGTGTGACAGAGTGGTACCAGAGCTGTGTTGACTGTAGGAACGCTAGCCTAGATAGAAATGGTCGAACTAAGGATTTTATACTCATAGAATCTTTCTCTTACATGCTTGCTTTATTCTTACTAACCTTACTCTTGCCTTTTTTGCTTCACTCTTGTGCTGTCCGCATTCTTCACCTTGTGCTTGCTTTAGCTCTCATCCTTTTCCTTACCATCTTTCTTATTCTGCACTGCACTACAGATGGTTCGTAGTTTGAAGACCTCTCAGGCTGGAGCAATCCATCAGTATGCTCCACAGGAACAGTACAATGACTTGCATGATGGAGATACAGATGAGGAGATTGAGATGGAGCCTGCACCTGTGGTTTTCCCTAACCTTATCATGGTGCCTGATGATGAGGAAGATCCGGAGGAGATGATTCCGAGGAGGATGAGCTAGCTGAACAGCCAAACCTAGAGGAGCAAGCGCCAGGAGAAGATGAGGATCACCTTGATCAAGAGATGGAGGAAGAAGAACAAGAGCAAGAGGAGGAAGGCCGAGGAAGCGATCTGGGAAGTGTACCACTACAGAGCTGATGGAGTAGGCATTCCCATGGCAGACCACCTGAGAGCAATGGTACTCCGCCTGGGCTATGATAAAGCCCCTGTCTACCATTGTGAGCTGTGGACTCATCCGTGGTTCGAGCCCCATTGGGAGGTTGCTGCCATCTTGGAGGAGTACATTCCATGCCGTGGAGTGAAGGAGGTGTCCAAGCATCATGATGTGGCTCACAGGACTACTATGGATGCTGGGATAGCAGAGTCAGCTCGAAGGGCGCTCTATGTGCTCTCTCACAAGGGGCGTGACAGGTTGGAGGATACCCACTGCCGTTACACACCTTTTAGAGCAAGTGGGGAAGCCAAGACTTACATCGCCCCAGCACCAGCCTATGAAGGGACGCTCAACAATGTCCGGAGCCTACTTGCAGCTGTGAACACCGCATTGGATGATGCCAACAACACTCTATATGCAGCACAGCAGCAGATTTTCACTCTAGAGACGCAGAGGCGTGCCTTAGAAGTTGCACTTCAGAACAGGGAGCAGCCAGAAGCCCATGAAGCCACAGAAGGATGTACCTCCCCGTCACCCAAGAGGCCACACTACGACTCCCCTGACGCCCGCACAGATGCCATGGCAGAAGATAGTCCTTAGGTTTAAGAATAAGGATAGGATTTCTTTGTAATCGCTAGTAGACGTTCGGTAAAGTGTGTTTAGTTTAGAGGTGTGGTTGAATGCTTGATTTTGTGCTTAATGTATGAGTTGGATTTTTGGTTGAGTGCAATGTGTTGTGGAGTGATGACCACAACGACATTGGTTTAGTAGTAAGTTTGTGGGGGTTAACTTTCAGTCTCAATCAGTTATCTATCCTAATCTTTTTGTCCCTTTAAGTTTTCCTTTATTGCAAACTCGAGATCCCTAAATCTGCTCCCGCAACTTTCTGAGTCAGCTCCACTGTTTTAATTTTATCACGGGCTACAGAACTCCGATTGCAGTAAAACCAATTGGAAAAGTTCAAGAATTTCGTGACTGAGTCTCTGTGAAAAATTCAGAATATTTGGATGGATAACCAGAGAGTTATAACAGAAACATTACAGCCTCACGAATCTGTTAAACACTGCTGACCTACCTGACTTGTTTATTTTATAACCAGAGCTACACAACTCCGATTGAGGTGATTCCAGTTGGAGTCGTTTCGTAATTTCATTACCTTTTATCAGTCCAAAATCCATAATTTTTGGTTACCCGCACTGAGAGCTATGCCTGATTGTTTGGAGTCAACAGAATCTGTCTTATCTGAATATCATTGCTATCTTATCTTCCTGAGTTTGACCCTTGGTGCAATCATCTAAAATAATGTCCCTAACACTCAGATGGTGAACACCAGGTCAGGATCAGGTGTCGATCAACCAGCAGGAAGAGCACCCCAGCCAGCACAAATGGATCCCGCTTTGCAACATTTCCTGGAGGCACAGACCCAGCTCCTCCAGAACTTGACCACCACCGTGACAAACTTGCAAGCCCAGGTCAACAATCCGCCGGTGCCGCCACCCGCGCCTCGCAATAAGCACCGGGAGTTCATGAGTCATCACCCTCCTGTGTTTACTCACACCGCTGATCCACTTGAAGCTGAAGATTGGCTAAAGACAAGATGCGAAGATGCTCACTACCTGTCAGTGTGACGACAGAGAGAAGGTCCTGTATGCTGCAGGATGACTTCAAGGATCTGTAGCCGCTTGGTGGGATGCGTACTCTGCCGCTCATGCCGCCCTAGACACTATCACTTGGGAGGAGTTTACCACCAACTTCAGGAGCCATCACGTACCCTCTGGAGTCATGAAGATCAAGAAGAAGGAGTTCCTTTCTCTGAAGCAGGGAGGAATGTCAGTAGCGGAGTATAGAGACAAGTTCACTGAGCTGTCCCGCTATGCAGTTGAGGAGGTTGCTGAAGATAGGAAGAAGCGAGAGCCGTTCTGGATGGGTTAGCTGGTTCGCTGCAGTACCAGCTGATGTCCTATCCTTTCCCTAACTTTCAGCAGCTAGTTGATGCCGCCATCCGCTTGGAGCACAAGCGCAAGGAGCTCGGAGAGCAGAAGAGGAAGGCCGCCAGCTCTGGGCAATTTGGGAGTGCGTCTCGCCCGCGCTTCAACCCACCGCCGAACACCCTGTTCCGCTTTGGGGGACAGGGTGGAAACTTTGGGCAGCAGCAGTCCCGGCGTCCCGCTCGGCGGTTCCGGCGGTCGCTCGGCGGTTTCGGCGTCTGTTCCTCGGACTCCCCGCCTAGCTTCCCAGCAGAGTCAGCAGAGAGCCCCAGTTGGCACACCTGTAAGGTCCGTGGCGCCGCCCAATCCTGCCACCACTACTTGCTTCAAGTGCGGAGAGCTTGGTCACTATGCCAATGCTTGCCCAAAGAGGAACCCTCCATACACCCCTGTTCAGAACCAGCAGCAGACAAGGAGCGGAAGCCAAACCCCGCAGTCAAACAAAGGACAACAGAGCTATGCACGAGGCAAGGCGATGCACGTTGATGCTGAAGTTGCTCAGGAGAACCCCAGAGTAGTGCTCGGTATGATTCTAGTCAACTCTACTCCTGCCTCAGTTTTGTTTGATTCTGGAGCATCCCATTCTTTCATTACATCCCAGTTTGTAGCTCAACATAATCTACCTATCAGTCCCATGTCATGCCATATGTTAGTTACCTCACCTGGGGGGGAATTGAAAGCTATCTATAAATGTGATAACGTCCATCTCAAGATTGTGGGCAGAGATTTCCGTGCCAATCTTATAATCTTGGATTCCAAGGGGATCGATGTGATATTGGGAATGGGATGGTTGACCGCGTGTGATGCGGTGATACAGTGTGCTAAGAGATCAATCCTCCTTACAAGTCCAGCTGGTGAAAGGTTTGAGTTTGCAGCAGATCCCGCACCATCAAACACCAGTGCCGTGAATAAGCTTGATGGAGCAGCCTTGGAAGACATACGAGTAGTGTGCGATTATCCTGATGTGTTTCCCGAGGAGTTGCCAGGTATGCCCCCTGACCGAGATGTTGAGTTCATTATTGATCTTTTACCTGGTACTGCTCCTATCTCTAAGCGCCCATATAGAATGTCTAGTGATCAGTTACAAGAACTTAAAGCTCAGATTAAAGATTTATTGGGTAAAGGGTTCATTCGTGCTAGTTCATCACCTTGGGGAGCACCCGTTATTTTTTTGGGTAAGAAAGATGGCACACAGAGGATGTGTGTTGATTACAGGTCTCTTAATGATGTTACCATCAAAAACAAGTATCCTCTGCCACGTATTGAAGATTTGTTTGATCAGATGAGAGGAGCTAAAGTGTTTTCTAAGATCGATCTGCGATCTGGTTATCATCAGTTGAAGATTAGGCCTTCAGATATTCCTAAGACAGCTTTTACTACCAGGTACGGACTTTATGAGTACATAGTTATGTCCTTTGGGTTAACCAATGCACCCGCGTACTTCATGTACTTGATGAACAAGATCTTTATGGAGTATCTGGACAAGTTCGTTGTGGTATTCATTGATGACATTTTGATCTACTCCAAGAATGAGGAGGACCATGAGGAGCATTTGAGGCTTGTGTTGCAGAAGCTGAGAGAGCATGAGTTATATGCAAAGTTCAGCAAGTGTGAGTTCTGGCTCAAGGAAGTGTCTTTTCTAGGTCATATCATCTCCAACGGAGGTATTGCGGTGGATCCCAGCAAGGTCAGTGATGTATTGAAGTGGGAAGCCCCTCGTACAGTGTCTGAGATCCGGAGTTTCCCTGGACTTGCTGGTTACTATCGTCGGTTTATTGAAGGATTCTCCAAGATTGTGAAGCCTCTCACTACACTGCTAGAGAAGGACAGGGAGTTCAAATGGACCAGTGCATGTCAGTCCAGTTTTGAAGAATTGAAGAAGCGGTTAACCACAACACCTGTTCTAGTAATGCCTGATCTACGGAAGAGTTTTGACATTTACTGTGATGCATCTCGACAAGGTCTAGGATGTGTGTTGATGCAAGAAGGTCATGTTATAGCCTATGCATCTCGTCAGTTGAGGAAGCATGAGTTGAACTATCCTACGCATGATCTTGAGTTAGCAGTAGTGGTTCATGCATTGAAAATTTGGAGACACTACATTATGGGAACTAAGTGTCAGATCTATACGGATCACAAGAGTCTGAAGTATATCTTCACTCAGAAGGATCTTAATCTAAGACAGCGTCGTTGGTTAGAGTTGATCAAAGACTATGATCTAGAGATTCACTACCATCCGGGAAAAGCAAATCTGGTTGCTGATGCTTTGAGTCGGAAGGGCCACACTAACATGGCTATGACCATTCAGTTTCCTGATGAGTTGGTAAAAGAGTTTGAAAGGCTCAACTTGAAAGTGGTCGCACATGCAGAAGGAGTGACTTTGGAAGTACAGTCCACTCTGGAGCAAGAGATACGTAAGTGGCAGCTAGAGGATGCTGGAATACAGAAAATTAAGGAGAGTATGCAACAGGGAGAAGCCCCAGATTTCACAGAAGATGAGCAAGGAACCGTGTGGTTTAAGAACCGGTTGTGTGTACCAGAGACAGGAGATCTCAGAGAGACGATCTTGAGAGAAGCTCACGACTCAGCTTACTCCATCCATCTAGGCAGTACTAAGATGTACCAGGATCTCAAGCAGAGGTATTGGTGGTACGGTATGAAGAGAGATGCGGCCGCACATGTGGCTTTGTGTGACACCTGCCACCAGGTTAAGGCTGAACATCAGAGACCCACTGGTTTGCTTCAACCATTGAAGGTGCCTGAGTGGAAGTGGGAAAGAGATCGGAATGGACTTCATAGTGGGTTTACCCCGAACCTGAGATGGCTATGATTCGATTTGGGTTATCGTGGATCATTTGACTAAGGTAGCTCACTTCATTCCGGTAAAGACTACTTATACAGGAGCTAAGTTGGCAGAGCTATACATGTCCAAGATTGTGTGTTTGCATGGTGTACCAAAGAAGATCGTGTCAGACAGAGGTACTCAGTTTACTTCTCGTTTCTGGGGGAAGTTGCATGAATCTCTGGATACTAAGCTAAATTTCAGCTCAGCTTATCATCCACAGACAGATGGACAGACAGAGAGAACCAATCAGATCCTAGAAGACATGCTGAGAGCATGTGCGCTTAAGCATGGTTGTAGTTGGGATAAGAGCTTGCCGTATGCTGAGTTCTCTTATAACAACAGCTACCAAGCCAGTCTCAAAATGTCACCCTTTGAGGCCCTGTATGGAAGGAAGTGTAGAACCCCGTTATATTGGAGTGAGACAGGCGAAAGACAGTTATTTGGGGCAGATATTATTAGAGAAGCGGAGAAACAAGTTCAGATCATCAGAGAAAATTTGAGGATTGCTCAGTCTAGACAGAAAAGTTATGCAGATGGCAAACGAAGGGATGTGGTCTTTCAGGAAGGCGATTATGTGTACCTAAAGGTGTCACCTATCAGAGGTTTGCGTCGATTCAGAGTTAAAGAAAAGTTGTCACCTCGATTTATTGGACCTTTGAAGATCCTCGAGAGGGTGGGAGAAGTGGCTTATAGGTTGGAGTTGCCAGTCCAGCTAGCTGATGTGCATGATGTATTCCATATCTCTCAGTTAAAGAAGGGTTTTGGTCCTCATGACAAGGAGCCGTTACCCTTGGATGATCTAAACGTTAAAGAGGATCTCACTATTGTGGAACACCCCATTCGAATATTGGAAACAATGACAAGGGTCACCATGAATAGTGTGATTAAGATGTGCAAAGTACAGTGGAGTAATCATGCAGAGGATGAGGCAACATGGGAAAGAGAGGATGAGCTTAAAGCAGAATTTCCAGATCTTTTTCCCAATCTGTCCGAATCTCGAGGACGAGATTCTTCTTAAGGGGGGTAGGATTTGTAACACCCTAATTTTATTACAAATTTGGCTTTATAAAAATTTGCTAGAAACCATTCTATTGCTTAAGGAATATAATGTTGTTTTATTTATTATTAGGCATTTAAAACTTTTCTAAAATAAAGTTAATGAAGTATATGAATTAATTGTGGCATTCATGCTGGTGCATTTCTTTTGCTTGCTAGAATTCAAATTCAGGTTTGAATTCTCATGTTTGAATCCTTTTCTAGCAATCCTAAACCCCAAGCCTTTTCCCTTAACCCCTACCCTACCTAGCCAGCAGGCCCAACCCGCGCTGCAGCCCAACTGCGCGGCGAGCGGAGCCGCCGCCGGCCTTTCGGCCCAGCTCGCGCAAGCGCCGCTTCGCGGCCCATCCGGCCCGGCTCGGCCGGCCCACGGCCGCCGCCGCCCGCTCCCCCCTCCGCCCCGCCGGCCGCCGACCGCCGTGGCCCACACGTCATCCCCGTCCCCCGCGCCGTCCTCCGCCCGGACTCCGCGCCGCCGCCCGAGTCCGACGGGAGCACGCCTCCCTCTCGCGTGGCCCGCACGCCAAGGCGAGTCCCCGGGGCTATTTAAGGCGAGCCGCCACCCCCGGACCGCCTACCCGCCGCCACCCGAGCCCTAGCCGCCAAGCCTCCGAGCGCCGCCGACGCCGGAACCCTGGTTCCCCGCCGCCGCCGGCCGACTTCTCGTCTCCGCCGCCGCCCGTCGTTGCGACGCCGTCCAAGACCCTGCGCTTGGAGGTGAGCAACCCCCGCCGCATCGCTCGTGGTTGAGCTCCCGCACCCCAATGCCCTGGAGGTCTCGCCGGAGACCGCGACCCGCGCCGCCGTGCCGACCGGCCGCCCCATCGCCTCTCCGCCACGGCCGCCGCCCCTAGCTAGCCTCCCCGTCGCGCGCGCTATCTCCTAGTGTAAGGGACGCTCGAAATCGAGCCACCTAGTTCGAAACGAGGTGCTCGGCGAGAGCGCCGCCGTGCACCGCCGGCCGCCGCCGCCGCCGCCGCCGCTCAGCGCTTGCAGGCGTCCGTGGCTGCCGGATCTAGATCCAGCGATCTAGATCCACCCGCCGCTGCTGCTTAAACCGCAAGCGACCACAGCCGTTAGATCTAGATCCAACGGATCTAGATCAACCCAACCTAGTCAACAGGTCAATAGACCGCCAGCCCTGGCAATTTTGCAGAAAAGCTCCTGAGTTATCTATATTTACAAAAATACCCTTCCACCTTTAGAAGTTTTCTTACAGTTTAGTCCTTTTTCTTTATTTTAGCCCAAAACCTTTTCAGATCTTCACAGATTGGTCCCTATACCTTCCCTAAGCCATAACTTGGTCGTTTTAGCTCCGATTTTAGCGTTCTTTATGTCCACGCGTTCGTCTCGAAGCGTAGATTAGTTTTATGCTACTGTTTAGATCTGTTTGATCTGTCTGGTGACTGTTTCTTATTTATTCCCATCTCTAATCGTTCGAGGGATTTGAAGATCAAGTTGTGCAAGAGTTTGAGCAGCAAGGCTTTGTTGAAGGAAAGTATTCCTTGATGCATCCCGCTTGTCCTACATAACATGCATTTACATTCACTGTTCTTACTTTTCGCTTGCATTAATTTGATGGGAACCTATTAAGGATCATGCCTAGCTTTTTACTACCTTTACCTTGATTCCGGGAATTAAATTAATCTTGTGGTAGCTATTGCTTAGCATGCTCAACTGGGTTTGGTATTAATCAACTTGGTTAGCTTTTGTTATTCTATGTTCCGTTTATGAGCTTTTACTTTACAAGACCACTCTAATATGATAATCGGAACATGGAGAACCACCCAGGAAAACAGTACAACCACAAGAACTAATGGGCAATGGTCTTGGCTGAATAATTAGGAACTTTAGCTTGGGATGGTCTTACCTGATAAGGACAAGGGATCGGCGGTACTGTGGGGTATGGACTCGCTCTAGCAGGGGGTTGGGTGAGTTATTCTTTTATGGTGGGGTATCGACCTGCTAGGGGACTTTATACCTTGCTAACTGATCCGGACCTTGTGGGTCATAACTTGCTAGGGAACCTTTGTAAAGGCCATGTAGCGTCCCTATGCAATCACACCTCAGAAGTGTGATATGGTGTCTTGCAAACATCGCATGGTTGGGTCCAAAGTTCTTCGGAGCTTTTACGCTACTTGTGGTGAAAGTGTACAACCTCTGCAGAGTGTTAAACTAATCGATTAGCCGTGCTCACGGTCAAGAGCGGCTTTGGACACTCACATGATTAAATTATGGAACTTTAATGTTTAATTGCTGTTTTATTCATTATTTATGATGCTTATATCTTATTAATTGGGTTGGTATGAACTTACACCTTTAGTAATCAGGTTGCTAATAAAACTTGACCAACTAAAATGCTAAAGTGCTTGAACCTTAGCCATCCACCATATGGCCTTGCATGTTATGTTGTTCTCTCTTGCTGAGTACGATATGTGCTCACGCTTGTTTATTCTCTTGCATCTACAATACTCGGATTTGCTGCTCAGACTGGGAGAACTTTGAAGATATTCCAGGAGATTTCCAGGGGTTCTAGGTGTGCGTAGTCTTCAGTCAGCTGCCTGTGGAGGTATTTTGTCCGCTGCGAGAACTCGTTTGTTTAAGATTCGTTTAAGACTATGGTTTGTAATAACTCTTTTTTCGTGTGGCACTGTTTTTGGTATTCATAATGTCTAAGCGTGTGTGTAACTTGATCCTGGCGCACACGTGATCAATGCATTCGGTTTTGCCTCTAAAACCGGGTGTGACATCAAGCTCATTCGATATTAGCTTTCTCGAATTCGATCTCACATTTTTTCCTTTCGCCCTCTTTTGTTCTTGGTAGGCTCTAGCTGCTGAAATCTTGATCCCCGTCGAAGATCAATCAACATCTTATTTCCTCTGGCCCGTAGGAGTTTCCGATCCCTCCGAGTTTATTGCAGCCGAATCCCAGGGGATTCCCTTCAAGACATCATTGACGAAGCCTCACGAGTGGCAGGACACTTTCAAGAACTGGCCTCTGCCCCTAATTGCAGACTGGAGAAATTGGCACAAGAGAGTACTTGATGACGACAGCCCCAAGACAAAAAAAACTGGGACAACCTTCGTATTTATCATTGCTTAGAATTGTCCCTAGCCGAAACACCCAAAGATGAGGGCCTTTTGATTGCGGCCTCCCACTTTTGGTCTAACGGCGCAAACGCCTTCCTTTTCGGCCATGGGCCAATGTCCCCCACCTTGGCCGATGTTTACATGATAACCGGCCTGAAAGTCACAGGAACCGTAAGTACAAGGGCTCCTCCAAGCAAACAAGAGTAAAGTCAGGAGTTGGATACAAGAGATATATCCAAAACCATATGTCTGATGGCCCTCTGACAGATGTTGAATACAGAGCTTTTCTGAACATGTGGCTATGCAGATTTATCTTTTGTGGCAAAGCCAATGAGCCAACCCTGAACCATATTGTGATGGCCGAAGACCTAGCTGCTGGTACACCTATCCCCCTTGGGAAGTACCTTCTAGGAAGTGTCTATCATATGCTTCATCAAACCACCTATCTGATGCACACCAGCAAAAAGATCCCCTATGTCAATGGCCCTTGGTGGTTTGTTCAGATGTGGCTGCAATTATACATGCACCAGATTGTTGCCATTGACCTCAACAATCGGCACTTTCCTTCAACCAACTACATGGAAGGAGAAACCCAGAGCACCAAAGGCTGCCAAACCTATGGAGAAGCTGCTTCCACTGTGTCTATCAACAAAGACATTGGTCAACTATTTGAGCTCTTCTTCAGAGGTTTTGCCAATCCTCTTTGGTTCCCATATCTGGACAATGACAAACGGACTCTTCCTTGTGAATTTAGTTTTGAAACTGGATGTAATGATGTACATTCCATAGCAATCTTCAATGCTTTCATTCATCCCTGTATTCTGCTAGCAGAATTCTGTGGAGGAAGGCTGGTTCACACTACTTTTGAGTACTACCAGCCAAACATGATGGCCAGGCAATTAGAATGTGGCCAAGTGCCCACAAGGCTATTTCTCCATGAATTTCTCAAGCCCAGAGAGGATATCAAGGAATCCATAGAAGCAAGAAGGATTTTTGAGTATAAATGCAGCACGACTTTTTATGCACCCAAGCCCTTTGTGCCACAAACATTTGCTCATCCTTCTTTCATCCTTTGGTGGCAAGAACTTCATGATCACATTTTTGACATGCCAGTACACCCTCTCTGTCTTGAATTAATGCCTGACTTCCAACCAACTTTAGAGGTAATAGGTTCATCTCCCTTTCTTACATCTGTTTTTAATCATACTCCTCCTCACTAATCATGATTCTGTCATTCTGCAGGATACAGTACCTGCCCCACTTGCCAGGACAATCCTCTATAAGATTGAAGGCCCAATCTCTGCTTTGGGATGTAGATCCCCTACTCTGGCTCAACTAATGTCTAGCCATGCCACGCTAGATCCAACTCTCATCAGGCCAGCTTCTGATAAAAGGAAAGCCCCATCTCTAATTGCTTCTTCAACTGTCAAGAAGAAAAGAACAAGCAAAAAGCTACTTATTCAGGTCAGAACACCTTCCCTCGTGAACATAAGCCATTCTTCATTCTGATCACCTTTATCTTTACATGATTTCAGACCAAAACACAGCAACTAGTGATTATCACAGATTCTGCCAATGCTTCATCAACTGGTAAAATTTTCACATCTTATTCCTCAATCATTTTTCTTCATTGGCACTTACCCCCTACTTGTTAGTCGCAGAGGAAACTTTGGTGAGTCAAACTGTGGGGAGTTCTTCTCCTCATCATGATTCAATTCCATCCTCACCAAGGATTCAACCATCTTCTCCTCAACCAGAAGTCTCAGCTTCACCAAGAAATCATCTAGTTTCTCCTCAGCCAGACATACAAGAGCCTTCCCCTGAGCCCGAGAAGCTTCCTCCTCCCATTCGGGAAATTAGGAATGATGTAAGCATATGCATCAATCTTTTCTATTTTCATCTAATAGATCATCATTAATTCGGCAGGAACTTCTTTTTAGGAGAAAACTATGTCATCACCCAGTTATTCCATTGTTGTGGATGATTTGGTTGCCGAAAAAGGAGATGAAGCATCTTCTAGCCAAGCTTTATCAGAGAAAATCAAGCAAAGCTGAAGGAAACCCTCTCCTTGCTGCAAAGGAACGTACAAGACCATGTCAGGGATGCTGATCTTCTAAGAGAAGCGCTTGAACTCATCGATCAAGATCTCCCTGCTGATATCAAGGCTTCTTTAGAACCCGTTTCTCAATTGGATAATCACTTTGCAGCAGTAAAACAGGCTTTGAAGAACCAATCCTCCCAACCAGCCTTGGAACAAAGGAGAGCTACGACCAAGCAATCCGTGAAAGATTTGCATGCTCAAATTCAGAAAAATAAGGAATTGCTAGTCAAATTGCAGCCTGCACTCGAGCAGAAGAAAACCAGAAAAGCTACATTGGAGGCTGAGCTGAGAACCTTGACAGCTGAGATTAAAGCTGATGAGAAGAAGATAGCTGAACTTCCTGAATCAACAGAGAAAATACGAAAGGAAGCTTCAGCAGCCCTAAATGCAGAAAGGCAGCTCAAGACAAAGCTCTCTGCTCTGTCTAAAACCCAAGAAGCTAATCAGAAACTATTGGAGAATATCAACAAGATCATATCAGATGCCACCAATGTAATCTCAAAATACTTGGGTGTGTAATTGTAACAAACAATTTGTAGCCGAATGTTCATCAACTCTGTAGTTTTGCTCTCTGTTAATCTTTGTTCCCCATATTTGTTTTGCCTTATTTTGATAAGTAGCCTCTGGATGATTCATTCGGCAATTCTGACCATAACAGTGTCAGACCCAAAAAACGACTCAACCACAGCACAGCCGAATCTCAACCAGTCAAACCGAATATGACTCAGCATGAATCCCAAACGACTCGGCGACCGTTCGGTCGAAGGAGTCTCTCCACTTCCTAAATTTCTTGGGATATGCGCCACGATCTCGGGCCACGATCTCTTCGTCAGTTCCATAAATAAGGACCTCGGGTGCCCTTAGCCTTTCACCAAATCCTCTGCCTTCTAAGCCTCTGCTAACCCGAGCTCTTTCTCTTCAGTACTAGAACTCCCAAGAACTTCATGGCCAACAGCGGCAACAAACGTCCGTCCAGCGACGAAGCTGAATGGAGCCGCGCCGGCGCTCATCGGAGGTGGTGATCGTCGGCTTCTTCACCACCTTCTTTTAGATCTTGTTTCATCCCTGACGATTTTCTTTGCGCTTTCAGGCTCATCTGATGGAACCCCACCCCTGCTCCAGCTGCAACTCCGGCCATGGCGAGTGACTCCTCGGGGTCATCCAGCTGCTCCTACTCCTCCAGGTCTTCTAGCGGGGACTCACACTACACCGATCGAGACGCCCGCAGGTTCCGAGAGGAACGCGACGCGACCTGTCACGAACTGGAGATCATCTCCAAGCAGGCCAGGATTGCTAAGCTCGAGTGGCAGCATCAGCGCAAGCAGCTGCTCGAGGCCATCGATGGTGAGTCCTGCAACTTGCTCAATTTCAACTTAATCTTGAACTAACTGTCGTTCCTCTGTGACCTCCGTAGATCGCGATGCCGAGCTCAATTGGTTAAAGGCGCTGGCCAAGAAGCTGGCAAACAAGGTGAACGCTCCTGGAGACACGCCGGAAGTTCGCCCTGGCGCGGTGATAGGCCGCGTCGATGAGGTGGCCTGCATGGTGTCCGTCTGGGCACCGCCTTGGGCCTAGACGCCATGTCAACGCGCACCGGCATAGACTACTCCAGGCAGCCGCCCGGCTTCGACGGTGGCGTGCCGAAGGACCTTGACGACATCGAGGCCACTGTGGAGCACCTCGATGGCCATGGCGCCGCCATTGCCGATTCCATCCACCCCAGTCTGTTCTGAACAGGATGTTTGATTAGTTTGTACTAGGGGTCATGGAATTTCAGCAATGAAATGAGAATTTATCCTTTGCATTTGTCTTTATAACTTTTCTAATTTGTGCATACGAATCTTCATTGTTTTTGAAAGCATTCGAGAACCTTTCCTCTAGCCGAATACGCACAAAATTTTTGCCCCTTGGCGCAGAATTCGCAGAGAATCCACATTCGGGAATCATGAACACTGTTTCGTTGAAAAAACCTTCGCATTCAAGAAAAAACCCCCGTCGTTTGGTATTCTCATCAATGCGTTGTGACAACCCGCCCAGGAAAATACCGTACTATCACCTAAACCAATCCACTTTGGTCATTAAGCGATGATAAAGTATCATCCTGTCATTAGTCGTCGGGTTAACACCCGGTAAATCACTTAAATAGCAACAAGGATCGACATATATGCATTAAATTTCACTCAAAGGCGAGTCCAGAGATACAACATTATTAAAATCCAAAATTTACCCCGAAGTGTTTAATTATTACAAACCGAAGTTTTTGTCATAGCAACATAGTTCAGAGTTTTTCGAAACAGCGGAAATTAACTAAGCGGAATGCGAGAACACCACGGGAGGCCAGCCATGATGCCTTCGGTCGTCATCCTCCACCCACTCCAGCTCCCAGTCGGGCGGGATCTCTTCGGGCCACACATCACCGAAAGCATTACCTAGATCAACATATTATAGCAAGGCTGAGTATAATAATACTCAACAAGACTTACCCTTCGGTGATAACTACTTCACCAACTCTAGACATGAAAGGCTTTCTGGCCACTGGGTTGATTTTGCTAAAAAGCAACAAAGTGTATGTCCTTACTTTCAAGATTTTAGCACAAGTTCTAGTGGGTTTAATCTGTACTAAATTAGCCATATAGTACAAACAAGGTTGTACAATACAATTGATCAAACATAGTATTCATCAACTTCCATCATTAGGGATCTCATGGCTAGTGTAGTAAGTAGTCTCAGATAACGGTGAGAGGCCAACAATCGATTGATTCAAACCTTGCAAGGTAGACCTAAACACATGGTGGGATACCCCTCGCGAGGACCACCACCAAGCGGTTCCCAAAACTCTTCGGGTTGGGATCGAATCTTACTGTCTTTGGTGCAGGCTATCCGACATACCCCGCGAGGCACCCGGACTCACCGTACACCACCGGTAGCTAGCCGTGAGACGTATCCCAAGAGTAGTAATAGTAGGATCCCTCGCCACCTCATTAAGGTACTAAGCTTACTGGTCCCATTCCTGACAAGTGCTTAGTACGTTCAAACACTTAACCCACAATAGCCACTGGACCTGAGCCCAAATCCCATGCTCTTACCACATGAGCACATTTAGGGAGATCTTATGATTCTTATCTAGGAACCTATTCTTGCGAGTGACATCATCACCCGACATGTAAAGGTCCTATAGCTTAGCAGCTATCGACCTATCATACTAGTAAGGACAAAGGTACATAGGGATCGTGCATCTAGGGTTCCATACAACTCCTGAACATAAATGCACAAGCATCCATAGATAAATGAATAACAAAACTTGAAAACTGGGTCAGATGCATTGGGGCTTTCCTTTGTCAGCTATGTTAGCCTAAGCCCCTCGGTGTCGTCGAGCACTTCCACGTACTGCAGTGAAGCTTCTGCTCCTCCTTCCTCGGATTCCGGAACGTGTGAGTAGTCACCGTCAGGAAAATCTACACGGAATGCAATGCAGGGTTCAGGTGATGTGACAGTTTGTTTATCTTATCCAACTCTTGTTGGTCATATTCATCTTAACAAATAATTAAATAATAAAATCCTTTTATGAAGATTATTAGTGATATGTGGTTTATTCTTTTCTTGCACACTTGAATTAATGCTCTTTTTATACTTGATACTTCATGTGAAGGTTTATTCCTTTTACCTCTTACTAGTAAAGGGGTGTACAAAGATATTTATTTATAAATTAATTCCTTATCAGTAAGGGTGTGTTTTTAGTTTTAATTAAGTTAGGTAACACTTCCCCAAAAGGGAAAGGAAATAAAATGCATTTTCCTTATTTAATCCATCTTTAATCTACAAAAGACTTTTAAACCTTTTGATTAAACAATAAATCACTAAAAATTTAAAGAAAGGTTTCTTAAGCTTTAACATGCCCAAGCTAGGCCTCTAAACACATATACAAAGCTTGGGAAGCTAGAAATTAAATTACTTTGGAAAGTAACAAAAGACTAGCTAGCAATCAAATTAAATGCATACAAAAATAAATAAGCGTCAAAATGCTTCAATTTTTCTCATGCATGTTCTCTGGTCCTAAACAAGCCTAAAGAACCAGCAAGGACACCTAGAAGCTCTACTGATCTTGCTTTATTAATTTACAAAGGAAAACATGCACAAATTAAGAATAAATATTTCTGTTAAACCAGAAATCATCATTAATTCACAAGAGGGGTGATTTAGCATAAAAAGAAAGCATGCACAAGTTGGGCACAAAAACATAAATAATTTTGGCGACAAAAATCATCTAAGTAGATTCTGCACAAAGGGAAAACAATTTATATAAAAAGACTTACTTCACAAATTTGTGCATTTTTTGGCACATGAGCTAGTCATGACATGATACACAACATATCAAAAAATTGGACACAGAGGATTTATAGATTTTCAGTTATGGCAGATCTAGGTTTCTCACATTCCTATTTTTCATGCTCAAAATATCAAGAATCAGACCATGTGAGTATAACAAAAGTTGTAGTATTTTTTACCACGAATCTAATAAAATTTTGATTGCAATTTTTTGAGTACTCTACCAATTTCTACACATTATACAAGTTTCTGCAACACGGTGTTCACTATTGAAGATCCATCTTTCAACCGGTTCTTAGAATTTCCTACAGTCTTACAGATAGATACCTAGTTTGCGCTAAACACCCTGCAAAGAGGTCGGGCGTTGCAATTGGGCCCTTGGCCATGGGAGGCGGCGGGCTCGCCGGAAATCCAGCGGCTCCAGCGGCGCTCCCGGCCGGGAAATGGCGTGGAGTCGAGCACATGCTCACCTAGGACCGACTGGTGGCCGAGGTTGGGGTGGATGGGCTACGGGCATGGGAGTTCGACGGCGGCCGGCGGCAGTTGCCGCGGCGGCGCGGGCTTCGGCGATGAGGGCGCACGTGGTAGAGAAGGCGCGACCTTGGGAGCACGAGAGAGGTGTATGGACGGCGCCCAACTACTTGGTGGTTAGGGACGGCTTGAACTACAGCTCGGCGGCGTCGGCACTCATGGCGGGCGGCGCAGTGAGGAGGACGGCTCAGACGTGCGGGGTTGGGGAAGAAGGGCGGCGGTTAAATAGGCCGCCTCGGCCTGGAGATGACGGCGGCGTGACCCAAGGCCGTAGCACAGCGCACGCGGGCGAGGAGACGCGGACGGACCGCCGGTCGAAGGGGGGCATCCGGCCGTCGCACGGCGCGTGCGGCGCGGTCGGCGCGTGGCGCGGTGCCCGACCCCCGCGCGCCGTGGGGCGCGGGCGTCTCGGCACGCGCGCGACCTAGGGGCGTGGTCGACCTCGGGCGCGGGGGCGTCGGGAGACGCGCGGGCGCGCGCCGAGGGCCGGCGGCGCGCGGCCGGCGACGCGCGACGCATGGGCGCGCGACGTCGCGACGTGACGGTGCCCCGACTAAACAGTTTCGCTGAGCCCAACTTTGGATTCAATTTACTCCAAAGATTTGAATAAAAGCTGACCTGACTATGAATACGAAAGTTGTCGATCTGACCATCCTCTATCATTTTCAAAAAGGCTCTACGGGGTTTTTTCAACAGATTTTGCAAGAAATAGTTGCCAACTTTGAATGCCAACACTTGTTCATGAACAGCAGATGCTGACCTTGGGTCAAGTCTTTCATCCTTTTCCTCTCCAAATTTGAAATGCCAATCTACATGAAAGTTGTGTCCCTCAACAAGATGGATAACTTTCCTAAAGGTAGAATTTTAAGTGTTTGAGTGAATTTTGGTGAACGGGGCAAAAGTTCCGAAGGACAGCTATGGACACTAGGGGTGAAGTGGGGTTTTACCAAGTCTTTGACCATGGGTTGGCCCCACAAGTGTGTCGACTAGGAAAAAGGGTTCAAAAGAGTTGGTTGGTGAGTTTTTCGAGGTGAGGGCCCAGGTTGACCGTGATTTGACCACTGTCAGCCGGTTTGACCGGCGGTTAGGGTTAATTAAAACTTGGGGCGTCACAGCCTACCCCCCACCTTAAACGGAATCTCGTCCCGAGATTCGACTTGAGAACAATGAGATGGGGAGGATAACTCACGGTTTCGAGATTGCAGGAAGCCTGGATACTTAGTGTTGAGGTAGTCTTCTGTCTCCCAAGTTGCTTATTCTTCCGTGTGATGACTCCATTGGATTTTGTACATTCGTACTGTTTGTCTTTGGGTCCTTCGCTCTTTTTGGTCTAATTCTCTTAATGGGTGCTCGATGGGTGAGAAATCCGGCTCAATCCAAGCATTAGCTTCTGTGATGACTTCGTTCTCTAGCACAGGCATTCCCTTCTTCAATTGAGTTACATGAAACACATTGTGGACTGCGGAAAACCGTTCAGACAATTGGATACGATAAGCCACTGACCCACATAGTTCTATGATTTCATAGGGTCCAATGTAGCGTGGAGCTAGCTTTCCTTTGACACCGAACCTCTGCACACCTTTGGTGGGGGACACCTTCAAATACACGTAATCTCCCACTTCAAAGTGTCTGGGTGCGGTTCCTTTATCATGGTAACTCTTTTGTCTCATCTGAGGCATCTTCAAATTCTCTCTTATCACATGTACCTTTTCTTCGGCATCCTTAACTAGATCTGGACCAAAGAGTGTCCTTTCTCCGGTTTCCAACCAGTTCAGCGGAGTGCGGCATCTTCGTCCGTACAGAGCATCGAACAGTGCCATCTTCAAACTGGCTTGATAGCTATTGTTGTAGGAGAATTCTGCCAAGGACAAACACTTGTCCCAACTCTTGTCAAAGTGCAAGATGCTTGCTCATAGCATTTCTTCCAAAATCTGATTTATCCTTTCCGTCTGACCATTGGCCTGCGGATGATAACTGGAACTGCGAATTAGCTTCGTTCCTAAGCACTTGTGCAATTGCTCCCAGAAGCGAGCTACAAACTGCGTTCCTCTATCATAGATTATAGTTTTCGGAATTCCATGCAAACGAATTATGTGGTCCATGTATAACTCTGCATATTGCTGCACTGAATATGTGGTATGTACTGCAATGAAATGAGCAGTCTTGGTGAGTCTGTCTACGATTACCCAAATAGAATCTTTATTTCTAGCTGTCAGGGGTAAACCCACAATGAAATCCATACTAATGTCATCCCACTTCCACATGGGTATCAACAGGGGTTGGAGTACACCTGCCGATTTCAAATGGCTTGCTTTCATCCGGTGGCAAGTATCGCACTCGGCTACATACTTGGCTATATCAACCTTCATATTGGACCACCAGAAATTCTGTTTCAGATCTTGGTACATCTTGGTACTACCGGGATGAATAGAGAACTTGGACATATGAGCCTCATCCAGAATGATCTTCTTAATTTCCGGATCGACAGGAACCACAAGGCGTTTCCCAAACCAGACCACATCCTGGTGATCTTTATGGAAACAAGTATACTTGGGATCTCGCTCTGCTAGTTTCTGTTTGATGGTTTGTATGTCTTCATCATTGCGTTGAGCAGTGACAATTCTATCGTAAAGATTGGATTCTGCCGTTAAGGCATAAAGATTTCCTTGCGGTACCACTTCTAAGTTGAGCCTTCTCATTTCTTCACATAATGGGTCACTAACTGGTGCTAACTCTAGATGGTTGCAGTGAACTTTGCAGCTAAGAGCATCCGCAACAACATTCGCTTTGCCGGGGTGATAGTGCACTTCTAGGTCATAATCTTTAATTAACTCGAGCCATCTTCTTTGCCTCATATTCAATTCTGAATGGGTAAATATGTATTTGAAACTCTTATGATCAGTGAAGATGTTACAACGATTACCCATCAGATAATGCCTCCATATCTTGAGAGTGTGGACAACAGCAGCTAACTCAACATCATGGGTAGGATAATTGATATCATGAGGTCGAAGTGCCCATGAAGCATAGGCAATGACTCGGCCTTCTTTCATAAGAACACAACCGAGACCTGTGCCTGATGCATCACAGAAGACCTCAAAAGGTTTGGAATTATCTGGTTGCACTAGCACTGGGGCTGAGGTTAAATGTTGCCACAAGGTGTGGTAGGCTTTCTCACATGCTTCGCTCCACATGAACTTCACTCCTTTCTTCAGCAGTTCGGTCATAGGTTTCGTGATTCCAGAGAAGTCAGGAATGAATCGACGGTAGTATCCCGCCAATCCTAAGAAACTGCGGATTTGGTGTATGGACTTGGGTGGTTTCCAATCCATCACCTCTTGAACTTTGCTAGGATCTACGGAGATACCATCTTCGGAAATGGTGTGCCCCAAGAATTTCACACTCTTCAACCAGAATTCACATTTGGTGAACTTAGCATAAAGCTTATGATCTCGCAAACACCGAAGGACAACTCAGAGATGTTTGACATGTTCTTTCTCATTTTTGGAATAGATGAGGATATCATTGATAAAGACCACTACGAATTTGTCGAGTTCCGTCATAAACACTGAGTTCATGAGGTACATGAAGTAGGCTGGGGCATTCGTGAGACCAAAGGACATTACCAAGAACTCGTAAAGACCATAACAAGTGGAGAAAGCGGTTTTAGGAATGTCACAAGGTCAAATCTTGATTTGATGGTAACCAGAACGAAGGTTGATCTTGGAGAAAACTTTGGCTCCAGCCAATTGATCAAAAAGAACATCGATTCAGGGAAGAGGATATTTGTTCTTGATGGTGACTGTATTGAGCGGTCGGTAATCCACACACAGTCTCAAGCTAACATCTTTCTTTTTGACAAAAAGAGCGGGACAACCCCAAGGAGAAGAGCTCGAGCGAATATAAACCTTATCTAACAGCTCCTGGAGTTGATTCTTTAGTTCGGCTAATTCCTTGGGTGGCATACGATAAGGTCTTTGGGAAATGGGTGCAGTACCCGGTTGGAGTTCAATTACAAACTTAACATCTCTGTCTGATGGCATAACAGGCAACTCATTAGGAATGACATCCGGATACTCACACACTACTGGAATTTCATCAAGAGGGGAGATAATAGTGAAATAGGCACAAGAATCGGTACCGTCCTTGGAAGGTAGGTACAAGGTAGTGTGCCCGACCGTAGGTGAATTGATCTCTACAACCCTATCTGATATATCTAGAACCACCTTATGTTGGGTCATCCAATCCATACCGAATATAACATCCATGCCTTCCAATTTTATGGTTATGAGATTGGATTGAATAACCTTGCTTCCCAACCTTAAAGGAACCCCAAAATTACTAGGTGAGAAGAGATGTTTCCACCTGGTGTGATAATTTTATAAGCCGATTTGGTTTGCATTCCTTTTAGACCCAATTTGCCTAATAGATTCTCACTTATGAACTGTGGGTAGCTCCCGAATCAAATAAAATCTTAACAGGAGTGTCGTTGATAGAGAATGTACCCATGAGCACTGAAGCTCCCTCAGGAATATCACCCATGGTGGTGAAGTTCAGCTTGCCTTGGCGTACTTGCACCATAGGCTTCTTAGCCGGAGTGGCTGGCTTATTCCCTGCACCTTGATTCTGTGGGTTGGGCTTGATCTGCCGGGGTTTGGGACAATCACTGATGTAATGCCCCGGTTGACCACAGTTGAAGCAACGACGATCACCAACGTTGCGAGGAGGTGCATTAGGCTTCGGAGCCTGCTGTTGAGCTTTTCGGAACTGGAAGTTCCCTGAGGGTTTGCTCTGGGATGGCTTCATCGTCCAGCGTCCAGTTGAAGATTGCTATTATGGGTTTGCAACGTTCTTCTTCACAAAGCGAAACTTCTTATTAGTTCCGCTGCCCGGAGCAAAACCAGACGGCCTCTTCTTGTCCCCGTGGGCCTTTTTCATGGCATCCTCTTGGGAGATAGTCTTGTTCACAAGCTAATGGAAATTTGCCGGCTCAAGCAGGTTCAGTCGCTTGTACAACTTGCCATCTAGCCCATCGCGGAATCTTTCCATCTTCTTTGCATCAGTGTCTACGTGATGCCCACCATATTGGCACAAACTGTTAAACTTTTGGGCATAACGGTACACCGTATCGGACCCCTGCCTAAGGGCCAACAACTCCCTCATCTTCCTATCCATTAATCCCTTGGGGATGTGATGGCTCTTGAAGGCTTGCTTGAAATTATCCCAAGTTACAGCACGCCCTCGCTGCATCGACTTGAAATGATCCCACCACATTAAAGCTTCTCCTCGCAGTTGCAGAGCTGCGAAGTTGGCTTTGTTCTCCTCGGAGCAAGGCAGCACAAAGGCAGAGAACTTCGCCTCGATGGCCTTGATCCAAGCTTCAGCTTCCAGGGGGTCTTCCGCCTTGGAGAAGGTCGGTGGCTTCATCCCGATGAACTGAGCATACGTGGTGACCTGATTCGGCCCCTCAGGATTGGCCCCGTGTGGCGACCCTCGGTTCATCTGCTGAGCGATCTGCTGCAGCGTCTGCAGGATCTGGCGCAGCACCTCGGTTTGTGTGGCCATGAAGGCCTCCGACGACGTCATGGGCGGTGGTGGCGGCAAGTCACCGCTACCGTTTGCTCCGAACCTGTTGGGAGAGCTGCGCGTGGTTCCCACCATCTGAAATGCGAGCCTTATTAGTCACATAACCAAAAGCTTGTAAATGATGACAAGTACGATCATACATAACCACAGCTCATTAGCATTTATATGATGATGACAGCAACAGTCGAAAGGTATCACATAGCCAACAAATAGATTCATAGAATCGTTCTTCAACATGGTTAGGAAATGCGACCACTCGAGTAGCTCGAGCCAACTTTCCACCTGGGGCAATCCTTCCCTTTCGGTGCCAGCGAAGGTGATGTGCGAAAGAACACCTGGTTGTTTGGCAGACGATTGATGCCCCTAAAAAATTCTTTGGCTTACCAACGCGTATGTGAATGCAAGTTTTGGCAAGCGTATCGAATTTCAATTCAAACACAACATGCTTAAGCATTCATTATTACAACAAGATGGATAGGGTCCAAGGACACTACAATACTCAATTTTGAAAACATCATGATACCACTGAGTTACAATGCAATCTCATTGCACGACAGCATACTCCTAAGCGGACTACTACACTCATCCCGTAGATGACACCTAGGAGCACCTTCCTTCTTGATGTCATTCACTGGCATCCTAGTTACCCACTGAAGCACCACTGCCCGCAGGCGAGTCTGGTGGAGTCGATAACGGTGGTCCCGCCTGGCTCGTCTGATCCAGACCAGACAGACCCTGCTGCTCCTCCAGGTGTGCCTGTACTGGAGGTAGTGGCTGTAAGGCCACTATAGCCTGCAAGGCTGTCTCCTGCACCTCGGCCTCCTCCACCTGCTGTTGCATATTAGCAATGTTCTGAAGTAGCGTCAACCTCTCAATCTCATACGCATCGGCATTCTCCACCAGGGTGTGAACCTCCGCCTCCAGATCTACAATCCTCTGCAGGTGGTCGCCTCTCTCTAACTCTAACTGGAATCTCCTAGCACGCAGCCTGTCATTCTCCTGCTGCATCTGAGTAAGTGTAAAGTTCAGCTGCAGATGGGCTGCTGATAGCTACTGCCAATCCCGCCTAGCTACCTCCAAACGCTGCCCGATAATCGCTGCGGTATTATAGCGTAGCCCCTGAAGTGCGAAGACAACATTAAGACAACGAGCCAGCGTCTGCGTGATATCCAGCGGCTCTGCTAGCAACAACAGCTCTCGTAGGTGATCCATATGGTCCAACCATGCCGGGTCGTGAGGACTCACAGCAGGAAACAGCTTGAATGGAGAGAGAGCTACCACAGTGGGGTTGTCTTCGTGGGTAATAAATCCCCAGTAGACAAAACTCAAGTCGAACTAGTCGGCGTGGTCCGGGTGTGGCAGTATAGTGACGATCACTCTGCAACGGGGAACGCCATAATGCTCGAACTCAAAAACCTCGTAAGTCGGTGGAGTGGTGTAGCCAGCGGCGCTGAGTGCTTCCCACTCAAGGCGTGGAAACCCCTCCCAGTGCAACCCGCTGGTACGGATCGTACCGTCAGCGTCGAACTCGTGAAACACGGGGAAAGCCATCTGTACCAAAAATGTAACTCATGTCAGGTCTCAAGGAGAATGGCATGTCAAATGGTGATGTTCTGGCAGTTGTGAATAAAATTCATAACCAAAAATCCAGAACCCTACAGATTTTCCCCAAGTTATCCCGACTACTACAAGGTTTCTTTTACACACTTTTGGTTTTCAAAGGTTGAGCTAGATCAAGGAAACAAATGGAAGGATGCAAGTTTGGATGTGCCTAGAAAGGTGTAAACCAAACCAAAAGAAGCTATGATCGGAACTTGCGACTAAAAGCTAGACTGGGCAAGGAGCAATTGTTTTTAACAAACTGGTTTAGTTAAATTCCTAGCACGTGGTACAAAACAAGGTGAACAAGCTTTTTCAATCTTTTGGCAGCATGCCAGCTAAGCATGAGGGGTATTCTAGTTTATAAAAAGCACACACTAGCAAAATCTTCCTCATAGAGCATATAGGAGTTCTGTTTTGGGTCCATTTTAGTTGTTTCGATTGTTAATATGCATGCAAGACGTTCTATTCGACCTCACATGGCAATCAAGCCAAAATCGAAGTTAGTGCCGGTGGCAAGGCTTTTATTCATCTCTCCCTATAATATCTAGTCGAGAGCTATACGGTACTCGCTTAACGACTAACGAAGCGTTGTTATGTACCTGCAGAACACGAACCTTTCGTGCCAGCACGTCACGAAAGCGTCGACATACATTACCGTTCACTATAGAAATGACATCCATGCTTTAAGCCGCTACATGGACAGCGTCCAACCTTGGACACCCTCCGTTTGAATGGAGTGTATCCTTGCCTCGCATGATCGACATGCGGAATGCACACATATGAAACACGTGGCGACACACAACTCATAAACAGACGCGAAGATGGGATCCGTGGAATGGACCACTCCATCAACCCTCGCATTTCCCGTGATGCGGTACAGCACACATATAAACACGCGGCTCATCTAGTTTGGTTGTGCAAGAAAGTAAGTCTGACATAAAGTAATGTGCTGGGAGTTAGCAAAATAACCCATAGGTTAAATAAGCCACCCGAAAGAAACCAAAAATTCCCTCTCGGGCCTCTCGGTCTAGTTTATGCTTAGCGGACCAACGTGTTTTGGAAAATCAGACAATCTTGGCAAATTTTATTCAAAAACCAGTGATTAAGGTTATTAATTAATCTTTGGTGCATATAATTGCTCTGATGCCAACTGTGATAACCCGCCTAGGAAAATACCGTACTATCGCCTAAACCAATCCACTTTGGTCATTAAGCGATAATAAAGTATCATCCTGTCGTTAGTCGCCGGGTTAACGCCCTGTAAATCACTTAAATAGAAACAAGAATCGACATATATGCATTAAAACTCACTCGAAGGCGAGTCCAGAGATACAACATAATTAACATTCGAAATTTACCCCGAAGGGTTTAGTTATTACAAACCGAAGTTTTTGTCATAGCAACGTAGTTCAGAGTTTTTCGAAACAGCGGAAGTTAACTAAGCAGAAAGCGAGAACACCACAGGAGGCCAGCCATGATGCCTTCAGTCGTCATGCTCCACCCACTCCAGCTCCCAGCCGGGCGGGATCTCTCTGGGCCACACATCACAGAAAGCATTACCTGGATCAACATATTATAGCAAGGCTGAGTATATAATACTCAGCAAGACTTACCCGTCGGTGATAACTACTTCACCAACTCTGGACATGAAAGGCTTTCTGGCCACTGGGTTGCTTTTGCTAAAAAGTAACAAAGAGTATGTCCTTACTTTCAAGATTTTAGCACAAGTTCTAGTGGGCTTAATCCTTACTAAATTAGCCATATAGTACAGACAAGGTTGTACAATGCCATTAATCAAATATAGTATTCATCAACTTCCATCATTAGGGATCTCATGGCTAGTGGAGTAAGTAGTCTCGGATAACGGTGAGAGGCTGACAATCGATTGATTCAAACCTTGCAAGGTAGACCTAAACACACGGTGCGATGCCCCTCGCGAGGACAACCACCAAGCGGTTCCCAAAACTCTTTGGGTCGGGATCGAATCTTATAGTCTTTGGTGCAGGCTATCCGGCATACCCCGTGAGGCACCCGGACTCACCGTACACCACCGGTAGCTAGCCATGAGATGTATCCCAAGAGTAGTAATAGTAGGATCCCTCGCCGCCTCATTAAGGTACAAGGCTTACCGGTCCCATTCTCGACAAGTGCTTAGTACGTTCAAACACTTAACCCACAATAGCCACTGGACCAGAGCCCAAATCCCATGCTCTTACCACATGAGCAATCCATTTAGGGAGATCTTATGATTCCTATCTAGGAACCTATTCTCGCGAGTGACATCATCACCCGACTTGTAACGGTCCTATAGCTTAGCAGCTATCGACCTATCATACTAATAAGGACAAAGGTACCTAGGGATCATGCATCTAGGGTTCCATACAAATCCTGAACTTAAATGCACAAGCATCCTTAGATAACTGAATAACAAAACTTGAAAACTGGGTCAGATGCACCAGGGCTTGCCTTCGTCAGCTATGTTAGCCTGAGCACCCTCGATGTCGTCGAGCACTTCCACGTACTGCAGCGAAGTTTCTGCTCTTCCTTCCTCGGATTCCGGGACGAGTGAGTAGTCACCGTGAGGAAGATCTACACGGAATGCAATGCAGGGTTCAGGTGATGTGACAGTTTGTTTATCTTATCGAACTCTTGTTGGTCATATTCATCTTAACAAATAATTAAATAATAAAATCCTTTTATGAAGGTTATTGGTGATATGTGGTTTATTCTTTTTTTGCACACTTGAATTAATGCTCTTTTTATACTTGATACTTCATGTGAAGGTTTATTCCTTTTACCTCTCACTAGTAAAGGGGTGTACAAAGATATTTATTTATAAATAAATTCCTTATTAGTAAGGGTGTGTTTTTAGTTTTTAATTAAGTTAGGTAACACTTCCCAAAAAGGGAAAAGAATTAAAATGCATTTTCCTTATTTAATCCATCTTTAATCTACAAAAGACTTTTAAACCTTTTGATTAAACAATAAATCACTAAAGATTTAAAGAAGGGTTTCTTAAGCATTAACATGCCCAAGCTAGGCCTCTGAACACATATACAAAGCTTGGGAAGCTAGAAAATAAATTACTTTGGAAAATAACACAAGACTAGCTAGCAATCAAATTAAATGCATACAAAAATAAATAAGCATCAAAATGCTTCAATCTTTCTCGTGCATGTTCTCTGGTCCTAAACAAGCCTAAAGAACCAGCAAGCACACCTAGAAGCTCTACTGATCTTGCTTTATTAACTTACAAATGAAGACATTCACAAATTAAGAATAAATATTTCTGATAAACCAGAAATCATGATTAATTCACCAGAGGGGTGATTTGGCGTAACAAGACAGCATGCACAAGTTGGGCACAAAAACATAAATATTTTTGGCTACAAATATCATCTAGGAAGATTCTGCACAAATGGAAAACAATTTATATAAAATGATTTACTTCACAACTTTGTGCAATTTTTGGCACAGAATCTAGTCATGATATGATACACAACATATCCAAAAATTGGACACAGAGGATTTATATATTTTGAGTTATGGCAGATCCAGGTTTTTCACATTCCTATTTTGCATGGTCAAAATATCAAGAATCAGGCCATGTAAGTATAACAAAAGCTGTAGTATTTTTCACCACGAAGCCAACAAAATTTATTTTGCAATTTTCTGAATTTTCTACGAATTTCTACACATTTTACAAGTTTCTGCAACAGGGTGTTCACAATTGAAGATCCATCTTTCAACCGGGTCCTTAGAATTTCGTACAGTATTACAGATAGATCCCTAGTTTGCGCTAAACACCGTGAAAAGAGGTCGGGCATTGCAATTGGGCCCTAGGCCATAGGAGGCGGCGGGCTCGTCGGAAATCCGGCGGCTCCGGCGGCGCTCATGGCGGGCGGCGCGGCGAGAAGGGCGACCGGACGTGCGGGTTTGGTGAAGAAGGGTGGCGGTTAAATAGACCGGCTCGGCCTAGAGATGAAGGCGGCGTGACCCGGGGCCGTAGCACGGCGCACGCGGGCGAGGAGACGCGGATGGACCGCCGGTCCGAAGGGGGGCGTCCGGCCGTCGCACGGCGCATGCGGCGCGATCGGCGTGTGGCGCGGCGCCGACCCCGCGCGCGCCGTGGGGCGCGGGTGCCTCGTCGGCGCGCGCGGCCTAGGGGCGGGGTCGGCCTCGGGCGGAAGTGGGCATTGGGAGGAGCGTGGGGCGCGGAAGCCTAGGGCCGGCGGCGCGCGGTCGGCGACGCGCGGCATGACGGCTCCCCGACTTAACAGTTTTGCTGAGCCCAACTTTGGATTCAATTTACTCCAAAATTTGAATTAAAGCTGACCCGACTTTGAATACGAAAATTGCCGATCTAACCACCCTCTATCGTTTTCAGAAAGGCTCTATGGGGTTTTTCTCAATAGAGTTTGCAAGAAACAGTTGCCACCTTTGAATGCCAACACATGTTCATGAACAGGAGATGCTGACCTTGGGTCAAGTCTTTCATGCTTTTCCTCTCCAAATTTGAAATTCCAATCATCATGAAAGTTGTGTCCCTCAACAAGATGGACAACTTTCTTAAAGGTAGAATTTTAAGTGTTTAAGTGAATTTTGGAGAACGCGGCAAAAGTTCCGAAGGACAGCTATGGACACTAGGGGTGAAGTGGGGTTTGACCAAGTCTTTGAACATGGGTTGGCCCCACAAGTGTGTCTACTAGTCAAAAGGGTTCAAACCAGTTGGTTGGTGTGTTTTTCGAGGTGAGGGCCCAGGATGACCATGATTTGACCACTGTCAGCCGGTTTGACCGGCGGTTAGGGTTAATTAAGAACCTGGGGCGTCACATCAACCAATTCCCAAACCTGATTCCTCTCAAAGTTCTCCAACTCCTCATGCATCGAATTAACCCAATTATGATCAGATAGTGTGTGTCTAATGTCTTTGGGCTCAAAAGTAGCAACAAATGCCGCATGAGCGAAATGAGAATTGTTCCGAACCCTCGACCGTGTAGTACGTTCATTCATGTCGCCGATGATCCTCGAAGCTGGGTGATCCGCTTGCACTCACCGGGGAGGTTCTCGCCTTGATGCTACCTCCCCCTCAACAACAGCTTCTCCTCGATCTTGGTTTGTCGTCATAGGTGTGGGAGAGGGGCCGTCCGCCACTATAGTCGAAGTAGTAGGTACATGTTCAGCTGGGGGCACCACACCGCCATCTTCATCGTCTCCAAGTTCATGCTCCTCCTCCTGAAAGATCTCCTCGCCAAGCTCATCATCACCTGCACACTCAAAGACAAGCTGACTATGTGGCTGTGTCTCATCGAAGGTTACCTCGCAAGTCTCCACGATTTGGTTAGCTTCAAGATCGAGCACATGATATGCTCTAGAGTGAGATGCATAACCAAAGAAAATACCATCAACCGACCTAGCCTCAAACTTGTCCAACTTCTTCCCTTTATTCAGAATACAGCACTTGCAACCAAAAACATGGAAGTGACTCACCTTGGTTGTGCGACCGTGCATTAACTCGTAGAAGGTTTTCTTCTTATGCACCCTGACGTAGATCCTGTTCGACATATAGCACGTGGGTATTCACCGCCTCAGCTCAGAACCTTCTCAGAGTCCTATGCTCGTCAAGCATCGTTCGAGCCATCTCACACAAGGTCCTGTTTTTCCTTTCCACAACACCATTCTGGGGAGGCGTATACGGACTCGAAAACTGGTGTTCAAGATCCAAGTCATGGCAAAAGGTTTCAAAACGAGAGTTTCTGAATTCTAAGCCATTGTCACTGCGGATTGCTCGTATGGCATCTCCGTGCCTCTCGTTTCTCAACCTCAACACAAGATCTCGAACAAAACCAAACGTCTCCCCCTTATCCTCGAGAAAGAACACCCACAAAAACCTAGAGTAGTCGTCCACCACAACAAGGACATACCACTTCCCACCCGCAAATTGCACATGAGCTGGGCCAACAAGGTCCATATGGAGTAGCTCGCATGAACGCTCAGTCATCACATCGGTGAGAGGTGGGTGAGAAGAGGCTACCATCTTGGCATGCCTACACAGTGCACAAACCAACTCTTTCTCAAGCCTTAACCGTGGCAATCCTCGGACCAAATTGAGTTTACTCAAGCGAGACAAAAGGTCAAAGCTCAAGTGACCCAACTTCCTATGCCACTTCCACAACTCACTCGAAGAACCAGCCAAGAAACAACGCTCAACACCAGAAGACTGAGAAAAATCAGCTCGAAATACCTGACCTTCGGGAACAACCATACAGACAAGGTCCCCTCGAGAGTCCAGAATCCGAGAACCACCAGGCCGAAACAACACCTCAAAACCCTCATCCAACAGTTGGGACACAAATAGCAAATTGTATCCAAGCGATTGAACAAGAGCAACACGCTTGAGAGTGATCTTGTCACTCACCTTAATCTCACCTTCTGAAAGCACACACCCACGCCCATTGTCCCCAAAGGTGATGTACCTCCTTATCACCACCGGGATGAGACTTGACAACCACCCCTTGTCTCCGGTCATATGCCTCGAACAACCGAAGTCAATAAACCAATTGTTCTTCAGTCTCCCACCTGAAATTAAAAAACGAGCACGTGAGCGAACAAACGACTCAGCACTAGGGTTATTACCAAAAGAGTAAAACTAGTGCCGAGCCATTTGCTCAAAAGTAGGGTTAGCACAATCCAAACCATCTTTCCTACCAAAGCTACCTCCGCGAATACCACCACGGTAACCTCCATGAGGCAACCAACCCTCTCTACCTAGAGGAGGACCGTAACCACGAAAATACAACCGTGGACCGTCCCTCTTCTCCATCTCAAAACTACGACTCCTCCCATCCTCGTATTGAGCATGAGGGGGAAAACGCCTAGCAAACTGACCTCCTGCAAACATGAGGACCATGTGTGGTTCAGGGACCGGTGGATGGTCGTTTCCTTGTGTGATGAGTGATTGACAATGTTGTGTGGACTGATTCTTGGCTAAGTATTGCAGGTGCAGGTTGCGGCATGACTGGTGTTGGTGCAGGTGAAGAACAAGCGTGAAAGGTCGTCGCCGGTGTGGCCTCCAAGTGTGGAGAAGACAAGTAGGCTTCGTTCGAGGGACCCGGTGGCCAACGGGGTCAAGTACGGGCCACATGGTAGCATGAACAACAAGATGAAGTCATGGACGGTTTCTTGGCTGAGCCTCAAAACCAAGGTCGAGCCGGGACTACGTGGGAGCCGAGTCATTAGTGGTGATTGGCGGAGGCTACACCGAGTTCGCGGGGTTTCCCGTGGTTTACCAGAAAACCATTGGGTTCCTTGGTTGATCCACAAAGCCAAGACTGAAGAACCGAAGTCGGAGTTGCAGCAGCTCCAGACCGGTCTGACCGTGGGTCTGACCGGTGGGTACCAGTCTGACCGCTGAGGAGCACCGGTCTGACCGGTGTGCGATGACGCAGTCCGGAATCTTCGAAGCGGAGGACACGCGTCGGGATCACATGGCTTGCGTCGAGGCTAAGCAGGGTGCGGTCACCGGGCATCCGTCTGATGGAGAAAATCGGAAGACTTACAAAACCGCCCTTGAGGGGCTTGTATCCCTAGTTATTAAGTAAGGGTATTTTAGGCTTTCGGTTGCCTCCATATAACCCATGAGGTGAGAGGATGGCAGCCATCTCTTGGAACCCCAATTCATTTGCTTTCCTATTTTCCCTTCCTATTTTCTTAGGATTTCCATAGGACTAGCTTGAGAGCTTCATGGTGAGATTTTGTGAGAGGGTCGGATGGTCGGGCAACAAGCTAGACCTTGTATGAAGCTCCTTGATATGTACAGATGATTCGGCGTGGTTCTTCAAGGCTTTGTTGTGTTGTTCCCGGTTGTTCTTGGTGGTGATTTTCGGAGCCCTCTCTTGGTGGTTTTCTCGGTGTGTTTTCGGGACCTTGCTCTTGGGGATTTGACGGGGGAAATTCGTGTGAACCCTTCGTGGTTCTTTTGCCTTTGATTCCCCTCCCAAATTCGTGAGTTAAGGGGCTCGATTTTGGGATTTTCGGCGTTCTAGGTTAGAGCAGTTCTTGGCGGGATTTCTTCGATTCCTCTCGATTTGACAAGTTTTTGTGGGATTAAACTTGGCTATGGACTCTTCATGAGGTGTTCCTAATATCCCCAAAGCCTTGTTCAAGTCCATGGAGTGATTCGGAAGATCGAGGCTTGGATTTGGGGGTGTTGACCCGCGGGTGCTATTCATCCCGAGAAGCCCAGGTCACACCGGTCTGACCGGCGCCTCTCACCGGTCTGACCGGTGCAACCCTTGTTGGGTTTTTGCTCAGGTGAACATTTGGGTGTGTTCGCTGTTGTCGTGTGTTGCTGCTGTTTCGAGTTTGGGTCAGTTTGCAGCTCGGTAGGCCTGTTTGGTGTTTTGGGGCTTTCTTGCTGAGACCGGTCTGACCGGTGTGTTGCACCGGCCTGACCGGTGTGGAGCCATTCTGTGGAAGTCGCCGGGTTTCACCAGCAGGGACCGGTCTGACCGGTGCTGCTAACCGGTCTGACCGGTGTTGGTCAGTGGACTCGAGTTTTGGTGTTCCGCTGTGTTCTCGGGTCTGTGAGGTTGGGAGTTGGTTCCTAGGTTCAGTAGCACTCCAGTGGCTGCGTGGACTTGGCCGACTTGGGTAGTGAGTCGGAGACGTGTGTTGAAAGCCGTGTTCGTCTTGTTGGAGTTCTCATCTCCTTCGAGAAAAAATTTTATCGGCTCCCATTCACTCCCCCTCTCTGGTTCGCTGCTTCGGTCCTTCAAGTGGTATCAGTGCCGGTTCGGGTCTTTATTGACTCTAACCAGTCTAAGATCCATTGATGGAGTACCAGGAACGGGGTTCGGATCCTACACACTTCGATGGCAAGAACTACCAGATGTGGAGTAAGCGGATGGCGGGGTTTCTACGCGGAAAGGGTCAGATCCTTTGGGATGTCACAGTGGACACAGGTTATGTCCATCCGATGAACTTCCTTGCTCCAAGATCGAGGGACATGTTCGACGCCAACAATAAGACGGTCGACTACTTGTTTCGTGCTTTGTGTCAGCCTGAGTTCGATCGGGTGAACACCGAGCACTTGACTTGTAGAATTTGGTCGGTGTTGAAGGAAGCTCATGTTGGGAATGCCCAGGTTCAGGCTCGGATGTGTGCAACCAACTGGAGAGAGTACGAGAACTTCACTCATCTCCCCGGTGAGTCCATTGATGCCTTGTTTCAGAGGTTCACTGTGGTTGTGAACAACATGAGGGCCAATGTCGACGTGCTCTCATACGATGATCATGATAGAGCTGTCAAGCTCTTACACTCTTTGGATCGTACGATTTGGGGCGGAAAGTTCGAGGCCATTGTGGAGTCGGAGAAGTATGACACTCTGACGGTGAACGAGCTGTTCTTGAAGCTCAAGTTGGCTGAGGTGGATAGGGGCATGACAGCCAAGCTCGAGGGCCCGACTGACTCTCATAGTCTTGCCATCGTCGGTGGTTCGAAAGGAAAGGCTAACACTTAACCATCCACCAGGATGTTCTCTATGACCTCTTTATTTTCTATGCCAGATAAGGAGTTCGATGTGCTTGGAGAGGATGAGTTTGTGTTGCCGACGAGGAGGTTCGAGAGGCTGCACGAGAACAGGGTGAACATGAGGAGGAACATGAGGACATGCTTCCAGTGCGCCAAGACGGGACACTTCATCGCCGACTACCCGTAGAAGGTCGAGAACAAGGATGGCTAAAAGCACAAGTCAAGAACGGATGGCAAGTACCGGTCGAGGCTGCGTGGACTTGGCCGACTTGGGTAGTGAGTCGGAGACGTGTGTTGAAAGCCGTGTTCGTCTTGTTGGAGTTCTCATCTCCTTCGAGAAAAAATTTTATCGGCTCCCATTCACTCCCCCCTCTGCGGTTCGTCGCTTCGGTCCTTCAAGTGGTATCAGTGCCGGTTCGGGTCTTTATTGACTCTAACCAGTCTAAGATCCATTGATGGAGTACCGAGAACGGGGTTCGGATCCTACACACTTCGATGGCAAGAACTACCGGATGTGGAGTAAGCGGATGGCGGGGTTTCTACGCGGAAAGGGTCGGATCCTTTGGGATGTCACGGTGGACACGGAGTTATGTCCATCCGATGAACTTCCTTGCTCCAAGATCGAGGGACATGTTCGACGCCAACAATAAGACGGTCGACTACTTGTTTCGTGCTTTGTGTCAGCCTGAGTTCGATCGGGTGAACACCGAGCACTTGACTTGTAGAATTTGGTCGGTGTTGAAGGTAGCTCATGTTGGGAATGCCCGGAGTTCGAGGCTCGGATGTGTGCAACCAAGCGGAGAGAGTACGAGAACTTCACTCATCTCCCCGGTGAGTCCATTGATGCCTTGTTTCGGAGGTTCACCGTGGTTGTGAACAACATGAGGGCCAATGTCGACGTGCTCTCATACGATGATCATGATAGAGGCTGTCAAGCTCTTACACTCTTTGGATCGTACGATTTGGGGCGGAAAGTTCGAGGCCATTGTGGAGTCGGAGAAGTATGACACTGCGACGGTGAACGAGCAGTTCTTGAAGCTCAAGTTGGGCCGAGGTGGATAGGGGCATGACAGCCAAGCTCGAGGGCCCGACTGACTCTCATAGTCTTGCCATCGTCGGTGGTTCGAAAGGAAAGGCTAACACTTAACCATCCACCAGGATGTTCTCTATGACCTCTTTATTTTCTATGCCAGATAAGGAGTTCGATGTGCTTGGAGAGGATGAGTTTGTGTTGCCAACGAGGAGGTTCGAGAGGCTGCACGAGAACAGGGTGAACATGAGGAGGAACATGAGGACATGCTTCCAGTGCGCCAAGACGGGACACTTCATCGCCGACTACCCGTAGAAGGTCGAGAACAAGGATGGCTAAAAGCACAAGTCAAGAACGGATGGCAAGTACCGGTCGAGGCTGCGTGGACTTGGCCGACTTGGGTAGTGAGTCGGAGACGTGTGTTGAAAGCCGTGTTCGTCTTGTTGGAGTTCTCATCTCCTTCGAGAAAAAATTTTATCGGCTCCCATTCACTCCCCCTCTCTGGTTCGCTGCTTCGGTCCTTCAAGTGGTATCAGTGCCGGTTCGGGTCTTTATTGACTCTAACCAGTCTAAGATCCATTGATGGAGTACCAGGAACGGGGTTCGGATCCTACACACTTCGATGGCAAGAACTACCAGATGTGGAGTAAGCGGATGGCGGGGTTTCTACGCGGAAAGGGTCAGATCCTTTGGGATGTCACAGTGGACACAGGTTATGTCCATCCGATGAACTTCCTTGCTCCAAGATCGAGGGACATGTTCGACGCCAACAATAAGACGGTCGACTACTTGTTTCGTGCTTTGTGTCAGCCTGAGTTCGATCGGGTGAACACCGAGCACTTGACTTGTAGAATTTGGTCGGTGTTGAAGGAAGCTCATGTTGGGAATGCCCGAGTTCGAGGCTCGGATGTGTGCAACCAACTGGAGAGAGTACGAGAACTTCACTCATCTCCCCGGTGAGTCCATTGATGCCTTGTTTCAGAGGTTCACTGTGGTTGTGAACAACATGAGGGCCAATGTCGACGTGCTCTCATACGATGATCATGATAGAGCTGTCAAGCTCTTACACTCTTTGGATCGTACGATTTGGGGCGGAAAGTTCGAGGCCATTGTGGAGTCGGAGAAGTATGACACTCTGACGGTGAACGAGCTGTTCTTGAAGCTCAAGTTGGCTGAGGTGGATAGGGGCATGACAGCCAAGCTCGAGGGCCCGACTGACTCTCATAGTCTTGCCATCGTCGGTGGTTCGAAAGGAAAGGCTAACACTTAACCATCCACCGGGATGTTCTCTATGACCTCTTTATTTTCTATGCCAGATAAGGAGTTCGATGTGCTTGGAGAGGATGAGTTTGTGTTGCCGACGAGGAGGTTCGAGAGGCTGCACGAGAACGGGGGTGAACATGAGGAGGAACATGAGGACATGCTTCCAGTGCGCCAAGACGGGACACTTCATCGCCGACTACCCGTAGAAGGTCGAGAACAAGGATGGCTAAAAGCACAAGTCAAGAACGGATGGCAAGTACCGGTCGAGGCTGCGTGGACTTGGCCGACTTGGGTAGTGAGTCGGAGACGTGTGTTGAAAGCCGTGTTCGTCTTGTTGGAGTTCTCATCTCCTTCGAGAAAAAATTTTATCGGCTCCCATTCACTCCCCCCTCTGCGGTTCGTCGCTTCGGTCCTTCAAGTGGTATCGGTGCCTGGTTCGGGTCTTTATTGACTCTAACCAGTCTAAGATCCATTGATGGAGTACCAGGAACGGGGTTCGGATCCTACACACTTCGATGGCAAGAACTACCAGATGTGGAGTAAGCGGATGGCGGGGTTTCTACGCGGAAAGGGTCAGATCCTTTGGGATGTCACAGTGGACACAGGTTATGTCCATCCGATGAACTTCCTTGCTCCAAGATCGAGGGACATGTTCGACGCCAACAATAAGACGGTCGACTACTTGTTTCGTGCTTTGTGTCAGCCTGAGTTCGATCGGGTGAACACCGAGCACTTGACTTGTAGAATTTGGTCGGTGTTGAAGGAAGCTCATGTTGGGAATGCCCAGGTTCAGGCTCGGATGTGTGCAACCAACTGGAGAGAGTACGAGAACTTCACTCATCTCCCCGGTGAGTCCATTGATGCCTTGTTTCAGAGGTTCACTGTGGTTGTGAACAACATGAGGGCCAATGTCGACGTGCTCTCATACGATGATCATGATAGAGTCCGTCAAGCTCTTACACTCTTTGGATCGTACGATTTGGGGCGGAAAGTTCGAGGCCATTGTGGAGTCGGAGAAGTATGACACTCTGACGGTGAACGAGCTGTTCTTGAAGCTCAAGTTGGCTGAGGTGGATAGGGGCATGACAGCCAAGCTCGAGGGCCCGACTGACTCTCATAGTCTTGCCATCGTCGGTGGTTCGAAAGGAAAGGCTAACACTTAACCATCCACCAGGATGTTCTCTATGACCTCTTTATTTTCTATGCCAGATAAGGAGTTCGATGTGCTTGGAGAGGATGAGTTTGTGTTGCCGACGAGGAGGTTCGAGAGGCTGCACGAGAACAGGGTGAACATGAGGAGGAACATGAGGACATGCTTCCAGTGCGCCAAGACGGGACACTTCATCGCCGACTACCCGTAGAAGGTCGAGAACAAGGATGGCTAAAAGCACAAGTCAAGAACGGATGGCAAGTACCGGTCGAGGTCTGCGTGGACTTGGCCGACTTGGGTAGTGAGTCGGAGACGTGTGTTGAAAGCCGTGTTCGTCTTGTTGGAGTTCTCATCTCCTTCGAGAAAAAATTTTATCGGCTCCCATTCACTCCCCCTCTCTGGTTCGCTGCTTCGGTCCTTCAAGTGGTATCGGTCTTGGTTCGGGTCTTTATTGACTCTAACCGATCTAAGATCCATTGATGGAGTACCGAGAACGGGGTTCGGATCCTACACACTTCGATGGCAAGAACTACCGGATGTGGAGTAAGCGGATGGCGGGGTTTCTACGCGGAAAGGGTCGGATCCTTTGGGATGTCACGGTGGACACGAGGTTATGTCCATCCGATGAACTTCCTTGCTCCAAGATCGAGGGACATGTTCGACGCCAACAATAAGACGGTCGACTACTTGTTTCGTGCTTTGTGTCAGCCTGAGTTCGATCGGGTGAACACCGAGCACTTGACTTGTAGAATTTGGTCGGTGTTGAAGGAAGCTCATGTTGGGAATGCCCAGGTTCAGGCTCGGATGTGTGCAACCAACTGGAGAGAGTACGAGAACTTCACTCATCTCCCCGGTGAGTCCATTGATGCCTTGTTTCGCAGGTTCACCGTGGTTGTGAACAACATGAGGGCCAATGTCGACGTGCTCTCATACGATGATCATGATAGAGCTGTCAAGCTCTTACACTCTTTGGATCGTACGATTTGGGGCGGAAAGTTCGAGGCCATTGTGGAGTCGGAGAAGTATGACACTCTGACGGTGAACGAGCTGTTCTTGAAGCTCAAGTTGGCTGAGGTGGATAGGGGCATGACAGCCAAGCTCGAGGGCCCGACTGACTCTCATAGTCTTGCCATCGTCGGTGGTTCGAAAGGAAAGGCTAACACTTAACCATCCACCAGGATGTTCTCTATGACCTCTTTATTTTCTATGCCAGATAAGGAGTTCGATGTGCTTGGAGAGGATGAGTTTGTGTTGCCGACGAGGAGGTTCGAGAGGCTGCACGAGAACAGGGTGAACATGATGAGGAACATGAGGACATGCTTCCAGTGCGCCAAGACGGGACACTTCATCGCCGACTACCCGTAGAAGGTCGAGAACAAGGATGGCTAAAAGCACAAGTCAAGAACGGATGGCAAGTACCGGTCGAGGCGCGACCACAAGAACAAGCACAAAAACAAGCACAAGGACGAGCGACGATCGAGGAAGAAGGAGAGCCGAGGCAAGGCTCGAGCGATGGTTGGAGCGAGCGACGTCGACTCCAGTTCCGCGTAATCCACCTCGAGCTCAAGCAGAAGTGATGATGAAGGTGATCATCGCAAGAGCAAGAAGTCATACAAGAACCTGAGGGGGCTGAGCTACTTCGCTAGAGACGGCTTTTGCACCATGGCTCTGAGCTCCGGCAGGAAGAAGAGCACACAGAGCGACTCGGACTCTGATTCCGACGACAAGGTGCGTGATGAACTCCCCTTCTTGCGTCAGCAGAATGAACGGCTTGGCTTGTTGCTTGATAATCATGATGACATGCTTAGAGAGGCTAAGAAAATGAGGAAAGAGCTTAGAGCTTTACTCGAGGATGCGAGGACTAGAGTGGCTGAGCTAGAAACACAGAATTTGGATGCTAGGCTGGAAATTGATTCTCTAAGAGCTTCGCCTGTTGTCTCTGATGATGTAGAATGTGCTGATTGCTCTATTTTTCTTACTGATCTTACTTTGTTTAAGGAAAAGCATGCCTCCAAGTGAGAGGAACTAGATGTGCTTAGGGTTGAAGTCCTTGAGCTTAATCTAGATCTGCTTTGCTAGGTGCGTGCACTTCTTGCCCTGACTTGCATGCTAAAATTGATGAGATGCATGCTTACACTGTTTCTTTTGAGGCTATGCTAAAAGAACCAATTCCTACATCTTGCTCTACCTGTGAAATGCATGCTTTGAAGAATTTGGAACTTGCACATTATGTTGATCGTTTGCAGGATGAGAATGATGAGCTGAGAAAGTTGATGGGTTGGTTGTCTGGTCATGAGCCTCAGTTGAGGATAATGATCGAGACATTCAAGTGGCAGGATGGTGAGGGACTTGGGTCAAACAAGGTGGGTGAGGGAAATGGAGACAACATTCCAGAGCCACCAAAAACCCACCTCAAAAATGATTTGCCTCCTAAACCTAACTGATGAGGACATCACCACCAATGATACATCCACGCCTGCACAAGATCATGTTAATGCTGGCCCTATTACTCGTGCCCGTGCTCGTCAATCTTAATAATCAAGTGAGTTCACTCTTGAGTTCATGTTCATCATATTTAGATTGTGGAGACATGTGCACTCTTGTTTTGATTAGGAATCATGGTCAAGACCGAAAGGGAGAAGGACTCGCGCAGGCTGGATTCGCACTGCAGAAAAGCACCATCTTGTGACGGACGCCACGGTCGCACACGGAGTCGGATTGGGGCGTTCAAATACTTCTTAGAACCTTGATGAAGTCACCTTTCATATGGATCTAGACTCATGTCCATATCTATTTTGAGGCGGCCGCAATCGTCGAAACATTGACCGGATGTCAATCTGTCCCAGGTGCTGCGCCACCTTATTTGGCCCAATGGGCCGTGTATCAAGTGGAGCCCCATAGGGGCGCGTCCTAGGGTTCTAGGACGACCCCCACCACGTCCAGGTCGTCCTCCACCCTCTCATATACCTCCATAGCCGCCACAAACTGATCGGGTTTGGTTTAGATCAAGTTTAGCCATTGCTACTTGCTTGTGAGAGCGCCGGTCGCCTCCTTTTCTACGGAACCCCACCGTTGTTGGATATTGAGTTTGAGAATTGAATCTTTCATTCCCATCTAGTAATTTCAGTACTTGCTTCATACTTGTTCTTGCTAGTTCTTCGATTGCTTGCAGGAATAGCCCTAGTGGCCGGGTGACGCGCTCCACAAGATCGCGGCAGCCATAGGAGGTGGTGTATCGGTTGCTAAGGCGCATCCTTGGACAGGTTGTAGTCGGGCCGTGAATGTCGTCTCCTTCAATCGAGTTATCCCCACGCCTCTCATCGAAAGATCGGGAACAAACCCTAGCGGGTTCATATCAGTTGGTAATCAGAGCGAGGTTCTTGGGTGAGAGTTCCAATCCTTTGTTGTTTTTAATTTCCTATAGTCCAGAAAAGCCCTGAAAAAATAGTAGATTAGATTACCCGTTGTCCCATAAACCCTTTGAGCCTTTACTAGCATTGAATGGTTAGGGCTTGTTGAGTTTTTGGTTGCATCGGTCGTGTCAAGTTGTTGGTCTTAGTGTCTATTCCTTTAGAGTTTTGAGTTCTATCACGTTTTAGTCACGAAATTCGCGTCACCATATACATCTCTGTTTCACTTTTGCCACCACGGATTCATATGATATCCGATTGAGGTGTTTAAATACAATCTGGAAAGCTTACATTGTCTTCTTTCCAACGGATCTAACCTTGCCTCGAAATTCCATTTGAGCAATCTGCAATTGTCCACGAGATCTGCGATCTGCAATCTGTGTACTTTTCCTTTTGTGCTGATTTGGCTTGATATTGAGCAATAGAGTTTAGTTGTGTGAAAAAAAAAGTTGAAAGAAAAAGAGAGGAAGAAAAAAAATCAGAGAAGAAAAAAAAAGAAGAGAGTAGAAAGAGAAGAACAAAAAAAAAAGAAGAGAAGAGAAGAGAAGAGAAAGAGAAGTAAGTTGAAACGGTTGTTTTACTTGTGCTGTGCTAGTTGTTCTTTTTCAGTGACTACCTTTGTGCCTAGGCTCCCGTCTCTAGCATGGTTTAGCCTAGGGCCAGCACGATACCGCCGTTGAACAATTATTCGGTTTGCTTTTTAACCGTTGTGGTGCTAGTCATTCCATGTTTCAGCCCACCTATAGCTCCACATATTCGACTACGGCTTGACAGGTTTTGTTCTTTGCGGCACCGATACACTTCTTCCTGGTTTGCGGACTTGTTGGTAGTCGTCCCCTCTGTCGAGCAAGGTAAGAATTGGTAAGAGCTTGTATAACGGGTTGAGAGTGAGCGCCTTGCTGTAGCTACATCCTATTAGTCGTAGAGTTTTCTTATTTCTTCACTTGTTTTCTTGTTATTTCTATTTATCTAACATGACAGAACAGTAGATGAAAGTGATGGATCCAAGAATACCATGCCACCGTCTCCTCGCACCAAGAGAATCATACAACACTTTGAAAAGAAGGTGAAGGAGCACAATGAAGGAATTGATAATGACTTGCGGGTGACAAATGAGAAGATTGGGCAATTGGAGGCCACACAAATCGACACCAACACCAAGGTTACAGGTTTGGAGGTGTCTATTACTCGTATAGACAAGAGTCTTGGTGCTCTTTTGCGCGAGGTTTGATGAGATGTATGCTAAGACCACTGAAGGGTATGATGAGAATAGCAAGAAAAAGGATGACAAGACAAAGGATGGCAAGGACGACGAGAGTTTGGATGATAATTGGGTTGCATATAGTGGTGACACTGAACAAGAAGACCAAGATCACCGACGACAACGTACTAACCGTAGAGGTCGGGGTGGTTTTCGCCGAAGACATGAGGTACATGGTAATAATGATGCTTTTAGTAAGATTAAATTTAAGATACCTCCTTTTGATGGTAAATATGATCCCGATGCTTACATTACTTAGGAGATTGCTATTGATCAAAAGTTTGTATGCCATGAATTTCCTGAGAATACACGTGTTAGAGCTGCTACTAGTGAGTTTACTGATTTTGCTTCTGTTTGGTGGATAGAATATGCTAAGAAAAATCCTAATAATGTACCACAAACATGGGATGCTTTAAAACGGGTCATGCGGGCTAGATTTGTTCCTTCTTACTATGCACGTGATCTGTTACATATGTTGCAACAATTGAGGCAGGGTACTAAAAGCGTAGAAGAATATTATCAAGAATTACAAATGGGTATGCTGCGTTGTAACGTAGAGGAGGGCGAGGAACCTGCTATTGCTAGATTTGTGGGTGGGTTAAATAGAGAAATTCGGGACATCCTTCAATATAAAGAGTATACTAAAATAACGAAATGCTTTCATTTTGCTTGTAAAGCCGAAAGGGAAGTGCGGGGACGATATGCTAGTGCAAGGTCTAACATTAATGCGGGGAGATCGGCATCATGGCAGCGAACAACTACTTCTTCGGGGCGTGTACATCCCCCGTCGGGTCGATCGAGCACTTTCACCTCCCTCCGGCGACAAGACACGTGTTGCTCCCACAAATTCAGCAATGAAATCTGCTCCAAAACCAGCTTGTTAGTACATCTTCCGTGGCCTCTACGGGTAGAACAAGAGACCTTCGGTGCCATCGATGCAAGGGAATTGGACATGTGCGGCGTGATTGTCCAAACAAGCGAGTTATGGTGGTAACAAATGATGGTGAGTATTCCTCTGCTAGTGATTATGATGAAGATACACTTGCTTTGCTTGCTGCTGACGATGCGGGTAGAGAGGAGCCACCGGACGAACGATTGGTACGAGAGGATGCTGAACATTATGAGAGCCTCATTGTGCAGCTTGTGCTTAGTGCACAAATGGAGAAGGCGGAGCAAAATCAGCGGCATACATTGTTTCAAACCAAGTGTGTGATTAAAGAGCGTTCTTGCTGCTTGATTATTGATGGGGGTAGCTGCAACAACTTAGCTAGCAGCGACATGGTGGAGAAGCTTGCACTTACAACCAAACCGCACCCGCATCCATATTGCATTCGGTGGCTGAACCATAATGGTAAGGAAAAGGTAATAAGGCTGGTACGAATCAGTTTTTCGATTGGCTCATATCATGATGTTGTTGAGTGTGATGTTGTGCCCATGGAAGCTTGTCATATTCTGCTAGGTATACCTTGGCAATTTGATACAGATTGTTTGTGTTGGGGGGATTCGGAATCGAGCCTTCGCACACCCAAAAAATAGAGAACGGCCGTGCGAAGGATGCCGGCAGCAAAAATCCAGAAGTAGCGGATCCCACTTCCATCCTCCAGGCGTCGCGTTTTGGGCAGGCACCCTTCGCTGACACTGAAGCCATTAACACGAATCCAACTTAGCACCGGGCGTCAACGTTTCGCCTGACAATTTATGCCATGACGAAACCCCTAGGGCGAATATTATCCACCCAGAGAGCCTCGGCCTGGGATTCGAGCAGGGGGTTTCGTCGCTCCTAACATTTAACAAGTTCAAACTTGAGTGTGGTTTTTGTTTCAGGTGACGACGAGCGCTAGGCGAAAGGAGGGATCTCCAAGAGGCCCGGGGATTTTTCTTCCCGACAGGCGCACGTGATGAAAGCTAGAAAGGCGCCGCGATTTGCGGCATGACATCATGAAGCGCCGATTACGTGGAGGCCCAATTGGAGATTACCCGAAGATAGCCTAGCACATTCTGTTTTGATTCGTTTTACACGAGGGTGTTCTCGGAATGTAAAAAGTCCGCCCGCCTCCCTATAAAAGGAGACGGACCGGCACTTGTAAAGGGGATCGACTTTTGAGAAATCAACTGTTGAGAAAAGAGCTTTTGGTTGTCTTTTGTCCTGAATTTTGGTTTTGGTTCTTGAGCTTTCGTCTTCTCTCATTGTTGGTGTGCGGTAGCCTCGGCTATCACCACAACAATTGGCGCCCACCGTTTATGTTTGGCTCGAGTATCAAACCCAGAATGTCCACAAGGAAGAAGAGAACCACCGTCAATTCCACCAAAGGGGCGTCGTCCTCCTTGGACGAGGAGCCCAATCTCTCAACTATGCTCACCCAGGGAGAGGCGTTCCCAGATTCCAACCCAACGCAGGAGGTGGAGCTGGCCAAAGCGCGCAAGGAGGGTGAGGAATGGCGAGAACCAAGAAACGGCTCTTGGCAATACGGCACGAAGCGAGAGATCCAAAAGCGAGCGAAAATCGCTAGCTTAAAGGAAGAATTACGCGCCCTAAAAGCAAAACAATCCTTAAGTTTCACCCAACCTTCACCCGAGTACACAGTTCCTAGCCAACCCAATTTCAATGAGCGCACCGAGTTTTTCACCCAGCCCCCTCCGCACACCACCTTCAGCCGCAACCCCTTCGCGAGCCCTTTTGAATCTGGTCCCTCGCACCAAGACATTCACACCATTCGCACGAGACCATGGGACCCCAAATCCCCCTTGTCTCAAGAGATTCAAATCACTCCGTGGCCGCAAACTTACAGGCCAGTTCCACTGCCTAGATTCTCGGGCCAGTCTGACCCAAGGCAATTTCTAATGAGCTACGAAGCCGCCATCCTTTCGGCCGGCGGTGACGACTCCGTCCTAGTGAAATCTTTCATCATCGCCGCCGATGACGCGGCAGCACAGTGGTATTCTCTGTTAAGCCCAGGCGTGATTCACGGATGGGATGACCTGAAGCAGCGAATCCTCTCAAACTTCCAAGGTTTCCAGCGTCCAGAACTCACAGAGAGTGACCTTTTCTCCTGTAAGCAGAAGGACAAGGAACCCCTCCAAAACTACTTCAGAAGATTTGTGCACTTAAGAGCACAGGCACCAAATGTGTTGGATGCTGTCGCCATCAACGCTGCCATCGTGGGTTTAAGAGCCGGCCAATTCCGCTCACATCTCATGCGCGAAAGGCCCAAAACTATCCAGCGCCTCTATGAAGAATTCGAGAAGTATTGTCGCTCGGACAATGACTTCAGAATGTGCATGGAAGAGCAATCCCGACGAGAAAAAGTCTGCGAAAGCCAACCAACACAGCGAGAGGGAGTGGTCCAATCCCAGAAACACTTCTCATGCTAATCCTCGAGGCGTTTTCGGCCTGGAGGGCGAAAACACCCAAGAAAATCCTTGCCCGCAGGCTGATCCACAGAGCCTGGTCCCAAGCCCACCTAGTCCCCCTCACCCCAATCAGGGGGAAGGCCGCAGGGGCGGAAGAGGTGGAGGCAGAGGTAGAGGTCGAGGCAGAGGCCGAGGCCATAACGAGAAAAGGAAATGGTATTGCATTTTCCACAAGGAAAACGATGACCATAGCTCAAATTACTGCCCAGACAAGAAAAGGTTCGAAGCTATCCTCGAAGAAGAGAGGAAAGAGAAAGAGAGAGCAAGTGATGTAAACCATTCTGCTCCGGCCTGGAAAAATCCTAGTTTCGGGAGAAACTCTTTCACTAACCCATTCCAACCACCTCAATACCAACCATCGCTACCCAATTACCCCCAGCCTCCGCCCTGGCAATCACAAACTTTCAAAGCTCAAAATATTGAGCGCAGGCCCGTCGAGCAGCATCCTATCCCTCCTCCTCCCCCTCCTTACAAAGGTCCCTCAGCTCCACCGCTCCCAGCCAAGCTCGAGGGCCAAAGCGACCCCTTACCTTCTGTCAGCACCATAATGCCTATTTCAGGGGGCTCTGCCCTGGAATTCGAAACCAAGAAGGAGCGGAAACACTACTTTTGCGAGGTGCGAAACATCTGTGTGGAAGGGAGAGTGGAAAAAACAAGATGGTCTCACATCCCAATTACCTTCTCGGAGGAAGACGTAAGGTTGCAAGGTTTCCCTCACAACGACGCTCTGGTGATAGAAGCCAACATAGCGAGCTGGACTCTGGGAAAACTGTTGGTGGACAACGGTTCATCGGCAGACATCATTTTTGCCGACGCCTTTGACAAGATGGGGCTCAATAGAGATTTGTCGCAACCACCGGACACACCCTTGTACGGCTTCGGGGGGCGCGCGTCATCCACGCGATGGGCAAGGTGGTCCTCCCCGTATCTTTCGGCACGGTACAAAATGCTAGAACCGAGTATTTATCCTTCGACGTTGTGGAAATGTATTATCCGTACAATGGCATCCTAGGCGAGAGGGTTCCTCAACAAGTTTGAGGCGGTCATCCACCGAGGCATTTCTATGCATCAAAATCCCCGCGACGTTGGGGGTCATCACAATATGGGGTCATCAAAACGATGGCCGCAACTTGGAAAGAGGCCGCACCCCAGGGCAGCGAAACGTGCACGCCCTCGACGAAGCAGTCGAACGCAAAGAGGTAGAAAAGCAGCCGAAGGCTGACAAAGAAAAAATCAACATCCAGCCGGACTGCGAAACCAAGCGAGTTCCTTTGGACACGACGATCCTCGGTCAGGCCGTTGTCATAGGCTCGGATCTATCGGCTGATGAGGAAGCAAGTCTAGTTCTTTTCCTCCAGAAGAACAAGGATGTGTTTGCATGGTCTGCCAAAGATCTCACAGGCGTTGACCGAAGCTTCATCGAGCACAAGTTGAACATTGACCCATCGGTCAAGCCACGCAAACAGAAGTTGAGAAAGATGTCTGACGACAAGGTGGTGGCCGTCAAGTCAGAGGTCCAAAGGCTGCTTGACGCCACCGTCATCCGCGAAGTCATGTACCCTAAATGGCTGGCCAACACGGTGCCTGTCAAGAAAAAGAACGGCAAATGGCGCATGTGCATCGATTTCACCGATCTCAATAAGGCAACGCCAAAAGATAACTATCCGTTGCCTCGAATGGATCAGGTGGTGGACTCCGCAGCCAACGCCGCGATCATGTCCCTGTTGGATTGTTTCTCCGGTTACCATCAGTGTTGGATGGCGAAGGAGGACGAGGAGAAAACCAGTTTCATCACACCCTTCGGAACCTTTTGCTTCGTCCGCATGCCAGAGGGGTTGAAAAATGCTGGCTCAACGTTCACCAGAATGACCGGAACAGTATTCAAGCCACAGATAGGCAAGAACATTCAAGCCTATGTCGATGACCTCATCGTAACAAGCTCTGACAGGGCCAGCCACATAAATGATCTGGCCGAAACCTTCGCCAACATGAGGAGGGCCGGCTTGAAGCTAAACCCGGACAAATGTGTGTTCGGGGTCACAAAAGGGAAGATTCTGGGGTGCCTCATCTCCGCTAAAAGAATCGAAGCCAACCCCGACAAGATCAAAGCAATCAGGGAAATGGAGGAGCCCAAAACGAAGAAAGACGTCCAGAAATTGAACGGCCGAGTAGCAGCCTTGAACAGATTCATTTCAAGGTCCGCAGAGCGAAGCCTTCCATTCTTCAAGGCACTGAAAGGCAAGGGCGCAATAGAATGGGGCCCCGAGCAAAGCAAGGCTTTCGCTGAACTCAAGGATTATATAGAAAAGATGGCAATCTTGTCCCCACCCTCGCCCTCGGAGCCGCTACTCCTCTACGTAGCCGCTTCAAGGGCCGCAGTTAGCGCCGCTCTGGTCCGAGAGGTCGAAACTGAAAAAGGCAAACTCCAATCCCCGGTCTATTTTGTCTCTGAAGCCCTAGCTAGGTCAAAACTACACTATTCAGAGTTAGAGAAAATTTCTTACGCCGTAATCATGTCCACACGAAAGCTCATGCATTACTTCGAGGCTCAGAAAGTCACGGTGCTCACAGATCAACCCTTGAACGACCTGTTCATCAACAAGGAGGCTTCGTCCAGAATTGCCAAATGGGCAACCGAGCTGTCAGAATACACAATTGATTTTGGAAAGAGATCGGCAATCAAATCCCAAGTCCTAGCAGACTTCATCGTAGATTGGACTTCGCCTAGCAATGTCACTACTGACGAAGAACTGGTGCCAATCTGGGAAATCAGATGTGACGGAGCCTGGGGGCGCAAAGGTGCTGGCATTGCGGCTATCATCACCTCCCCGGCAGGCATCAAGCTAAGATATGCCGCCCGGCTAGATTACAAGGATCCATCCGACAGATGCACTAACAACACCACTGAGTACGAAGCCTTGCTCCTAGGCCTTCGCAAAGTAAGAGCTCTAGGGGCCAGCAACTTCCTAGTCAAGTGCGATGCCAAGGTCATTAAAGACCATGTGGAAAAGGAAAGTGAGGCCAAGGAGCCGGAGCTGGTCAAATACCTAGCGGAGGTGCGCAAAATGGAAAGGCATTTTCAGGGTTCACCATCGAGCACCTGCCCAGGAAACACAATGGCGAAGCCGACGAGCTCGCGAAGAAGGCCGCAAGGGTGGAGGCGCTGCCCTCAGATGTATTCTTTGAAATTTTAGTCGCTCCATCCACAAAGCCAGACAAGCAACCACTCAGCACCATCAATCCAATCGCAAGCCTGGACTGGAGAGCCCCCATAATTGCTTTCCTTCGCGGGCACTATGAACCTGTCGAAACTCATGACCTCAAAAGAATGCAGGCACGAGCCAAGGGTTACGTCCTCAAGGATGATGTCTTGTTCAAGCTGGGCGTATGTGCACCACTGCTCAAATGCATCTCCCAAGATCAAGGCATCAAGCTCATGAGAGAAATCCATGGAGGGATGTGCAGCTCGCACATCGCAGCGAGAGCATTGGCAGGAAAAGCCTTCAGGCAAGGTTTTTATTGGCCAATGGCCATAAAAGACGCAGAGCACATCGTGAAAACTTGCAAGGCATGCCAGTTCGCGGCAAAGCATCAGCGAAGGCCCGGCGCACCATCGCAGCTCATCACACCCACCTGGCCGTTGCAGCGCTGGGGAATGGACATCGTCGGGCCGCTCCCCACTGCCCAGGGTAACTTCAAGTTCGCAGTGGTAGCAGTCGAGTACTTCACAAAATGGATCGAGGCAAGACCTCTCGCTACCATCACCTCAGCCACTATCAGGAAATTCTTTTGGCAGCAAATCATTTGCAGATTTGGGGTACCCAAAGAGCTCACTGTCGACAATGGAAAGCAATTCGATTGTCAAGATTTCAGGGAATACTGTCGTTCAATTGGGACGAAGCTATGCTTCGCATCCGTGTACCACCCCCAATCCAATGGCGCTGTGGAAAGGGCCAATGGGCAAATTTTCTCTGCCATCAAGAAATGCCTCTTTGAACGAAGAAAGGAAAATGGGCGGATGAGCTCTCGCGAGTCGTCTGGTCGCATAACACTACAGAGTCAAGAACAACCAAATTCACCCCATTCAGGCTGTTGTATGGGGCCGAAGCGATGTGCCCCGAAGAATTAACCAACGAAAGCGCCAGAGTTTTGGCCGGTAGCTCTCGCGAGAGCGAAGAGGCTGACAAGGACTTGGTGGAAATCGACAGACTTGATGCAGTCCAAAACCTACTGAAGTATCAAGAGGAAACCAGGAAGTGGAGGAACAAGAAAGTATCCCTCAAGAACATCAAAGTGGAAGACTTCGTCTTGAAAAGAAAGAAGAACGCCGACGATGTAGGAAAATTCCAGTTCGCTTGGGAAGGACCCTACGTGGTCTCAAGCTCGGTTCGAGATGGGGCCTTTCGTCTCAAAGACGAAGCAGGTGTGGAGTTGCCTTATTCATGGAATGTGGACAACTTGTGTAAGTTTTTTCCGTAGTCTACTTTCAGTAGGAGCCTTTCGCACGATACTATAAGTGCGGAGGATTCATTTTAGATTTGCTTTTTCTAGTATTTACTTTCGCATTTTACAATTCAATAACAAGGCGGGTACTCTTTTCCTCACATAGGGAGGACTCCACTCTGGAGCGTGAGGTTTTTAACGAGGCAGCCTTGATGTAAAATTTATTTCCAAAATGAATGGAATACTTCCTCCCTAAAATTTTGTTGTGTCCCTTTCGCATGGCTTAAAGTGCTATCTTAATATAGCCCATCCCAAAAGAGGATGAATTGAAGTGCTATTTCAAAATAGCCCTCTCCGAAAGTGAGAGCATCAAAGTGCTACTCATTAGTAGCCCACCCACAAGTGGTGCAGTCGTAACGATTCACAAGAATCAATTTTATAAAGAGCTGCCCTCTTGACAGCCCGTCCAGGAAGGACGTTCAAAAGCGATTTAGTCTCGAATCGAAACAATTTGGTAGCCGAAACGTTACGGTCCCTAACTTGCGCGGAAACTACGTCGCAAGTGATAAGGCACGCTTCAAAGACGACCGTTTCCAAAAAACGCGAGTAAATGCCTCGTCAAAAAACAGCTCAAAAGCTGTAAAATTTGACAAATTCAAAATGGCTCCTAGTCCTTCGACACGTTCCACGCCTAAGCGTCGCGTCGAAGGCTAGTTTTATTCGTTTTTCACCAAAAAAAAACCGTAAGCAACAAACGAGAAAATTCAACACTTAGCACCGTGAAACGTCTAAATGAACCGACAAGTTCTAAACTCTGATGACATAACAATTCCAGGCAAAGTGGTCGAACTAAAGTTATCCCTGCTTCCGAAGGGGGGAAGACGTTTTCTTTCGAAACCTGTAACTCGAAAGCAGCGATAACTTAAGCTCTAAACGTTCAAGAGCCTTAACGCAACAAAAATTATGATCGACATTTACAGCACCCTAGAGTGGCATACAAGTTTACATTTCAACCTTCAAATGCTTAACTGGCCAACACGCCATTTTCAGTTTTTGTTCAAAACAATAATCCACCAATTCAGAGCCGAAGGGGAGCCAACGCCTCTCCGGTGACAGGATCCACCTGACTGCCTTCGCCTTGAGGCGCTTCACGAACTGGGGCTCCGGGGATCGCCTGCTTAGGGGCATCGTCAGCTGGCTTCGGCGGCCAGTCCCTAGGGGGTCCGTAAGGCCCCAAAGTTGCCTCTGGACCATGCGCCATGCGATGCTCTCGAAGCTCCAAAGCTTGTTTTGCCTGCCCAAAATGGAGCTGTGAGAAGGAAGAAACCATTAACAACCATCATAAACAATCGATCAGCAAAAGTGGCCGAAGTCGAAGTGAACCAAAAAGACTTACCTTCGCCAAGCGACCCACCGCCTTCTTTCGTGCGTGCGCTCGCCCACTTTTGGCCCAAAAGTTGCGGAGGATGATCTTATTTATCAAATCGACTGTCTTACTTGGGGCTGGAACGTCCTCGGGAGAGGGGAACACGAAACCTCGGCTCCCAAAAGCTTTGAAGTGTTCACAACCCTGTCGCTCTAGAAGATTCAACAACATCTCAGAGCAGGTAGCGGCGCCATAGTCCCCAATCTTGCTCATGGTATCAGGCAGAAGCTTCAACTCGCTATGCAACCACTCCACGAAACTCGAAATGTTGTCGGTAATCTTGAAGTCCTGGGCCTCGGCACCAAAGCCTTCCAAAGCTCGACGATACTCAGTCGCCAAATACGCCCCCATTGGTGGCAGTAAGCCTCGTTTTTCTCTAGAGTATCCTCAAGCTCACCCTTCACCTTCTTCAATTCTGCAATGAGGTCGGCATTGGCGGCCAGCAAGATGTTCTGCGCATCATATTGCACCGTCATACCTTTCAATTCCTGACGACACTCTTCATAGCATTTTACGCTATACTCAAGCTCTCTTTTTAAAGCATCAAGGGCTTCCTGCCGTTTGACGCGCTGACTCGCCCAATCATCGGTGTCGCGCCTTAACCTTTCATTCTCCTCTCTCAAACGCTGATTCTCGTCCTCCAGCATCTTTTGCTTGTCAAAAGAGGCCTTCGCTTCCGACTCAACCTTCTCAAAGCCTTTCTGGCAGGCGACGACCTCTTGAAAGATACGCTCGCACCTCTTGAAAGATACGCTCGCACAACCTTCATTAGGTCGTCAGCGCTTAAACCCTCCAAGGTACGTTCAAAATCTGCAAAGTGATCAACAACCACGTTATCTAGCGTATACCCTTCGCACCGCCAGTACGACGAAGGCACAAAGTCAAAAATTAAAAAGCAAAACGATAAGCGAAACTTCATACCAGGCTCCCCCAGCATTGACGCGAGACTTGACCTTGATGCGGAAGGATCCACCTCATTCTGGGAAACCTCTTTTTCCCGGTCCTTAATGCTCAAGGTGACCAAAGTTTTCACTGCCAAGGATAACGGGAAAGCAAAACGCGTAAGCAAACAAAACGTACAATAGAAAGAAAGAGCACGAAAATATTGCTCTTAAGTTAGAACACTGTACCAGCATCTTCAGGCTGGAGACTTTCGGGCGCCGTCAATTTCTCCGACGCCGCAGCCTCAACGGGTTTCGCTGACACCGGGTCAACATCTCGTGACACCGGAGGAGGCGAACGAGATGTCTGCGCCGCCGAAGTTTCAACTTCTGGAGCATCCAGGTCAATCAGATTTTCAGCTTTCGCACCAGAGCCTTCGTTCAAATTCGTCGTAGCTTCACATTGGGGCTGCGGCAGCGATACATCTGCACCTCTTTCTGATCGAGTGGCGTCGTCATCAATATAGCAAAGTGATTCCGATTCATCCACGATATCCACCAGACCGGCCACCCGCCCCTTCGGAGCTGCCTCGGCCATGGTAATGTCCTTTTGAATTAACTCAGCCACGCGCTTACCTCTCGCTTCCCGTGCTTCCAACTCCTCTGCATTAGTCTGATTCACTTGCGAAAGCCCCTCAGCCAGTTTCCGCGCTGATCCTTTCGGTGGATATTTAGTACAAGGTTGAATCTGAGGTGTCGTCATGATATCGACATCTTCATCAGTCTCAGCAACTGGATCAACCCGCGCTCTTTTAGCGGAAGCTTCAGCATCCTCAGGCTCTTTTTCCTTAACCGCAAGCTGTTTCACCTTTTCAACGGTGTCCAGCGGTCTCTTCTTCAGGGCCAGCCCCTTGTCTATCTCCACAGGGACGACGGGGTCTTGCGCCTTTTTCTTCTCCCTTTCGGCCGTGGCCACTTTCGCCGCCTCAATCTTCCGACGAGCCAAGGTCTCGCTAACTTTCGATAACTTCGTAGACTTTTCAGCAAGCGGTGGCAGGGTTGCTTTCGCAGCGTCCGCCTTCCGCTTGGCCAAGACATCTTGGGCTTTACTGCTTTTCACGACACTCTCAACAGCTAAACTGGTCTTGCCTAACTTGGCCTTCCGTGAGGTCACGACGACTTCAGACCCAACGTTGCCCGGAGGCTGCATTTTCTTGCCGGCCGTCGGAGGCACCGGACGAGGGGAATACGTCACTCCCATCTCATCAAAAACTCGGTTAACACGGCCCTGATGCTTCAAAATCCTCTGGGCACATTCCCATTCCTTATGGGTAAAATTTCCTATCATCTGTACAACTTTCCTTTCCACTTCAGCAACGATTTCTTCGTCTGTCATATCCTCCGGTCGTTTGACATTGAAAATGGGGCTTCATACATCATTATCGAGCCCGGGCAACCACTGCACCTTGAATGTCCACGACCCCCATCGGGGCTGGCACGGCCAGACATCAGCAGCCACAAACTCTTCCAGGGCATCGCGCGTGGTGATCACACGCGTCGCCTGATAAAACGCCATCGTACTCGCTGAGGACCGGCTGGCCTTCGTCAATTCTGGCGACAGTTCAACCTCTAGATCGACCATGCGGCTAGCCAAATCGTATGTCATTACCTCTTCTTGCTTCGAATCCCGACCAATCACTTCGATGGGAACATAAAACCAATATGAAGTCCATCGGTTAGCCCACTTGTTCTTGTATGCCGGAGCCAGCTCCACCGGAGCCTGATTTTTGGCCAAGCGACGGGTCTGAAAGGTACAGCAGCCATATTGAGCTTCCTTGTCTTCATCATCAACCTTCACCAGCCTTCTAGCCCAATGAATCTCGAAATGTCGAACGAAGGTTTCGACATCATTATCTCCAGCAAAGGTTCGGCATGCCCACAAAAACTTCAGCACTTGAGGGATAGAATTGGGCGTCAGTTGATGAATTTGAACACTGTAGGCCGCCAAAATATCCGCAAACTTCTTGGATACAGGCAACCGAAGGCCCGCAGTGAAAAAATCCCGGAACACCACACTTTCATTTTTCCGGGATTTCGGCGTGGTTTCCTTTCCAGGCAATCTACACACCCCGGGCTCGAAGCATCCCTCTAACCGTAAGGCATCCAAATCAGCCTGAGTCATCAAGGATCGACCAATATAACAAGTACGGGCCTTCGCCCCAGATGGGTTCCCTTCAGACTCTTCCATAACTGCATCAGCCTCCACTCCTATTTTGCCCTCCTCCACGTCCTCAAGCACACGTTTTTCAACATCTGTGTCGCTAGGCATTATTTCGACATAACCCCCATCCGAACTACTACTTGCATCGCTACTAGAAGAAGATGAGGTATTGCCACTCTCACGAGAGCTGCGGACCAATCCAAACCAGAAATCTTACCAGACTCCGAGCTAGACGCCGAGGTGGAAGAGGTCGCAGAAGCCTCCGCAACTGCCGGTGCAATCTGCTTCCCACGATTTGACGACGATCCTTCGTCCTCCATGTTTTCGCAAGAACGCTTGACACAAACAACTAAGTTTCCTTAGAAACATAGACTCAAGCGCCTAGTGCTGGAAAATGAATAACGAAAGTGCGTGCGAAAAGCGGAAGCAAAATTAACCTCAGAAATTGGACTGGGGCTTCCGCTGAAGCGATTCGCCAGAAGGAAAGGCGCAAACAGCAAGCACAAGCCGTGAAGGAAAAATGAGGCTGGGAACGCAGGCTGACTTGCACCGGCGGCGGCCCCCGGCTATTTATAGGCGGTAAAACCCAACGGTCAAAAATTTCAAACTCAACGGTAAAAAACACCCGCCCAGGGGCAGTTCAGGTATTTCAATAGATACCCTTGGGCACCGCCGCCGAGGAAGATGTTTTCTTTTGCCTCGATTCTCGATCCCCAAGTTTCGCTGGCTCAGGTTTGCAATCAAGGCAAGCGCTTCGCCATCGAGGGGCTTCTGTTGGGGGGATTCGGAATCGAGCCTTCGCACACCCAAAAAATAGAGAACAGCCGTGCGAAGGATGCCGGCAGCAAAAATCCAGAAGTAGCGGATCCCACTTCCATCCTCCAGGCATCGCGTTTTGGGCAGGCACCCTTCGCTGACACTGAAGCCATTAACACGAATCCAACTTAGCACCGGGCGTCAACGTTTCGCCTGACAATTTATGCCACGACGAAACCCCTAGGGTGAATATTATCCACCCAGAGAGCCTCGGCCTGGGATTCGAACAGGGGGTTTCGTCGTTCCTAACATTTAACAAGTTCAAACTTCAGTGTGGTTTTTGTTTCAGGTGACGATGAGCGCTAGGCGAAAGGGGGGATCTCCAAGAGGCCCGGGGATTTTTCTTCCCGACAGGCGCACGTGATGAAAGCTGGAAAGGCGCCGCGATTTGCGGCATGACATCATGAAGCGCCGATTACGTGGAGGCCCAATTGGAGATTACCCGAAGATAGCCTAGCACATTCTGTTTTGATTCGTTTTACACGAGGGTGTTCTCGGAATGTAAAAAGTCCGCCCGCCTCCCTATAAAAGGAGACGGACCGGCACTTGTAAAGGGGATCGACTTTTGAGAAATCAACTGTTGAGAAAAGAGCTTTTGGTTGTCTTTTGTCCTGAATTTTGGTTTTGGTTCTTGAGCTTTCGTCTTCTCTCATTGTTGGTGTGCGGTAGCCTCGGCTATCACCCCAACAGTTTGCATCATGGTAGATCAAATCATTATTCTCTCAGATACAATGATAAAAAATTTGCTTTGCTTCCTATGTCACCTAAGGCTATTGTGCGTGATGATATTGCTAAAGCTGCAAAGGCTAAAACTGAGAACAATAAAAATAGAAAATCTGTTGGTAATAATGAAGATGGCATAAAATTGAAAGGACATTGCTTGCTTGCTTCAAAATCTGATATTAATGAATTAATTGCTTCAACTTGTATTGCCTACGCTTTGGTATGCAAGGATGCTTTGATTTCAATTCAAGATATGCAGCATTCTTTGCCTCCTGTTGTTGCTAACATTTTGCAGGAGTATTCGGATGTGTTTCCAAGCGAGATACCAGCAGGGCTGCCTCCTATACGAGGCATAGAGCACCAAATTGATCTTGTTCCAGGTGCTTCTTTGCCCAACCGTGCGCTATATAGGACCAATCCAGAGGAAACAAAAGAAATTCTGCGGCAAGTGCAAGAACTACTCGACAAAGGTTATGTACGTGAGTCTCTTAGCCCTTGTGCTGTTCCAGTTATTTTGGTGCCTAAGAAAGATGGAACATGGCGTATGTGTGTTGATTGTAGAGCTATTAATAATATCACTATTCGATATCGGCATCCTATTCCACGCCTAGAAGATATGCTTGATGAATTGAGTGGTGCTACTGTGTTTTCTAAGGTTGATTTGCGTAGTGGGTACCACCGATTCGTATGAAATTGGGAGATGAATGGAAAAGCTGCTTTCAAAACTAAGTTCGGTTTATATGAGTGGTTAGTCATGCCTTTTGGGTTAACTAATGCACCTAGCACTTTCATGAGATTAATGAACGAGGTTTTGCGTGCTTTCATTGGGAAATTTGTTGTAGTTTATTTTGATGATATATTAATCTACAGCAAAACTATGGATGAACACTTGGATCATTTACGTGCTGTTTTTAATGCTTTACGAGATGCACGTTTGTTTGGTAACCTTGAGAAGTGCACATTTTGCACCGATCGAGTGTCTTTTCTTGGCTATGTTGTGACTCCATAGGGAATTGAGGTTGATCAAGCCAAGGTAGAAGCTATACAGGGATGGCCTGTACCAAAGACCATCACACAGGTGTGGAGTTTCTTAGGACTTGCTGGATTCTATCGCCGTTTTGTGAAGGATTTCAGCACCATTGCTGCACCATTGAATGAGCTTACAAAGAAGGGAGTACCTTTTAGTTGGGGTAATAAACAAGAGAATGCCTTCATCATGTTGAAAGATAAGTTGACACATGCACCTCTCCTTCAACTTCCGATTTTAATAAGACCTTTGAGCTTGAGTGTGATGCTAGTGGGATTGGTTTGGGTGGTGTTTTATTACAAGAAGGCAAAACGAGTTGCATATTTTAGTGAAAAATTGAGCGGACTCGTTCCGAATTATTCCACTTATGATAAAGAATTATATGCTCTTGTTCGAACTTTGGAAACATGGCGGCATTATTTATGGCCCAAAGAATTTGTTATTCATTCGATCATGAATCTTTGAAGCATATTCGTAGTCAAGGAAAACTGAATCGTAGACATGCTAAGTGGGTTGAATTTATTGAATCTTTTCCTTATGTTATTAAGCACAAAAAAGGGAAAGAAAATGTGATTGCTGATGCTTTGTTTAGGAGATATACTTTGCTGAACCAACTTGATTACAAGATCTTTGGATTAGAAACAATTAAAGACCAATATGTTAATGATCCTAATTTTAGAGATGTGTTGCTGCATTGTAAGGATGACAAAGGGTGGAACAAATTCATCGTTAGTTATGGGTTTGTTTTTAGAGCTAACAAGCTATGCATTCCAGCTAGCTCTGTTCGCTTGTTGTTGTTGCAGGAAGCGCATGGAGGTGGCTTGATGGGGCATTTTGGAGTTAAAAAGACAGAAGACATACTTGCTGTCGGTGCGGAATGTGGTCCCGACACTAACCAGTAGTAAGCGCCGCGGTCTATCCCTCAATGGTCGATGCTAAGTAACAAGCGACACAGAGTTTTTATCCTGGTTCCGGCCGAGGGGGCCGTACGTCCAGCAGTGGCGTGCTCGAGGCACTATATTACTTAGCACCGGGGGTGCCTGTAGTGGGGCTGCTACAAGCAAGGCGGGAGAGGAAGCCTGGCTTCCAAGTCCCTGGTGTGGTGGCTGAAGATGTTGTGGGAGAATTGGAGAACAAGTGCATGGTGCAGCCTGTCTCCAATTGTGTCGTGTCTGTGTTCCTTTCGTTGTTGTCCTCTGTCTCCCCCGTGGCAGGGGGGTTCGTCCCCCTTTTATAGATCAAGGGGGGAGCGAATCACATGCACGCCGCGCTATCTAGCTACGTGAAGGGGCGTGGCGTGCTATGTTGTAGAGTGGGCGGCCGTCCGGACGATCCTTGCAGCGATCCGGCCATCATGGCCTATCTTGTACCCGAACAGTGGCGGTTCGAGGGTAGGAGAGCAGCGGATGGCGGTGATGTCTTCTGATGGGCTTGAGGGAGTTGCTGTCGTCGGTCCGTGCGGGGTACAGGGGTAGGTAAAACGGCGTCCCGTTCCTATACGCTTCACCGTACCGGAGTTGTCGCTACAGCGCCGGGCGTGCGCCTGCACGCACGGGGACGGCTGCCATGCCTTAACAGTGGCAGGGATGGCGTTCCTCCCGCCTAGCGCCTTCACCTAACCCTGTAGGGTCACAAGAAAGCAAATAGAGGGTGAAGCCGGCCCCCCTTCGAGGGCTCGGCACGTTAGCCGTACTGGAGCAGGCGCACGACGTCACGGGACTGACACCGGCCGCGCTGCACATTCCCTTCCCACAGTGATGGAGATGGGCTCCCTCCTGGGGAGTTGGTGCGGCGGCACCGGGGCGCGAGCCCCGGGCGCATGATGGCACTGTCCCGCCGGTGTCAGGGCGTTAAATGCCCAGTGTACGGGGGCAGGCGCACGCGAGCGGGACGCCCTCGAGCGAGGCGGACCCCGGTCGAGGGCGGGTCGGACCCTCGAGCGAGGCGGAGCCTGCTCGAGGGGGGGCGGACCCTCGAGCGGGGCGGAGCCCGCTCGAGGGGAGCGCACCCCCTCGAACGGGACAGAGCCCCCTCGAGGGAGGCGTGTACCCTCGAGCAAGGCTAAGCCTGCTCGAGGGGATCTTCAAGAGGGCCACCTTGGTGGGCCGTTGAGGTCCTTTGCAGCGTGGGCCGTATCCTGCATGGTTAGGCAAAGTGTGTTTTGTTGCAGGTTTTAAGTGGGGATTTCCCGGTTGTTAAAGGGGACCCCTAGGGCTGTCCCCGATAGTAGCCCCCGAGCATCTGTGGGTTTGCCATTGAGGCTCCCGCAGATGCTGGAACCTACTGATAGGACGTTCTTCCCTCCTTGTCTTGCGAACGCTTTCCGTGGGGTCGCGTCAGCGGACCCGCGGGTCTAGCCTCGGCCCCGCGCAGGAGCATGGATGCTTCTGCAGGGGTTGACCGTGAGAACTGGTCAGAGGGCGTGGCACATGTTTCAACCGGCGTCGGCAATATCTCAGCCGGCTTCAGTGGCGCACGCGCTGCTGGCACTGTATCCGGCGGGTGCATTTCAAGGAGGTGTAGCCGTGCGTCAAACCCCCGAGCCTGGGCCCATTCGAGGCGATCGGGTAGAGATTTACGACTTGTTTCTTAACGCGCCCTCGCCGTCCCTCCGCGGGACGGAGGGTGAGGTTTCCGCAACCCCCATCGAGCGGGTCGCGAATTGCGGATTCCTCGTGGAGCTTCTAGCGGGTGGTTCGAGTGGACGCCCATGCCCCGTTCGATAAGGGTAGGCTGCGTGGTCCAGAGACACGTCCATTTAAGCGCTTGCATGGGTTTGCTAGGTGGGGCTTGGTCCCGTTCGATAGGGACCGAGGGCGCGGAAGCTCTCCCTCGGTGGGATCCCCCGGCTAGCTGCCCTCGCTGGCTCTCGAACACGACATGTGGGGCACCCTCGAGCTAATGGGCTCGTGGAACGGCTCGAATGCGCGTGCCTTCGTCGTCCCAAACTCTGCGATCTGGGGCGCCTGTTCGAACCCGTCGAGGGTCAGGCTTCGAACCTCTGATCAGTAGGGCCGTGCGGGGCGGCGCCTGGGCAGCCCCGTCTTTGCGTTGCGGCCGTCGAGGGGTCTAGGCGTGCCGGCCCTCGAGGCGTTGGTCAGCAGCACAGCGTGGCATGGGTGCTCGTGGTACCTGCCTTGTTCCAGGCGGGCCTCGGGGTGACCTTCTCACACTTGTGCCCCTTTAGAGGATTGATATCGTCTGGAGCCAGGGGCTCGCACCGCTCGAGGGTTTTGCGTGGCATGGGTGCTCGCGGTGCCCGCCTTGTTTCAAGCGGGCCCCGTGGCGACCTTCTCACGCCAATGTCCCTTAGAGGGTCGACGTTGTCTAGAGTCAGGGGCTCGTGCCGCTCGAGGGTGCTACGTGGCATGGGTGCTCGCGAGGCTCACTTTGTTTCAGGCGGGCCTCGGGGCGACCTTCTCATGCTTGCACCTGCTCGAGGGCTGAATTTATCCCGAGCCAGGAGTCCGTGCCGCTCGAGGGTTCTCCTTGTTTCACAAGGGACCGGGGCATTAAATGCTCCACAAGAGAGGCCGCGGTTTTCGCATCGCGGGCGCGCCTTTTTGGCGTTGCGCCGCGCGCGCGCGCGCGTATTGGGCGGCGTGGGCGGGCGGACGTGACCGCCCGCCACGGCCCCGCCGCCCTTCACCGTGATGATGGCCCGTTTGCGGTGACGTGGCCGCCGCGGTCGTGATGGGGTCCGCTTGCCAGCGAGAACAAAAGATTCCCTGCAGTTAACGCGCGCGGGACATCCGCTCCGGAGAGCTCGCCCGCGGCTTATAAATCTGAGGAGAAGGGGAAACGGCGGTTTTTTACCTTTGCGCTCCGCCATTTTAGCCCTCCGTGCTTTGTTCCCCGTTTTTCCTTTGCCTCCGTGCGGCTTCGCCATTAGAGCTTTTCCTCCTCTCCCTGTCCTTCGTTCTCCGCATCCTTTGCCCTTCCCCATGGTGCCGCCTCAGCCTCTCACGATCCTTGAGCCGTACGCCTGGGAGCCGTTGACGGTGACCCAGCTGGCCCTTGGTGACCTGGTCACCGCCGGCCAGTTGGCGGCCAATGAGGATGGCCGCCCGGCGGAGTGGATAGTGCCACCGGCGGGGACCGCGCACCCAACCCGCCGGAAGGCTATGTAGTGAGCTTCGTGTGCTTCCACGAGCGAGGCTTCAACGCGCCGGCGAGCCGCTTCATGCGAGCGCTGTGCCACTACTACGGCGTGGAGTTGCACAACTTCGCGCCCAACGCGATCTCGCAGGCGGCCACGTTCGTGGGCGTCTGCGAGGGGTACCTGGGGATCCCAGTCAACTGGGAGCTCTGGGTGCACCTCTTCCGCGCGGAGCTCTTCACGCAGCCCACGTCGGAGCCGAGGACCCGCCGCGCGGTGCGCGCCGGCGGGATGTCACTCGCCCTCCGGGCGCAGTTCAAGGACGTCTACATCCCCTGCACCATGACGACGAACAACGCCGGCTGGGAGCGGGGATGGTTCTACCTGCGCAATGCCGAGCCCGGCCTCCCCCTTACACCGGTCGGGTGTTCAAGGAGAAGCCCAGCTCATGGGGCTACGGGGTGTCCACGCCTCAGCATCGGAGGCGGCAGGAGTCGGTTTTGGCTGCCCTGGCGAGCCTGACGGCGCGGGGCTGACCGCGGCGAGCGTCCTCACCTTCCTCCATCATCGGCGGGTCGTGCCTCTGATGGAGAGGCCGCTCTGCATCTTTCAGATGATAGAGGAGGCGGACCCCGTCGCGCTGGGGAGGTCGCGGATGCTCCCGACCCCCCTTGGGCGGCCGTACGCGCTCACCCGGGCGCGGAGTGCCGTCGACACCCGGATGCTGGCGGACCCGGGCCGGACCCTGTGGGACATCGAGATGCTCCCCACCGGCCCGCTGGTGAGTTCGATTCTTGATTCCGTTTTATGGTGTCACCTCTACCTCCTGACGCGTCTTTGTCGTTCCTGTATGCAGCTGGTGAGCTTCACCGCCGCGAAGTCCGTTCCGCCCACCCCGGACTCCCGCGCGCTTGGTCGGGCGGCGCAGCATCGGGAGCCGGAGCGGGCGGCACGCAAGAGGGAGCGCGCAAGGCGTCACCAAGAGCGCCGTGAGCGACGGAACGCGGAGTACCGTCGGCGCGAGGAACTGGGGCTCTCCTCCCCGGGGACAGAGGAGTACTCGTCCTCAGAGGAGGACGAAGAGGAAGAGGCTGAGGGGGAGGGCCCCTCTGACAGGTGGGAGCCTGCGCCCCCGTCGCCGGAGCCGGCGCCGGCGGCAAGGGCGGCATCGCCCGGGGCGGGCGCAACGGCGCCCGCCGCCGTGCAATCGTCAACAAGGGCGGCGCGCGCGCGCGGGAGGCGCCGGCGCGTGCCGCGGAGGCGCGCACGGCAAGCGCGCGCCGCACGCGCGGCAAGCGTGCGCGCGCGCGCGGGGCGGGGCCCGCGCGCGCGGTGGCGTCGTCGGAGGCGCGGCGGCGGGCGTGCCGGCCGCGCCGGCCTCGTCCGCTGAGGCCACGAGGAAAAGGAAACGCGCCTTTTCCTCTTCGAGGTAAGGAACTCGCTTTTTCGCTTGGTTTGGTTTCGTGACGATCAGGCATTCTAACTTTTTGTTTGTGCTTGCGCAGGGTGGTGCCAACTGTGCCTCCCCTCGCACCGGCCAAGGTGCTGAGGGCGGACGCATCCATCCCCACCCGGCGGCGCACGTCGAGGGCGTCGCGGGCGGGGGCAAGCACGGCGGCGGGCGAGAGCTCGCAAAGCCCGGGCCGAGGCTTTGAGGCCTCGGCCGGCGGATCGGCCCGCCATGGCGCGGCCGGCGGTCGCCGAGGAGCGGCCGGCGCCGGCCATTGTGGGGACGCGCGGCCGCGGCGGCGGCCGTGGTGGAGGCGCGGCCCCGCGGAGGTGCGCCGCTACGGAGGCGCGGTCCGTGGCGCCGGCCGCAAAGGAGGCGGAGCGGGTGCAACCCGCGCGGCGCCCGTGGTAACGGCGGCACGGCCGGAGGTGGTGGCCGCGGCGTCGCGTCGGCGCCCGCGGTCACGGAGGCGCAAGTGGAGGCGCCGGCGGAGGGCGGCGCAAGGGCCGGCGCCCGCCGGCGGTTCCCGGCGGAGGTGGTGGAGGTCCGGATGACGACTCCCCGCCGCCCGGGTGGGGTCAGTGGGCTAGCTTCCCCACACGCTCCCCCGAGCCCCAGGAGGGGGCCCTCGTGAGGCGGCATGAGGGTCACATGGTGGCGGGGGACCGAGGACACGGCGCCGAGGCCTCATCCTCCCGCGCCGGCCACTCTGCCCAGGTGGAGGGGGTCGCTGGCGATCCCCCTGCGTTTGCTGACGCCCGGGGGGAGCAGGAGCTCTGGGGAGAGCTCCGGAGCCACGGCGCCACGCTCAACCACGCGCTGAACGAGGCACTGCGGGTCCATGGCGGCCCTGCATGGCGCGTCTTCCAGGTAGGGCGTGGTTGCTCGTTTTCTTCTATCTCTCGTTTTTGTGTGCTGCCTCTGTGACGTGGCGCTTATGGGTTTTGACTTGTGGGTGCCAGGAGCTCGAGCGCCGCGCCCATGACAAGTACGATGCCTTCGACCGGGTGAACGCCGAGGTCCACCAGCTCCGGGAGTGATGCAGCGCTTTCGACGCGCTTGCTGACGCCCTCAGGACCCCGGACAGCTGGCTGGCGTACCGGGCCATGGCGTGGCGCGACGAACTCCCCGAGAGCTCGAGGCAGGACCCCGCGCGACGCTCGAGCCTCGAGCGGGTCTGCACAGCCCTCATCGATTGTGATGAGGCGCTGTGGCAGGCGCGCTCAGACTTGGAGAAGATGCGGACACTGGCAACCAATTGGGAGGCGGAGGTAGCCAACGTCCGCGGCGAGAACCGGGGGCTCCGCTCGTCGCTCGAGGGGGCGCAAGCGCAGCAGCGCTAGGCCGAGGAGCGGGCGCGCGGGGCGGGAGCGGCGGGCCAAGGAGGCCGACGATTTGAAGGCCGCCCTCGACGCCAAGGTTGCGGCGCTCGCCGTTCCGAGGAGCGGCTTCGGCGAGAGCACACCGCCCGCCAAGGGCCGAGGGGCGGCTCCAGCAGGAGCAAGCCGCCCTCGTCGACGCCCGGTCGGCGCTGGAGCAGGAGCGCGTCGCTCGTGAGGCGGCGCAGAAGTCGCTGGAGGAGCGGAACACCGCGTTCTCCAAGGCAGAGGGTGAGCTCATTGTGCTCAGCATCACAAATGCGAACAATGAGCTGGCCCTCCAGGAGCAAGGTGAGACCGTCAAGCGCCTCGAGCTGGCGGTCGAGGCCGTGCGCCGCGACTTCGAGGTGGAGAGGAAGCAAGTCGGAGGTGAGCTGCTGCTTGGCTTTCGTTTGGTTGGTTTTTTGTTTGGGAATTCGCGCTCCCTTTTCTGATTTCTCTCTTGTCTTGGTGACTCCAGGCTTGCGCACCGCTCTGGGGCACGCAGCTGAGCGGGCCGAGGTGCTGCAGGCTTCCTACAACTCCTCCGAGCAGGAGCTGCAGGAGCTGCGTGGTGCGGCTCTCGAGACCTGCAAAGCCGTGGAGGAGGGCGAAGCACAGGCCGGTAGCTCGCTGGCCAGCTGCCTGTGCGCCCTTGGCGGCCACGTCACCGAGCGGATGCGTCGGGCGCTGCGTCTTGGCGTCCAGAAGGCCCTCGGAGTGGTACGATCCCACTACGAGGTCAACTTCGAGGCGCTGGCAGAGGGCTACGTCGTCCCCGAGGGTGTCGAGGACGAGGTGGCGATGGAGCGTGTGGACGCGCTCGCCGCTGACGCCGCCGGGTCACTCGCTGAAGCCTTCGAGGAGTTCCTCTTCCCGGACGCTGTTGACGCCGCCGCTCCTCCTGCCTGAAGACAGCTGGGCACTTGGCCCATTTTTATGTGTATCAGTATTCTGGCCTCGTGGCCTTTTGTAAATGAACAAGTTGTTTTTCGACATAAACATTTGCTGAAATGAAGTCAATTGTTTATCACGCTTTTTGTTTCTCCTTCTTCCTGAGTAGATTCTAGTTAGGGGAGTTCGATTTTCGCGGGGGGTCTGCTGGGTTGGAGGCGAGAGAGAAGGGCCATATCCACGCGGCGTAGGCTATCTCTGGCTTGCGCGCTCCTTCCGCTAGGCTGCCTGCGCCCTGTTCAAATCGTTGCTCGGGGTTGAAGTAGAAACAAACTTAGCGTGCGTGAGTTGTTTCGTTTTTGCGCGAAAATGGGACCATTTTGGGGGGGGGGGGTGCCCCCCCCCCCGCAGTAGCCCCCGAGGGTAACTTGGGTTTCAGGGGAAAGCCGAGTTGCCCTTTTTATTAGACTTGCAGCATTTACATAGTTGTTACCAACTGGGGCGTTGGTCATATGGTTTTTACTATAAAAAGTACTTGGAAATCCTAGCTAGGGGTAGAAGCGACGTAGCTGTTGGATGTTCCAAGCGTTGGTGAGCTCTTCACCGTCCTCGTTGGCCAGCTTGTACGTGCCGGGCTTGAGTACCTTCACCACGATGTAGGGTCCCTCCCATGGGGGCGACAGCTTGTGGCGCCCTCGGTTGTCTTGGCGTAGCCTTAGGACCAAATCCCCTTCACTGAAGTCCCGTCGACGTATCTTGCGTGCTTGGTAGCGTCTTAGGGACTGTTGATACCTTGCGGAATGCATTAAGGCCACGAGGCGTGCCTCGTCCAGCTGATCCAGCGAGTCCTCGCGGGCTCGCTGGTTGGCATCCTCGTCATAGCCTCGAACCCTGGGCGATCCGTATTCTAAGTCCGTGGGGAGGACGGCCTCCGCGCCATGGACTAGGAAAAACGGGGTGAACCCAGTGGCTCTGCTCGGGGTGGTCCTAAGGCTCCACACAACCGCTGGTAGCTCTTGGAGCCATTTTGGTCCAGATTTGTTGAGCTGGTCGAAAATTTTGGGCTTGAGGCCCTGTAGGATCATGCCATTGGCACGCTCTACTTGGCCGTTGGTCTGTGGGTGCGCCACAGCCGCCCAATCCATACGGATGTGGAATTTGTCGCAAAACTCTAAGAACTTCCTGCCCGTGAACTAGGACCCATTGTCAGTGATGATGGAGTTCGGCACCCCAAAGCGGTAGACGATGTCGGTGAAGAATGTTACCGCCTGCTCTGCCCTGAGATTCGTGATGAGGCGCACCTCGACCCACTTGGAGAACTTGTCGATCGCGACCAACAAGTGGGTGAAGCCCCCGGGCGCCTTCCGCAGGGGCCCAACGATGTCTAGCCCCCACACGGCAAATGGCCATGTTACGGGGATGGTCTGTAGGGCATGGGCGGGTAGGTTGGACTTGCGGGCGTAGAACTGGCACCCTTCGCAAGTGCGTACGATTTCACTGGCGTCCGCGACCGCGGTGTTCCAGTAAAACCCTTGGCGGAACGCATTGCCGACGAGGGTACGAGGCGCTGCATGGTGGCCGCAGGTCCCGGCGTGGATGTCCCGCAGGAGTTCGCGCCCTTCAGGAATGGGCACGCACCGCTGCATGATGCCAGAGGCGGCGCGCTTGTACAGCTCGCCGTCAACGAGGGCAAAAGACTTGGCCATCCTGGCAATGCGCCTGGCCGCGGCCCGGTCCGCGGGGAGTTCCCCCCGAGCCATCCAGGCAATGTATTTGCCACGCCAGTCTGTCTTGATAGGGGCTGGCTCGATGTCCATCACGTCAGCCCCGTAAGCGCCATACCCCTCGAGGAGGGAGAGCACGTACGCCTCGTTCGAGGGGTCCTCGTCCATGGGTTCCGCACCCGCCGGGTTCGAGGGAGCCCCCGAGGGTTCAGCGTGACTCAAGGGGTGGGGCTCGAAGATGACTGAGGGTTGAGCGACGTCGCACGCGAAAACGTTCGGGGGAATGGTGATCCGCCCGGACGCGATCTTGGCCAGTTCATCCGCCTCCTCGTTGTACCGGCGGGGCACATGGTTGAGCTCGATGCCGTAGAACTTGTCCTCGAGGGCTCGCACGGCTTTGCAGTAGGCCTCCATCTTGTCGTCATGGCAGCTCACGTTCTTCATGACTTGATCGATTACAAGCTGCGAGTCCCCCCGCACGTCGAGGCGCTTGACGCCTAACTCAATGGCCATTTTGAGGCCACAAAGGAGGGCCTCGTATTCAGCCATATTGTTAGACGCGGGGAAGTGGAGGCACACTGCATAGCGCATGTGCTCCCCAAGGGGTGACACGAAGAGCAGGCCCGCGCCCGCCCCTGTCTTCATCACCGAGCCATCGAAGAACAGAGTCCAGCACTCTTCTTGGATCTGCGGGGGCGGTAGCTGCGTATACGTCCACTCAGCGACGAAATCCGCCAAGATTTGCGACTTGATGGCCTTGCGCGGGGCGTAGGCAATCATACCTGCGGCGTCGGGGTTGCGGATGATCTCCCCCAGCGGGAAAGAGGAGACCACCGTGACGGGGTGGGCCTCGAAGTAGTGGCGGAGCTTGCGCCGCGCAAGGACTACCGCGTACAGCAACTTCTGGACATGGGGGTAGCGCGTCTTGGTGTCTGACAGGACCTCGCTGATGTAATAGACAGGCCGCTGCACAGGTAAGGCATGCCCTTCCTCCGTGCGCTCCACGACGATCACGGCGCTGACCACCTGGGTGGTTGCGGCGACGTAGAGCTGCAAGGGCTCGCCGTCCTGCGGCGGCGTGAGAATGGGGGCGTGCGCTAAGGACGCCTTTAGTTTGTCGAGTGCGTCCTGGGCCTCGGCGGTCCAGGAGAAGCGTTCCTGCTTCTTGAGGAGGCGATAGAGGGGCAGGCCCTTCTCACCGAGCCTCGAGATGAAGCGGCTCAAGGCGGCAAGGCATCCCAGCACCTTTTGCACCCCTTTGAGGTCCCGGATCGGACCCATTCGTTCGAGGGCCGCAACCTTTTCGGGGTTGGCCTCGATTCCCCGTTGGGAGACAATGTATCCCAGGAGCATGCCTCGCGGCACTCCAAAGACACATTTTTCGGGGTTTAACTTGACCCCATTGGCCCGTAGGCAGCTGAACGCGACGCCAAGGTCGCTAACCAGGTCGTCCGCCTTCCTGGTTTTTACGACGATGTCATCCTCATACGCCTCGACCGTCCGCCCGATATGGTCTCCGAAAACGTGCTGCATGCAGCGCTGGTATGTTGCACCCGCGTTTCGGAGGCCAAATGGCATCGTGACGTAGCAGAACATCCCGAACGGCGTGATGAACGAAGTCGCGAGTTGGTCGGACTCCTTCATCTTTATTTGATGGTATCCGGAGTAAGCATCAAGGAAGCAAAGCAATTCGCACCCAGCCGTTGAATCGATGATTTGGTCAATACGTGGCAAAGGAAAAGGAACTTTAGGACATGCTTTATTAAGACTGGTGTAGTCTATACACATCCGCCATTTCCCATTCTTTTTCTTTACAAGCACGGGGTTTGCTAGCCACGTCGGGTGGAACACCTCCTTGATGAACCCGGCCTCGAGAAGCTTCCGCAGCTCCGCTCCGATTGCCCGTCGTCGTTCCTCATCGAAGCGGCGGAGCCGTTGTTGCACGGCGCGGGCGTGAGGTAGGATGTCAAGGGAGTGCTCGGCGACCTCCCTCGGGTTGCCTGGCATATCCGAGGGGCTCCACGCGAAGATGTCGGCGTTGGCGCGGAGGAAGTCGACGAGCACCACTTCCTATTTGGGGTCGAGGGTGGAGCTGACCCTCAACGCCTTGCCCTCGGGGGCAGAAGGATCGAGGGGGACCTCCTTGGTACGCCGCGGCCTCGAACGTGCCGGTGTGCTTGGCGGCGGAGTCGAGGTCGTCATTGACCATCTTCTCCAAAGTGGTCACCAGCGCTTCGTCCAGCGCTAGCGCCTCTGCGTGTTCTACGCACTCGACATCGCAGTCGAATGCGTGCTCGATGGACGAGCCGACGGTGATGACGCCGTTCGGTACTGGCATCTTCATCTTCAGGTAGGTATAGTTGGGGACCGCCATGAATTTGGCGTAACAGGATCGCCCAAGTATGGCGTGGTAGGCTCCCTTGAACCCCACTACCTCGAAGGTGAGGATCTCCTTGCGGAAATTCTTCGCGGTGCCAAACCAAACCGGCAGGTCGATCTGCCCGAGGGGATGGACCTGCTTGCCGGGCGCGATGCCGTGGAACGGCTTCGTGCTGGGCCGCAGCTGGTCCAACCCTATCCCCATCAAGCGCAGCGTATGCGCGTAGAGGATGTTGAGGATGCTGCCCCCGTCCATCAAGACCTTCGAGAACCGTGCGTTCCCGATGATGGGGTCGACCACCAGTGGGTACTGGCCCGGGTTGGGGACGCGGTTCGGATGGTCCTCCCGGCTGAAGGTGATGGCGTCCTCCGACCAATTGAGGAAGGAGGGAGGCGCCTTCTCCGCGGCGAGGACCTCGTGCCGCTCCTTCTTGCGCTGGCGGGTCGATATGTCGACGGTTGGCCCCCCAAAGATGAGGAACACGTTTTCCACGGCGGGGAAGCCGCCGGCGTCGCCATCTCCTCCGTCTTTCTTGGCCTCTGCCTCCTTCGCGGTGGCGCGGCCATAGAACTTCTTGAGCATGTCGCACTGCTCAAGGGTGTGGTTTACTGGGGTCTTGTGATAAGGACATGGCTTTTTCAGCATGTCGTCAAACACCGCCGGGCCTCGAGGGGCCGGTCGAGAGCCCCGTCGAGCCGGGTCAACAGCAAGGGCCTCGGCATTACCGTCGTCGCGCCCCTGCTCGCACGCCTCGCGGCGCGGCTTCTTTCCCTTCTTGCCCCGCTTGTCGTTGCGGTGGGGCTCCCTGGACTTGCTGCCCTCCGCGGGCGCGTCCTCCGGGCGCTTGCCCTTCTTGCCGTCGAAGATCGCCCCCATGGCCTCCTCTCCTGAGGCGAAGCTGGTGGCGATGTCGAACAGCTCGTTGGAGTCCGCGGGTGGGCTGCGTCCCAGCTCCCGCACGAGGTCCCGGCACGTGGTGCCCTCGAGGAAGGCGTGCACGATCTCGGACTGCGCCACGCTGGGGAGCTCCGTGCAGCGCTTGGAGAAGCGCCGTATGAAGTCCCGCAGCGACTCGCCGGGCTTCGCGTGCGGGAGCGCGAGTCCCGGGAATTCCCCGGGGCGCACGTACGTGCCCGGAAGTTGCCCACGAACGTGCGGACCGGATCGTCCCAATTGTGGATTTGGGCCCCGGCGGGCGGGTGCTCGAGCCATGTCCGGGCCGCATCGCCAAGGTGCAGGGGCAAGTTGCGGATGATGACTTCGTCGGCTCGGTCGCCCCGCCCGGGCCGGCAAGCCAAGCGGTAGTCGTTGAGCCACACGCGGGGATCCGTCTCCCCGTTGTACTTGACAATGGTCGAGGGCTGGCGGAAGCGCTGGGGGGAGGCTGCCGTGCGGATCTCCCGGCTGAACACACGGGTCCTCGGGGGTTCCGGCGTCGGGGAGCGGTCCTCACCGCTGTCGTAGCGCCCGCCCCGTCAAGGGTGGTAGCCCACCGCTACTCGCGTGTCCGCCTTGCTCGTGCGGCGGGCGTTGATGACGTTGCGGGCGTCACCGTCCAGAGCTCTGCGCGTGTCAAGGAGCCGTTCCTTGGCCGGTGCGCGTCCTGAGTTGGCGGGACGCTCCGCCGCCCCTCCTGCGTGGACCGAGGGTTTGCCCCCTTGTGCGGCCCCGTCGCCCCGCGCATCCCCTTGTTGGCGGATGCGCGAGGCCGAAATCTCGGCCTGCTGGACGGCCGCTTGCTCGATGAGAGTCTGCACCTCGCGGTGTAGGTCTCGTGCCTCAAGGGTCGAGGGTGCCGGCATGGCCCGTAGCAGCGTAGCGGCGGCAACGAGCTTCTGACTTGCCCGCGGCAGCATGTCAGGGTTGTCGGCGTTGATGCGGTCGCGGGCTTGTCTGCCCAGCTCCCGCACGCGTTCGCCGCGAGCAGAAGCTTCCCCAACCATCGAGGCGCGGAGCAGCCGCACCGTCCGGTACTCCTCCACCAGCTTGGCCTCGAGCTCGCGGGCTTGGGCCCGCCGTGCGTCGGCGTCGGCCCCGGCAGGAGCGCTTGGCCCCGCAGCTAGGCGCGCGGCGATCCCTGGGGCAGGCGTGACCTCCCCGTCTCCGGTGCCCACCGCGCCTGCGGCATTGGCTGGGTCGTTGGTGATGACGGCGTAGCACTCCCGCACGGGGTCGTAGCTCCCGGTGCTGGAGTCGTCGGAGCAGCCGAACCAGTAGTCCGTAGCGTCAAGGAAACGCCTGAACATGACTGGGTCCGGCACGCCGGAGAACTCCCATTCTGCATAGCCATGGCGGTTGGCGGGCGGCAACGCGTCGAGGGAGCCCAGAGACGACTCATCAGCCACTGAGGCGCCGGGATCCCTGGCGACGAGGATGTGACGGCCAGGCGGGACCCTGCGCATCGTGGTGCTGACGTTGTTGTTGTAGGCCGACGTGGCACCACGCAACCCAATGGGGATGCGCGGTCCGGAGACCGCCGCGCCGCCCGCCGCCGGGGCGGTGGCGGTCGTCGTGGCGGTGGGCGCACCGTGTTGAGAGGCGGCGCGCTCGGCCCGGCGTCGCTCCGACCGCGCCCGGCGCGAACGTAGCCCGGAGCGGCGGCGACGTCGTGGCGCCGACGAGCCTACGGCATCCGCGCGCCGCGGGCGTCCGCGCCGTGGTGGTGCGTGCGGCGGGGACCGGAGCGGGCCCGGCCTGGCGTCGCGCGCGGAGCTCCTCACGGTTGGTGAGGCGCATGAGGTAGCCATTCCCCGTGGCCTGAAAGTTCAGGCCCCCGAACCGGATTTCGAACCCGGCGGGGAGGGGGTCCGAGTTGCCCATGCAGTAGCGTGTACCGCGGTACTCAGTGCGGATCACCATGGAGGGAGTTGACGGATTGACCTTAGGCGCTCAGATTGCCCCACGGTGGGTGCCAACTGTCGGTGCGGAATGTGGTCCCGACACTAACCAGTAGTAAGCGCCGCGGTCTATCCCTCAATGGTCGATGCTAAGTAACAAGCGACACAGAGTTTTTATCCTGGTTCCGGCCGAGGGGGCCGTACGTCCAGCAGTGGCGTGCTCGAGGCACTATATTACTTAGCACCGGGGTGCCTGTAGTGGGGCTGCTACAAGCAAGGTGGGAGAGGAAGCCTAGCTTCCAAGTCCCTGGTGTGGTGGCCGAAGATGTTGTGGGAGAATTGGAGAACAAGTGCGTGGTGCAGCCTGTCTCCAATTGTGTCGTGTCTGTGTTCCTTTCGTTGTTGTCCTCTGTCTCCCCTGCGGCAGGGGGGTTCGTCCCCCTTTTATAGATCAAGGGGGGAGCGAATCACATGCACGCCGCGCTATCTAGCTACGTGAAGGGGCGTGGCGTGCTATGCTGTAGAGTGGGCGGCCGTCCGGACGATCCTTGCAGCGATCCGGCCATCATGGCCTATCTTGTACCCGAACAGTGGCGGTTCGAGGGTAGGAGAGCAGCGGATGGCGGTGATGTCTTCTGATGGGCTCGAGGGAGTTGCTGACGTCGGTTCGTGCGGGATACAGGGGTAGGTAAAACGGCGTCCCGTTCCTATACGCTTCACCGTACCGGAGTTGTCGCTACAGCGCCGGGCGTGCGCCTGCACACACGGGGACGGCTGCCATGCCGTAACAGTGGCAGGGATGGCGTTCCTCCCGCCTAGCGCCTTCACCTAACCCTGTAGGGTCACAAGAAAGCAAATCGAGGGTGAAGCCGGCCCCCCTTCGAGGGCTCGGCACGTTAGCCGTACTGGAGCAGGCGCACGGCGTCACGGGACTGACACCGGCCGCGCTGCACAGTCCCTTCCCACAGTGATGGGGATGGGCTCCCTCCTGGGGAGTTGGTGCGGCAGCACCGGGCGCGAGCCCCGGCGCATGATGGCACTGTCCCGCCGGTATCAGGGCGTTAAGTGCCCAGTGTACGGGGGCAGGCGCACGCGAGCGGGACGCCCTCGAGCGAGGCGGACCCCGGTCGAGGGCGGGTCGGACCCTCGAGCGAGGCGGAGCCTGCTCGAGGGGGGGGGCGGACCCTCGAACGGGCGGAGCCCGCTCGAGGGGAGCGCACCCCCTCGAACGGGACGGAGCCCCCTCGAGGGAGGCGTGTACCCTCGAGCGAGGCGAAGCCTGCTCGAGGGGATCTTCAAGAGGGCCACCTTGGTGGGCCATTGAGGTCCTTTGCAGCGTGGGCCGTATCCTGCATGGTTAGGCAAAGTGTGTTTTGTTGCAGGTTTTAAGTGGGGATTTCCCGGTTGTTAAAGGGGACCCCTAGGGCTGTCCCCGACACTTGCTGGTCACTTCTTTTGGCCAAAAATGAGAAGAGATGTGGAGAGATTTGTTGCACGTTGCACTACATGTCAAAAGGCTAAGTCAAGGTTAAATGCGCACAGTTTGTATTTGCCTTTACCCGTTCCTAGTGCTCCTTGGGAAGATATTTCTATGGATTTTGTGTTGGGTTTACCAAGGACTAGGAGGGGTCATGATAGTGTGTTTGTGGTTGTTGATAGATTTTCAAAAATTGCACACTTTATACCATGTCATAAAACTGATGATGCTTCTCATATTGCTGATTTGTTCTTTCGGGAAATTGTTCGCTTGCATGGTGTGCCCAATACAATTGTTTCTGATCGTGATGTTAAATTCCTTAGCTATTTTTGGAAAACTTTGTGGGCTAAATTGGGGACTAAGCTTTTGTTTTCAACTACATGTCACCCCCAAACTGATGGTCAAACTGAAGTTGTGAATAGAACTTTGTCTACTTTGTTAAGGGCTGTTTTAAAGACGAACATTAAGATGTGGGAAGATTGTTTGCCTCATTTTGAATTTGCTTATAATCGTTCGATGCATTCTACTACCAAGATGTGCCCATTTCAGATTGTATATTGTTTCTTACCCCGTGCTCCTATTGATTTAATGCCCTTACCATCATCTGAGAATTTAAATTTTGATGCTACTAAACGTGCTGAATTGATGTTAAAACTGCATGAAACAACTAAAGAGAACATTGAGCGCATGAATGCTAAGTACAAGCTTGTTGGTGATAAAGGTAGAAAGGAAATAAAGTTTGAACCTGGAGATTTACTTTGGTTGCACTTGAGAAAGGAGAGATTTCCTGAATTACGCAAATCTAAATTATTGCCTAGGGCTGATGGACCTTATAAAGTGTTAGAGAGAGTAAATGACAATGTATACAAACTAGAGCTTCCTGCAGATTTTGGGGTTAGTCCCACATTTAACATTGCAGATTTGAAGCCCTATTTGGGAGAAGAAGATGAGCTTGAGTCGAGGACGACTCAAATGCAAGAAGGGGAGGATGATGAGGACATCACCACCAACGATACATCCACGCCTGCACAAGATCATGTTATTGCTGGCCCTATTACTCGTGCCCGTGCTCGTCAACTTAATAATCAAGTGAGTTCACTCTTGAGTTCATGTTCATCATTAGATTGTGGAGACACGTGCACTCTTGTTTTGATTGGGAATCATGGTCAAGACCAAAAGGGAGAAGGACTCGCGCAGGCTGGATTCGGACTGCAGAAAAGCACCATCTTGTGACGGACACCACGGTCGCACACAGAGTCGGATTGGGGCGTTCAAATACTTCCTAGAACCGTAATGAAGTCACCTTTCATATGGATCCGGACTCATGTCCATATCTATTTTGAGGCGGCCGCAATCGTCGAAACATTGACCGGATGTCAATCTGTCCCAGGTGCTGCGCCACCTTATTTGGCCCAATGGGCCGTGTATCAAGTGGAGCCCCATAGGGGCGCGTCCTAGGGTTCTAGGACGACCCCCACCACGTCCAGGTCGTCCTCCACCCTCTCATATACCTCCATAGTGAGGACCATGTGTGGTTCGAGGACCGGTGGATGGTCGCTTCCTTGTGTGATGAGTGATTGACAACGTTGTGTGGACTGATTCTTGGCTAAGTATTGCGGTGCGGGGTTGCGGCTTGACTCGTGTTGATGCGGGTGAAGAACAAGCGCGAAAGGTCGTTGCCGGTGAGGCCTCCGGTGTGGAGAAGACAAGTAGGCTCGTTCGAGGGACCGGTGGTCGGCGGGGTCAAGTGCGGGCCGCATGGTGGCATGAACAGCAAGATGAAGTCGTGGACGGTTTCTTGGTAGAGCCTCAAAACCAAGGTCGAGCCGGGACTACGTGGGAGCCGAGTCATGAGTGGAGATTGGCGGAGGCTACACCGAGTTCGCGGGGTTTGCGGTGGTTCACCGAGAAAACCACCGGGTTACTCGGTTGAGCCACAAAACCGAGGCCGAAGACTCGACGAGGAGGTGCGGCCACCCGGGCCGGTTCAACCGCCCGGGAGGGCGGTCGGACCGCCCGGGGCCGGTCAGATCCACTGGGCCGGTCTAACCGCCCAGGGGGGGCGGTCTGACCGCCCTGGCCGCCGGCGCCGAGAAGCTTCGAAGCGGAGGACACGCGTCGGGATCGCAAGGCTTGCGTCGAGGCTACGCAGGGTGCGGTCGCTGGGCATCCGTCCAATGGTGAAGACATCAAGAATTCCAAATCCGCCCTTGAGGGGCATGTATCCCTAGTCATTAGTGAAGGGCATTTTAGACATTCGGTTGCCGCCTATATAACCCAAGAGGTGAGAGGTTGGCAGCCAACACTTGGAACCCTAGCTCATTTGGTTTTTCCATTTTCGTTCTCTATTTTCCCTAGGTTTTTAGAAGGCTAGTTTGAGAGCTTCATGTGAGATCTAGAGAGAGGGATGGATGTTTGGGTGGCAAACTAGACCTTGTACGAACCATTCATGGCATGTATAGAAGGTTCGGCGTGGTTCTTCATGGTGGTTTTCCCGTCTCTTTGATGTTGATTTTCGGAGCTCTTTTTGGCGGTGATTTGAGAACGATTTCTTGGGGTTTTTGGTGGGTGTCACATATGAGGTTCTTGTGCCTCTTTGGCTGGTGACTTTGCCCCCAAATCCTCTTTGAATCGGACTCGATTTGGTGGTTTCTCGAGTTGGGCGAGTTCTTGACCTAGAGAAGCGATTTCTTCGATTCCTCTTGATTGTGAACGTTTCGGGTCGATTCCTTTGAGGTAGAGGTTGCCCAGGAGGTAACCCAGCTATTCCCGAAGTTTGGCTGCAATCCGTGGAGTGATTCGGGAGATCGGGCGCGAGGAAGTTGAGGTTTGACCCGCGGGTTCGTTTTCTGGAAGGGGCGGTCTAACCGCCTACGGGGGGCGGTCTAACCGCCCGGGGTGTTTCCGGGTCAAAGTTTTGTTTCGCCCCGATTTTCCTCTCGTGAGTTTGTTCGCCTTGATCGAGGGGGTGTCCGGGTGAAATTTGGGGTTGTTCTCGTGCGGTTGCTAAGTGTTCTTGGTTGGAGTTCGTTCTTCGGGTACAGGAGGTTAGACCGCCCCGGTAGCCGGTCTAACCGCCCCTAGGCCTTTGGGTGAAGTTTTGGTTTTCGCCAAGATTTTCTCGGTAGCTAGCATGGCCTTGACCGAGAGATCTCTCGTTGGTGAAACCGTGGTGTGTTTCGGTGCTCGGAAGAGGCGTTTCGGAGGATTTCTTGGTTGCCGGTGGAGGCGGTCTAACCGCCCCCTATACCCGGTCTAACCGCCCCCTCCACGGTTAGCCGGCTTTCGAGTTGTTTCCGCCGTCGGTCTTGCGTGTGTGTTGTGGTTGCTGGTAGTGTTTGTTCCTAGGACCAGTAGCACTCCAGTGGCTACGTGGTTTTGGCAAATGGGAGGTAGAAGTGCGGAGTGTGTGATTTCGGGGGTTCGACCGAGCTGGTTCGTCTTGTCGGAGTTTTAATCTCCTTCGAGAAGAATTTTTATCGGCTCCCATTCACTCCCCCCCCTCTCTGGTCGCCTTATCGATCCTTCAAGTGGTATCAGAGCCGGTTCGGGTCTTTGTTGACTCTAACCAGTCTAAGATCCAAGGATGGCGTACCAGGAACGGGGTTCGGGTCCTCCACACTTCGATGGCAAGAACTACCAGATGTGGAGCAAGCGGATGGGTGCGTTCCTCCGCGGAAAGGGTCAGCTGCTTTGGGATGTCACGGTGGACACAGGCTATGTCCAGCCGATGGATTTCCTTGCTCCAGGGTCGAGGGACAAATTCGACGCCAACAATAAGGCGGTCGACTACTTGTTTCGTGCTTTGTGTCAGCCTGAGTTCGATCGGGTGCACACCGAGCACTTGGCTTGTAGGATTTGGGCGGTGTTGAAGGAGGCTCATGTTGGGAACGCCCGAGTTTCGAGGCACGGTTGTATGCGACCTACGGAGAGAGTACGAGAACTTCACTCATCTCCCCGGTGAGTCCATCGATGCCTTGTTCCAGAGGTTCACGGTGGTTGTGAACAACATGAGGGCCAATGTGGACGTGCTCCCGTACGATGATCATGATAGAGCCGTCAAGCTCTTACACTCTTTGGATCGTACGATATGGGGCGGAAAGTTCGAGGCCATAGTCGAGTCGGAGAGGTATGATACTCGACGGTGAACGAGCCGTTCTCGAAGCTCAAGTCGGCCGAGGTGGATAGGGGCATGACCGCCAAGCTCGAGGGACCGACTGACTCCCATAGTCTTGCCCTCGTTGGTGGTTCCAAAGGAAAGACTAACTCTAACCCATCCACCAGGATGTTCTCGTTTTCCTCTTTGATGTCTATGCCGGATGAGGAGTTTGATGACCTTGGAGAGGACGAGCCGGCGCTCGTTGACGAGGCGGTTCGAGAGGCCGCACGAGAACCGCGTGAACATGAGGAGGAACACGAGGACTCGCTTCCCAAAGCGGCAAGCGGGACACTTCGTCGCCGACCGCCCGGAGAAGGCCGAGAGCAAGGACGGCTACAAGCACAAGCCGAGGAAGAACGACGACAAGTACCGTTCGAGGCGCGACCACAAGAGCAAGCACAAGAACAAGTACAAGGACGAGCGACGATCGAGGAAGAAGGAGGGCCGAGGCAAGGCCCGAGCGATGGTTGGAGCGAGCGACGTCGACTCCGGTTCCGCGTACTCCACCTCGAGCTCGAGCGGCGGCCGACGACGAGGGAGATCGCCGCAAGAACAAGAGGTCGTCCAAGAACCCGAGCGGGGCCGAGCCGCTCGCGAGAGACGGCTTCTCGCACCATGGCGTTGAGCTCCGGCGGCAAGAAGAGCACAAAGAGCGACTCGGACTCTCAGTCCGACGACGAGGTGCGTGATGAGCTTCCCTTCTTGCGCCAGGAGAATGAGAGGCTTGGCTCTTTGCTTGATAACCGTGATGACATGCTTAGAGAGGCCAAGAAAATGAGGAAAGAGCTTAGGGCTTCACTCGAGGATGCTAGGACTAGAGTGGGCGAGCTAGAGACACAGGTGCTAGATAGCAAGCTTGAGATTGATTCGCTTAAGGCTAGCCCCCGTTGTTGCCGATGAAAATGATTGTGTCGATTGCTCCATATTCCTTGCCGATCTTGCTTTGTTTAAGGAGAAGCATGCCTCCAAGTGTGAGGAACTAGATGTGCTTAGGGTTGAAGTGGCCGAGCTTAAGTCTAGACCTGCTTTGCTAGGTGCTTGCACTTCTTGCCCCGTTTTGCATGCTAAGATTGATGAGTTGCATGCTTACACTAGTTCGCTCGAGGCTAAATTGAAGGAACCCATGCCTACATCTTGCTCTACTTGTGAAATGCATGCATTGAAAAATTTGGAGCTTGCACATTATGTTGATCGCTTGCGGGATGAGAATGATGACTTGAGGAAGTTGATGGGTTGGTTGTCCGGTCATGAGCCTCGCTTGAGGATGATGATCGAGGCCTTTAAGAGGCAAGATGGTGAGGGGCTTGGGGCAAACAAGGTTGGTGAAGGAAGTGGAGAGAATATCCCGGAGCCACCAAAAACCCACCACAAAAATGATTTCCCTCCAAAACCCAACCATCTTAGGAACCGACTAGACACAACCCCGGCTCCACCTATATTTCCTACACCCACAAATGATCTCCAAAAGCCCATCAAGTTTGTGAGCACTTCGGGGAAAGTGTTCTTTGGGAAAGTGAAAGAGAAGGCAAGTGAGGAGAAATCGGTGGAGGAGTTGAGTGGAGAGAAACCAAGCGAGCAGCCCCAATCCAAGCCAAAACCTAAGCTTGTGAGGTTCAGTTGTGGCCATTGTGGGAAGGAGGGTCACAAGGATGAGTTTTGCTTCAAGAGGAAGCGGGAAGAGAGGATGGCAAAGGAGTGGGCGAATAAGGATAGGTACAACCCTTCCCATGGTGTACCTAAGCCTCGTATGCCACTGCCCAGGGGTAAGGCTATGGTGAGAAGTGTTCCGGCATGGGGAGACGCGAGTTCCCGCAGCCGAGGAGCTGTTCTGGAGGGGGCGGTCAGACCGGCCTGGCTAGGCGGTCGGGCCGGCCCCGCCCGCAGGGGGGGCGGTTAGGCCGGCCGGCTAGGCGGTTTAACCGCCCCCCCCCCACTCGGGCGGAGTGGTTTTCGAGGTGGTGAGTCGAGAGGTTTCGGTGTCCGGAGGTGGAGTGGCTGGTGGTTGGTCTGGAAAGATAGCAGGTGGTCAGTTTGCTAGGCATTCTCCCCCTCGAGGTTACTACGGGGATGGGAGGAGTCGTAGCTTTGTGAAGGAGAGGAGGGACGTTCCACGGGTTGTCTTCCGTGGTTTTGGTTCTCCTCCAGGCAGGAGGGGGTGGTTCCCTCGGAGTGGTTACCGAGGTTGTGTTAGTGGAGGTAGTTTTGGTAGGAGAGATGCTTTGGTTGGTGCTAACCCCACTTTCGAGCAAATGGCTCGGCACTGGTTTTCCTCTTTTGGTACTAACCCCAATCTGAGTCGTTTGTTCGCTCACGTGCTTGTTTTTGAATTTCAGGTGGGAGACTTGAAGAACATTTGGTTGATTGACTCCGGTTGTTCGAGGCATATGACCGGAGACAGGGGGTGGTTCTCAAGTCTCGTCCGGTGGTGACGAAGAGGTACATCACCTTTGGGGACAATGGGCGTGGGCGTGTGCTTTCGTAAGGTGAGATAAAAGTGAGTGACAAGATCACTCGAGGCGTGTTGCCCTTGTTCAATCGCCGGGGTACAATTTGCTTTCGTGTCTCGGTTGTTGGATGAGGGTTTTGAGGTGTTGTTTCGGCCGGTGGTTCTCGGATTGTGGACTCTCGAGGGGACCTTGTTTGTATGGTCGTTCCCGAGGGTCAGGTGTTTCGTGCTGATTTTTCTCAGTCTTCGGGTGTTGAGCGTTGTTTCTTGGCTGGTTCTTCGAGTGAGTTGTGGAGGTGGCATAGGAAGTTGGGTCACTTGAGCTTTGACCTTTTGTCTCGTTTGAGTAAACTCAATTTGGTCCGAGGATTGCCACGTTTGAAGCTTGAGAAAGAGTTGGTTTGTGCTCCGTGTAGGCATGCCAAGATGGTGGCCTCTTCTCACCCGCCTCTCACCGATGTGATGACTGAGCGTCCATGCGAGCTGCTCCATATGGACCTTGTTGGCCCAGCTCGTGTGCGATCTGCGGGTGGGAAGTGGTATGTCCTTGTTGTGGTGGACGATTTTTCTCGGTATGCGTGGGTGTTCTTTCTTGAGGAGAAGGGGGAGACGTTTGGTTTTGTTCGAGATCTAGATTTGAGGTTGAGGAACGAGAGGCACGGTGATGCCATACGAGCTATTCGCAGTGATAATGGCTCGGAATTCAGGAACTCTCGTTTTGAAACCTTTTGTCATGACTTGGGTCTTGAGCACCAGTTTTCGAGTCCGTATACGCCTCCCCAGAATGGTGTTGTGGAAAGGAAGAACAGGACCTTGTGCGAGATGGCTCGGACGATGCTTGATGAGCATAGGACTCCGAGGAGGTATTGGGCTGAGGCGGTGAATACCGCGTGCTATGTGTCGAACAGAATATACCTCAGAGTGCACAAGAAGAAGACATGTTATGAGTTGATGCATGGTCGCACACCTAAGGTGAGTCACTTCCATGTCTTTGGTTGCAAGTGTTTCATTCTGAAGAAAGGCAGGAAGTTGGATAAGTTTGAGGCTAGGTCTGTCGATGGCATTTTCTTTGGTTATGCATCTCATTCTAGAGAATATCGTGTGCTCAATCTTGAAACTAACCAAATCGTGGAGACTTGCGAGGTAACCTTCGACGAGACAGAGCCACGTAGTCAGCTTGTCTTTGAGTGTGCAGGTGATGATGAGCTTGGCGAGGAGATCTTTCAGGAGGAGGAGCATGAACATGGTGATGATGAGGATGGTGGAGCGGTGCCCCCGACTGAACATGTACCCACTACTTCTACTACGATGATGGATGGACCCTCTGCTACACCTACGACGACAAATCAAGAACGAGGAGAAGCTGATGTTGAGGGGGAGGTAGCTTCGAGGCGAGAACCTCCCCGGCGAGTTCAAGTGGATCACCCAGCTTCGAGGATCATCGGCGACATGGATGAACGCACTACACCGGTCGAGGGTTCGAAACAATTCCCATTTTGCTCATGCTGCATTTGTTGCTTCTTTCGAGCCCAAAGACATTGGACACGCACTATCTGATCACAATTGGGTTAACTCGATGCATGAGGAGTTGGAGATCTTTGAGAGGAATCAGGTGTGGGAGTTGGTTGACCCTCCCCCAGGGTGTAAGCCGATTGGTACAAAGTGGGTGTGGAAAACAAAGAGGGAGAGAAGGGTGAGGTTGTGAGGAACAAGTCGAGACTTGTTGCTCAGGGGTTCGGGCCGTAAGGAGGGGATCGACTACGAGGAGACCTTTGCTCCCGTAGCCCGTTTGGAGGCGATTAGGATCCTTCTAGCCTTTTCTCGTGGCTAAAGGGTTCAAGTTGCACCAAATGGATGTGAAGAGTGCTTTTCTGAATGGAGTGTTGGAGGAAGAAGTGTATGTGAGGCAGCCTCCAGGGTTTGAGAGTGAGAAGTACCCCCACCGGGTGTACAAGTTGAGGAAGGCGCTGTATGGGTTGAAGCAGGCGGCTAGAGCTTGGTATGGCAGGTTGAGGGGGTTCTTGTTTGAGAGAGGTTTTGAGATGGGGAATGTCGATCAGACCTTGTTTTTGCTGAGGCAGGGCAGAGATATCCTGATTGTGCAGGTGTACGTGGATGATATTGTCTTTGGTGGCTCGTCTAACTCTCTTGTTGCGAGGTTTGCAGATGATATGAGCAGGGAGTTCGAGATGAGCATGATGGGTGAGTTGCAGTTCTTCCTCGGGCTACAAATCAAGCAATCAAAGGAAGGTACATTTGTGCAGCAGGCTAAGTACACCAAGGACATTGTGAGGAAGTTCAAGATGGAGGACTCCAAGGCAATGACGACGCCGATGAGTACGACTACAGCTCTTGATGCGGATGAGGAAGGTGAACACGTGGACCAGAAGGAGTACCGGAGCATGATCGGGTCACTCCTCTACTTGACGGCGACGAGGCCGGACATACGCTTCTCGGTGTGTCCGTGCGCTCGTTTTCAAGCGTCTCCGAGGACTTCGCATCGGCAAGCGGTGAAGAGAATTTTCGTGTACTTGCGTCACACTCCCGACTTCGGCCCGTGGTACTCCGCGTCCTCTTCTTTGGCGCTTCATGGTTTTTCGCACGCGGATTTTGCCGGTGTCGGTTGGATAGGAAGTCCACTTCCGGGACTTGCCGAGCCTTTTGGGTTCTTCGTTGGTGTCTTGGTCTTCTCGTAAGCAGTCGAGTGTTGCTCAATCCACGACCGAAGCCGAGTATGTTGCCGCCGCTAGTTGTTGCTCTCAGCTCCTTTGGATCACCTACACCATGAGTGACTTTGGTGAGGAGTATACCCGTGTCCCACTTCAATGTGATAGCACCAGTGCCATAAGCGTTGCAAAGAACCCAGTGCTACATTCCAAAACCAAACACATAGAAGTGAGGTATCATTTCCTGAGAGACAACGTAGAGAAAGGGAAGATAGCCTTGATCCATGTACCCACACATGACCAACTAGCCGATATTTTCACCAAACCCCTAGATCAAGCAACTTTCACTCGTTTGCGGGGGAACTTGGTGTGTGCTTGATTTCTTGAGTTGGGTGTGTGGGGGCTTTCGTTTGCCGGTGGTGTCGAGCCCGTTTTGCCTCCCCTCGAGGAGCCGGTTTGTAGCATATGTATAGCTTTCCTTTGTGCATTTATTGCATTTGGCATGGCATATGTAACATGATGTATAGGCATCCTTGTATCTTAGATTGCATGCATTTTGTATCATATGCATCGGATAGGAAAAGCTTCTCCTATATACTTTGTTCACCATGGGTCGCTATATATGTTCTTGTGAGCTTGTTTGGTATGCTATGGTTAGTTTGGCTTAGCTCTTGATGATCTTGTTGAATAATCCATGGTTGATGGCTAATTTTTGAAAAATGTCATATACATGCTCTCTCATGCGTAAATGCCTATATATGATCTTGACATGTTTTAGTGGTTTTTGCTATGCTTACTTTGTGGTTGGATCGCTAGTTTATTGATCATATGGAGCCAAAGGCTCACTTGCCATCATGAATGTTTAGCCCTCTTGCTTAATCTTGTGGAGGGGCATAAGTTCCTTTTTGTCGCAAAGACATTTCATGTACCATTTACAAATCTGAAAATGAAAGGAAAAATGCTTGGAAAATATGTTCCCATGTCAAATGTGCTGAAATTAATTTACTTTGGGTGCTAAAACCGTTGCATGTTGCCTACCAATGAGAAGTCTCATATATAGAAGTAGGCACATGGCTCGGTGGCTTTGACATGACATGAGGTGCTTTTGGGTGTTTATGATGGTCTTATGATTAGAATGGCTGTCCTAGCATGAAGTTTGAGTGGCTTTGCCATTTTGATATGTTTTGCTCATGTTTAGGTATTTGCTTGTGAGAGAGTAACTTTTCGCAAAATTACTCAAATCCTTTTTAGCCTTGTCCAATGATTGTGAAACTTGGTGATCATGTAGTTAAGGTCATTACGAACTCGTCGAGTATCTAACTTGCTCATTTGGACTTGTGTAGCTCCTTGTGATGAATTTTGTATATTCGAGAAGCTATATGTTGCAAGTTTTCGCATTTTGCCTTGATTCATGCATTGTCAACAAGGGGGAGAAGTTTGTGCATGTTTTGGGCACTCGGGAGTGTTTGGAAGGTGTTCCAATTGTTTCGGGCAATTTTTGAGCGAGTTTGGTGCGGGGCCGGTCTCTTTGGGCGGTCTAACCGCCCCCCGTGCGGTCGGTTCGGGCGAGGCGGTCTAACCGCCTTGGGCAAGGCGGTCTAACCGCCCGGGCGGTGTGAGCGAGTTTTGCTCTTTGTTGCATTCCCGAGGTGCATTGATGCATGTGTTCGGGGGAGGGTGTCTTGTGGCTCGGGGGGAGCTTGCATTTGTGCAGGGGGAGCTTTTTGTGGTGTTCGAGTTTTGCTGTGGTGGTTTGCGCTCTTTGCTTGAGCTGTGTTTCGTCTCGGATGTGTCGAGCCGTTGCCCTTGCCTAAGGGGTCCGAGACTTGTCTTCTTCAAGTGATCTTGCTCTTTGCCTTTCTTTGGCTTTCGATCGCTTGTTGGAGTTTCTTTTTATTTTGCTTCTTTTCTTTTCCTTTTCTCTTATGTTACTTCATGTGGGTGTTGTCAATGCACTCATCAAGGGGGAGATTGAGGACCATGTGTGGTTCGAGGACCGGTGGATGGTCGCTTCCTTGTGTGATGAGTGATTGACAACGTTGTGTGGACTGATTCTTGGCTAAGTATTGCAGGTGCAGGTTGCGGCTTGACTCGTGTTGATGCAGGTGAAGAACAAGCGCGAAAGGTCGTTGCCGGTGAGGCCTCCAGGTGTGGAGAAGACAAGTAGGCTCTTTCGAGGGACCGGTGGTCGGCGGGGGTCAAGTGCGGGCCGCATGGTGGCATGAACAAGAAGATGAAGTCGTGGACGGTTTCTTGGTAGAGCCTCAAAACCAAGGTCGAGCCGGGACTACGTGGGAGCCGAGTCATGAGTGGAGATTGGCGGAGGCTACACCGAGTTCGCGGGGTTTGCGGTGGTTCACCGTAAAAACCACCGGGTTACTCGGTTGAGCCACAAAACCGAGGCCGAAGACTCGACGAGGAGGTGCGGCCACCCGGGCCGGTTCAACCGCCCGGAGGGGCGGTCGACCGCCCGGGGCCGGTCGGATCCACCGGGGCCGGTCTAACCGCCCGGGGGGCGGTCCGACCGCCCGGCCGCCGGCGCCGAGAAGCTTCGAAGCGGAGGACACGCGTCGGGATCGCAAGGCTTGCGTCGAGGCTACGCAGGGTGCGGTCGCTGGGCATCCGTCCGATGGTGAAGACATCAAGAATTCCAAATCCGCCCTTGAGGGGCATGTATCCCTAGTCATTAGTGAAGGGCATTTTAGACATTCGGTTGCCTCCTATATAACCCAAGAGGTGAGAGGTTGGCAGCCAACACTTGGAACCCTAGCTCATTTGGTTTTTCCATTTTCGTTCTCTATTTTCCCTAGGTTTTTAGAAGGCTAGTTTGAGAGCTTCATGTGAGATCTAGAGAGAGGGATGGATGTTTGGGTGGCAAACTAGACCTTGTACGAACCATTCATGGCATGTATAGAAGGTTCGGCGTGGTTCTTCATGGTGGTTTTCCCGTCTCTTTGATGTTGATTTTCGGAGCTCTTTTTGGCGGTGATTTGAGAACGATTTCTTGGGGTTTTTGGTGGGTGTCACATATGAGGTTCTTGTGCCTCTTTGGTCGGTGACTTTGCCCCCCAAATCCTCTTTGAATCGGACTCGATTTGGTGGTTTCTCGAGTTGGGCGAGTTCTTGACCTAGAGAAGCGATTTCTTCGATTCCTCTTGATTGTGAACGTTTCGGGTCGATTCCTTTGAGGTAGAGGTTGCCCAGGAGGTAACCCAGCTATTTCCGAAGTTTGGCTGCAATCCGTGGAGTGATTCGGGAGATCGGGCGCGAGGAAGTTGAGGTTTGACCCGCGGGTTCGTTTTACGGGAAGGGGCGGTCTAACCGCCTACGGGGGGCGATCTAACCGCCCGGGGTGTTTCCGGGTCAAAGTTTTGTTTCGCCCGATTTTCCTCTCGTGAGTTTGTTCGCCTTGATCGGAGGGGTGTCCGGGTGAAATTTGGGGTTGTTCTCGTGCGGTTGCTAAGTGTTCTTGGTTGGAGTTCGTTCGTTGGGTACGGGAGGTTAGACCGCCCCGGTAGCCGGTCTAACCGCCCCCTAGGCCTTTGGGTGAAGTTTTGGTTTTCGCCAAGATTTTCCGGTAGCTAGCATGGCCTTGACCAGAGATCTCTGTTGGTGAAACCGTGGTGTGTTTCGGTGCTCGGAAGAGGCGTTTCGGAGGATTTCTTGGTTGCCGGTGGAGGCGGTCTAACCGCCCCCTATACCCGGTCTAACCGCCCCTCTCGGTTAGCCGGCTTTCGAGTTGTTTCCGCCGTCGGTGCTTGCGTGTGTGTTGTGGTTGCTGGTAGTGTTTGTTCCTAGGACCAGTAGCACTCCAGTGGCTACGTGGTTTTGGCAAACGGGAGGTAGAAGTGCGGAGTGTGTGATTTCGGGGGTTCGACCGAGCTGGTTCGTCTTGTCGGAGTTTTAATCTCCTTCGAGAAGAATTTTTATCGGCTCCCATTCACTCCCCCCCCTCTCTGGTCGCCTTATCGATCCTTCACATAGCCGCCACAAACTGATCGGGTTTGGTTTAGATCAAGTTTAGCCATTGCTACTTGCTTGTGAGAGCGCCGGTCGCCTCCTTTTCTACGGAACCCCACCGTTGTTGGATATTGAGTTTGAGAATTGAATCTTTCATTCCCGTCTAGTAATTTCAGTACTTGCTTCATACTTGTTCTTGCTAGTTCTTCGATTGCTTGCAGGAATAGGTGCCCTAGTGGCCGGGTGACGCGCTCCACAAGATCGCGGCAGCCATAGGAGGTGGTGTATCAGTTGCTAAGGCGCATCCTTGGATAGGTTGTAGTCGGGCCGTGAACGTCGTCTCCTTCAATCGAGTTATCCCCACACCTCTCATCGAAAGATCGGGAACAAACCCTAGCGGGTTCATATCACTAACCATCTTAGGAACCGACTAGATAGAACCCCAGCTCCACCTGTGTTTTCCCCACAAACAAATGATTTCCAAAAGCCTATCAAGTTTGTGAGCACTTCCGGGAAAGTGTTCTTTGGGAAGGAAAGTGAGAAGGCTAGTGAGGAGAAACCGGTGGAGAAGCCGAGTGGAGAGAAACCAAGTGAGCAGTCCAAACCTAAGCCTAAGCTTGTGAGGTTCCATTGTGGCTATTGTGGGAGAGATGGCCACAAGGATGAGTTTTGCTTCAAGAGGAAGCGAGAGGAGAGAATGGCGAAGGAGTGGGCTAACAAGGACAAGTACCACCCTTCTGATGGTGTACTTGAGCCTCGTGTGCAGATGCCCAGGGCCAAGGAGAGTGTGAGGATAGTTCCGGCTTGGGGAGAGCGACAGGCTGTTGGAGGTGCTGCTGGCCAGGCTACACTGGTTAGATCGGTGAGGGGCACCAGTCAGACCGCTGCAGACCTGGACAGGCAGCAGTTCAGGTTCCGTGCTCGTACAGGTGCGAGGTTTGGTTCTGGAGGTCGTCGTTTTGATAGTTGGGCTGGAGATTTTGCAGGAGGTCAGTTTGCTAGGTGTTCTTCCCCTCATGCTCAATACGGGGATGGGAGGATCCGTAGCTTTGGGATGGAGAGGAGGGACAATCCACGGGTTTCTTTCGTGGTTTTGGTCCTCATCAGGGTAGAGAGGGTTGGTTCCCTCGTGGTGGTTACCGTGGTGGTGTTTGTGGAGGTAGCTTTGGTGGGAAAGATGGTTTGGTTTGTGCTAACCCCACTTTCGAGCAAATGGCTCAGCACTGGTTTTACTCTTTTGGTACTAACCCCAGTGCTGAGTCGTTTGTTCACTCACGTGCTCGTTTTTGAATTTCAGGTGGGAGACTTGAAAAACATTTGGTTGATTGACTCCGGTTGCTCGAGGCATATGACCGGAGACAAGGGGTGGTTCTCAAGTCTCGTCCCGGTGGTGACAAGGAGGTACATCACTTTTGGGGACAATGGGCGTGGGTGTGTGCTTTCAGAAGGTGAGATTAAGGTGAGTGACAAGATCACTCTCAAGCGTGTTGCTCTTGTTCAATCGCTTGGATACAATTTGCTTTCTGTGTCCCAGCTGTTGGATGAAGGGTTTTGAGGTGTTGTTTCGGCCTGGTGGTTCTTGGATTTTGGACTCTCGAGGGGACCTTGTCCGTATGGTCGTTCCCGAGGGTCAGGTGTTTCGAGCTGATTTTTCTCTGTCTTCTGGTGTTGAGCGTTGTTTCTTGGCTGGTTCTTTGAGTGAGTTGTGGAAGTGGCATAGGAAGTTGGGTCACTTGAGCTTTGACCTTTTGTCTCGCTTGAGTAAACTCAATTTGGTCCGAGGATTGCCACAGTTGAGTCTTGAGAAAGTGCTGGTTTGTGCTCCGTGTAGGCATGCTAAGATGGTAGCCTCTTCTCACCCGCCTCTCATCGATGTGATGACTGAGCATCCATGCGAGCTGCTCCATATGGACCTTGTTGGCCCAGTGCGTGTGCGATCTGCGGGTGGGAAGTGGTATGTCCTTGTCGTGGTGGACGACTACTCTCGGTATGCGTGGGTGTTCTTTCTCGAGGATAAGGGGGAGATGTTTGGTTTTGTTCGAGATCTTGTCTTGAGGTTGAGGAACGAGAGGCACGGAGATGCCATACGAGCAATCCGCAGTGACAATGGCTCATAATTCAAAATCTCTTGTTTTGAAACCTTTTGCCATGACTTGGGTCTTGAACACTAGTTTTCGAGTCCGTATACGCCTCCCCAGAATGGTGTTGTGGAAAGGAAGAACAGGACATTGTGTGAGATGGCTCGGACGATGCTTGATGAGCATAGGACTCCGAGAAGGTTCTGGGCTGACGCGGTGAACACCGCGTGCTATGTGTCGAACAGGATCTACCTTAGAGTGCATAAGAAGAAAACCTGCTACGAGTTGTTGCACGGTCGCACACCCAAGGTGAGTCACTTTCATGTCTTTGGTTGCAAGTGCTTTATTCTGAAGAAAGCGAAGAAGTTGGATAAGTTTGAGGCCAGGTCGGTCGATGGTATTTTCTTTGGTTATGCATCTCATTCTAGAGCATATCGTGTGCTCAATCTTGAAACTAACCAAATCGTGGAGACTTGCGAGATAACCTTTGACGAGACACAACCACGTAGTCAGCTTGTCTTTGAGTGTGCAGGTGATGATGAGCTTGGTGAGGAGTTCTTTCAGGGGGAGGAGCATAGACCTAGAGATGATGAAGATGGCGGTGTGGTGGCCCCGGCTGAACATGTACCTACTACTTCGACTACAGTGGTTGACGACCCCTCTACTACACCTACGACGACGAATCAAGATCGAGGAGAAGCTACAGTTGAGGGGGAGGTAGCATCAAGGCGAGAACCTCCCCGGCGAGTACAAGTGGATCACCCAGCTTCAAGGATCATCGGTGACATGAATGAACGTACTACACGGTCGAGGGTTCGAAACAATTCTCATTTCGCTCATGCTGCATTTGTTGCCACCTTTGAGCCCAAAGACATTGGACACACACTATCTGATCATAATTGGGTTAATTCAATGCATGAGGAGTTGGAGAACTTTGAGAGGAATCAGGTTTGAGAATTGGTTGACCCTCCCCCAGGGTGTAAGCCGATTGGTACAAAGTGGGTGTGGAAGAACAAAGAGGGAGAGAAGGTGAAGTGGTGAGACAAGTCGAGGCTTGTTGCTCAGGGGTTCAGTCAGAAGGAGGGGATCGACTATGAGGAGACCTTTGCTCCCGTAGCCCGTTTGGAGGCGATAAGGATCCTTCTAGCCTTTTTCGTGGCTAAAGGGTTCAAGTTGCACCAAATGGATGTGAAGAGCGCTTTCCTGAATGGTGTGTTGGAGGAAGAAGTGTATGTGAGGCAACCACCGGGGTTTGAGAGTGAGAAGTACCCCCACCGGGTGTACAAGTTGAGGAAGGCGCTGTATGGGTTGAAGCAGGCGCCTAGAGTTTGGTACGGTAGGTTGCGGGTTCTTGTTTGAGAGAGGTTTTGAGATGGGGAAGGTTGATCAGACCTTGTTTCTATTGTGCAGGTGTACATGGATGATATTGTCTTTGGTGGCTCATCTAACTCTCTTGTTGCAAGGTTTGCAGAGGATATGAGCAGGGAATTCGAGATGAGCATGATGGGCGAGTTTTTGTTTTTCCTTGGGCTACAAATCAAGCAATCAAAGGAAGGAACATTTGTGCACCAAGCTAAGTACACTAAGGACATTGTGCGGAAGTTCAAGATGGAGGACTCCAAGGCTACGACGACGCCGATGAGTTCAACTACAGCTCTTGATGCGGACGAGGAAGGTGAACACGTGGACCAGAAGGAGTACCGAAGCATGATCGGGTCACTCCTCTACTTGACCGCGACGAGGCCAGACATCCAGTTCTCGGTATGTCTGTGCACTCGTTTTCAAGCATCTCCAAGAACTTCGCATTGGCAAGCGGTGATACGAATTTTCAGGTACTTGCGTCACACTCCCGACTTCGGCCTTTGGTACTCCGCGTCCTCTTCTTTGGCGCTGCATGTTTTTTCGGATGTGGATTTTGCCGGGTGTCAGTTGGATAGGAAGTCAACTTCTGGGACTTGCCAGTTTTTGGGATCTTCTTTGGTGTCTTGGTCTTCCCACAAACAGTCGAGTGTTGCTCAATCCACTACCGAGGCAGAGTACGTTGCAGCTGCTAGTTGTTGCTCTCAGCTTCTTTGGATCACATACACCATGAGTGATTTTGGTGAGGAGTATACCCATATCCCACTTCAATGTGATAGCACTAGTGCCATAAGCGTTGCAAAGAACCCAGTGCTTCATTCCAAAACCAAGCACATAGAAGTGAGGTATCATTTTCTGAGAGACAACGTAGAGAAAGGAAGGATAGCTTTGATCTATGTACCCACACATGACCAACTAGCCGATATTTTCACCAAACCCCTAGATCAAGCAACTTCACTCGTTTGTGGGGGGAGCTTGGTGTGTGTTTGATTTCTTGAGTTGGGTGTGTGGGAGCTCCTTTGTAGCATATGTATAGCTTTCCTTTGTGCATTTCTTGCATTTGGCATGGTATATGTGCCGTGATGTATAGGCATCCTTGTACCTTAGATTGTAGGCATTTTGTATCATATGCATTGGATAGGAAAAGCTTCTCCTATATACATTGTTCACCATGGAATGCTATTTATGTCTTTGTGAGCTTGTTGTGTATGCTATTGTTAGTTTGGCTTAGCTCTTGATAATTTTGATTTATAATCCATTGTTGATGGCTATTTTTTTTCTTGAAAATGTATATGCTCTCTCATGTGTAAATACCTTTATATGATCTTGACATGTTTTAGTGGCTTGGTTATGTTTAATTTGTGGTTGGATAGCTAGTTTACTGATCATATGGGGCCAAAGGTTCATTTGCCATCATGAATGTTTAGCCCTCTTGCATTATCTTGTGGAGGGGCATAAGTTCCTTTTTGTCGCAAAGACATTTCATGTACCAAATTTGAATCTGAAAATGAAATGTAAAATGCTTGTAAAATGTTCTCCCATGTCATATGTGCTAAATTTAACTTGCTTTGGGTGCTATAAACTGTTGCATGATGTCTACCAATGAGAAATCTCATATATAGAAGTAGACACATGGCTCGGTGGCTTTGACATGACATGAGGTGCTTGTGGGTGTTTGCGATGGTCTTATGATTAGAATGGTTGTCCTAGCGTGAAGTTCGTGTGGCTTCGCCAATTTGACATGTTTTGATCATGTTTAGGACTTTTCTCATGAGAGGTAAGTTTTTCGCAAAATTGCCTAAATCCATCTTAGCTTCGTCCAATGGTTGTGAAACTTGGTGATCTTGTAGTTGATGTCAATACGAATCTATAGAGTATCCAACTTGATCATTTGGACATGTGTAGCATCCTATGTTGATATTTGTCTATTCGAGATGCTCTAGGTGGGAAGTTTTGCATTTTTGACTTGATTCATGCATTGTCAACAAGGGGGAGAAGTTTGAGCTTGAAATGGCTTGCTGGATGCATTTAGAAGGTTTTTGGGTGGTTCCGAGCCATTTCTGGGCTCTGTTGCACACTGGTCTGACCGATCGAGGTCACCGGTATGACCGGTCAGAATGTTGGTCCTGTTCACATGTTGCACACCAGTCTGACCGGTGGTGTTGACCGGTCTGACCGGTCAGGGCTGAGTTGTTGCAGCTGACCTATTTCTAGTGGTGTCTTGCATGCATTTGTCCAGGGGGAGTTGCATTGGTTCAGGGGGAGCTTGCATGTGTGCAGGGGGACCTCTTTGTGGTTTTTCGAGCATTGGTTTGGTGGTTTGCGCTCTTTGCTTGAGCATAGTTTTGTCTCGGATGTGTCGAGCCGTTGCCCTTGCCTAAGGGGTCCGAGACTTGTCTTCTTCAAGTGATCTAGCTCTTTGCCCTTGTTTGGATTTCGATCCCTCGATCGCTTTTTATTCGTTTCTTTCCTTTTTCCTTTCTCTCGTGTTACTTTATGTGGGTGTTGTCAATGCACTCATCAAGGGAGAGATTCGGGACCGGTGGATGGTCGCTTCCTTGTGTGATGAGTGATTGACAACGTTGTGTGGACTGATTCTTGGATAAGTATTGCAGGTGCAGGTTGCGGCTTGACTCGTGTTGATGCAGGTGAAGAACAAGCACGAAAGGTCGTCGCCGGTGAGGCCTCCAGGTGTGGAGAAGACAATTACGCTTCGTTCGAGGGACCTGGTGGCCAGCGGGGTCAAGTGCGGGCCGCATGGTAGCATGAAACAGCAGGATGAAGTCATGGACGGTTTCTTGGTTGAGCCTCAAAACCAAGGTCGAGCCGGGACTACGTGGGAGCCGAGTCATGAGTGGTGATTGGCAGAGGCTACACTGAGTTCGCGGGGTTTCCGGTGGTTCACTAGAAAACCATTGGGCTCCTTGTTTGATCCACAAAGCCAAAGCCGAAGAACCGAAGACGGAGTTGCAACAGCTCCGAACTGGTCTGACCGGTGGGTACCGGTCTGACCGGTGAGGAGCACAAGTCTGACCGTGTGCGACGACGCAGTCCGGAATCTTCGAAGCAGAGGACACGCGTCGGGATCGCATGGCTTGCGTCGAGGCTAAGCAGGGTGCGGTCACCGGACATCCGTCTGATGGAGAAAATCCGAAGACTTCCAAAACCACCCTTGAGGGGCTTGTATCCCTAGTTATTAAGTAAGGGTATTTTAGACTTTCGATTGCCTCCATATGACCCATGAGGTGAGACGATGGCAGCCATCTCTTGGAACCCTAGTTCATTTGCTTTCCGATTTTCCCTTCCTATTTTCTTAGGATTTCCATAGGACTAGCTTGTGAGCTTTATGGTGAGATTTTGTGAGAGGGTTGGATGATCGGGCGGCAAGCTAGACCTTGTATGAACCTCCTTGATATGTATAGATGATTCAGCGCGGTTCTTCAAGGTTTTGTTATGTTGTTTGCGGTTGTTCATGGTGGTGATTTTCGGAGCCCTCTCTTGGTGGTTTTCTCGGTGTGTTATTGGGATCTTTCTCTTGAGGATTTTATGGGGGAAATTCAAGTGAACCCTTCGTGGTTCTTTTGCCTTTGATTCCACTCGCAAATTTGTGAGTTAAGGGGCTCGATTTTGGGGTTTTCGGTGTTATAGGGTTAGAGGAGTTCTTGGCGGGATTTCTTCGATTCCTCTCGATTTGACAAGTTTTGGTGGGATTAAACTTGGCTATGTACACCTCATGAGGTGTTCCTAATATCCCCAAAGCCTTGTTCAAGTCCGTAGAGCGATTCGGCAGATCGATGCTTGGATTTGGGGGTGTTGACCCGCAGGTGCTGTTCATCTCGAGAAGCCCAGGTCACACCGGTCTGACCGGTGCCTCTCACTAGTCTGACCGGTGCAACCCTTGTTGGGTTTTTGCTTGGGTGAATGTTTGGGTCTGTTCGCTGTTGTCCTGTGTTGCTGTTGTTTCGAGTTTGGGTCAGTTTGGAGCTCGGTAGGCGTGTTTTGTGTTTTGGGGCTTTCTGGCTGAGATCGGTCTGACTGGTGTTGGTCAGTCGACTCGAGTTTTGGTGTTCCGCTGCTTTCTCGGGTCTGTGAGGTTGGGAGTTGGTTCCTAGGTTCTATAGCACTCCAGTGGCTGCGTGGACTTGGCCGACTTGGGTAGTGAGTTGGAGACGTGTGTTGGAAGCCGTGTTCATTTTGTTGGAGTTCTCATCTCCTTCGAGAAGAATTTTTATCGGCTCCCATTCACTCCCCCCTCTCTGGTTCACCGCTTCGGTCCTTCAAAACTCTCCAGCCAACCACCAGAACCATGACCTCCAGAACCAAACCTCGCACCTGTACAAGCACGAAACCCAAACTGCTGCCTATCCAGGCCTACACCGGTCTAACCGGTGCCCCTCACCGGTCTGACCGGTGTAGCCCGGCCAGCAGCACCTCCAACAGCCTTTCGCTCTCCCCAAGCCGGAACTGTCCTCACACTCGTCTTGGCCCTGGGCATCTACACACGAGCCTCAAGTACACCATTGGAAAGGTGGTACTTGTCCTTGTTAGCCCACTCCTTCTCCGTTCTCTCTTCTCGCCTCCTTTTGAAGAAAAACTCATTCTTACGGCCATCTCTCCCACAATAGCCACAATGGAACCTCACAAACTTAGGTTTAGGCTTAGATTGGGGCTGCACACTTGGTTTCTCTCCACTCGGCTTCTCAACCGGTTTCTCCTCACTAGCCTTCTCACCCTCTTTCCCAAAGAACACTTTCCCCGAAGTTCTCACAAACTTGATAGGCTTTTGGAAATAATTTGTTTGTGGAGGAAACACAGGTGGAGCTGGGGTTGTGTTTAGTCGGTTCCTAAGATGGTTAGGTTTAGGAGGTAAATCATTTTCGTGGTGGGTTTTTGGTGGCTCTGGGATATTCTGTGCACTTCCCTCACCAACCTTGTTTGCCCCAACTCCCTCACCATCATGCCTCTTATATGTCTCGATCATTATTCTCAACTGAGGCTCATGACCAGACAACCAACCCATCAACTTCCTCAACTCATCATTCTCATCCTGCAAATGATCAACATAATGTGCAAGTTCCAGATTCTTCAAAGCATGCAATTCACAGGTAGAGAAAGATGTAGGAATTGTTTCTTTCAGCTTAGCCTCAAGAGAAATAGTGTAAGCATGCATCTCATCAATTTTACCATGAAAAACAGGGAAAGAAGTGCAAGCACCTAGCAGAGCAGATCTAGACTTAAGCTCGGCCACTTCAACCCTAAGCACATCTAGTTCCTCACACTTGGAGGCATGTTTTTCCTTAAACAAGGCAAGATCAGCTAGAAAGGTAGGGCAATCAGCACATTCAACTTAATCTGAAACAATAGGTGAAGCTTTTAGAGAATCAATTTCAAGCATAGCATCCAAATTCTGTGTTTCTAGCTCAACCACTCTAGTCCTAGCATCCTCGAGTGAGGCCCTAAGCTCTTTCCTCATCTTCTTGGCCTCTCTAAGCATGTCATCACGATTATCAAGCAACAAGCTAAGCCGTTCATTCTCCTGACGCAAGAAGGGGAGTTCATCACACTCCTCGTCGTCGAAATCGAAGTTCGAGTCGCTCTGTGTGCTCTTCTTGCTGTCGGAGCTCAACGCCATGGTGCAGAAGCCGTCTCTAGCGAAGCAGCTTAGCCCGCTCAGGTTCTTGGACAACTTCCTGCTCTTGCGATGATCACCTTCACCTTCACTGCTGCTTGAGCTCGAGGTGGAGTGCGCGGAACTGGAGTCGACGTCGCTCGCTCCAACCATCGCTCGGGCCTTGTCTCGGTTCTCCTTCTTCCTCGATCGTCACTCGTCCTTGTGCTTGTTGTTGAGCTTGCTCTTGTGGTCACGCCTCGACCTGTACTTGACATCCGTCCTTGACTTGTGCTTGTAGCCATCCTTGTTCTCGACCTTCTTCGGGCAGTCGGCCACGAAGTGTCCCGGCTTGCCGCACTGGAAGCACGTCCTCGTGTTCCTCCTCATGTTCACCCGGTTCTCGTGCAGCCTCTCGAACCTCCTCGTCAGCAACGCCAGCTCGTCCTCTCCAAGCACGTTGAACTCCTCATCTGGCATAGACATCAAAGAGGAAAATAAGAACATCCTAATGGATGGGTTAGTGTTAGTCTTTCCTTTTGAACAACCGACGAGGGCCAGACTATGAGAGTCAGTCGGGCCCTCGATCTTGGCTGTCATGCCCCTATCCACCTCAGCGGACTTGAGCTTCGAGAACAGCTTGTTCACAGTTAGAGAGTGTAAGAGCTTGATAGCCTTATCATGATCATCCTACGAGAGCACGTCCACATTGGCCCTCATGGTGTTCACAACCATCGTGAACCTCCGAAACAAGGCATCGATGGACTCGCCGGGGAGATGAGTGAAGTTCTCGTACTCTCTCTAGTAAGTCGCATACATCCGAGCCTGAACCTGGGCATTCCCAACATGAGCTTCCTTCAACACCGACCAGATTCTACAAGCTAAGTGCTCGGTGTGCACTCGATCGAATTCAGGCTGACACAAAGCACAAAACAAGTAGTCGACCACCTAGTTGTTGGTGTCGAACATGTCCCTCCATCCTGGAGGAAGGAAGTTCATCTTCTGGACATAGCCTGTGTCAACTGTGACATCCCAAAGGATCTGACCCTTTCCGCGGAGGAACGCCGCCATCCGCTTACTCCACATCTGGTAGGTTTTGGCATTGAAGTGTGGAGGACCCGAACCCCGTTCCTGGTACGCCATCCTTGGATCTTAGATTGGTTAGTGTCAATCAAGACCCGTAACCGGCTCTAATACCACTTGAAGGACCGAAACGGCGAACCAGAGAGGGGGGAGTGAATGGGAGCCCATAAAAATTTTTCTTGAAGGAGATGGAGGCTCCAACAAGATGAACACGGATTCCAACACACATCTCCGACTTACTACCCAAGTTTTCCAAGGCCACGCAGCCACTGGAGTGCATCTGGACCTAACAACCAACTCCCAACCTCTAAGACTCGAGAATGCAGGGGAACACAAAACTCGAGGCACACTGACCTACACCGGTCAGGCCGGTGAGCACCACCAGTCAGGCCGGTCCCTGCTGGTGAACCCTGGTGACTTCCATAGAACAGCTTTGCACCGGTCAGGCCGGTGTAACACACCGGTTAGACCGGTTCAAGCCAGAAAGCCCAAAACACCAAACAGCCCTACTGAGCTCCAAACAGACCAAACTCGAAACAGCAGCCACACGGGACAACAGCGAACTCACCCAAACGTTCACCCAAGCAAAAAACCCAACAGGGGTTGCACCGGTCAGACCGGTGAGAGGCACCAGTCAGACCGGTATGGCCTGGGCTTCTCGGGATGAACAGCACCCGCGGGTCAACACCCCCAAATCCAAACCTTGATCACCCGAATCGCTCCACGGACTTGAGTAAGACTTTGGGGATAGTAGGAACGCCTCATAGGGAGTCCATAGCCAAGATTTTGCCCACCAAAACTTGCCAAATCATGAGGAATCGAAGAAATCTTGCCAAGACCTCCTCTAACCCTAGAGCATGGAAAACTACAAAATTGAGCCCTTAACTCACGGATTTGGGAGGGTAATCAGAGGCAAAAAAAACATGAAGGGTTCACATGAATTTCCCCCATCAAATCCCCAAGAGCAAGGTCCCAAAAACACATCGAGAAAACCACCAAGAGAGTGCTCTGAAAATCACCACCAAGAACAACCGGGAACAACACAACAAAGCCTTGAGGAACCACGCTGAATCATCTATACATACCAAGGAGGTTCATACAAGGTTTAGCTTGCCGCCCGATCATCCAACCCTCTCACAAGATCTCACCATGAAGCTCTCAAGCTAGTCTTAAGGAAAATCCTAAGAAAATAGGAAGGGAAAATAGGAAAGAAAATGAACTAGTGTTCCAAGAGATGGCTGCCATCCTCTCACCACCTGGGTTATATGGAGGCAACCTAAAAACTAAATTACCCCTAAGACCTAAACTAGGACACACCCCCACCAAGGGCACTTTGGGAAATTGTCTTCGTAACACCATCGGACGGATGCCCAGCGACCGCAAACTTGCTAAGCCTCGACGCAAGCCTTGCAATCCCGACGCGTGTCCTCCGCTTCGAAGTCTCCAAACTGCGTCGTCGTACACCGGTCTGGAGCTACTGCATCTCCGTCTTCGGTTCTTCGGTCTTGGCTTTGTGGATCAACAAAGAAACCTAGTGGTTTTCTGGTGAACCACTGGAACCCCCGCGAACTCGGTGTAGCCTCCGCCAATCGCCACTCATGACTCGGCTCCAATGTAGTCCCGGCTCGACCTTGGTTTTGAGGCTCAACCAAGAAACCGTCCATGACTTCATCTTGCTGTTCTTGCTACCATGCGGCCCGCACTTGACCCCGCTGGCCACCGGGTCCCTCGAACCAAGCCTACTTGTCTTCTCCACACCTGGAGGCCTCACCTGCAACGACCTTTCACGCTTGTTCTTCACCTGCATCAACACCAGTCAAGCTGCAACCTGCACCTAGAATAATTAGCCAAGAATCAGTCCACGCAACATTGTCAATCGCTCATCACACAAGGAAGCGACCATCCACCGGTCCTCGAACCACACACGGTCCTCAACAAGAACCTCCTCAACCTGCCATACCATGCCTGGGAGCTTATTTTAGCCCATACAAGGCCTTCCTCAGCTTGTACACTCGGTGGGGAAAATCAACACTCTCAAAACTAGGTGGTTGCCTCACATAAACTTCCCCCTCCAAAAACCCATTCAGTAAGGAGCTCTTCACATCCATTTGGTACAACTTGAATCCTTTAGCCACAGAAAAGGCTAGAAGAATCTTGATCGCCTCCAAATGGGCTACAGGAGCAAGTGTCTCCTCAGTCTATGCCCTCCTTCTGGCTATAACCCTGAGCAACCAACATCGATTTGTTCCTCATCACCTCACCATTCTCACCCTCTTTGTTTTTCCACACCCATTTTGTCTCAATAGGTTTGCAGTTTGGTGGTGGCTCCACTAACTCCTACACCTGATTTCTCTCGAAATTCTATAACTCCTCATGCATGGCATTCACCCAATTAGGATCTGATAGCGTGTGCTAATGTCTTTCGGCTCAATGGAAGCAACAAACGTTGAATGGCAAAGTGAGAAGCATTTCTGGACCTCGACCGATGATTCTTAAAGGCGGATGATCAACTTGAATGCGCCTCGGTGCCTCTCACCTAGAGACAATCTCCACATAAGCAGCTGCTTCCACCTGATATTGCTGCATCGTAGTTGGTGTATGGGTTGGACCATCAAGCACCATAGTCATAGTAGTGGAAGTAGAGGGTACATGCATGGTTGGAGTTTCACCATCATCACCATCATCCTCTCCAGCTGTTGACGCTTTTCTCGGTCGAACACAAGAATGCGCTAGATCGCGCGATCGTCAGAAATCCACTCGCCGAACCTCCCAGCACGGGCCGGTGTAACCGCCCGGGGGGCCGGTCTAACCGCCTTGGATAGGAGGCACGTCTAAAACCTAGATTCGCTGCTCCAGGAGGGACCCCGTCGGGAACAGTGCACCTAGGGTTGTCCTGAGATCGGCAGGCCACTCAGGACCCCCTCAACCGCCGTGGAAACGAAGGAGGAGAGCAATGGAGGTTGAAAAAGTTAAGGTTTGGAGAAAATAGAGTAAAATTGATAACGATGATTGGATGATCGGTCTCAATCGGCCACGACCCTTTATATTTATAGGGTGGGAGAACTTGCCCTGCAAACAACATTTACAACTCGGAATCAAGCTAAACTCCTAATTCTACCAGAAATCGGAGAGACCCGGTTAGACCACCCTTGGGGGGTGGTTAGACCGCCTGGCACCTTCGTGTCGGACCGGCTACAGCACACCCGGTTAGACCGCCCCGGGGACCCGGTCTAACCGGCATGCCTGGCCAGAGTCGGCTCTTGACAAATTTGGGTGTCAACACCAGCATCATCCTCCTCGTCCTTAAAGATCATCTTGCCAACTTCATCGTCACCTGCACACTTAAACACAAATGAACTGCATGGTTGGGTTTCATCGAAAGTAACCTCGCAAGTTTCCATGATTAGGTTAGTATAAAGGTTATCATCCGAAATGCTCGAGAATGACTTGCTAACCCAAGAAGATTCCATCAGAGGACCTCGACTTAAACTTATCAAGCGTACCCTTGTTGAGAATAATCACCGACAACCAAAAGCCCTGAAATGGCTAACTCTAGGTGCTCGCCCGTGCATTAGCTCATAGCACGTCTTATTCAAGAAAGCCCGAAGAAAAATCTGGTTCCCAACATGGCACGCTGTATTCACTGCCTTAGACCAATATCTCCTCGGAGTCCTACGCTCGTCGAGCATTGTCCGAGCCATCTCAGAAAGGAAATGGTTTTTCCTCTCAACCACACCATTCTGACAGGCCACATAGGGAGATGAAAACTAATGTTCTAGACCCAAAACACGACAAAAGGTTTCAAAACGAGAGTTTTTAAATTCATTACCATTATCGCTATGAATAGCTCAAACAACATATCCATTCCTATCGTTCTTCAACCTCAAGATTCGATCCCGAACAAAACCAAACGTCTCACCCTTTGTCAGCTAAAAAGAAGACCCAAGCATATCGAGAATAGTCGTCCACGATCACAAGGACATACCATTTCCCACCCGCTGAGCACACACGAGCTGGACCAACCAAGTCCATATGGAACAGCTCGCATGGCCTCTTTGTCATAACGGATGTTAGAGGCGGGTGAGAGGCAGTGATCATCTTACCATACCTACAAGGAGCACATACCAAATCCTTTTGTTGTTTCAACTTTGGCAATCCTCAGACCAAGCCTAGCCCAATCAAGTGTGATAACAAGTCAAAATTCAAGTGACCTAGTCTCTTATGCTATTTCCAAAGCCCTGCCGAAACACCAGCAACCAAGCAACAAGAAGAGCCACCACACTGAAAAAAATCAGCTTTGAAAATTTGATCCTCGAGGACGATCGTGCACACAAGATCGCCTCGAGAGTCCAAGACACAAAAACAGCTCAGGGACGATCGTGCACACAAGATCGCCTCGAGAGTCCAAGACACAAGAACAACCTAGGGACGATCGTGCACACAAGATCGCCTCGAGAGTCCAAGACACAAGAACAGCCCATTTTGAAATGGACTTCAAAACCCTTATCAAGAAGCTGGGAAACAAAGAGAAGATTGTAACCTAAAGACTTCACAAGAGAAGCACGCCGAATAGTCACAAACTCAGTCACCTTCATCGTGCCCACTAAAAGCACTCTACCCTTCCCATTGTCCCTAAAGGTGATGTACTCTTTGGTCATCACCAGGGTGAGGCTGGAGAACCACCTTCGATCTCCGATAATGTGTCAAGAGCAACCAGAGTTGATCAACCAAAAGCCCTCCATTTCTCCCACCTGCAAAATAAAAAATTAGAGCGAGAGTGAGCAAACGACTCAGCGCTGGGGTTAGTACAAAACGAATCAAACCAGTGTCGTGCCATTTGCTCAAATGTGGGGTTAGCAAAATCGCATCTTATCTCTCCTAGGTGGAACACCCACACGTCTGCTTGGAGGACTACGCGTACCATGAAGGGGAGATCGTGGCCCGTAGTTCCTCTGGGACCTAAAGCTGCGATCGTTCCCCCCATACTCGTATTGGCCACAAGAGAAGGAATGTCCAGCAAACTCACCAGCCCCAAACCCAACACACCTACCACCTTCTCTGTGTGGTGGCTCACCTCGAGGCACAAACTCACGCCTTTCTCGAGGGTAAATGGTACGCACCATACCCTCACCTCTCGGCACCAAGCTATGCTCACGCACACCACGAGAAGGGCGGTAGCTGTCCTTATTGGCCATCTCTCTAGCCAACACCTCCTCATGCTTCCTCCTGAAGCAAAAGTCAGCAAGCTGCTCATACCTTCCACAATACTCACAATGGAAGGGTTTTGGTTTTAGCTTTGGTTTTGGGCTCTCTTTGGGCTCTGGCTTCTCCTCAATCGGTTTCTCTCCCTTCTTCCCTAAGAACTCATTCCCCAAGTCGCTCTTGAACTTGATGGGTTTCTGGAAGTCATCGGTATGTGGAGGAAACACAGGTGGAGCTAGGGTAGTGTCTACTCAGTTCCTAAGAGTGTTTGGCTTAGGAGTATAGGCATTTTTGTGGTGGGTTCTTGGTGGCTCTGGGATATCTCCAATCTTCCCCTCATTCTCACCACTTCCCTCACTAACCTTGTTTGCCCCAAGCGCTTCCCCATCATAGCGCTTGTATGTCTCGATCATCATCCTAAGCTGAGGTTCATGACCAGACAACCCACTCATCATCTTCCTCACCTCATCATTCTCATATTGCAAGAGATCAACATAGTGTGCAAGCTCCATATTCTTCACAACATTTATTTTACAAGTAGAGAATGATGTAGGAATATGAGCTTTTAGCTGAGCCCCTAGTGATGTAGCATAAACAAGCGAAACATCTAGCTCCTCATGCAAAACAGGACAAGAAGTGCAAGCACCAAGCCAGGAGGGCCTAGATTTCATCTCATCTAGCTCAGCCCTAAGCACATCTAGTTCCTCGACCTTGGAGGCATACTTCTCCTCAAGCACAGTCAAGTCATCAAGGTAAATAGAACAATTAGTGCAATCAGGTTCATTGGTCACAATAGGACCAGACTTAAGAGGATCTATTTGAGCCATAGCATCATCAAGCAAAGATTCTACCTCAACCACCTTCTCCTTAGCCTCTCAAAGCAAAGACATATACTCCCTGTTCTCCTTGCTGGTCTTTCTAAGAACACCATCATGGTTGTCAAGAAAGTCATTCAACCTAGCATTCTCCACTATCAAGAAGGATGGATCATTGTTTACCTCTTCCACGGAGTCGAAGTCCAAGTCATCCTTGTTGCTCTTCTTGCTTGCGGAGCTATGTGCCATGCCGGAACAGCCTTGGGCGGCGAAGCACAAGCCATTGATGTTCTTGCTTGACTGCTTGCCCTTGTGCCGGTTCTCATCTTCATCACTTGAGCTTGATGAAGAGTACTAGGAGCTTGAGTCGATGTCGCTTGCACCGGCAACCATCGCCCGCTCCTTGTTCTTGTGACCACCACTCTTCCTCGGCCTCCGCTCGGACCTGTTCTTGCCCTTGTAGTTGTCCCTCGAGCGGTGATTGTGGTCGGTCTTCGGGCGGTGCTTGTGTTCGGGCTTGACTTGCATGGCCTTTGGGGACTCAGCGATCAAGTGTTCGTGCTTCCCGCATCAGTAGCACATGCTCGAGCTCCTCCGAGCGTTCTTCCGGTTCGTGTACATGCGCTCGAACCGCCTACTCAGCAATGTGAGGTCCTCCTCACGTAGCACGTCAAACTCCTCATCTGGCATGGACACAAGGAAAGACAAAGAAAAATGTCTCGAAGACATATTAGCATTAGTCCTTGATCCAGACACGAGAGCTAGACTATGAGGGTCAGTCGGGTTCTCGATCTTTACACGCACCCCACCGTCCACCTCAGACGACTTGATCTTGGAAAATAGCTCGTCCACTGTGAGGGTCTCATACATCTCCGACTCAAGAATGGCCTTGACCTTCTCACTCCACACAGTACGATCCAGGAAATGCAGGAGCTTGATAACCCTCATGTTGTTCACAATCACCGTGAACCACTGGAACATGGCATCAATAGACTCACCGAGGAGATGCGTGAAATTCTCATACTCTCTTCGATAGGTCGCAAAGAGCCGAGCCTGAACCTGAGCGTTCCCAGCATGAGCATTCTTTAGCTGCTCCCAAATCCTGCACGCCAAGTCCTCTGTCCGAACCCGATCGAATTCATATTGACACAGAGCACAGTTAGTCGACCGCCTTGTTGTTGGCGTCGAGCATGTCCCTCGATCTTGGAGAAAGGAAGTTCACAGGATGAACATAAGCTGTGTTCACCGTGACATCCCACAGGATCTGACCCTTGCCGCGGAGGAAAGCAGTCGTCCACCTCTGCCACATCTGGTAGTTTTTACCATCAAAGTGTGGAGGACCCAAACCCCGTTCTTGGTACGCCATCTTTAGATCATAGACTGGTTAGAATCACGAAGATCTGTAACTTGCTCTGATACCAAATGAAGGATCGATTAGGTGACCAAAGAGGGGGGTGAATGGGAGCCAATAAAAATTCTTCTCGAATGATGAACTCGGCCTATGCCCCAAATTCACAACCAAGGATTCCCACACGAGTTTGCCATGGTCACGTAGTCACAATGAACCTACCAACCCTAGGAATAAACCCAAACTCAAAGCAACACGGAAGCACAACTCAAGAAGCAAGAGAACTTAACCAAATCTGCAGGGTCCAGACGAACAGTCTGCAAGGCAATGGTGGACAGTCGGCAAGACTATGGCGGACAGTCTGCAGGCTCCAGGCGGACCAACCGCAACCCTCGGACAGACTGTCACAAAAACCAATAGAATCTCCAGTACCACACTCTGGAAATACGAACGGTCCGAGCCTGGACTCCGAACTGTCCGCTGTCATCCCACACGCGGACGGTCCGTCCCACACGCGTCAGCACAGGCCCAACACTGACCACCGGCACGGCAAGAACTAGGTCCTTTCTAAAGATAGCAGCTCTGCCCCCCATCGCATAACCACCTCCGACTCAAGCACCCACTCCGGCTATCTCGACAAGCAGCTCTACCTCGCACGACATAAGGCTCCTTCTGCCGTAATCCGTTGGACGGGGCCCCCCAAGGGAAGGTGGCAACGTGGCGGATGTTGCCCAGTGCCAAACGAGACGTGTAGCTGCGGTGGGGCACATTGATCTGCCCTATCAGGAGGTCAGGTAATGATGAGATTTTCCCTGGCGTGCCAGGCGAACAGCCCCGGCGTTCCATCACTTGGATACCGAATAGAGGCCAAGGACATATGAATCCTTCGCCTGTAAGACATCAAACAACGAGACCCGACCCACCATCTATCAGAGGGAAGGTTGAGGCTTCCAAGGGAAGCCCCGACCTAACATGGCTAGCATGCTCCTGGGTTGGGAGAAGCCGCCTAGGGATGGAGGCCGAAGCTACACGGCCCTACGGAGGCTACTGCGACTACTGTAGTGTACGACACAAATGGGAGACGAAGGCCCATGGCATGGCACTGTTCTGACACTATTGTAGCACTGTAGCAGAACATAATTTTACCATCCTAGCCCTTGTACACCGGCCATCCTTTGAACTATAAAAGGAGAGGCTGGCACCATAGATGGGGAGGACAAAAAGACACAACTGAAAAAGAGATCGAACAACTCACACCTCACCCACTAATGAGCACCAGCAACTCTCATCCATGCACACAGACTTGGGCATTTCCATCTCTTGACTTAAGCTTGTATCCCCTACTACAAGCCCTGTGGATATATAGAACACTTAAGCTTGTATTCCCTCTCCTGAACTGGACGTAGGGCACCCCCTTGGAGCTAGAACCAGTATAATCTTGGTGTCTCTTAGCCCAACTGTGAGACATGGGTACCCGTGGGTCCCCACCGACTAGGCTCACGGGCGTCCCTAACAAGTAGGTCCGGCCTACCAAAAGACCGACTGACCTGTCAGTGGGCCCAACTGACCTAGTTGGCGGCCCACACGACCTCTGAAAACCTCCCAGAAGATTCCCCAGACGACATAGTTCAGCACGACCTCAAGACTTGGCGTACAAGACAAGGCATCGGTGGATTTCGACTAAAGAAGATCTACGGGATATGGCAAGATGTGTAACATAGACTTAGGTCTCCTGGTCGTAACCGACAAGGAGTTTGGGAACTGACCTCATCTGCTGGCCAATGTAAGGCGGACGAGGCGACCCCTTGTACCAATCACGCAGTCGCCAACAATACAAACCGAAGAACTGGACGTAGGGTTTTACTCTCCAGAGGCCCGAACAAGTATAAACTCGTCGTGCTCTGTATGTTCTACGTACTCGTGTGAGACCTTCAAGTTCTTAGCCTTAGATTCCACCCCACTGAACAACTAAAGCACTGGGATTAGCACCCTTGTGGGCTGCCTAGATCTCACTATCTGACAGTTGGCGCGCCAGGTAGGGGAGAATCAAGGTTCAACTTGCAACTCGATGGCTTCGACCAATGGCGTCATCTTCCCAGAGAGCATGGCGGATATCCTCGCCAACCCCGTCGACATCTGCTTTGGCTCGATGCCGGTGAAATCCCTCACTCCAGCCGCTTGCCTCATCATCGAGGGCAACACAGTCACCACTGACCAATAAATCGGGACATATCTATTGACGGAAACCCACCCACCCACTCCTGGCGACGTGATCGCTGGGATTGATCGTGTCGAGGGCACGCTCTCAGACACAATCAAAGTCTGCGAACGCGTCAAACGCCCTTGCAGGACCTCAGCATGCCTCTTGGCTTGCGCAACGCAGCTCACGTAGCATCACACTACATGAAGCACAGGATCCAGATCGAATCTAGACCCAAGACCCAAGATCGTGGAAGCCGCAGGAGCCACCTCGGCGAACCCTGCCCTATCCACAAGAATCCTAAACACACGGCGCGCCAGTGCTGTGGTCTCAAGAAGCTTCGTCGACCTCTTACAGCGGCTCATCACCGCCAACTGAACTGAGAGACATCTCCGGATCGCCTCGCGTTCCAGATCGCCCGCACAACTATCTCCCCAAACTATCCAGGAGAAGAGCTTGAGACTCTAGATCGCGAGATCTTGGTCGTTTTCGCAGACGTACCACCACAAGATGGAAAGACAGATGAAGAACGCCAAGAGTGCGAGAACACCAAAGCTGTCAGAGCTGTTAGGTGACAACAAGAACTCGCTGCTCCTGCCCCAGGTGCAGGTCAACAACCAGCTCAACAACCGCTTAACGCCGGACAAGCCAATGACAACACCGGTCAACAAACACCTGCGGCAACAGCTGCTCCTCAGCAGCGACGCCATGATGATCAACCTCGTGCCAATAGAATACATGCAAGAGACCACCTCAGGGACTTTGAACGCGATGGCCTTATAGTCTACTACTCTCCACAAACAAACTAGTAGCCGCTATTGCCGCCCTAAACCACCTCGAAGATTCTCCGGCGGTACGACGTCTTCAAGCCAACGTCCGTGTTGTCGCTGCACAAATTAAAGAAAGAGGTCCTGGATACAGCAGGTCCGCAGCAAGTTCCTACTCCAGGATCAGATCAGAACGTCCTCGCCAACGACGTCGCAGCCGGGGTCCCCTTGAGCCGGTGGCTGAAGAGGGACGAGGTGAAAACAAAGTTGTGCAGCCGGTCAATCCCGCCGCCAAAGCTGCAGCTAACGCTCGAGCCAACCTTGCAGATAATGCTCCGGCAAACGCTTTAGCCAACGCAGCCGGCAACGTCGTCAACAACGCAACTAATGCTGCCAACATGCTGGGAAACGCTGCCCCAAACCCCATGCATAATGCAGGAGCTCAACCTCCTCCAATATAGGCCAATGGCGCAGAAGGAAGCCAGTGTCAAAGCATAAAACATGAAGTGGAGATAACCCGATGAGCTAACTACGATCGCGAACATGGGGTCCCCGACACGCTCGACCCCAACAACCCCGTTCAAGCTGCCGACCTCCGGAATATGCATGACTAGGAACTCTTGTGGCGCGCCCAGTACGACCAAGACAATGGCCCTCCTGATGACCTCTACGTCATCCCGGGAGCTCACGCCCCATCAGCAAGCCCGGGAGCGGTCAATAACTTCCAGCGTTCTCACGACGTCTCCGGATGATCAGATGCCCCAAGGACTTCAAGCCGACCATTGAGAAGTACGACGGTCGCTCTGACCCAAGTATATGGCTCAAGATGTGCAGCATTGCAGCACACGCCTCTGGGGGCAATGAAGACTATATGGTGCGGTACTTCCCCCTCGTGATGGGGAAGGAACCACCCTTGTGGCTTGATAACCTCCCAACAGAGTGTGTCACCTTCGGGACAACTCTGTGTCGCCTTTTCACGACCAACTACCAGATGACCTATAATCGTCTAGGCAACACTCACCACCTCGCCAGAGTACGGATGAGACATGATAAAACTCTTCGTGAGTACACTAATCGCTACTACGGGTGTCAAAGATGAGGACGTCATCGCCTACTACAAGAAAGGGATCACCAACATCAAGCTATTCAAGAAGATCCACGAAGCTGATGCACATACCATTGCCAACCTCATGGCCTACGTCGGCAAGCTAGTCGACACTCAAGATGCAGTCATGCACGACTTCAACAGAGAAGACCACGACGACGGCGGGAACAGATTACGCAAGCGATCTGGTGAAGCCTACATGGCAGATCCTCCAAGATCTTCCACCTTCCTTGAAGGTGACTTCAACATGGTCATGGCCGACCAGTGCCAGTTCCACTGTGACGCCAAACACACCATGAGGGAGTGTGAGCAGCTGAAGCGTGCCCCTTGGAGTACCGTCTGACTCCAAGAAGACCAAGAGCAACAGAAATAACTACCGGAACGACGGCTAGCGCTTCGACAACCGTAACCATCATCCTGATCGACGTGATTACCGTGATCGCAGGCCCTATCATTGCAACGACATTAGGATCGACATGATTATCACCGCGACTATCGCTGCAATTACAGACGCGACGACTACCATCGCAACGACCGTGACGACAGGCGTGAAGACCGCAAGAGTGATCGCCGTAACGACCAACGTAATGACCGACGAGACGACCGGTGCGATAACCGACGTCGTCAAGGCGATCACAATCGCCACGACAACAATCGCAAAGAGCGATCTCCACCGCCACCACCTAAAGGGGGCAACCCCAATGGTGCGTTCCAGTCAGCTAACAGAGAGATCAACTTCATCGTTGGTGGTCGCCAAGCGACCAAAGGCAACAGACAGATCCGATCAAACACAAGGGAGATCGGTCATGTCAACACTGAAACCCTGCAGCCTCTACGTTGGTCTAAGTTCCCAATCACTTTCTTCAAGAAAGATCATTGGGTCCACATCCCTGACCCCGAGACATACCCGCTGGTCGTTAACCCCATAGCTGATGGGGCCTTCCTTCCTAAGACCCTTATCGATGGGTGAAGGACCGAAACGGCGAACCAGAGAGGGGGGGGGGTGAATAGGAGCCGATAAAAATTCTTCTGAAGAACTCGACCTATACCCCAAATCACTTCCGAAGAATCTTGCACACACTTGCCAAGATCACGTAGTCACAACAGACCTACTGACCCTAGGAACAAGTTAGATCAAGCCTAGGAACAAAGTGGAAGCAAGCACAAAAAGAACCGAGAGAAAAGGCTAGCGCGAGGCAAACTGTAGCAGAAATTGTCGGTACTACCGGCCCCAGGTCGATACTACCGATATGGGCTTACTAGCACCTAAAAACAGGTTATCGGTACTACCGGCACTGGGTCGGTACTTCCGACTATCGGACGGATGCCCGGCGATCGCACCATGCTTAGCCTCGACGCAAGCCATGCGATTCCGACGCGTGACCTCCGCTTCGAAGATTACAGACTGCGTCGTCGCTCACCGGTCAGACCGGTGCTCCTCACCAGTCAGACCGGTACCCACCGGTCAGACCAATCAGACGCACCGGTCAGACCGGTCTGGAGCTGCTACAGCACCGTCTTCAGTTCTTCGGTCTTGGCTTTGTGGATCAACCAAGGAAACCAGTGTATTTCTAGTGAACCACTGGAAACCCCACGAACTCGGTGTAGCCTCCACCAGTCGCCACTCATGACTCGGCTCCCACATAGTCCCGGCTCGACCCTGGTTTTGAGGCTCTACCAAGAAATAGTTCATGACTTCTCTTGATGTTCATGCCACAATGCGGCCCGCACTTGACCCCGCTGGCCACCGGGTCCCTCGAACGAAGCCTACTTGTCTTCTCCACAGCTGGAGGCCTCACCCGTGATGACCTTTCGCGCTTGTTGTTCACCTGCACCAACACCACTCAAGCTGCAACCTGCACCTGCAATACTTAGCTAAGAATCAGTCCACACAACGTTGTCAATCACTCATCACACAAGGAAGCGACCATCCACTATGCAAGATGGATTTCGACTTCAACAAGATGACCGCCTGCGATGAACCCTTCTACGGGGTTGTGCCCGGCAAGGCTGCATACCCCATAAGTCGTGTATGCCTACACATCACCTTCGGTACAAACAAAAGTTCTGCACAGAGTACTTGACGTTCGAGGTCGCAGACTTCCGCTCATCATACCACGTCATCCTCGTGCGACATATGCTTGACAAGTTCATGGCCATACCTCATCACACCTACCTCATCATGAAGATGCCAGTGTCAAACGGAATTCTTTCCATTCTCGAGGAAATCATGGTCTCTTACAACTGCGAAAGTGCTACAGTCGAGCTCTCCAAAGACTCCGCGATCAAAGCCGCACCAACGGTCATGGTCGCCTAGGCAGCCAAGATCGACCAAACCACTCTGGATGTGCCAGAACAAAAATGCACAAGCACATCCTTAGACCCAAGTCCAGCTGTGAAGAAGGTTTTCCTCAGCATGCCTGATGCATCCAAGAATGTTGTCATTGGGGCCAACCTCGACCCCAAATAGGAATTCGCGCTCACCAGTTTCCACAGGGACAAAGCTGACACCTTCGCATGGAGCCCGTTCGACATGCCCAGTGTCCCCAGGGAGTTGGCTGAGCACGCACTTGAAGTTAACAAGACCGCACAACCTATCAAGCAAAAGCTCCGGCGATTTGCAAAAGATAGAAAACATGCTATAGAAGTAGAAGTCTGTAAGCTCTTAGCTGTAGGATTCATCAGAGAATGTAAGCACTCGGTTTGGCTCACAAACCCGATCCTTGTACCCAAGAAAACTGGCGGATTAAGGATGTGTATCGATTACACTGATCTTAACAGGCATTGCTCGAAGGATCCTTTCCCTCTTCCTCGCATCGACCAGGTCGTGGACTCCACAGCTGGTAGTACTCTACTTCCTCGACTGCTACTCAGGGTATCACCAGATAGCCCTGCATCCCGAGGCATTGAAGCCAACCCTGTGAAGGTCGACGCTATACACAAGATGGCCAAGCCATCCAACAAGAAAGATGTCATGAAGCTCACAGGAATGATGGCAGCTCTAGATCGTTTCATCAGCATGCTCGGAGAGAAAGGCTTACCCTTCTTCAAGCTATTGAAGAAAGCTGACAAGTTCGTGTGGGACGACGAAGCCCAGAAAGTGTTGGAGGTTCTCAAAGAGACCTTGACGACACCACCAATCATGACTCCACCAATCTCAAAGGAAACACTCCTACTCCACATCTCTGCCACCACTAATGTGCTGAGCGAGAAGAAGAAGGGCAGGCCTATCATGTTCAACGACCTGTGTATTACGTAAGCGAGGTCCTGGCTAATGCTAAGACATGTTATACACAACTTCAGAAGCTGCTCTATGCACTCCTGATCATGTTAAGAAAGCTTCATCACTACTTCCAAGCTCACAAGATCATGGTCCCATCACCATTCCCACTGAGAGAAATCATCCGCAACCGCGATGCCAACGGCCGCATCGTCAAGTGGTCAATCGAGATGGGAGAATTTGAAATCAAGTTTTGTCCCAGGAAAACGATCAAGTCGCAGATCCTCGCAGACTTTATGTCTGAGTGGACAGAGATCTAGATGCCCTCTCCCAAGGAGTGGCCTGAACACTGGATAATGTACTTCGACAGTGCACTCAACCTCGAAGGAGCCGGCGCAGGCTTATTACTCCTCTCCCCTCAGGGGGAACAACTTAAGTACGTCATACAAATCCACTACAAGGCCTCCAACAACAGCGCAGAGTACGAAGCCCTGATCAACAGGCTCCGTATAGCAGTATCCCTTGGCATCAAGCGACTACTGGCTTTTGGTGATTCCAAGGTCGTCATCGAGCATGTCAAAAAGTAGTGGGACTGCGTCAAGGACACGATGCATGCTTACTGTACTGAAATTCGCAAACTCGAATGCCACTTCGAGGGTATCGAGTTTCAGCATGTCCCACAAAATAATAATGTGGCCGCCGATGTACTTTCCAAACTAGGCTCTCGATGAGCTCTAGTCCCAGCAGACGTGTTCGTCCAAGACAATGTAAGCCTTCAGTCAAGCTTCTGGACCCTGATAACCTGGAACTACCTCCACAAGATCAAAACTCAGCACCTCCGCGTGACGTGCTGATGTCAGAAAAAGAAGATGATTGGCGCAAGCCCTTCATAGCCTTTATACTCGACCAGCTCATCCTAGACGACAAAGCAGAGCGAGAGCGCATCACACGATGAAGTGCCAACTACATCGTGATTGGAACTGACCTATACAGAAAAGCTGCCTCTACTCGCTTCTTGATGAAGTGCATCTTACGATTAGAAGGTCTCCAGCTCTTAGCAGAGATTCACAGTGGCTAATGCGGCTGCCACGCGGCATGCACTAACCTGGTCCGCAAGGCATACTGATCTGGATTCTACTGGCCCACGACCATGACTGACGCTAAGGACCTCATCTAGAGGTGCAAAGGATGCCAATTCTTTGCCAAACAGCAGCACCTGCCAGCTCAGGCCCTGCGCACCATCCCTCCGTCGTGGCCCTTCACTATGGGGTCTCGACGCTGTAGGACCGTTTCGTAGCGCCCCTGGCGGCTACATACATATACTGGTGGTCGTCGACAATTTCACCAAGTGGATTGAAGTCCGACCAGTTGCGAAAGTAACGTCGGAAGAAGCGGTAAAATTCATCGGAGACATCACACATCGCTTTGGCATGCCCAATAGGATCATCACCGACCTGGGCAAAGCTTTCACCGCCTCCGTCTTCTGGTACTTTTGCCAAGAAAACACAATCGACGTCTACTACTTCTCGGTCGCCCACCCTCGTTGCAACGGCCATGTCGAACGAGCAAACGACATGGTGCTTCAAGCTCTCAAAGATCGTATCGATGACGACGCTTCTAACTACGCCACCCAGTAGTTAGCCGAGCTACCTCACGTGATTTGGGGTCTAAGGACCCAAGTCAGCTCCGCCACTGGCTTTTCTCCCTTTTTTCTGGTCTACAGATCGGAAGCCATGCTATCCACCGACGTCGCTTTTGGAGCTCCACGCATCCAGTTATACGAGGAAGGAGAGGCCAAGCAAACACGCCGTGTCCACCTCGACAGCCTCGAAGAATAGAGACTTGCTACTGTCATGAGACAAGCCCGTCACGACCAACAACTTCGACATTATCACGACCGCAACGTTAAGGAAACTTCCATCAACGTTGGCGACCTCGTCCTTAGACGCATCTAGAAAACCGATGGCATGCAGAAGCTCTCTGCCCCTTGGGAGGGACCCTTCATTGTCACCAAAGTTATCAGCCCATCCACTTATCGCCTCCAATGGGGCGACGGACAAGGAGTACCAAACCCTTGGAATGTGGAGTACCTACGACGATTCTATTCGAAGAATAGTTTTTAAAATTCCACCTATGTATTTCCTTTCCTTGTACATTTTTCAGATTGAATAAAAATTACTTTAAGCAGTCATCTGCTACGTGTAGAGCACTACCTTCTCACGTCACAAAGCCCTCCCACTCGACATGCTCGGGGGCTTGGCTAGAGCCAATACATGGGTTGCAAAACCTGGGGGTCATAGATTTTTGCCTACTCCTACCCCTCGACATGCTCGGGGGCTTGGCTCAAAGCCAACCTAAGGGTCGTATGACCTGAGGAATCCATCCTAATGACAATGAAGCCTTCTATCGCTGCGAGCATGATTGGTCGAAGAAAGGTCGCCAGACCCGAGCCCTAGGCTCCCTTCTCGTGCGCCGATCTCAGGTAAGCCTCCACGCTGAGCTGTGGAGATTGGTAAGCCAGCCTCTCCGTGAGTAGTGGTTAGCGAGGCACGAAATAAGACATCGTCATCTACAAGACCACCAAGCTCGCGCAGACACAAGGCAAGTGCTTCATTTAGGTTCAACAAAGTATTCATTCACAAGCCCTGCTCACAAGATAGATAAGGGGAGAAGGTACAACTCCTAGTCTAAGACTATGCTTCGCCGTCATCACCTTCATAGTCCAGATTCTCCATCACCTCGTTGGAGGCATCTTGTACCTCCAGCTCTAGGGCTGCGAGGTCCTACTCAACATCAGATCGAGCCTTGACCTTGGCCATGTCGACGTTAGGGTAGTGAGACTTAACTCTCGCCAATGCATCTGTAGTCGCCGCCCAGCTCGTCGCCCTCAGCAGAGTCAGGAGCCTGTTGGGAGTATCTATAAGGCGATCCACAATGGATTTCGCCTCCTCCCCTTCAGCCGGCATAGCTATGCAATCCATTGCATAGTTAGCAGCACCCTTCAGGTCGTTCAGCTCCATCTCATACCCTGCAATGGTCATTTGGTCATCCTGCAATGACTTCAAAACAACCTTGAATTCGACCTCAAGGCCCCAACGATCTCCTGTCTCATAAGCCAGCTTTTGAGATACGGTGTACTCACTATCTGTAGCCTCCTTCATTGCTAGCTTGAGCTCCTGGCCCCCAGCCTCGACCTCCCACAACGATATCTCCAAGTCCCAAACCATCCCCTTAGTATTCCTAAGGGCGTTTTTAAGCTCCTCTTCACAGTTGCGGAACTCTGCAAGATACAACAGTTAGCATACCACCAAAAGACAATCCTTCAACATGAAAACTCGACCTTCCAATGGATACAGTGTTGAATTGCGCAATAGCCTCCACGGCCTTGCGCTTCTCCTCGGTGAGCTCGTCCTCGAGCCCATTCTTCTCGGCAGCCACCGCCTCACGGACCTCCTTGAGCTCCTGCTCAAGGTCGATAATCCGTTGTTCCTTCTCCGTCGTGTTCTTCAACAGGCCGGCCCCACTCTTGGCCCGCTCTGCTAAGGACTGTCGCAATATAATGAGCTCGTTAGCAGCATTTTAACAAAGCATCATCAAGAAAAATACATCGTAAGTAAACTTACCGTCAGCGCATTGTTGATGGTTACAATGCTGGTCTACAAGGCCTGCATATCCTCATTGTCCTCGAAGATATCATCCTACCAAGGGGTGCCATAACAGTTAATTTCCTGCGGCGGTAATCTCGGGCTCGAAGAAGAAGATTCAAGTACCTGTGTGCCAGATGTTCCCGGACCTCTTTGCGCCTGATCAATTTGAGGCTGATCCCTGATCAGGTCCTCAGCCCCAGCAGGTCTCGCACTGATGGGGTCGACATCAATAACTCTTGGGGAGGTCGTTGCCTCGACATCCCCAACTGAAGTTCCTTCCCCCGCTTCAACAGCGCGAGGCGGGACTCGCCACCCCTCTATCTGCCACCGGCGGTGAAGCCACCCTATTCTCAACTACTCCTCGCGGCAGAGTAGATGTGCGCGCGTCATCAACAAGCGCCTCCCCCATGACCTTTGGGTTAGGTGACCTCATGCGGGAAGGAGAAGTCGGGGCGCCCAAGTCGTCGTGCGGCACCACCACCGGCCTACAAAGCAATATCACATCTAAACAAGCATTCAACAACAAGCGAAAAATATTGAGTCTTCAAGATTTTACCTCACAGCGACCAAGATCCAAAGCTTCGGCCTAAAAAGCCGAGGCCTAATCGTCGCAGGCATCTTTGCCTACGTGGCGGCAGCAGTTCGCTGTGCCTCCAAACCCTGATGGAGGGTATCCTCCGACGTCTTCGCTACCAGCTCCCGCTGCCTCTTGGCAGCAGGACTCTCCGACCTCCTCGCCGGCCGATCCCTAGCGACTATCAACTCTTCAATGGCCTCATCTTCCTCATCATCTTCCGACTCGACCTCCCTTGAGCGGGGCGTCGAAATCGACGGTCTAACGACCGCCGGAGGGGAAGTGGACTTCCTCTTCTCTTCTTCTTCTTCTCTGCGGCCTTCACCGCGGAAATCGCAGCAGCAGCGGATGAAGCCGATTGCTTCCCCACCGCCGACCTAGTCCTATGTTGGGGCTTCGCGGCGCCACCAGCACCCAGGCCTGTCCCGGCATCACCTCCGGCCTCAGCATCGGTGTCTTCGTCGGCCTGCACCGACGAGTCAGACTCATAAAACTTGAGCAGATGACCTGCTTGAGGTTTATATTTGTCCGACCTAAGTTTTCTCAGGTGCAGCTCGCCTTCAGGAAGAGGTGCGGGACACCACATCTGACACTCGCGCGCCTGCAAGAAACATAATGACCAAGAAAGTTACATATTGTAAACAAATGGAGAACGAAGTAAACAACCTAAAAGTAAGTCTTAGGTTCATACCGGGTCAGTCGACCTCTTCAACGAGTGTTCCTTAGGGCACTACTTCACCTTCACCTTCCAGAATACATCTGGGACACTCTGGCCGCCATCTCCTCCTTGGAGACCTTTCGGTTAACTTCACGCGTGGGGTCTGACTGCCCCCAGTACTTGTACCCTAAGTGAACTCGATCCTTGAATCGGTTGAATCATCTGCCGGCAAACGACCACGCGACTGCAACTCCTGTCACCCCCCCGTTTCTTCATATCACTGACGAGCTCCAGGACTCCCTTGAGGTCCTCGAGGTCACAGGATCACAGCCCTAAATCCCACTCGTTTCTCTTCACTGGCTTGTGGCCAGTACGACGTGGAAGCCCAGGAAGTTGATCTACAATATAAAACCACTCCGACCTCCACCCAACAGTGTTGTCGGGGAGATCGGTATCTGTCCACTTTGTCTTGAGGCCCGACCTCAAGCAGAACATTATAGCCCCCACTGGTCCTAACCTTTGGCTAGTGCTCTTCACACGAAACAAGTACCTCCACAATAAGAAGTGAGGCAATATCCCCAGATATGCCTCACAGAAGTGAATGAAGGTCGAAACTACAGTTATGGAGATGGGGACAAGATGTACCAGCTCCAGCTTGTAGTAGTACAGCAAGCTGCGGAAGAAATCCCCCACAGGGAGGTTGAAGCCGTTCTCGAAGAAGGACGTGAAGACGACCTGCTCCTTGACTTCTTCGGTTGGGAACACCTCCCCTGCCACAGCCTTCCACTCCACCTCTGCCTTTGGCTCGAGCAGCCCGCGGTCCACCAAAGCTTGGATCTTGGCCTCGGTCATCATCGACCGGACCCACGCTATCTGAGGGTCCGAGATGGAAGCTGCCTCCGCCACCATTTTGCAGCTAGGGTTTGCACTAGATCCAATAGTGCAGGGAGTTTTGATGCGCAAGCGCAGAAGAGCGCAATGCGGAGCGGTGGTGCAAGCGCGTGGCCGACCGGAGCTGGAGGTTGGATGGGAGCGCACGCGTGGGAGCAAAGCGGTCGCAAGATCGCGGGAAAGCTACGACGGCGGAAGTGAGAGCGACGGGAGGAAGAAGAAGGGTGAATGGGTTCAACCACGACCCAAACCGCCCTATTTATAGAGGGGTCCACCGAATCTGCCCGTTGCGGTTCCTTCCGCCGTACAACACGCTTCAACGGCTGTATTCCGAGAAGTTCGCGAGAAGATTACGGCGGATTCATCTCTAACCGACTATAGCCACGACCTAAACTTAGAGTTTAGGTCGTCAGCTGGTAACAAATTATCATCAGGTCATCCTGATGGCAAAACAGATTCAGCAAGCCCCCACATCACATTAATTTAGGCCTTTGACAAATCATTTTGTCAAATCGACCAAGTACATGACAGAAGAGATCGAACATTATATGGACTGTCCGAAGGTACACAAGTCGCCTGTGATCTCATTGGATCCAGAACCCGACACACAAGATAAACATACTACAAGGCCTGGACTACCTAGAGCAAATATTGCGACCTACTTTACCGAAGCAGAGCACGTCGCGAGATTCCTCCGAGCACCAGGACCTTGATGGCAGCCTTGCGGGGGACAGCTGCAGGACGGCACGCAACCTATGGCATGCTCAGACTAGACTATTGGAGTGCAGTCACGATCTTTCTCTTCGGCGTGGGATTCCATCCCCTAGTGAGCACCAGATGCTCACCAGTGACATCCTGCTATGTCCCCAGCTCGAACATCATCACCTCCAAACACTACCTGATACCCCGCAGAAGCAGGGAATAAAGGATGAAGTTGTTTCTCACATTTCGCGAGAGTTCTGGCTCCAAGTCTCTGCAAGCACAAGACTCTACAATATGGTGGACGAACACATGCCCATGGCATGGTGGGAACACTACTTTGCAACTTAATAGCTCAACAATGCTCGGTGCTTGCCTCCTTTAGCTTCAAAGTGCTATTTATAGACGACGTGCCCTGGGTAGCTCGCGAAGTGTTAACACTGCACCACGTGATCCTGGACCTGCAGACATGTGCACGATTAAAGGCGACGACTTTATTACCCTATCTCGTGACGTCCTTGTCGCTAGTGCATCAATGATGCCTGAGCCTCGCCAAAAGTCACATGGCTACAGTAACTCCCTCGATCAGTGGGCAATTTGTCGTCTTTCAGGTGGCGAGAGAATCTCCGACCACTGCTGACCCGTGACCCAGCAGTCTACGTTATATGACAAAACCTGACCCTGTGTCAGATGGCTAGGCACCTAATTTAGCCCCTTTTTGGTGACAACTCACGACCTTCCTCTACGACCTGATGACCTTTATTTGGACCCGCTAGGCTCTGCGTCCTGGTGCACCCGCTATGACTCTTCACGTAAATGGACATATTCCAATTAGCCTATATTTCTGTTCCCTAAGTAGAATGGTCGTAGGTTCGATTGAAGACCTTCTGGGGTAGGCGTGCCTCGCTGCTCTAGGGCTTGTGAGACATGGATACCCCTGGGTTCCCATAGACTAGGCTCACGGTCGTCCTTGACAAGTTGGTCCGGCCTACCAGAAGACCCGCCGACCTGTCAGTGGGCCCAACCGACCTATTTGGCGGCCTACACGACCTCCTGAAAACCTCCCAGAAGATTCCCAGATGACCTAGTTCAACATGGCATCAAGACTTGGCATACAAGAGAAGGCATCGGTGGATTTCGACCAAAGCAGATCGACGGGATATGGCAAGATGTGTAACGTAGACTTAGGTCTCCTGGTCGTAACCAACTAGGAGTCTGGGAACCGACCTCATCCGCTGGCCAATATATGGCGGACGAGGCGACCCCTTGTACCAATCACGCAATCCCCAGCAATACAAACCAAAGAACTAGACGTAGGGTTTTACTCTCTGGAGGCCCGAACCAGTATAAACTTGTTGTGTTCTCTGTGTTTAGTGTAATTGTGTGCGACCTTCGAGTTCTTATCCTTTGATTCCACCCCACCGAACAACTAACACTGGGATTAGTACCCCCGTGGGCTGTCTAGATCTCACCATCTGACACAAACCATTCGGATCAGACGTATGAATCATACTAAAAATTATTGCTGGTGGTATGAAACCCCGACAGTTGGCACGCCAGGTAGGGGCACTTCATGTGTCACGACGCCAAACAAGGGTCCGGATGGCCCACACTGACGAATAGCCAGCGTGCACCGCCATGTTGTGCTTTGTCTCCCCGGACTTCGTCTTTGATGGTCCTGTCGAGTCACTCGCTGGGGCCATGTTCTCGCGACCCCAGCCTGATGCGCCTGCACCACCTCAGGACTAGCCGCCTGAGGAGCCGCGGGCGGTGAAGTCTACCGCCGACTGGGTTTGGGACCTGGTTGGACGCAACATGGCGATCACTCTAGGGCTGAACCCGTCCCAGGAGCTCTTCCACTTCACAGCGTTCACTATCTCCATGCTCGTGTTCAGGTTGTAGGAGGAGGAGATGCTAACTTAGAACAAATTCAAGCTCTGCTACGACTCTGTGTACCCTGAGGGGTAGGAGTGGCTCCACCGCGCGGGGTGAAAGCTCCCACCACCGCAGGAGACGCACGGTCGGTGCCCTCAGGGGCTTCTCAAGCAAGCTGCGACGAGGTTGAAAGCACGACCCCAGTGAGATGGCGCCGACGCCCCACGACCCGAGGCATGAGTGATATGTCCTTCAGCAGGTCCCTAATGTAGTCCACTGCGCCAACTCCGATGATAGCTCCGCGGAAGGTGAGCCCACTTTGCTTGATGCATCCGCTAATGAGGAACCTCTGCAGGACGAGTACGACCGTGAGCGGAAGCAGGCCTGCCTTGACGAGCTGGACGAGGCTCAGAAGGCTCTCGAGGATGAGCAGGTGAGGCTGCACCACGTGTGAGCCCACAAGAGGTACGCCACTTCATCATCGACGATGTTCACGGGACTCCCGTCGCCAAAGTAGTTGTACTCTTCAGTGTCGGCCCCGAGCCAACGATCCTGGAGGAAAAGAAGCTCTGTCAGGACCTGTAGACGCTCCTCAACATGGCCGCCGAGTAGCAGGTGGAATATTCGGTGTCTACGCACTGTGAAGCGTGGGTGTAGGACAAGGAACACTCGGTTCACCGTGTGTCCTCACGCCCGTCAGGGCAGCCAGATCGTGCGGAGATCGTGCGCTCGCCCGCCGCCCGCAAGGTCAACTCTAACCATGGGGCCCGAGGTGCATCCTCGGCTCGTGGGAGGACGATGACGTCGGATGGCGAATGCCAGTCGCAAAGGGAGTACAGACGGAGTCGCGGGGGCCGCTAGGACAGCAGTGAGGACCGAAGCTGGAGCCCGACTCCTGAACCCCGAGGTCTGCGGGCCTTCGGCGCCAGTGTTCTCACTGCGGCTCCCCCGGCTTGATATTGCCCCCCCAACACCATTGCGATGTAAGACGGGGAGACCAACCCAAGTGTCTACCTTAAAGACTACCACCTCGCATGCCATAATGGCGACGTGACCAACAATCTGTTCATCATCAAGAGCATCCCGCTGTACCTCGCCGGCTCGGCACGTACCTAGCTAGAGCACCTCCGTCGAGGGAGGATCAATAGCTGGGCCCAACTCCGGGACACCTTCATATGGCACTTTCAGGGTACCTACGCGCGACCTGGCAATGCATGCGAACTTCGCCATTGCCAACAAAAGAAGGGTGGGAGTCTCCGTGACTACATTCGTCGCTATTCTAAGCGTTGCGCTGAGCTCCCCGGCACGGTCGACAACTTGGTCATTACCGCTTTCCAAGATGGTACCACGTGCGAGACCCTTGTCCATCGGATAGGGCGAGTCAAGCCGAAAACCACCTGCAATCTCCATGACCTGGCCACTGACCATGCCGACGGTGAGGAAGCCATCACTTTCAGCAAGAGAAAGCCTGAGGAGGTGCGTGGTGAAGCTCCGGCCACCCGATCGGAGGAGGAGGAGGAGCAGAAGAAGAAGAAGAAGAAGAAGAAGAAGAAGAAGAAGAAGAAGAAGCAAAAGAAGAAGAAGAAGAAGAAGAAGAATAAAGAGTGCAAGGTCCGCAACAGTAACCTGGTGGCGGCGACCGACTAATGACCGTCCAAACCAAAAGCTAGTCCCTCGAGGGATTCCTTCGAGAAGATGCTTGAGGCACCTTGACCTTACCATGAGACTTTGGTCAAGCATGCCATGAAGGACTCTAACCTCTTGAAGAGATACCTCATCGGGAAGAAAAAGCCGCAAGATGCAACCAACGCCGCTGCCACCATGAATGTTGAGCACGACGATTTCACCATGGAAGACGGCGTTGTCATAATGATCTTTGGTGGAATGTCTGCTCGCCCTCTGAGGCACAAGCACAAGCGCATCCTGCAGGAGATATATGACATTGAGCCGGTCATGCCTTCGAACCTTCGGTGATCCTAGATGGCCTTTATGTACGAACAGGCGGTTCATCCCGACCACATTCCATGGCCGGGGGCTTACCCTCTCGTGGTGGCACCACTCTTCAGCACCAAGCGGGTGCACAAGGTGCTCATGGACAGAGGAAGCGGCCTCAACATTGTCAACATGTCCACCCTTGATAGCATGGGGATCCAACGGCCTCATCTCCGCCCGTCATCAACCCCATTCCACGGAGTCGTTCCCGGGATGGAGGCAGTCCCACTCAGACAAATCGACCTACCGGTCACTTTCAGTGATGGCGGGAATTTCCGCAAGGAAACGGTCACCTTCGAAGTCGTTGGCTTCACAGGAACGTACCATGCGATCCTCGAGAGGCCGGCATACGCGAAGTTCATGGTGGTCTCTAGCTACAACTACCTCAAGCTGAAGATGCCCGGACCGAAGGGAGTGATCACCATCGACACCAAGTTCCAACACGTGTTCGAGTGTGATGCTGAGTGTTGTTCGTGGAAGCCATCATTTGCTCCGAGAAGATAGCCGCAGGAACTACGACTGGGAATCCCAACAATTACATCACAATGGCCGAATCGACCTAGACCGGCTTTGTTGTCTCTGCCATTCCAATAATATCGTGTACTGTTTTATGCTCTTGATGAATTAAAGTGCCCGCCTTTTTCCGTTGATGGTTAGGTTAATCTCCTCACACCTCTGAAAGTTCCACGAGCTACGTTCGGGATGGTTAGGTCAATCTCCTCATGCCTCTAAAAGTCCGGTGGCAGGTGTTACCTCAACGACTGTTTTCTTAAAAAGTAACTCGATGACTGACCTACCGGACCCTTCCGAAGGTAGCTCGGGGGCTCTGGACCTAAGGGGTGTCCCGACGCGACTACGCTCTGTCAATGCTCTCGAGTCCCGACGCTTTGGTAGGTATGGGACAGAGCAAGACCAACAACATCCTAAGGGTAGCCCTACCAGCCTAGAGACCCCATGTCTCTCGACGAAGAGGAGAGAAAAAGGAATCGAGTGTCGAACCTAAAAAGAAACAGTCCCTTTTGCTTAAGGAGGAAAACCTGCAACTTATTCATGATAGTAAGCCATCGGTGCTACTGAACTGTTTTCTCCTGATGAGTGCTCATCATAGAGCCATCCCAGGTCCTCCATGGTAGTGTCGGCTACCTTCCCGGTGAACTCAACACACCCCATTGAGATCTAGGGGTAACGGTGGTCCTCATACCCGGGGCCCACCCCTCTCCGAGCAGCTCGCGTTTCAGGTCGGGATAGTGCGAGAGGAACATGGCCATGGCTCGGTGAACCAACTATCGAGCGATAGGCATGCCCTGCGCGTGAGCGACACCGCCAACAATTCTGAGGCGTTCGACCAGGGACGACCCATCGTCAACACCGGTGCCCTCCAGAAGCAACATGACGGCCTGGGTAAGAGCCCGATGAGTTTCTTCTCGTTGCAGGAGAGTCGCCCAGGCCGCCGCCGCAGCCAGGATGACAGCTTCGGAGGATCATGTGTGGTTCGAGGACCGATGGATGGTCACTTCCTTGTGTGATTAGTGATTGACAACATTGTGTGGACTAATTCTTGGATAAGTATTGTAGGTGCAGGTTGTGGTTTGACTGGTGTTGGTGCAGGTGAAGAACAAGCGCGAAAGGTCGTTGCTGGTGAGGCCTCCATGTGTGTAGAAGGCAAGTAGGATTCGTTCGAGGGACCCGTTGGCCAGCGGGGTCAAGTGCGGGCCGCATGGTGGCATGAATAGCAAGATGAAGTCATGGACGGTTTCTTGGTTGAGCCTCAAAACCAAGGTCGAGCCGGACTACGTGGGAGCCAAGTCATGAGTGGAGATTGGCAGAGGCTACACCGAGTTCGCGGGGTTTCCGGTGGTTCACCAGAAAACCACTGGGTTCCTTGGTTGATCCACAAAGCCAAGACCGGAGAACCGAAGGCGGAGCTGCAGCAGCGCCAGACCGGTCTGACCGGTGGGTCCGACCGGTCTGACCGGTGGGTACCGGTCTAACCGGTGAGGAGCACCGGTCTGACCGGTGTGCGATGACGCAGTCCGGAATCTTCGAAGCGGAGGACACGCGTCGGGATCGCATGGCTTGCGTCGAGGCTAAGCAGGGTGTGGTCGCCGGGCATCAGTCCGATGGAGAAAATCTGAAGACTTCCAAAACCGCCCTTGAAGGGCTTGTATCCCTAATTATTAAGTAAGGGCATTTTAGACTTTCAGTTGCCTCCATATAACCCATGAGGTGAGAGGATGGCAGCCATCTCTTGGAACCCTAGTTCATTTGCTTTCCTATTTTCCCTTCCTATTTTCTTAGGATTTCCATAGGACTAGCTTGAGAGCTTCATGGTGAGATTTTGTGAGAGGGTTGGATGATCGGGCGGCAGGCTAGACCTTGTATGAACCTCCTTGGTATGTATAGATGATTCGGCGCGGTTCCTCAAGGCATTGTTGTGTTGTTCCCGGTTGTTCTTGGTGGTGATTTTCGGAGCCCTCTCTTGGTGGTTTTCTCGGTGTGTTTTCGGGACCTTGCTCTTGGGGATTTGATGGGGGAAATTCGTGTGAACCCTTCGTGGTTCTTTTGCCTTTGATTCGTCTCCGAAATCCATGAGTTAAGGGGCTCAATTTTAGGGTTTTCGGTGTTCTAGGGTTAGAGGAGTTCTTGCCGGGATTTCTTTGATTCCTCTCGATTTGGCAAGTTTTGGTGTACAAAATTGTGGCTATGGACTCCTCATGAGGTGTTCCTATAATCCCCAAAGTCTTGTTCATGTTCGTGGAGCGATTCAGGAGATCGAAGTTTGGATTTGAAGAAGTTGACCCGCGGGTGCTGTTCATCCCAAGATGCCCAGGCTACACCAGTCTGACCAGTGCTCTTGACCGGTCTGACCAGTGCGAGTCACTTGTGGGATTTGCTTCAGGTGAACTGCTTGACTCATGTGTTTTTGACCCTTCGTGCTGCTGAACAGTTCTTAGTCAGTTTGGAGTTGTATTGTTAGGTTTTGTATAGGGTTTTCCTTCTGTGCAGGTTGTGTTTTGGGGGTGTTGTGTTCCAGGGCCTAGAGAAGTCACTCAGGCTCTCTGGAACATTTGTTGTGCGGCTGCTGTAGCCACCGCCTGGTCGGCGTTGTCCACTGGTCTGACTGATGTCACCGGTCTGACCGGCGCAGGCCATCGGTCTGACTAGTGCAGCACAGTCAGAAAGCCGTGCAAGTTTCCGCTGTGTGTGTTGGTGTGTTTTGGCTCGAGAGGTTGTTTGTTGGTTCCTAGATCCAGTAGCACTTCAGTGACTGCGTGGACTTGGTCAACTTGGGTAGTGAGTCGGAGACTGTTGACGGAGAAATTCCGTCAACCTAGCCATGAGTTTACCTTCGGTGTTGGCATGACTTTTGTATCTTATCCATTAGTACTAACCCCCGTGGTATAACAAGTTCACTTGTGCATGCCGGTTTTGGAGTTTAGTGTTTATGCAGGGTTTTAGCGTTGAAAGCAAGACTTCCGAGATAAGTTCATTAAGCACCTCACGACAAGACCTTGAAGCCCGGTACAAGTCAAGCAATGAAGTGAACACGACTCCAAGAAGCCCAAGGACCCAACCCAAGAAGATGGAAAACTCTGAGGACCTAGCCAGAAAAGTGCTGAATCTTGCAAGACAAGGTGCTTCGTCCAATTCGGAGAGAAACCGGCGACAAGGGCCCACATGCAAAAGGGGAGAGGATCTAGAAGACTCGGGAAGCAATACCAGACGAAGGAGGACACGGACTAGGCTGGGATGGGCCCAGGCCGGTCGGCCCAGGCCGGCCAACCAAGCCTGTTCCGAGGCCCAGTCGGCCCCCCCTTTGACCTAGATGCCTCTCGGGCTATTTATAGCCCCCTGACCGAGAGCCACGCATCAACCAATTCTTCATCCGCCGTCGAGGAGCAGAGAAGCTCAAGGGACACCATCTCAGAGATGAGGGTCGTGCTAGTTGTCTAGGGTCTCCCTAGCCGACGTGGGAACCTTGCATGGAAGACCACGTCGGAGCTCCGGAGCAGGGATCAAGATCGAGGTAGGATCTCGGTGGTGATCTTGTTCATGTAATCATTCATGGTGAAGTTTTTATAGTGAATCCGATTTCTAGCGATCAAGTGCCTTCTCAATGATTTTGTTTTCTTCTTGGTTTTACTTCTTCTACGATCTAGTCTATAGCTAGATTACATAGGGTGCTCTTGTAGCCGCGGTGGCTAGAGGTGCATACCGGGCTGGCCAAGTGTTTTCAACTTGTTCTTATCGAACTCGCCCTAGACTACCCGCATGAGTAGGGATATGTTGTGACAGAACGGGGGTTCCGAAAGGCGGGCGTTTTCGGAGTCGGATGGAAGGCCACGATTTAAAGATGCTTTTAATGAGATTCGCTTTTCTATCTTCATCTATCTCGTTTGGAGCTACAACATAAGCATGATCTAGATTCTCTAGATTGGTTATCTCTTTGCTTTCTCTTGCTACCTCTTTATTAGATTAGATTAGATGTGTTTTCTTTATGAGTTTGTAGATTAGATGCAATTTGGTTTTTCGTTAGATAACTTTCCTTGCTTTACTAGATTGAATCCTTGCGTTGCATATTGTTCCACGGATTCGATACCTTGGGTTCACCACTCGAGGGAAGAAGGCTCCCTTGACTACAACGGAAGACTTGTCCGCTTGCAAGTCTAAATGAACTTTGATACAACTATTAACCGTCAACAAGCCCCTTTGTCTGGCGCCCTTGCCGGGGAACAAGCAATCAAGATCTGATCTAGTATCGCTTATCTTTCAGTTTTTCTTTTGATTTTCTTTTGCATCTCTTATGTTTGATCATCCCCAAAAAGAAAAAAATCAATCTAATCTAGTTTTGATTAACCCTATTTTTTATTTTCTTTTTAGATTTTTGTTTTTGCTAACCCTAATCGGAGATGGTTGGCTACCTCTCCAAGAAACCCAAAACTTTTTTTGTGGATGATCTAGGAAAACTTTACAGGCAAAGTAGACGTGCAACACAAGCTAAAGGGTTGGAAGCCCTAGATTCAAAAGTCAAACTCGAAGGACCATCAAAATCTCCAAGGGAATCACCACCTCCAAGTCAAGACGCCGGAAGGCCGTTCAAGATCAGGAGGAGGATGGAGAAGATGGAGATAGAGAAAGAAGCTCAACACCTTAAGGCTGCCAAGGCAAGATCCACATGCAAGGACGCAAGTGGGACAACTTGTCGGACAACCGATAGGTAACAAGAAGAATTTCCGAGACAACTCCAAGGTCCCAAGACGGCGAAGGCTACTCAAACTCATTCGGGAGAGATGGAGGATCACACTAAGGAGACCATGAAGATCACGACCGAAGGACCGGAGTTCGAGATGCCGGGCCACCACATGAAGGAAGTTGTTGCATCCGTCAAGACCAAAGGACAAAACCAGCCTGTGAAGACCAAAAATACGACTAAGTCGAGGAATAAGCCCGTGCCCAAGATGGTGCGGAAGTGGGTACCCAAGATTGCAATGCCCGCAAAGAGCGTTGATCCGAAGTAATCAAGTAAAAAGTCTAGCCATGGACTATAAACGAAGCGCTAGGCGGGAGGCAACCCTTTTCGTCGAGTCAAGAATAAGCTACCGGGAGGACAACCCCATTCCAGGTTTTTCAAGTCTTTTTAATAATTCAGTTTTGAATTTTACTACGCAAAACATTAGACTTAGAATGGTTGAACAATATTAGAGACATAATTCTTGGTTGAATATTTTGTTTTGATCATAAACCCTTTACATTAACCATCCTATGTGTTTGTTTGCTTCTTTTTGAGAAACCACAACCAAAAAAATTTCAGAACCTATCTCAACCATTTATCCTCTTTATGATGTTAAGGTTGACTTGTTTTACATGCTAAAAACACACGAGTAGAGCCACGTTTTCTATCTAGATGTTATTTAAATTTCAGCACGTGGTAGGACTCGCGTGGACCTAGAAACTTGATTTTTTGTTGGTTTAAAAATCCATATCCTTGGTTTCTCTAAGATTAGAATTTTTCTAAGCCTCATTTAATTTTATTTCATTCAAAATTTTTCTTATCTAATCAAAATTAGAACCTAAACCTATGCCCCCATGATCAAGCCGGGAAAAGCTTGCTCTCAACTAATGAAGGCAAACAATACCGGTAAGACCAACATAAAAGTAGTCGGAAATATTTTTCGACTTACATTTGTTTTTAATGCTTTAAAACCTTCTCTAAATTTATGCTTGAGCGCTCCCATAGCTCTGAATTTATTTTTAATTTTCAAAATTAGAGGAGTGATTAGCGTTAAAACATGCTTAGAGGGAGGCAATCTAGTTAACCTAACCATACATGCACCGTGATACTTCATGGGATGCCCCTCCAACATCTTTTATCAAACCACATGCAATGTACAAGCATGGGAGGGGCAGCCAAGGCCTTGTTTTGTAGGAATATCATGGATGCATGTGAGGCAAGGGAGTATGGAAGTGAGTCAAGCGAAAACATCAAGTGGAAGGAGCAATAATGCAAGCGAAGGAGTGGACGTGAACGTTTGGAAGGTGCACGCGGTCACGAAGCAACAAGCATGAATGCACTAGAGAAGAACCGAGCCAAGAGGAGGAGAGAGGTAAGTCTCCCATCCAGCTCTTTGTTCGTGTGCTCTAGTTTGTAGGCCGGAACCACCTTAGACTTAGCCATCCACCTCACTTGTTTCGTGCAACAAATCACATCCTTGATCCACTCAAAGTCCAGACTCCAAAATAATATTTGTGTACCTTGTTACCGGGTGAAAACCCCGGATATATATTTGTGATGGAGAGTGTCGTATGGACCTCCCTAGGCCCACTATCTCGGTGCGTACCAGGACCGACTACTCGGTGGGCCCCTGGGACCACCCGGCTTGCGCTACATGGCACCTGAAGGCGTGGAGCACAAGGACTACACAGGAGTAGTACTCGGTTAGGACTCTGTACATGTTCCGCTCTGTATAGAGGTCTCCTAGACGTACTCGACTAGTACTCCTCCCCTACTCCGACTTGTAACCCTGCCTCCCGGACTATATAAGGCGAGGCAGGGACCGATCTCAGGATCACCTCACCTCATCTCCTACAACTCACGGCGCACTATTGCACCATCTTGTAATCGTGCCCTATCAATCCAGAGCTACGCAGCATACAGGACGTAGGGTATTACGCACCTCGCGGCCCGAACCTGTCTAAATTGTGTGCCACGTGTCTCTTCCTTCGAGTTACAGATCTCGGCGAGTCACGATCATCTACTTCGGGTACTCCCCGTAGTAGGTTGCCGGTCTAGAACACCGACAGCTGGCGCGCCAGGCAGGGGCTCTCGCTCGAGATCACATGGCGAACTCGACGGCTTCCGTCCACATCAAGCCAACTGTCGCCTTCAACCGCGGCGACACCTTCGTCTTCGGCGCCTGGGTCTGCACTGCTGACGGCGCGGGCTCCTTCCAGCGCCGCCTGACCATGCAGCCCAACCCGAGGACAGGCCTCGTGACGCTTCCCGAAGTCGTCACAGGCGAACTCGCCGGCAAGTTCGGCGAAATCTCGCTCTTCAACCACCACGCTGACTTCGAGCTCGAGTCCGTCTCCAACTCGAACCCGACATCGCCATGGGCCATCGCATGCGAGCCGGCTGCTCAGCCATCGCAGACGGCCCCTTCACCACGTCAGCGCTCCGCGCGTGGGCCCCGCGTCCTCAGCCGGGCCCGCACGGGGGCTCCTACTCCACGACGGGCCGGCAAGGAGCCCGTAACCGAGTACAACTCGGACTCCGACGCCGTCCCCGATCACGCCTCGGGCTCCAACCCTCTCTCCGAGTTCTACTCGAACCCGGGCTACGAGTTCGACTTCGGGTCGGACCCTGAGGAGCCCGAGTCCGAAGACGACTCCACTGAGCTTCCCTTGTCAGGGCCAGCCTCTGGGCTGGTTATAAAATCAACACCGACCGGCAAATACGTCTACTGGCCGTACCGTAAGCCCGCTGACCTGGCAAAGGGAGACTCACGCTACGTCGCCTACATCGACTCGCTACCATTCCAGGAGGGAACACCGCTGGCCCAGGCTGACTCCAACACACCCACTGAGGTGGCACCTTCTGAGTCCAGCCTTGGCACCCCCGATCGCCAAGTCTTCATGGCTGCCGGCGACAACACCCCAGGACCCTCAGGCACGGCTGAAGACAAGTACCTGGAGGACATCTCTGCAGACAAGCTGTCTGCTGATGCTCCTGCAGGCGAAACCGTCACCGACAGGGACGCCCGGCGCAAACGCAACAGGAAGCGTAATGAACGACGCCGGCGGCTCAGAGACAACCTTCCCATCCGCAACCTTGCGGAAGCTCTCGAGGCGGTCGAGAGAAGAGTCCACACCACTCCTGAGCAATGCCTCATGTCGATCACAACGATCGCACGCCAGGCTCAGGGCATACGCGCTGGAGAGGTCATCGCCAAGCTCGCTGAAGAAGCTTACTTCATGCGGGTCAACAACAGAGTCAGCCAACCTCCCCCAGCTAAGCCACGCGACAACGAAGCTACTAGTCGCAGCGGCAACGCTGGCCCCAACCGTACTCGAGGCGACATACCAGCTGACCCAAACCGTCGCCGCTCCCATGCCGGCGGACCTTCTCAGGACCAAGGCAACCGAGAGGTTGTCCCCCACCGCGCTCCGGCCGGTGGTGGCGGCAACGACCCTGACGGCGGCGGCAGCGACGGCGGCAGCTCCAACCACGGGGCCAACAGGAGAGCTGGAGGCGGCGGTAGTCGCGGCGGCCGAGGCCACGCGAATAGCCACGCCTCCGGCGCCTCGCACGGCGGGTACGATGCCCGCCGTAAGATCGAGGAGCCGCGGCGGAAGAAGTCGACCACTACTGAGGGCGACGGCTTCCCCGCCTTCTCACCCCGGCTTCGCAACCTGCTCCTCCCCGACAAGTTCAAACCTTTGGGGATCCCCAAGTCCGAGGCGAAGCGGATCCTATCCAGTGGCTCCGATGCTACGCCCTCTCCATCGAGAACGCTGGCGGCAACAGCGACACCAAATGCCTCTACTTCCCCTTCTGCCTGGACCAGGCACCGCTCACATGGCTCGAGTCGCTCGACAAGCATTCGATCGACAAGTGGGACCAGCTGAAGGAGCAGTTCACAAGCAACTTCGCGGGCGCCATGGGCCGTTCGGGTACTCGCATGGACCTTGCCATGATCAAGCAGGAACAAGGCGAGACCCTCCGCAAGTACATGCGCCGCTTTTTCGACAAGCGTGCTACCGTCGTCGACGTCACCAACAAGGAGGTCATCGACCTCTTCCAGGACGACCTCTACCATCGCCGCACTTTCGAGGACTTCGGTCGTCGCCGCCCCAAGTCCATTCCCCACCTCAAGGACATGATCACGTCCTGGGCGGACAAAGAGGACAAGGCCAACGCCAAGTACGACGCCATCCGCGGCAAGTCCAAGCAGAACCAGGGCGGCGGCAGCGGCAGCAATGCAAACCAAGGCGGCCGCAACAACAACAACAACAACAACAACTACTCGGGTCCCAACCGCAAGCGCAAGCCAGACAACACTGTCGCGGCTATCCAGCGCCCTGCGAAAGGGAACTCGAAGATGAACTCTGGTGGGTTCAAGGACCTGCTGAAGGAGAAGTGCCCGTGGCATCCGAACGGCAACCACACTACCGAGCAGTGCTACCAGCTCGGCACGCACTCAAGGACACGCCGGAGCCACCGCACCCTCACGACCAGAAGGGCAAGAAGAAGGACGGCGACAACAACGACTTCCAAGAACCCGAGAAGACCGTCAACGTCCTCTTCGGCGGACTGCCCAGCAGGCGGGAGCAGAAGGCTACCCGTCGTGAAGTGATGTCCATCGAGCCAGCGGTTATGACCCCTCTCAAGTGGTCGGAAGTACCCATCACCTTCTCCCGCGCGGACCAGTGGACTAGCTTCTCCGAACCAGGACGGTTCCCTCTCGTCCTGAAGCCAACGGTGGCGGGCTCCAAGCTCAACAAGGTGCTCATCGACGGTGGAAGCGGGCTCAACGTCCTCTTCACCAAAACATTGAAGAAGATGAACCTCGACGTCACCCCCATGCTCGACAAGAGCAGCATGCCTTTCTACGACATCGTCCCAGGCAACGCGGCTATCCCACTAGGCTCAGTGGTACTGCCAGTTACCTTCGGGGCATCTCGGGATAACTACCGCACCGAGTACATCAAGTTCGAGGTCGCGGATTTCGAGACTTCCTACCATGCCATCCTCGGCAGACCAGCCATCGCCAAGTTCATGGCGGTGCCCCACTACACCTACTTGGTACTCAAGATGCCAAGTCCAGCCGGTGTACTCTCCCTCCAGGGGGACTTGAAGATCTCCCACGACTGCGATACAGAGGCCGTGGTGATCGCTTCAACAAACCAAGTACCCAACCCGATGATGGAGGTCTACGCTGCGTCGAAGAAGCTTGCCACAAGCGAACTCGACATCCCGCAGAAGTCCCGACGGCGCCAACAAGCCTCAACCACCTGAGGAGGTACTCGTCAAGTCGGTCGACCTCGGAACGGGCGACCCCGGCAAGACCACCACCATCGGGGCCGGCCTCGACCCCAAATAGGAAGACACGCTCATCGGCTTCCTTCGGGCTAACCGCGACATCTTCGCGTGGAAGCCGACGGACATGCCGGAGTGCCCGGGGAGCCGATTGAGCACTGCCTCAACGTCGATCCAAAGGCCACCCCTAAGCGACAACACCTCCGACGCTTTGCCGACGACAGACGGGACGCCATCAAGAAGGAGCTCGCCAAGCTACTCGGCTGCAGGCTTCATCAGAGAAGTCTTCCATCCTGAGTGGCTCGCCAACCCCGTCCTCGTCCGCAAGAAGAACTCGAACGAGTGGAGGATGTGCGTCGACTACACCGACCTCAACAAGCACTGCCCCAAGGACCCCTTCGGGTTGCCGCAGATTGATCAAGTCATCGACTCCACGGCGGGCCGCGACTGCTTTCTCGCTTCCTCGATCGCTACTCCGGTACCACCGGATCGCAATCAACGAGGAAGACCAGGAGAAGACCGCATTCATCACCCCGTTTGGCGCGCTCGCTACACGACCATGTCATTCGGGTTGAAGAACGCCGGCGCTACCTACCAACGGGCCATCCGGGCTCGCTTCAAGCGGCAACTCAACAAGAACGTCGAGGCCTACGTGGATGACGTGGTTGTCAAAACCGGGGACTCCGGTACCCTCATCGACGACCTTGAAGAGACCTTCGCATCACTACGCGAGTACCGCCGGAAGCTCAACCCGAACAAGTGCGTCTTCGGCGTCCCTTCGGGCAAACTACTCGGCTTCATCATCGGCGCGCGCGGCATTGAAGCCAAACCCGAGAAGATCTCCGCCATCACCGGCATGAAAGCTCCCACGAGCATCAAGGACGTCCAGAAGCTGACGGGGTGCATGGCGGCGTTGAACAGATTCATCTCGAGGCTAGGAGAACGGGGTCTCCCCTTCTTCAAACTACTCAAGCATCACGAGAAGTTCGTGTGGACTCTAGAGGCGGATCAAGCCCTTGCTCAGCTCAAGGACTTCCTGTCGAAGCCGCCAATCCTCACGGCTCCTCATAAGGGCGAGCAGCCCATCGCTCTACCTAGCCGCGACTACTCACGTGGTCGCATCGCCATCGTTGTCGAGCGGCAGGAAGACGGCCACGCCTATCCGGTCCAGCGCCCGGTCTACTTCGTCAGCGAGGTCCTATCAGAGTCCAAGGCTCGCTACCAGCCCGTGCAAAAGCTTCTGTACGCTCTACTCATCACCTCGCGGAAGCTACGACACTACTTCCAGGAGTACTCGGTTTCCGTCGTTACCGACTACCCGCTCGGCGACATCCTGAGGAACCAAGACGCTACTGGAAGAATCTCCAAGTGGGCTGTCGAGCTCGGCGCCCTCACCATCGACTTCAAGCCACGCACGGCCATCAAGTCGCAAGCGCTAGTCGACTTCATGGCAGAGTGGCGGGAGAACCAGCTACCTACTCCCACCGTGCGACCAGAGCATTGGGTGATGTACTTTGATGGCTCACTCAACCTCGAGGGCGCGGCGCGGGGGTACTCCCGATCTCTCCAACGGGCGAACAACTCAAGTACGTCCCGCATCTTCCGGAAGGTCTCAAACAACGAAGCCGAGTACGAAGCTCTCCTACACGGGCTCTGCCTCGCGGCTTCACTTGGCATCAAGCGGCTACTAGTCTACAGCGACTCCGCAGTGGTCATCAACCAAGTCAACAAGTCCTGGGATCGCAACAAGGAGAACATGGACGCCTACTGCCTAGAAGTCCGCAAGCTCGAGAACAAGTTCTATGGTCTCGAGTTCCATCACATCGTCCGCGACAACAACGTTGCGGCGGACGTTCTCTCGAAGCTCGGATCCACCCGCGCCCAAGTACCCGCGGGCGTCTTCGTCCATGAGCTTCACGCGCCATCCATCCCGGAGCCGGCGCCACCGATCACTGCCCCAGCCCATCCACCAGCTGGGCAGGAGGTCATGATGATCGACGTGGACTGGAGGCAACCCTTCATCGACTACCTCAGCGAGCAGAAGGTCCCCTCCGACAAGAACGCGGCCGAACAACTCGTCCGCCGCGCCAAGTCTTACGTCCTCGTCGGAGACAAGCTTTACAAGCGGGGCGCATCTTCTGGAGTACTCATGAAGTGCGTCCCTCGCGAAGAAGGCAAGGACATCTTGGAGGAGATCCACAAGGGCGTCTGCGGCAACCACGCGTCTTCACGCACGCTGGTCAGCAAGGCCTTCCGACGAGCTTTCTACCGGCCCACAACCCCGGGCGATGCCGAAGAACTCGTCGAAGGTGCCAAGGATGTCGGTTCTTCGCCAAGCACAACACGTCCCGGCCTACAAGCTAGTCACCATACCGCCGACCCGGCCCTTTGCCTCGCCGGGGGCTCGACATGATTGGGCCACTACCAACCGCGCCGGGAGGATTCAATAGGGTACCGGTGGCTATCGACAAGTTCACCAAGTGGATCGAGGTCAAGCCGGTCACATGCCCCAAGGCTGACAGAGTACTCGACTTCCTGGATGAACTCGTACACCGCTACGGGCTACCCCACCGCATCATCACAGACCTGGGGTCCAACTCCAACAACCACCAGTTCTGGGAGTACTGCGAAAACAGCGGGATCAACGTCAGATACGTCTCAGTTGCCCACCCACGGGCCAATGGACAAGTCGAGCGCGCCAACGGGATGGTGCTCGACGCCCTCAAAAAGCGGCTACATGACGCTGCCAATTCTAAAGGGGCAAGTGGATCAAGGAACTACCCAACGCACTCTGGGGGCTGCGGACTCAACCATCCAAGCCAACGGGGCAATCCCCCTACTTCTTGGTCTACGGCTCTGAAGCCATCCTCCCTGCCGACGTCATATGGAACTCACCGGCAGTGGAGCACTACGACGAAGGCGTCTCAGAAGACAGCAGGCGAGTTGATATCGACAGCCTCGAAGAAGCTCGCTGTGCCGCCCTCGTCCAATCAGCAAGGTACCTGGAGGGTATCCGACGCTACCATGATCGCAACGTCAAGGAACGCTCCTTCAACGTTGGAGATCTTGTCCTCCGCCGTATCCAGAACACGGAAGGACTACACAAGCTCAGCTCCCCCTGGGAAGGCCCCTTCACCGTGGCTAAGGTGACCGGGCCGGGCTCCTACCGCCTCCAAACACTTGAAGGCGAAGACGTCAACAACTCGTGGAACGTCGACCAACTCTGTGGATTCTACGCCTAGTCTACACGACTACTCCGGGGTTCAAGTATACACGACTACACCAACACCCCTCGCCGCAAGCGACCCCCCGGGTCCTGGCTCCAAGTCTCCGGACTACTCTCCTCCAGGTCCAGCCCGTGCGGCTACCTACGGACCCTGGGCTGCGACGAGCGTCAAGGACTCTAGCAGCGGTCTACCAAGAGACCACACTCCAAGATCCAGCCCCGCGCGGCTACCTACGGATCGCGATCCAGGCCTACACGGCTACCTACGGATCACCGGGCCGCAAGCGGCTACCCGCTCCGGCGCCACTTAGGCGTAAGCGGCCTCCGGTCCGAGCGACTACTTGTAACTACGGCCCTGGCCACCCAGGTGTACTTCTTCAGTAATAAAGTTTGATCGTTCATCAACTTCTTTACTGCCTACTCCCTACGACGGGACTACTAAAGCCGAGTACTACTACTCGCACCTACTCCACGATGGGCACTCCGCACTCTGAGATCACGGTTACGAGTACTCATTGCTGGAACAACTTCATTTCACTGATACATGAATAAGTTCATTACAAGTGTTTTTTGTACAACTGTGGCTACTAAGCTACCTATGTAGGGCTACTGGAGGTTCAGCTTGTCGGCTACTTGCTCCGCGATGGGAGCCATCTGCTCCAGCAGCTCTGCGTACTGCTCATCCGAGCAGTTGGCGGCTACCCCGCCGGCGACCACCTCCACTGGAGCCTTCGGGAAGTACGACTTCATGAAGGCCAGCACTTGCTTCGGGATCGACTTGGCCATGTGCTTGACGTAGGCGGCCAGCCGGCTTGGCGCTTCACGAAGTCGATCCGCCGAGGGGCGATCTTGGGGCCGCCGGGTGCGGCACCGAGAGCCTCGCGATCGGGAGAGCAGCCTCTTCAAGGTCCTTCAGCTGGGCCCGGAGCGCCTCGCAATCTTCGTTCAACTTCTGCAAAGATTTGTAGCAGTTGACGAGATCTCTGTCAGAGGCAATCCGCAGCTCCATATGCTTCTCGCACTCGAAGGCGAGCTCCTTGTAGTCGAGCTCAAGTACCTGGCGGGCTTCTTGCTCCCGGTAGAAGAGGTTCTTCATGCTGACCTCCGAGGCTTTCAGCTGCTCCACCTGGCCTTGGAGTTTTGCAACACAACACAATAACGGATCAGAGGCTTGGCGACTTCCAACAAGTACCCGACAAGTCCAAGGACATACCTTTGTTCTTGTTGCGGAGGCCCTTGTTCTTCCGCACCAACTCGTCGCCCTTCGCCTGTAACTCCATCACGTCGTTGTGGTACTTGGCGAAGGCGGCATCGAGCTTTGACTGCATCGCGGCCGCGTGCTTCCGCGACTTCACGAGCTGCTCCTCCAGGGCCTCGGCTCGGAGCACGGTGTCGCCGTGGCCTTGCAGCAGATTCGACTTCTCGCGGGATCGCTCCGCGACGTCCTGCACAAGACAAGCTCAAGTCAAGAAGAGTACTCAACGCAAAGGATTGACTACTCGGGAGGCTACGGCTATGTACCTTCATCCACTGTTCGGCCCGCCAGATCGCCTCCAGGTGCTGGGCCACCGTTGCCGGCTCGACGAGATCGTCGGCCAGCAGTTCAATCCCGCCACGGCTACTCGACGTAGCCTCCGTCATCGGCGCCGAGCGGATAGGCTCCGCGTCTTGGATCTCGGGAGATCGGATTGCTACCTCCAGGGCAACCCCTGGCGACGTGGTAGCCGCTTCCCCCCCGGCGGACTTCTCGACGACTTCCCCCACGGGCTCAGGGGCTCCTTCCGCAGCCTCCGGGGCTTCTGGTGTCAACTCCTGCATGGGCACCCCTGCAGGGATGTCACCTCTTTCAGCGCCTGTCAACAAGCAACCACGCGCATCAGTGCCTACGACTACTCGTCCTGGAGTTCTACAGCTTCAGGAAGGGTACTCACCTTCGACTTCGACCGCCTCTGGCAGCGGCGTTTCGGTTGCCTGGGGCTCGGTCGCGGCTTGGGCCTCGGGAGCGGGCTCCTCGACGGGCGGCACGACCTCTCCTGCCTCCGCTGTCGCGGGCTCTTCCCCGTCCCAGCTCAGATCTGTGGATTTTCTGCACAAGTATTCACAGAGGGTCGTCAGATAAAATCGACTACTACAGCAAGTACTACTCGTGAGGACGTGGTACTTACAAGTTTGACCGGACGATAGTCACGGTCGGAGCACCGAGGATGCTGGCAATGTCAACCAGTCCACCCTCGGCGGGCGTCTCTTCCTCCGCCTCTTCGACTACTGCCTCCTCCACGGTGGCGGCGGCCGGCGCAGACGTCTCCTGCGTCCCTGCGGCTTCCATCTCTCCAACGGCGGCGGCCGCGGGTACTCTGCTCTCCTCTGGAGCAGGGGGCTGGCGCTCCAGCTGCGCCAGGAGTTCTTCGACAGTGGGGGCTGGACTTCGGCTTCCAGCCGGTTCCCCCACCGGGTCCCACACGCCTTCGTCGCCCTCTTCGACGGGCTCCGTTGGCGGCACCTCCTGCACACAAAGGACGACTACTCGTTAGCAACGTACTCGACTACCGGGTACTCGACCACTCTGCTCAAGATAACTTACCTCCGGAGGCGTGGTCTCTGAGACCTTCATCTTTTTCGCCACCCGCTTCTTGGTGGGGTTGCGCGGTCTCCGCGGCGGCGCAGCGAGGCTAGCCTCCAGGCTAGCCGGAGGGTCTTGGACAAGTGGAACGTGAGGCAAGCCTGGACGGCTAAACCTCGACCGCAGTTGGAAGCGGTCCTGAAGAGTTTCTTCGTCTTCTTCGTCATCGGAGGTATCCTCCACGATGACGGTGTCGTCGCCTTCACCGACTTCACGGCGCTCCTTCACCTTCCCCTCCGCCGGGATCTCGATCCCGCTCGGTGGCGGCTGCTGCTCGGAGACAAACCGCTTCACATCATCCTGCGCAAAGACACAAGGCGTCAGCAACTCTGCTACAAGTGCTCACTACTCGACGAGGGGGGTACGGCTACTCACCTCGTTGGGCGGGCGCGCGGCGGAGTACTCCTCGACAGGGCACGCCGTGTACTCCGGCATGTCCTTGAAGATGCGCGACAACCTCTCGATGATGTCGTTGTCGTCCAACTCGCCCCCCGGCATCCGCGACGTGTCGTCGTCGCCGGTGTACTCGAAGCCCAGCGTATCCCGCGCCATCAGCGGCTGGATCCTGCGCTTCATGAAACTGAAGGCCACATGCTCGGCCCTCAGTCCAGCTTCTCTGAGCACTCGAATGCGTGCTAGCAGCTCGGGGAGCTGGATCCCCTCTTGCATGGTGGGCTCTGTGTTCCACCACTCCCGATGCCTGGGCTGCCGTCCGCTCGGCTTCGGCAGGCCAGGGTGGTGGTTGGTGATGTAGAACCACCACGTCTTCCAGTCCGTGTTGGAGTCCACGAGCTTGTACGCCAGGTACTGATCTGCGGTGTCCTCCCTCAGCTGGATCCCGGCCCCTCCGACTACTCTGGGGTTGGAGGCACTGGGCTGTGGCTTGACGCGGAAGAACTTCCGGAAGAGCACCCAGTGCGGCTTGATCCCGAGGAAGGCCTCGCAGAAGTGGACGAAGACCGACGTGTGGAAGATGCCGTTGGGGTTCAAGTTGAGGTACTCGATGCCGTAGTACCCGAGCAGCCCCTTGAAGAAGTCGCTTGCTGGGAGCGCAAGGCCGCGCTCCACGAAGCGCGAGAACATCGGGATCTCGTCCTCCGCCTTCTCCATCGGATAAGGATCTCCTGCGGCGGATCTCCACATGTCGACTTCCTTCTCCCTGATGAACCCACTGTTCAGCAGGGTCAGCAGGTCCTCCGTCTTGACCTTCGACTTTTTCCACTTGCGGCTTGGATCAGCGCGCGGTGGAGACATGGGCGGCGCCGCATCCGTGGCGGCCGCGGCGGCCTCTGCACGGCTCCTCTTTTTCCCGCCGGCCTTGGATGTCTTCGACGGCGACGGCTTCATCCTCCAAGTGCAAGGAGTTTTCACTCGCATCCGCTCGGGGGCTACCCTAACGGCTTCGGGTGGCAATGCGCTCGGATCTACTAAGGCAGCAGCAGGCGCTGGAGTGGATCTACTTCAAGATTCAAATGCAAATGAGTGCGGCTCACTTGGGTGAAAAACCCTAAGGGTTTTGGCTCTTATTTATAAGCCAAATCGCCTCCGCAACGGGCGGCTGGATAAGTCCACGCGCGGCTGACTCAGCGTCTGCGCGTGACTCTTCGTATTCTACTAGTCGACGCGCCTCACCTCGGGGGCTCGGCTACTTCTACTCGACTACCTGGGACGCGGCTAGTCTCAAGAGCATCTCAGGACACATTCTCCAAGAAGACCCTTCAATTCGAGAGGAAGTACTCGACTCAAGGCTCGGGGGCTCCGTGCCACGTGTCCTTCGGTTTTTCTCTCCGGATTTTTCGGGATTTTCTTGCCAAGACTTCGGATGGATCCTCAGCCAGAGCCCGCGGCTCGAGGCTCGGGGGCTACTCCATGTGGATTGCGGTTCTGCAAATCGCATCTCCATGACGGCTTCGGCTTCAAGACAAGACTGGCATTTCTTGAAGACCTTCGAAGGCAGATTTCAAGGACGCTTGGGACTACTCGAGAAGACTTCAAGATTGCTCAAACATCAGCTGGAGTACATTCCAGCCTTGGGATGCTTCGACTACTCTTGAGGACTTTTGACTTGTAGCACTCAGGGACGCTTGAGGACTACTCGTTAAGGCCGTCAAGACTACTGGAAGCTATCCTTCTCGACTACAAAGTACTCGGGGGCTTGTCGTATGGACCTCCCTGGGCCCACTATCTCGGTGGGTACCAGGACCGACTACTCGGTGGGCCCCTGGGACCACCCGGCTTGCGCTACACGGCACCTGAAGGCGTGGAGTACAAGGACTACACAGGAGTAGTACTCGGTTAGGACTCTGTACATGTTCCGCACTGTATAGAGCTCTCCTAGACGTACTCGACTAGTACTCCTCCCCTACTCCGACTTGTAACCCTGCCTCCCGGACTATATAAGGCGAGGCAGGGACCGATCTCAGGATCACCTCACCTCATCTCCTACAACTCACAGCGCACTATTGAACCATCTTGTAATCGTGCCCTATCAATCCGGAGCTACGCAGCATACAGGACGTAGGGTATTACGCACCTCGCGGCCCGAACCTGTCTAAATTGTGTGCCACGTGTCTCTTCCTTCGAGTTACAGATCTCGGCGAGTCACGATCATCTACTTCGGGTACTCCCCGTAGTAGGTTGCCGGTCTAGAACACCGACAGAGAGTGCTGCAATCATGGAAGAAAACTACAAGCCTTTTCATCGAAGAAGAAGGGATCATCATCGTCTAAGCCATCAACCTCTCCAAGGAGGCACTCGGTTTCCGAGTTTCCTCGGAGTATGGAGGAGGACACGGCACCACTAAGGAGGAACCACACTCTTCTCCTCAGTGGCATTAGGGCTACACGAAACTCGTTCATGAGGTTCACCAAACCTCAAGAACATATGGAGGAGCCGCCCGTCCAACCTCGCCACTCGACACGATCATCCGCTCCACCTCCATGCGCTCTGTGGTATTCTGAGGGGTATGTCATCATGACGGAGGAGGAGGTGGAGAAGCTCGCTCGCCTTGAGTAGAGGCTTGTAGCGAACGTCGACTTCGACGACCAAGCTCTCCACATATTGGGTTTTCATACGGGACACCGGTGCAATTCTCTAGCGGAGTGTCGGCAAACACCCACAAGGAATTCGCCTAGGAAATTCTCATGACCATGGCGCATATCCTTGATGAAGGAGTGTTGAGTCTCTCATTCCGTTTGGAGGGAGCCCACAAGTGGAGAAGAAGGAAGACACCGTCGGAAGGGTAACCGTGATCAACGGTGCTATGTCTAGCACCTTGATGGGGTAATCTCCTTTCATCCATGGGATGTAATCGATCTTGAGATGCAACCATACTTTGTTGGATTATCTATCTATCATCTTACGCTGTGACCATCATAGGTCTAGTCATGAATACCTTCGTGTAGTGAGAGTACGAGAGGAGGGAAAGGGCGAAACCGTGGTCACAACCCCCGATAGATTAGATTGGTTTTCATGATCAAAACGATTGCATGTTCTAGTATCGTAGACCCACGGGCGAGTGTCTCCTATTTTCAAAAGGGAGCTCCAGAACAAGTGGATGTGCATGAAGGCACATGGGAAGGTTTTTGGAGTATGATCACGGGAGGAGACCATCAACGAAGAAATACTATCCGGAACCCCATCATCCAAGTGTGTCACTTTTGTGCAAGTGGATTTTTGGGAGAACGAGAGAGACAAAGATAACCAACACGGAGTTGAATTGGCTTTACTCGGCTTTGATTGCCAAGAAGCCAATCAACCCCACTCACCTACGATCAACCGGTGGTGTTGTGAGCAACATCAGATTCGGGAGATCGAGTTGTTACCTCTCCATGTTGACTATCTCTTTAAAACCAGGTATTACAAGGAACCCGAATCATCTCCTACCTGGGACCTCCCTAGGTATATGAAGAAAGGAAAATTTAAATGAAGATGAGAGAGGAGGCTTCAAAGTGGCCAAAGTAAACTTACCCCTTCCGGATTGAAGATTAAGACTTTTTCTTGAGGGAAAGAAGATTGGTTAGAGGAAGGACTTCTTGTGCCGGCAAAGGAAATAAAGGATTATAGGAGAAGGATCTTCTATGGCCCAAGAAGGAAGTGCACAACAAAATTATGGAGGAATTCCGGCGCCGCCAAATTACTACGGTGGTGTACCAATGCAAGCATGGGGGAGTGGTGCAGCCATACCCCCACCAATTTTTGCGGTGCCCAACGTAGCCTTTGCGGAGCCATATGCACATCTTCCTCAACCACAACAAAGTGTGGCCACCATTGGAGGATACGCTGCAAGAAACATGCAAAATATTGCAGCCATCCTAACCAATGCAAACCTAATGGGTGAAGGAAAAGCAAACATCGCTTGTGTGCTTGGACACCTTTACCTAGCACCGTCGGACAATTCATATGAGGAGAGGCGCAATCTTATTATGAGTAAGCGTACAACAACCAAGACTATCAATATCAACCACCGCCGGAAGATTAGAGAGAGGAGGAGCTTTAGTTATCTTTCCTTCACCACCTTTTTCTTTAATTTTTAGCTTGTTTGCGCCTATGTATGCGTAGTGTTTTCAGTTCTTATTTAAATTTCAGCATATGTGTTAGTTTATTTTCAGCATGTGTCTTAGTGTTTATTTTCATCATGAATAATGCCACCACCTAGTTTTTACCTTTGGTAAAGCTACAAGGTTTATGTCAAGATGATATATGATTATAATTGCCACTTTGTTTATCTTTGTAATTGTTTTATGCATGTTTAAGCTAATTCTCTCTTAAAATACAAATCTGAATTTATCTAAAAGCTAGTTTAATCTTTAGCGGAGGTTATGATAAAAAATAAAGACCCATAGTGTTTTATGTGTTCTCAAGTTTTAGATGGATTAAAGATGATTTATCTTTGTTCTTAAATGTAAAGTTAACCTTGTCATAAATACCATTTGTGTGTTGCTCTACCTATATAGAGCCATAAAAATATTTGAGTGCAAAAACTTTGTATACAAGGTTTATTTTTGGGTGTGTTATTTCAGGCCTTGATTTCTCTGGCCTGATACTAAGAAGCTGGTCATTCCATTTTTTGCGTATCTATCTTTTTGCTAGCCTTTCTATCCGTGCATTGTGTATCCCCACTTCGGAGATTCCACAAACCTCGCCGGATATCCACTCTTAAAACCAAATAACATCTTTTGTGTTTATCTCCTTGACCACAACCTATCGTTGATAAGGGATCATCAATTCAAGGAAGATCGATGGTGCCAAGATTCAAGATTTCAAGTACCTCTCCAAAGGAAATGTATTTCCGGTACCTACCTTATCTTTATCAACTCTTTGCCTGAGGACGAGCAAATGTCTAAGCATGGTGGAGGAGGTAGGTACAATGCAATTTTAGAGTTCAAAGGGGGGCAAATAAAAAAATTGATGAGAAAGAAAAGAAAAATGAGAAAGAGAAAGAAAGAAAAAGAAATAAAGAAGAAAAAGTATATGTATGAGGAAAAAAAGAAAAGAAAAAATATGAGTATGTGTAAAAATAAAAATAAAGTGAACTCCTCGGTTCTCTAAAGTGCATTAGGAATTTCAAGGCTTCAAGATTAAAGCATCCATACTCATTTTCCAACCATGTGCAATCCGATAACGAGGGCTTCGTTTGTGCCTCGGGATCACTCTTTACCATTTGCACATGTCCACCTATCTCAAGTGTGTGTACTTTTCTCTTTCCCCTCCTTGATATAACATTATTTTCCAATGACTGTTTTGACGAGTCTCGGTAAGACCATGAGAAGCTTGTCTTGTTTTGACAACATCTCATTTATAATATCTTGGTAGGACTAAACTTTCCCAAAAAGCTCCATATAAAGCCTACCACATATATATGTGTTATGAGAGGGAAAGGAGTAGAATAAATAAGCTTGAGAGACAAGATGAGATGAGAGTTCATGAGCAAGATGCAAGGTGGATTAAATTTGTGAACTTGGTTTAGCTCTTTTTTCATCTTGTTCTTTATTTCAAAATTTCTGAGATCCATTTGAATTTTTGGAGCATGTTAATACTTGTGGGATAAGCTTAACTAAATATCTACCCTCCGTAGGGATGAAGGCTAGTACATGATGGAACTTTAACGAACTAAACTTTTGAGAGCATTATGTTTTCTCGTGTATGATCAAGTGCAAGGTTTAAACAATGAAGGGCAACGATGATATCCATCGAAGGCTTACTCAAGGACGAGCAAGGTTTAAGCATGTGGGAGCTGTTGACGGTGAAATTCCATCAACCTAGCCATGAGTTTACCTTCGGTGTTGGCATGACTTTTGTATCTTATCCATTGGTACTAACCCCCGTGGTATAACAAGTTCACATGTGCATGTCGGTTTTGGAGTTTAGTGTTTATGTAGGGTTTTAGTGTTGAAAGCAAGACTTCCGGGATAAGTTCATTAAGCACCTCATGACAAGACCTTGAAGCCCGGTACAAGTCAAGCAGTGAAGTGAACACGACTCCAAGAAGCCCAAGGACCCAACCCGAGAAGATGGAAAACTCCGAGGACCTAGCCAGAAAAGTGTTGAATCTTGCAAGACAAGGAGCTTCGTCCAATTTTGAGAGAATTCGACGACAAGGGCCATGAAAAAGGGGAGATGATCTAGAAGACTCGGGAAGCAATACCAGACGAAGGAGGACACGGATTGGGCCGGGATGGGCCTAGGCCGGTCGGCCTAGGCCGGCCGGCCCACCCTGTTCCGAGGCCTAGTCGGCCCCCCTTTTACATAGATGCCTCTCGGGCTATTTATAGCACCCTGACCGAGAGCCACGCATCAACCAATTCGTCATCCGCCGCCGAGGAGCAGAGAAGCTTGAGGGACACCATCTTGGAGATGAGGGTCGTGCTAGTTGTCTAGGGTCTCCCTAGCTGACGTGGGAACCTTGCGTGGAAGACCACGTCGGAGCTCCGGAGTAAGGATCAAGATCGAGGTAGGATCCCAGTGGTGATCTTGTTCATGTAATCATTCATGGTGAAGTTTTTATAGTGAATCCGATTTCTAGCGATCAAGTGCCTTCTCGATGATTTTGTTTTCTTCTTGGTTTTGCTTCTTCTATGATCTAGTCTATAGCCAGATTACATAGGGTGCTCTTGTAGACACGATGGCTAGAGGTGCATACCGAACCGGCCAAGTGTTTTCAACTTGTTCTTATCGAACTCGCCCTAGACTACCCGCATGAGTAGCGATACGTTGTGACAGAACGGGGGTTCCGAAAGGCGGGCGTTTTCGGAGTTGGATGGAAGGCCACGATTTAAAGATGCTTTTAATGAGATTCGCTTTTCTATCTTCAACTATCTCGTTTGGAGCTACAACATAAGCATGATCTAGATTCTCTAGATTGGTTATCTCTTTGCTTTCTCATGCTACCTTTTTAGTAGATTAGATTAGATGTGTTTTCTTTATGAGTTTGTAGATTAGATGCAATTTGGTTCTTCATTAGATAGCTTTCCTTGCTTTACTAGATTGAATCCTTGCGTCGCACATTGTTCCATGGATTCGATACCTTGGGTTCACCACTCGAGGGAAGAAGGGTCCCTTGACTACGACGGGAGACTTGTCCGCTTGCAAGTCTAAACGAACTTTGATACAACTATTAACTGTCAATAGAGATGTGTGTTGGAAGCTGTGTTCGTCTTGTAGGAGTCTGTATCTCCTTCGAGAAGAATTTTATCGACTCCCATTTACTCCCCCCTCTCTGGTTCGCCGTATCGGTCCTTCAAGTGGTATCAGAGCCGATTCGGGTCTTTATTGACTCTAACCAGTCTAAGATCCAAGGATGGCGTACCAGGAACGGGGTTCGGGTCCTCCACACTTCGATGGGAAGAACTACCAGATATGAAGTAAGCGGATGGCGGTGTTTCTCCGCAGAAAGGGTCAGATCCTTTGGGATGTCACGGTGGACACAGGCTATGTCCAGTCGATGAACTTCCTTGCTCCAGGATCGAGGGACATGTTCGACTCCAACAATAAAGCGGTCGACTACTTGTTTCGTGCTTTGTGTCAGCCTGAGTTCGATCGGGTGCACACCGAGCACTTGTCTTGTTGAATCTGGTCGGTATTGAAGGAAGCTCATGTTGGGAATGCCCAGGTTCAGGCTCAGATGTATGTGACTGACCGGAGAGAGTATGAGAACTTCACTCATCCCCCTGATGAGTCCATCGATGCTTTGTTTCAGAAGTTCACGGTGGTTGTGAACAACATGAGGGCCAATGTGGACGTGCTCTCATACGATGATCATGATAGAGCTGTCAAGCTCTTACACTCTTTGGATCGTACGATTTGGGGTGGAAAGTTCGAGGCCATTGTGGAGTCGGAGAAGTATGACACTCTGACGGTGAACGAGCTGTTCTCGAAACTCAAGTCGGTTGAGGTGGATAGAGGCATGATAGCCAAGCTGGAGGGCCCGATTGACTCTCATAGTCTTGCCCTCGTTGGTGGTTCAAAAGGAAAGGCTAACACTAACCCATCCACCAGGATGTTTTCTTTGTCCTCTTTGATGTCTATGCTAGATGAGGAGTTCGACGTGTTTGGAGAGGACGAGCTGGTGTTGCTGACGAGGAGGTTCGAGAGGCTACACAAGAACTGGGTGAACATGAGGAAGAACACGAGGACATGCTTCCAGTGTGGCAAGCTGGGACACTTCGTCGCCGACTGCCTGGAGAAGGTCGAGAACAAGGATGTCTACAAGCACAAGTCAAGGACGGATGGCAAGTACCGGTCAAGGCGTGACCACAAGAGCAAGCACAAGAACAAGCACAAGGACGAGCGACGATCGAGGAAAAAGGAGAGCCGAGGCAAGGCCCGAGCGATGGTTGGAGCGAGCGACGTCGACTCCAGTTCCGCGTACTCCACCTCGAGCTCAAGCAGCAGTGAAGATGAAGATGATCGTCGCAAGAGCAGGAAGTCATCCAAGAACCTGAGCGGGCTGAGCTGCTTCGCGATAGATGACTTCTGCACCATGGTGCTGAGCTACGGCAGCAAGAAGAGCACACAGAGCGACTCGGACTCTGATTCTGACGACGAGGTGCTTGATGAACTCCCCTTCTTGCGTCAAGAGAATGAACGACTTGGCTTGTTGCTTGATAATCATGATGACATGCTTAGAGAGGCTAAGAAAATGAGTAAAGAGCTTAGAGCTTCACTCAAGGATGCTAGGGCTAGAGTGGCTGAGCTAGAAACACAGAATTTGGATGCTAAGCTGGAAATTGATTCTCTGAAAGCTTCACCTGTTGTTTCTGATGATGTTGAATGTGCTGATTGCTCTATTTTCCTTGTTGATCTTGCCTTGTTTAAGGAAAAGCATGCCTCCAAGTGTGAGGAACTAGATGTGCTTAGGGTTGAAGTGGCTGAGCTTAAGTCTAGATCTGTTTTGCTAGGTGCTTGCACTTCTTGTCCTGTCTTGCATGCTAAAATTGATGAGATGCATGCTTACACTATTTCTCTTGAGGCAAAGTTGAAAGAACCAATTCCTACATCTTGCTCTACATGTGAATTGCATGCTTTGAAGAATTTGGAACTTGCACATTATGTTGATCGTTTGCAGGATGAAAATGATGATCTGAGAAAGTTGACGGGCTGTTTGTCTGGTCATGAGCCTCAGTTGAGGATAATGATCGAGACATTCAAGAGGCAGGATGGTGAGGGACTTGGGGCAAATAAGGTTGGTGAGGGAAGTGGAGAAAACATTCCAGAGCGACCAAAAACCCACCACAAAAATGATTTCCCTCCTAAACCTAACCATCTTAGGAACGGACTAGACACAACCCCAGCTCCACCCGTGTTTACCCCATAAACAAATGATTTCCAAAAGCCTATCAAGTTTGTGAGCACTTTCGGGAAAGTGTTCTTTGGAAGGAAAGTGAGAAGGCTAGTGAGGAGAAACCGGTGGAGAAACCGAGTGGAGAGAAACCAAGTGAGCAGCCCAAACCCGAGCCTAAGCCTAAGCTTGTGAGGTTCCATTGTGGCTATTATGGGAGAGATGGTCATAAGGATGAGTTTTGCTTCAAGAGGAAGCGAGAGGAGAGAATGGCGAAGGAGTGGGCTATCAAGGACAAGTACCACCCTTCCGATGGTGTACTTGAGCCTCATGTGCAGATGCCCAGGGCCAAGGCGAGTGTGAGGACAGTTCTGGCTTGGGAAGAGCTAAAGGCTGTTGGAGGTGCTACTGGTCGGGATACACTGGTCAGACCGGTGAGGGGCACCAGTCAGACCGGTGCTGGCCTGGACAGGCAGCAGTTCTGGTTTCGTGCTCGTACAAGTGCGAGGTTTGGTTCTAGAGGTCGTGGTTCTGGTGGTTGGGTAGGAGAGTTTGTAGGAGGTCAGTTTGTTGGGCGTTCTCCCCTCGTGCTCAATACGGGGATGGGAGGGTCCATAGCTTTGAGATGGAGAGGAGGGACAGTCCACGGGCTTTCTTTCGTGGTTTTGGTCATCCTCCAGGTATAGAGAGTTGGTTCCCTCACGGTGGTTACCGTGGTGGTGTTCGTGGAGGTAGCTTTGGTAGGAAAGATGGTTTGGTTTGTGCTAACCCCACTTTCGAGCAAATGGCTCGGCACTGGTTTTACTCTTTTGGTACTAACCCCAATGCTGAGTCATTTGTCCGCTCACGTGCTTGTTTTTGAGTTTCAGGTGGGAAACTTGATGAACATTTGGTTGATTGACTCCGATTGCTCGAGGCATATGACCGGAGACAAGGGGTGGTTCTCAAGTCTCGTCCCGGTGGTGACAAGGAGGTACATCACTTTTGGGGACAATGGGTGTGGGCGTGTGCTTTCAGAAGGTGAGATTAAGGTGAGTGACAAGACCACTCTCAGGCATGTTGCTCTTGTTCAATCGCTTGGATACAATTTGCTTTCTGTGTCCCAGCTGTTGGATGAGGGTTTTGAGGTGTTGTTTCGGCCTGGTGGTTCTCGGATTTTAGATTCTCGAGGGGACCTTGTCTGTATGGTCGTTCCCGAGGGACAGGTGTTTTGAGCTGATTTTTCTCAGTGTTCTGGGGTTGAGCGTTGTTTCATGGCTGGTTCTTCGAGTGAGTTATGGAAGTGGCATAGGAAGTTGGGTCACTTGAGCTTTGACCTTTTGTCTCGCTTGAGTAAACTCAGTTTGTTCTGAGGATTGCCACGGTTGATGCTTGAGAAAGATTTGGTTTGTGCGCCGTGTAGTCATGCCAAAATGGTAGCCTCTTCTCACCCCCTCTCACCGATGTGATGACTGAGCGTCCATGCGAGCTACTCCATATGGACCTTGTTGGCCCGGCTCGTGTGCGATCTGCGGGTGGGAAGTGGTATGTCCTTGTTGTGGTGGACGACTACTCTCGGTATGAGTGGGTGTTCTTTCTCGAGAATAAGGGGGAGACATTTGGTTTTGTTCGAGATCTTGTCTTGAGGTTGAGGAACGAGAGGCACAGAGATGCCATACGAGCAATCCACAGTGACAATGGCTCAGAATTCAGAAACTCTCATTTTGAAACCTTTTGCCATGACTTGGGTCTTGAACACCAGTTTTCGAGTCCGTATACGCCTCCCCAAAATGGTGTTGTGGAAAGGAAAAACAAGACCTTGTGTGAGATGGCTTGGACGATGCTTGATGAGCATAGGACTCCGTGAAGGTTCTCGGTTGAGGCGGTAAATACCGCGTGCTATGTATCTAACAGGATCTACCATAGAGTGCATAAGAAGAAAACATGCTACGAGTTGATGCACGGTCGCACACCCAAGGTGAGTCATTTCCATGTCTTTGGTTGCAAGTGCTTTATTCTGAAGAAAGGGAAGAAGTTGGATAAGTTTGTGGCTAGGTCAGTCAATGGTACTTTCTTTGGTTATGCATCTCATTCTAGAGCGTATTGTGTGCTCAATCTTGAAATTAACAAAATCGTGGAGACTTGCGAGGTAACCTTCGATGAGACACAACCACGTAGTCAGCTTGTCTTTGAGTGTGCAGGTGATGATGAGCTTCGCGAGGAGATCTTTCAGGAGGAGGAGCATGAACTTGGAGATCATGAAGATGGCGGTGTGGTGCCCCCAGCTGAACGTGTACCTACTACTTCGACTACAGTGGTGGATGGCCCCTCTCCTACACCTACGACGACAAATCAAGATCGAGGAGAAGCTACAATTGAGGGGGAGGTAGCATCAAGGCGAGAACCTCCCCGACGAGTGCAAGTGGGTCACCCAGCTTCGAGGATCATTGGCGACATGAATGAACGTACTACAAGGTCGAGGGTTCGAAACAATTCTCATTTTGCTCATGCTGCATTTGTTGCTACTTTTGAGCCCAAAGACATTGGACACGCACTATCTGATCATAATTGGGTTAATTCGATGCATGAGGAGTTGGAGAACTTTGAGAGGAATCAGGTTTGGGAATTGGTTGACCCTCCCCCAGGGTGTAAGCCGATTGGTACAAAGTGGGTGTGGAAGAACAAAGAGGGAGAGAAAGGTGAAGTGGTGAGAAACAAGTCGAGGCTTGGTTCTCAGGGGTTCAGTCAGAAGGATGGGATCGACTATGTGGAGACCTTTGCTCCCGTAGCCTGTTTGGAGACGATAAGGATTCTTCTAGCCTTTTCCGTGGCTAAAGGGTTCAAGTTGCACCAAATGGATGTGAAGAGTGCTTTCCTGAATGGTGTGTTGGAGGAAGAAGTGTATGTGAGGCAACCACCGGGGTTTGAGAGTGAGAAGTACCCCCACCGGGTGTACAAGTTGAGGAAGGCGCTTTATGAGTTGAAGCAGGCGCTTTATGAGTTGAAGCAGGCGCCTAGAGCTTGGTATGGTAGGTTGAGGGGGTTCTTGTTTGAGAGGGGTTTTGAGATGGGGAAGGTTGATCAGACATTGTTTCTACTTAGGAAGGGTAGAGATATCCTGATTGTGCAGGTGTACATGGATGATATTGTCTTTGGTGGCTCGTCTAACTCTCTTGATGCAAGGTTTGCAGAGGATATGAGCAAGGAATTTGAGATGAGCATGATGGGCGAGTTGCAGTTCTTCTCCCGGCTACAAATCAAACAATCAAAGGAAGGAACATTTGTGCACCAAGCGAAGTACACCAAGGACATTGTGCGAAAGTTCAAGATGGAGGACTCCAAGGCTATGACGACCTCGATGAGTACGACTAAAGCTCTTGATGCGGACGAGGAAGGTGAACACGTGGACCAGAAGGAGTACCGAAGCATGATCGGGTCACTCCTCTACTTGACGGCGACGAGGCCGGACATCCAGTTCTCGGTATGTCTGTGCGCTCGATTTCAAGTGTCTCCAATGACTTCACATCGGCAAGCGGTGAAGCGAATTTTCAGGTACTTGCGTTACACTCCCGACTTTGGCCTTTGGTATTCTGAGTCCTCTTCTTTGGCGCTTCATGTTTTTCAGACGCGGATTTTGCCGCGTGTCGTTTGGATAGGAAGTCCACTTCTGGGACTTGCCAGTTTTTGGGATCTTCTTTGGTGTCTTGGTCTTCCCGCAAACAGTCGAGTGTTGCTCAATCCACTACCGAGGCAGAGTATGTTGCGCTGCTAGTTGTTGTTCTTAGCTCCTTTGGATCACGTACACCATGAGTGACTTTGGTGGGGAGTATACCCATGTCCCACATCAATGTGATAGCACCAGTGCCATAAGCGTTGCAAAGAACCCAGTGCTCCATTCCAAAACCAAGCACATAGGAGTGAGGTATCATTTTTTGAGAGACAACGTAGAGAAAGGAAAGATAGCTTTGATCCATGTACCAACACATGACCAACTAGCCGATATTTCAACCAAACCCCTAGATCAAGCAACTTTCACTCGTTTGCGGGGGGAGCTTGGTGTGTGTTTGATTTCTTGAGTTGGGTGTGTGGGAGCTCCTTTGTAGCATATGTATAGTTTCCTTTGTGCATTTCTTGCATTTGGCATGGCATATGTAACATGATGTATAGGCATCCTTGTATCTTAGATTGCATGCATTTTGTATTATATGCATTGGATAGGAAAAGCTTCTATATACATTGTTCACCATGGAATGCTATTTATGTCTTTGTGAGCTTGTTTAGTATGCTATGGTTAGTTTGTCTTAGCTCTTGATAATCTTGATTTATAATCCATGGTTGATGGCTATGTTTTTTTGAAAAATGTTACATATATGCTCTCTCATGTGTAAATGCCTTTATATGATCTTGGCATGTTTTAGTGGCTTGGTTATGCTTAATTTGTGGTTGGATAGCTAGCATATTGATCATATGGAGCCAAAGGCTCATTTGCCATCATGAATGTTTAGCCCTCTTGCTTTATCTTGTGGAGGGGCATAAGTTCCTTTTTGTCGTAAAGACATTAATGTACCAAGTTTGAATCTGAAAAATGAAATGTATAATGCTTGGAAAATGTGCTCCCATGTCATACGTGCTAATTTTAATTTATTTTGGGTGCTAAACAGTTGCATGATGTCTACCACTGAGAAGTCTCATATGTAGAAGTAGGCACATGGCTCGGTGGCTTTGACATGACATGAGGTGCTTATGGGTGTTTGTGATGGTCTTATGATTAGAATGGTTGTCCTAGCATGAAGTTCGTGTGGCTTTGCCATTTTGACATGTTTTGATCATGTTTAGGACTTTGCTCATGAGAGGTAAATTTTCGCAAAATTGTCCAGATACATCTTAGCTTCGTCCAATGGTTGTGAAACTTGGTGATCTTGTAGTTGATGTCAATACGAACCTATCGGGTATCTAACTTGCTCATTTGGACATGTGTAGCATCCTATGTTGAATTTTATCTATTTGAGAAGCTCTAGGTTGCAAGTTTTGCATTTTTGGCTTGATTCATGCATTGCCAACAAGGGGGAGAAGTTTGAGATTGAAATGGCTTGTTGGATGCATTCAGAAGGTTTTCAGGTGGTTTCGAGCCATTTCTGGGCTCTGGTGTGCACCGGTCTGACCGGTCGAGGTCACCAGTTTGACCGGTCAGAGTGCTGGTTCTGTTCACATGTTGTACACCGGTCTGACCGGTGGCGTTGACCGGTCTGACCGGTCAGGGCTGAGCTGTTGCAACTGCCCTGTTTCAAGAGGTGCTATGCATGCATTCGTCCAGGGGGAGTTGCATTGGTTCAGGTGGAGCTTGCATGTGTGCAGGGGGAGCTCTTTGTGTTTTTTCGAGCTTTGGTTTGGTGGTTTGTGCTCTTTTCTTGAGCATAGTTTTGTCTCGGATGTGTCGAGCCATTGCCCTTGCCTAAGGGGTCCGAGACTTGCCTTCTTCAAGTGATCTTGCTCTTTGGCTTTGTTTGGCTTTCGATCTCTTGTTGGAGTTTCTTTTTATTTGTTTCTTTTCTTTTTCTTTTTCTCTCGTGTTACTTTATGTGGGTGTTGTCAATGCACTCATCAAGGGGGAGATTGAGGACCATGTGTGGTTCGAGGACCGGTGGATGGTCGCTTCCTTGTCTGATGAGTGATTGACAACGTTGTGTGGACTAATTCTTGGCTAAGTATTGCAGGTGCAGGTTGCGGCATGACTAGTATTGGTGCAGGTGAAGAACAAGCGCGAAAGGTCGTCGCCGGTGAGGCTCCCAGGTGTGGAGAAGACAAGTAGGCTTCGTTCGAGGGACCCGGTGGCCAACGGGGTCAAGTACGGGCTGCATGGTAGCATGAACAACAAGATGAAGTCATGGACAGTTTCTTGGCTGAGCCTCAAAACCAAGGTCGAGCCGGGACTACGTGGGAGCCAAGTCATGAGTGGCGATTGGCGGAGGCTACACCCAGTTCGCGGGGTTTCCAGTGGTTCACTAGAAAACCACTAGGTTCCTTGGTTGATCCACAAAGCCAAGACCGAAGAACCGAAGATGGTGTTGTAGCAGCTCCAGACCGGTCTGAACGGTGGGTCCGACCAGTGGGTATCGGTCTGACCGGTGAGGAGCACCGGTCTGACCTGTGTGCGACGACGCAGTCCGTAGACTTCGAAGCGGAGGACACGCGTCGGGATCGCATGGCTTGCGTCGAGGCTAAGCAGGGTGCGGTCACCGGGCATCCGTCCGATGGAGAAAATCTGAAGACTTCCAAAACCTCCCTTGAGGGGCTTGTATCCCTAGTTATTAAGTAAGGGTATTTTAGACTTTCGGTTGCCTCCATATATCCCATGAGGTGAGAGGATGGCAGCCATCTCTTGGAAACCTGGTTAATTTGCTTTCCTATTTTCCCTTCCTATTTTCTTAGGATTTCCATAGGACTAACTTGAGAGCTTCATGGTGAGATTTTGTGAGAGGGTTGGATGATCGGGCGGCAAGCTAGACCTTGTATGAACCTTCTTGGTATGTATAGATGATTCAGCGTGGTTCCTCAAGGCTTTGTTGTGTTGTTCCCGGTTGTTCTTGGTGGTGATTTTCGGAGCCCTCTCTTGGTGGTTTTCTCGGTGTTTTTTCCGGACCTTTCTCTTGGGGATTTGATGGGGGAAATTCGTGTCAACCCTTCGTGGTTCTTTTGCCTTTGATTCCCGTCCCAAATCTGTGAGTTAAGGGGCTCGATTTTGGGGTTTTCGGTGTTATAGGGTTAGAGGAGTTCTTGGTGGGATTTCTTCGATTCCTCTTGATTTGGCAAGTTTTTGTGGACAAAATTGTGGCTATGGACTCCTCATGAGGTGTTCCTATAATCCCCAAAGTCTTGTTTAAGTCCGTGGAGCGATTCCGGAGATCGAAGTTTGGATTTGGAGGAGTTCACCCGCGGGTGTTGTTCATCCCGAGCTGCCCAGGCTACACCGGTCTGACTGGTGCTCTTGACCGGTCTGACCGGTGCGAGTAACTTGTGAGATTTTCCTTGGGTGAACTGCTTGACTCGTGTGTTTTTGATTCTTGGTGTTGCTGGTCAGTTCTTGGTCTGTTTGGAGTTGTTTTGTTAGGTTTTGTGTAGGGTTTTTCTCCCGTGCAGGTTGTGTTTTGGGGGTGTTTTTGTTCCAGGGCCTAGAAAAGTCACTGAGGCTCTCTGGAACGTTTGTTGTGCAGCTACTATAGCCACCGGCCTGACCGACGTTGTCCACCGGTCTGACCGGCGCAGGCCATCGGTCTGACCGGTGCAGGACAGTCAGCAAGCCATGCAAGTTTCCACTGTGCGTGTTGGTGTGTTTTGGCTCAGGAGGTTGTTTGTCGGTTCCTAGGTCTAGTAGCACCTCAGTGGCTGCGTGGACTTGGCCAACTTGAGTAGTGAGTCGGAGATGTGTGTTGGAAGCCGTGTTCGTCTTGTAGGAGTCTCTATCTCATTCGAGAATAATTTTTCGGCTCCCATTCACTCCCCCCTCTCTGGTTCGCTGTATCAGTCCTTCAGCTTCAGCGTGGCAACCCTCTCTGCGGAAAAGGAAAGGGGTGAGAAATACATCGACAAAAGGCGCCATCGAGGCGAATTGCAATCATAGCTCACCCGTCAAGCCATCAGCAAGCAATGATACAAGCGTCGTCAACTCCTCCTACTTGGTGATGGCGTCATTCATCCAGGTGGCGTCGACCGCCCGTAGATCCCACAGCACCTGCAGCTCCACGCAAGCAGCTACAACAACAAACAGTTGTGGGTAAGCACACCGACCAACAAGTTGAATACCTAATCCGAAAGGGTCCACACCGGAGCACCAGCTTACCGGTCAACTCCCTATCGCGATCGGTGGCGACCGCCAACAGCTGCCTCCGCTCGGCAATGACAACACTAAGCTAGTCCTACAGGGAGGCATTCTTCTCTCGGGCAGACTCCAGGGCACGGGCAGAGCTCCCGTACTAGCAGTCAGCTCAGTCTCTCGTGTCTCCAGCTGGGTCTACTTCCGAGCCGCCTCCCGAGCAAAGGTGTTGAAGGCGGTCTGCGCTTTCTTCGCCCGGTGCTGGGCCTCGGACAGCCTCGTCACTATCACCGCCCTCTCCTCCTCGGCGGCTTCCAGCCGCTCCGCCGATGATGCACGAAGTGACACCAACTCAGCCTCTTTCCGTCCCACCTCCGCCTGAAGAGCTCTGATCGCCCCCAAAACCTCAGCCTGCTAGTAGATGAACCAGGACTGGGCATCGCAACGCACCACGAACCCCAGTCTAAGAAGCAGCTCAAGAAAGAAGAACAATGAGAAAAGTCAAGTGGGGTCAAAGCGAAAAGGAAGGTGCGAGGAAAGAGACATACCATGGCAGCAGCAGCCACCTCCTCGGCCGAGGCCGCCTGACGGCGGATCGCGCGTCTAAGCCGTTCAGCCGAGGTGTGCTCCTCCTCGTCATCAATGACGAGTAGCACTCGGCCCAGGTCGTCGCTGGCGGCAAGCTACAGCCTACGACGAACAGCCCAGCCATTGTCGTCCGGCATGCTAGCGCTAGAGCCAATCTAGGAGGACGGTGCAAATGAGGGGGTTGAGCCGGAGAGCGGCATGAACGCCGTGACCTCCGTGTTTCGCCCCTCGTTCGACCAGTCGCTGTCACCCTAGTGTGGAATCCAGGCGTCAAGACACTCTCTCTGAGCTTCAGAGGTCGGGAGGACTCCCGTAGAAGGTGTAGCCACAACCGGGTCCTCTGGTGACGACGTTATTGGGTCTGCCTTACTGTTGTTGCCGCTCCGCCTCAAACGCCGCGGAATGCAAGATTTCGTAACGCCGAACTAGCAGGAGCCATCGCTAGAGTTGTCGCTTTCCCGTGATGTCTCCCTGGCAACCGGACTGGTAGAGATCTTCCCCTTCGGCAGTACCACAGAAGGAGCTTCAGGAGCCACCTGCGCCATCTCCATCACCGACCAACAACTTTTCACACCGCATGACAGAGGAATTTTTCTGGCACCGACACAAGTGTTTGTCCACTTGGGAGCATCCTGAGAAGAAAAAGAGCTAAGTGCTAGAATCTTCATGCGATCGGGCACTAGGGAAGAATTGAAGCTCACCTAGTTGCAAGGACCCGAGCCTTCTTAGGCTCTGATGACAGTTGCCACAACGAAGACCGCTTGCCACATGACGAAGTCGGACGATCACTCTGGGGAGAAATCGCCTCCTCGTCTCGTCGCCGCTCCGACGCGACCCTGCTGCCGTAGATGGGAGAGATAATGAGAAGTGTGCCTCCTTAGCCAATGACGTCGGCGCGGGAGGTTGATGTGTCTGATGCTCCAGCGACGACGACCACAACACAGGAGAGGCCGAGCCGCGACTCCTCTCCTCCCGCTCCGGGTTGCCGCAACGGGTCGCCGCGACCGGGCGCCACCCCACCACTACAAGGTTTTCCCCCTATTGCAACAGAACCCTTAGGCAACACCACAAATTTGGTTGCATTAGGGGGGGTACTATGGCACTGAAATAGTGATTTGGTTGTAATGTGCGTGTTTATTGCTACAAAAATTTTGAGTTGCAATATTTTTTTGTGTTGCAACAGGTTGACGCTAATGCACACATTTTGATGATTTGTGTTGCATTTGGTTGGAAATACTGCTTCCCCATTTCTACGTTACATTAGCATGTCGTTAGTTGCAATAGAAAGTTGCTATGGCCACGGTACTAGGCTTGGTTGTGCTTGAACGGCTATATCGCAACGTCTTATTTGGGTTGCAAATATATCTTGCGATGTTGCAACAGGTTGGCGGTAATGAACCCATTATTCAGAATTGTGTTGCATTTGGTAGGAAATACTACTACCCTATTTTTGCGTTGCACTAGAAATTCGCGTGTTGCAATAGAAACTTGCTATGGCTACCATACTAGGGTTGGTTGCGTTTGAACGGCTATATCGCAACGTCTTATTTGGGCTGCAAATATATCTTTGCATTGTTGCAATACAATGAAGGCTATTGCTTCGTTTCTAGCCTCAAGGAGGAATATCGTGTACGTATTGCCACGAAATCTGTTTTGATGAAAAAAAATCTGCTGTGGGGTTGTAGCGAAATTTAAAATGCGATTTATTAAATAAATGTTATTATGAAAAATCTGAATTTTAACAATATGGTATAGACTATATATACCATGAAAAAAAGAGAGGATTAGTTTAGATGAAAAAACGGTGTGCTATGTGGATGTGGGCTAAGCCAGACCACAACAAGCTCAACCGGCGAGCGTAAAGCCCAGCGAGCGGGAGCCCGAGTGGGCCGGCCAGCCCATTAAGCCCCATAGCACAAGTAGCAAACATTAGTTTTGATTGCAGTAATTCGGAGTTCGAAAGCGCAGGCACGCATCCCCTTTTAAGCTGGGATACCCCGTTCTTAGTTTACGGGGTGGCACTAAAGGTACTGGAGTGTGACGCTGCTGCAAAAATGCCAAATGGGCCGGTGAGAGTAATAAAAACAAGGATGTGCCGGCCCAAATCGTCTATAACCTTCAACTCCCCCACCATCCCCCCTCGTCGGCTCCAACCGACGCGTCCACATCGAGATGCCCCGCATCGCGGTTTCCCCAGCAGCAAGCGGTGACAGCAACCGGAGTGGCCGCATCGAGCCTTCCCAGACCAGCTGCGGGCGTGGATGGAGGGGCCGTAACGCCGCAACACAGCCGAGTGGCTGCCACGGCAGGCGGGGTCACATCGAGGGGATACAGGAGAGGGGCGGCAGCGGACGGCGGGGCCGCACCAAGGGTTTTCAGGCGAGCGGCTGCAGCGTACGAAGGGGCCACAGCTCCACCATGCAGAAGCGCAATGCACGCGGGCGGTTCAAGTGTACCACACCACCGACCTCGTCATCCTCCGGTATGGTCGGCGGCACCCCAACCCAGTCGTCCTCTGGTACGGACGACACCGCCACCTCCTCATCGTCGTTTGACAGCCTGCATCGCCAAGTCGATCTATCCGGTAAGCAGGCCCTAGTCGGATGCAAGCGTTCCAGAAGTGAAGTGAGGTACGCTGCCCTGCCCTCTTTGACTTTCCAGGAATCATGAGAATGCTTTTGCAATTAGAAAAATGTTAGTAGGTCATAGTAATCAAAATTTCATACTAGATAATGATAATTTTGTTTTTGTGTGGATCCATCTCACCCCATACTAGATAATAATAATTGGCTTGATTTCTTGTAATCTTTTGCTGTGAATCTGACATGTGTACATTTGATCACATTGCTGAAAACAAAGCCAGCCAAATGAATGCAGGTTGTCCCATTTAGTAGGCTAGGCCTTTTCTGGTAGGTAGTAGGGGGATCACGTGTAAATTGGTATACATTAAGAGTCAAGTGATTGAATAGGCTATTTTAAACAGAAAATCAGCAAATTGTTTTGTTTGGTCAGGCTAGTGAACACTTCTAATCTGGTGAGGAACATCATTCCGGACTCGAATGATGAGCAGGACAATAGCAAGAAACCATCTCCATCGAAAGCTTCAGGATCATCGAAAAGAAAGGTGCATTTTTTGACTATTTGGCTGCATTGGCCAGTTCTGTTGTAACACATTTCATGTTAGTAACTTGTGTTTGTTGTCTGCCGTAGCAAATGCCCTTGCACCAAATTGTACAGCAGTTGAAGGAGTGCTATAATGATTTGCGGGAGCAGATTGAGAACCTAAGCATGGACATTGTTGGAACACAGGAAGACATGGAGATGACACTGATGGAATTCATGGAGAGTATTGCTGACAAGTTAGAAGTGATGGCGAAGAAGATCCGCAAGCTGCAGGATAAAGTAAATCGCAAGTAGTAGTAATCTAGCTTAGTACGTAACATAACCAGGTCCTAGGTGAACGTTATGTAGATGCTGGTGAATGGTCTAAGAATGGATGTGTATGTGGCAACATCTAAGTATGCCAACATCTAAGTATGCCAACATCTAAGTAATATCTTTGAACCTCTATATTGTAATTGTAGTACTTCGTATACGTATGGTTGTGTGCTAAAACTTGTATATATGCATGTTCGTATGTTTATAAGTTTGGATCTGGATGAGCCCTTGCAAAAATATTTTAACTTATGTGTGAGACAAATTGAAATCTGTTGGGTCCTGTCATGCATATTAGGACTAACCATATGTCTGTTTTCAGAATTGCGACATGCTACTGTTTATGCTAGACTAGTGTATATTCACAAAGCATTGTGATCAACAATTTGGAGACTCTTTACCAGAACTCCTGAATTTTGTGTATTATTGTTAGCCTCTATAGTAGCCGATCGGAAAAGAAAAATAATGAATTACGCATCTGCTGAAAACCTGGGGTACATAATGTGGACCCTGAGAAAGGTCGTAATACGTACAACCTTAGAATATTGAAACGAGGTATTCCTTGGTTGCACTGAAATTTGTCTATCGTGTATGTATTGCCACGAAATTTAGTCATTGCATTATTTTTCGTGATCATTGCAACTGTATAAAAATTATTGCAACAAGGTATTCCTTGGTTGCACTGTAATGTGTCTATCGCAACGTTCACGTAGGAGATCAATACTACAATCAGATAGGGGCTCTTCCGATCCGGACCATTCCAATATTCCATCTTCGACAACCTGGTTCTTGTTGCGGAGTTCTCCACGAGGGCCTCTAGGGGACCGATCTCCACGGCGATCTCCACGTGGTTCGTGTTGCAGAGATCTGTGCGGCGCCATGGCCACGACCGGTACGTACTGTTGTCTTGATGATCTCGTATATATATTCAATTGTTCATTGCATATGTATGCATATTGCTATATCATGATCTAGGTCGATTGAAAAATGAACAATGCAGATTAATTAATGGCATCAGACGAAGATCGAAGTTGGATGCGCTTTCTTCGACACTCAGCAGATTGGCAGAACAGTTTCCATTTTTTTTTTGCAAAAATTTACTACCTCAGTGCGAGGTCGATCTATTGCGTGCCCATGTACTTTGTGTTAATGCATGATCAGACATTCCACCATGTTTCCCATTCAATTGCCTTTACTGAATAGAGGGTTTGCTGATTGTTTCATCGAGATGGTAACATTCAAGACCAAACTAATACTTCATCTCAAGGTCCTGTGAATCAAGATGTTACTGCTGATCTCAATAATCATGATGCAGTGCCTAATACAACACTTTTTTTTGGAGAAGACGATGACGAAGATGGTTGGGCTGATAACCCTGCTGCCACTAATACTCTGATTAGAAACATTATCAGTGGCACTATACATCAAGGACAAACCAGAGATGAGGAGGAGGCAGATAAGCAGGCAGAGATTTTTTTGAAACTATTAGAGCAGGCAAAGAATGAATTGTATCCAGGATGCAAAAATGCAACAAAGGTCTCTTTTATTGTGGAGCTTTTTCGATAAAGTGCATGTATGGCTTAAGTAACGCAGTGTTGGAGTCCATACTTAAGCTCTTTGGAAAGGTTCTCCATGAAGGGCATTGTATTCCTGACTCCTTGGATAAAGTGCAAAGGGTGGTACGAGACCTGGGCTTGGACTATGTCAAGATACATGCATGCCAAAATGATTGTGTGTTATTTTTTGATGAATATGCAAATCTGGAAACATGTCCCATTTGTAAGAAGTCAAGGTGGAAACTTGTAGAAAAAACCTCTGATAATAATTGTAGTGCAGTTGGTGCTACTTCTATTAAGAAGCGGTTACCAGTTAAGATCCTACGCTACTTTCCTCTTATTCCTCGGCTGCAAAGAATGTATATGTCAAAGCAAATGTCAAAGGATATGCAGTGGCACAAGAAAGAATTGGTGAATGATGGGAAAATGCATCACCCTGCTGACTCAAAGGCATGGAAGCACGTGGATTCAGAGTTTAAATGGTTTTCAGAAGAAGGAGGTTGTAACGTTAGGCTGGGTCTTGCTTCTGATGGGTTCAACCCCTTTGGCATGCAAAGTCTTACGTACTCCATTTGGCCTGTCATCCTGGTACCCTACAATTTGCCTCCATGGTTGTGTCAGAAACAATCTAACTGGATCTTGTCAATGTTGATTCATGGTTCAAAATCTATCGGAATGGATATTGATGTATATTTGAGGCCCCTGATACTGGAGCTCAAGAGCTTTGGAATAATGGTGTTAAAACAAGAGATGCAGGGACTAAGAAGAATTTTAATTTGCGTGCTATACTTCTTTGGACAATTAATGACTTCCCAGCCTATGCTATGCTATCTGGTTGGAGCACTAAAGGAAAGTTTGCATGTCCATACTACCACAAACATTCTGAGTATTTGTGGTTGAAACATGGGCGGAAGCACTGGTACATGGAACCCCAACGTTTTTTGCCCTCCGACCATCCATGGAGCAACAACGCGGTCAGCTTCAACAACAAGGTCGAAACCAGGGAGGCACTGAAGGACCGATTAGGCGACCAGAGAGGGGGGAGTGAATGGGAGCCGATAAAAATTCTTCTCGAGGGAGATTGAAACTCCGACAAGATGAACTAGCCCAGTCGAACCCCCGAAATCACACGCTCCGCACTTCAACCTCCCGTTTGCCAAAACCACGTAGCCACTGGAGTGCTACTGGTCCTAGGAACAAACTCTACCAGCAACCACAACACACACGCAGCAACGACAGCGGAAACAACTCGAAAGCCGGCTAACCAGAGGGGGGGTGGTTAGACCGCCTCCACCTGGTAACCAAGAAATCCTCCGAAACGCCTCTTCCGAGTACCAAAACTCACCCCGGTTTCACCAACAAAGATCTCTGGTCAAGGCCTTGCTAGCTACCAAGAAATCTTGGCGAAAACCAAAACTTCACCTAGGGGCCTAGGGGCGGTTAGACCGGCTACCAGGGGCGGTCTAACCTCCTGTACCCAACAACGAACTCCAACCAAGAACACCTAGCAAACTGCACGAGAACGACCCCAAATTTCACCCAGACACTCCTCTGATCAAGGCGAACAAACTCATAGAGGAAAATCCGGCGAAACAAAACTTCGACCCAGAAACACCCAGAGCGGTTAGACCGCCCCTTGTAGGCGGTTAGACCGCCCCTTCCAGAAAACGAACCCGCGGGTCAAACCTCAACTTCCTTGCGCCCGATCTCCCGAATCACTCCACGGATTGCAGCAAAACTTCGGGAATAGCTGGGTTACCTCCTGGGCAACCTCTACCTCAAGGGAATCGACCCGAAACGCTCACAATCAAGAGGAATCGACGAAATAGCTTCTCTAGGTCAAGAACTCGCCCAACTCGAGAAACCACCAAATTGAGTCCGATTCAAAGGGGATTCAGGGGCAAAGTCACCAGCCAAAGAGGCACAAGGACCTCATACGTGACACCCACCAAAAACCCCAAGAAATCGTCCTCAAAACACCGCCAAAAAGAGCTCCGAAAGTCAACACAAAGGAGACGGGAAAACCACCATGATGAACAATGCCAAACCTTCTATACATGCCATGAAAGGTTCGTACAAGGTCTAGCTTGCCACCCAAACATCTATCCCTCTCTCTAGATCTCACATGAAGCTCTCAAGCTAGTCCTCTAAAATCCTAAGGAAAATGGAGAACGAAAATGGAAAAACAAATGAGCTCGGGTTCCAAGAGTTGGCTGCCATCCACCCATCTAATGAGTATATATGGAGGCACCCAAAAGACAAAACTACCCTTCACTAATAACTAGGGATACATGCCCCTCGAGGGCGAATTTGGAAGTCCTCATGTCTTCACCATCGGACGGATGCCCGGCGACCGCAACCTGCTTAGCCTCGACGCAAGCCTTGGGATCCCGACGCGTGTCCTCTGCTTCGAAGCTTCTCGGCGCCGGCGGCCAGGGCGGTCAGACCGCCCCCCTGGGCGGTTAGGACCGGCCGGGGGATTTGACCGGCCCCGGGCGGCGGTCCGACCGCCCTCCCCGGGCGGTTGAACCGGCCTGGGTGGCCACACCTCCTCGTCGAGTCTTCGGCCTTGGTTTTGTGGCTCAACCGAGTAACCCAGTGGTTTTCTGGTGAACCACTGCAAACCCCGCGAACTCGGTGTAGCCTCCGCCAATCTCCACTCATGACTCGGCTCCCACGTAGTCCCGGCTTGACCTTGGTTTTGAGGCTCTACCAAGAAACCGTCCACGACTTCATCTTGCTGTTCATGCCACCATGCGGCCCGCACTTGACCCCACCGGCCACCGGTCCCTCGAACGAAGCCTACTTGTCTTCTCCACACCCGGAGGCCTCACCGCAATGACCTTTCGCGCTTGTTCTTCACCTGCACCAACACGAGTCAAGCCGCAACCTGCACCTGCAATACTTAGCCAAGAATCAGTCCACACAACGTTGTCAATCACTCATCACACAAGGAAGCGACCATCCACCGGTCCTCGAACCACACATGGTCCTCAGGCACCAGAACCACTATCTGGTGCACATGTACTTGAGCAGTATTCTACTTTTGAACAAGTAGAATTTGGAAAGACCTTGTTATCAAAAAAAGGAAGCGTGACGAAGACAATAGTTGCCACAACTGGAGAAAGAAAAGTATTTTTTTGAGCTCCCTTACTAGTCTTTTTTGCTCGTCAGGCATAATTTGGACGTGATGCACATTGAGAAAAATATATGCGAGAGAATATTAGGCACTCTGCTTAAATTGGATGGCAAATGTAAGGACAGGGAGAATGCTCGGCTTGACATGGAGCATCTACGGATACAACCAAATCAGCACCCTGTGATTAAAGATGATAAGTATACCTTGCCATCAGCCTTGCACGAGTTAGATAAGGATGCCAGGGAAAGTTTGTGTGAATTTCTATATGGAGTGAAGATGCCAGATGGGGTTTCCTCAAATATAAGAAGATGTGTGAATATAAAGTTACCTAAGGTGTCTGTCTTGAAAACGCATGTCTACCATTTAATTCTACAGAAACTTTTACCCTTAGTGCTGTGTAGGATTTTGCCAAAAGCTGTTGTCATTGGTTTGATTCAGCTTAGTAATTTCTTTGATGCAGTATGTTCAAAGGAGCTGGTGGAAGAAGAATTGGACAGGCTTAGCTGTTCAATTAGGGAGGCTGTTTGTCAACTTGAGATGATATTCCCACTTGCATTTTTTGATATCATGATCCATTTGCCTGTTCACCTAGCTGAGGAGCTAAACTTGGAGGGGCACTGTGTTATAGATGGATGTACCCAGTGAAACGGTACCTATGCACTGTGAAAGGATATGTGACGAACAAGGCTCACCCCGAAGGTTCAATTGCTGAGGGATACATACTCGAGGAGTGCCTTACATTCTGCTCAAGATTCTTGGATGTGGACACCAAAGACAATCGTGTTGATCGACGTGAAACAGTTACTGTGAATGAGCCGCCATCTGATTTGAGCATTTCTCAGAAATGGATTACAAGAGGAGAGGACAGACGGTCGAAGAAATTCCACCAAATGAGTTTTGGAAGATGAGTCACTACATAATTGGCAATTGTGATGAAGTTGGACCATATGTCGAGTAAGATACACTACTCAACATCATTTATTGCTTTTAATTTTAAATTTCAAACTAATAGTAATATTCATTTGTGTGCAGCGAGCATTTGGAAGAACTGAAGGTATATGGAACCAGAAATCTTGATCAGCGGCATGAGGCTCAACTCGTAAGATGGTTTGAAAGCAAGATCAGAGGTCTACATGCTACAGGGGACGTAAGTGTAGGTGTTTTAGACCGGCAACCTACCAAGGGGAGTACCCGAGGTAGATGAATGTGGCCTCGCCGAGATCGGTAACTCGAAGGAAGAGACACGTGGCACACAGTTTAGACAGGTTCGGGCCGCGTGGTGCGTAATACCCTACGTCCTCTATGTTGCGTAGCTCTGGATTGATTGGGTGTGTTTACAAGATGATGCGCATATCTTAGAGAGGGGTCCCTGCCTCACCTTATACAGCCCGGGAGGCAGGGTTACAAGTCGGTTTGAGGAGAGAATACTAGTCGGGTACGTTTAGGAGTTCTCTACATAGTACAAGACATGTATAGCTTCCTATCTGATTACTTCTCCACCGTAGTCCTTGCGCCTCACGCCATCACGTGCCGTGTGGCACAAGCCGAGTAGTCCCAGGGGTCCACCGAGTAGTCGGTCCTGGTACCCACCGAGTTAGTGGGCCGAGGGAGGTCCAAACGACAAGCCACCGAGTACTTTGTAGTCAAGTAGGATAGTTTCGAGTAGTCTTGATGGCCTTGACGAGTAGTCCTCAGGCGTCCCCAAGTACTAAAAGCCAAAAAGTCCTCAAGAGTACTTGAAGCATCCCAAGGCTGGAAGGTACTCCAGCTGATTCTTGAGTAGTCTTGAAGTCTTTTCGAGTAGTTCCCAAGCGTCCTCGAGTTCTTCTCTTGAAGGTCTTCAATAATACTCGCATTGTCTTGAATAAGAAACCATATGGAAAATGCGATTCGAAAAATCGCATTCCATATGGAATGTAGCCCCTGAGCCTTAGGTCGAATCGTAGAGTCAAGCTGAGGGTCAATCTGAAGTTTTGCCAAGATTATCCCATGAAATCCCAAGAAAAAACCGAAGGACACGTGGCACGGAGCCCCCGAGCCTTCAGTCGAGTACTTCCTCTCGAATTGAAGGGTCATCTTAATTGTAGAATGTGTCCTGAGTTGCTCTGGAATGTTGTCGTCACCCAAGAAATTAAGTAGACGTAGCCGAGCCCCCGAGATGGAGTGCGTCGACTACTGGAAGATGAAGAGTCAGGCGGCTGCCATGGAGTCAACTGCCGATACTTATCCATCTGGCCGTTGCAGCGCTGCCAGTTGGATTATAAATAGTGGTCGAAACCCTTAGGGTTTTCCATTCCCCACAGTCACAACCGTTGAAGTAGATGTAGCCAAGGGTCCAGCCACCCGAGCCACTGCTGGCATGCCGTAGTCTGCAGATCCACGCGCACCACCGCTGCCCGCCACCAGTAAAGCCTTTGAGCAGATGCGAGTGAACACCCGGTGCACTCGGAGGATGAAGTCTTCTCCATCCAAGGGCGCGAAGGCTGGAGCCGGTGCCGGGAAGAAGAGATCCCGCAGCGAGGCGGAAGGATCTACCCTGGATTTGTCGCCGCTGACGTCTCCCCCGCGCCCCAATTCGAACAAGGAGTGGAAGAAATCCAAGGTGAAGACTGGAGATTTGCTGGCGCTGGTGAACAGCGGATTCCTCTGGGAGAAGGAGATGGACATGTGGCGCGCCACCGCGGGCGACCCGTACCCGATGGAGAAGAACCCTGACGAGATCCCCATGTTCACCCAGTTCGTGGAGCGCGGACTAGCACTCTCGGCGAGAGACTTCTTCAAGGGTCTCCTCAAGTACTACGGTATCGAGTGCTTGAACTTGAACCCTAATGGGATTTTTCACGTCTCCGACTTCGTGCACTTCTGCGAAGCCTTCGTGAGGATCAAACCCCACTGGATATTGTTCCGGAAATTCTTTCGTGTGAAGCCATAGCCGAGCGCCAACGACCCACAAGTAGTCGGAGGAGCCGGCATACAGATGCGTGAAGACGCCGCCGAGCAGTACTTGTCTTACAAACTCATCGATTCGAATCAAGACTGGAAGGCGAAATGGTTTTATGTCACCAACCACCACCCAGAGCTGCCGAAGCCCAGCAGGAAGCAGCCGAAGCATCGGGCATGGTGGAACACGGAGCTGACGATGCAGGAGGATATTCAACTACCCGAACTGCTGCAGAAGATCGATGCTTTGAGAGAAGCCGGGCTGAGGGCCGAACATGTGGCCTTTAGCTTCATGAAGAGGAAGGTGCAGCCGTTGATGGCACGTGACACCCTCGGGTACCAGTATATGGGCGACGATGACACGTCGAGGGTGCCCGGCAATGAAGTCGACGATGAAGACATTGTCAAGAGCCTGGGCAGGATATTCAAGGATATGCCGCCGTACACACCATGCCCAGGCCCCGAGTACTCCGCGGCTCGTCCGCCAAACGAGGTTAGTAGCCGATGTCGTCTGTCTTCTAGTACTGATTAGGTTGAAGCCGTCGCACTAACCCAAGTCATTAGTTGTAGGGTGACATTGCGAAGTTTGTCTCCGACCCAGCTCCCCCTCCTCGACTTGTAGATATTCCAGAGGAGGTCAAGAGCAAGGCCAAGGAACACCGTGAAGTCGGCGAGGGTGACGACACCGTCACCATTGAAGATACGTCCGACGAGGGGGACGGGGAGACACTGCAGGAGCGGTTTCAGCTGTGGTCCAGGTTCAGCCGACCTGGGCTGCCCAATGTCCCCCTTATCGAAGATCCACCGACTAGCCTGTAGGCTAGTCTCCCCGCGTCGTTGAGGAAGCCACGCAATGTGGCGCGCAAACGTGTCGCCAAGAAGTTGAAGGTGACAGAAATGACGTCCCAAGAGGTGAGTTCCCCGAGTAGAGTAGTCGAGTACTTGTTTTCAAGCACTTGTATGTTGACAATTAAACTCTGAGATCTTGCAGGAAATTCCATCATCCGACCCCGTCGATCTAGGGGAAGGAGATAACTGGGACACAGTGGGCGAGCTGACTGAGAGAAGCCGCAGTCCAGCCCCCACCGTAGAAGAACTTGTGTCGCAGATGACACAGCGGACGACTAGAGCTGTCGAGCCGCAGGCGCCGGCCATGGAGAGCAGGCCAGAACCGAGCGCGACTACCGGGGCCAAAGAAAAAGTGGCAGCTCAGATTGAAGAAGAGACACCCGCGGAAGCCGGGCTCGTCGACTTTGCTAGCATACTTGGCGCCCCGACCGTGACTGTTGTCCGGTCTAGCTTGTAAGTGAAGTCTATCCCTGAGGAGTACATGGATTTGAGTAGTTGTGCTTGGCTGACCACTCTATGTGTACTGTACAGGAAATGGACCGATCTCTCCTGGGAAGGAGATGAACCCAGCGCGGCAGCGGCTGAAAAAAATCCGACACTTGCTGTCGAGGAGTCCACTCCCCTCCCTCAAGCCGAAACTGCAGCGCGGGGTGCAGAAACTACGCCGCCGGAGGCCACTATAGTAGAAGGTTAGTAGACCACAATGGCGCCGTCTACCCCGTGTAGTAGTTATAGCCCTCGGGTACTGACATCCTGTGGCTTGTGTTTGAAAGGAGCACAGGTCGAGGGGACCGCAATCCCCGAAGCCAAGCCGGTAGAAGGCGTCGTGCCTGAAGCCGCGGTGAACGCAGGATCAGCATCTGGGCCGGCGGAGATAACAGCCCCCGAGATCACCGAAGAAGTGCATGATGATGCACTACCGGAGATGAGCATGGCGTAGTCGTCCGGTCGCCGGAGATCCAAGACGCGGAGCCGATCCGTTCGGCGCCAATGTCAGAGGCCGCAGCGGCTAGTCGTGGTGGACTCGAGCTCTTAGCAGATGACCTCATCAACCCAGCGACGATGGCCCGCAACTTGGAATCGATGCGCCGGACTGAGCAATGGATGAAGATACGTGACGGTACCCTTGAGTAGTCGAGTTCCACCAGAATTGAGTACCGAAGTACTCATTGTTGCATTGTGCAGGACGTCGTGGAGAGATCCCGACAGAAATCCGATATGCTCCAGGGGTATGGAGACATAGTGCTTCGGGCGGAAACATTGCAGAAAGAACTCAAGAAGGCCAGGCAACACTCGACCATGTTGCAATCCACGCTCGATGGTGCCTTCGCCCAGTACCACAACGAGGTACAAGACATGCAGGCGAAGAGCCGTGAACTAGTCCGCATGAACAAGTCGCTGCGCCAAAAGAACAAAGGTATGCCAGTGTCAGGCCTTTTGAGTACTTATTGGGAGTACCCTGTAGTAGTCTGACATCCCCCATTTAGTTGTTTGCAGATCTTAAGGCCCAAGTGGAACAGCTGAGGGCATCGGAGCTCGATATGATGAACCACTTCTACCGAGAGAAGGATGGCCACGAGGTACTTGAGTATGATTATAAGTAGCTGGCCCATGAGTGTAATACGCACATGGAGCTTCGGACCGCCTCGGATTGTGACCTTGTCAACTGCTATAAATCTTTGTAGAAGCTCAACGAAGACTGCGAGAGGTTGCGGGGGCAACTCAAGGAACTTGAAGAAGCCGCACTTCCCATCGCGAGGCTGCTGGTGCCACACCCGGGTGAGCCAAAGATAGCTCCTTTGGTTGACCGTCTGAAGGAAGCCCTCGGACTCCTGGCTACTTATGTCAAGCATCTGGCGAAGTCCATCCCGAACCAAGTCTTGGCGTACATGAAGTTATACTTCCCAAAGGCTCCAGTAGATGTAGTCGCGGGTAGACTAGCCGCCAATTGCACAGATGAGCAGTACAAAGAACTTCTGGAGCAGATGGCGCCAATCGCTGAACAAGTTGCGGAGAAGTTGAACCTCAAGTAGTTGTCCTGTAGGGTTAGCTATTGGTAGTAGTTGTAATATAAACAAAGTTGTAATGAACTTGTTTAAGTTTTAATGAAACTGTTAACACCAAAATTTGGTAAGGAGTCTGACTTGTGGGTCCGGCTCGATGAAGAGTCCGTCTGGTGGAAGGAAGGATCTTTTCAGAGATATTCGGCAAAGAGATCTGCGGTCGGCTATCTGCTCCAGTTCGGCAAAGGAACAGTAGAGCTGATTTTGCGGGATTGGACAGTGACGTGGCTCAATCAGGGAGAACGAATGGATGGATGGGCGATCAAGTTTAGAGATAAGTTAGGCAACGAATCCGTTCGAGGATGTACTTGACAGGGTATAAATATGACCCCTGAATGTATGTAAAGAACAGAATCATTCTTCAATACACACCGGCCTTACGCCAAACCCTAGAGTCCTTTTGTCGTGTCGTCGAGTTCTTCGAGAGGGTTCATCGATCCGTCGACCTCCGTGAGTACCGGCAACCTTGTATCATGTCTAGTATCATGTGGTGGATTTAGATCTGATGCAAGTAGTCTTGTTACCATGCTTCGTGTCATGCGGTAGATTCAAGCTTGGTTCAAGAAGGTTTCTTGTTAGGTCATGAGCCATGCGGTAGGCTAAGATCTAGCTTGAAGCTAGTTATCGGCTCTATTGGATTTTGGCAAGATCTAATAGATTCATTAAGTTACCCCGTGTTGCTTTGAGTTCTTACTTTATGTTTAAATTCATGTAACACACTTTTGCCCAATCTAGATAGATTTGGATCGGCTTTATCCTTTTGTGATCCTTGTACGGGTCGAGTTCGTATTTTAACACGTGGATCTTGTGCTTTCCGATAGCCGAAACCGAATCGATCTAGGTTGTTACGTGTTGCGGGTTCAAGCTTGCCAATGTTGTTATAAATCTTGAAAGAACCGGGTATCATGTGGTAGATGCAGGTGTTTGGGTTGCTTTGGAGCTAGTCATCCGGTGGATTAGATCTTAAATCAATCTGATAGATTTATTCGCTTGGTAATGTTTGTTCCTTCTTCATGGACCCCGAATCGGCTGTTCAGCCGTATTCGGTTATGTTTCTTCACGAGTAGAACACGTGCGTTATTTATGCTTTAAATGATGTATGCTTTTAGCTTTCCATATTTAGATTGTATCATGCGGTGGATAGATCTATTTGTGGAAAGTGGTACGGTCTTCATGCAAGTTGTATCATGCGGTGGATAGATTTGTTTGATATCGTACCCGACGGGTTTTAAAGTACCTAGACATGCGGTAGACTAGTGCTTTGGATCTATGCATGCTTGTTTATTACATGATTATGTCCGTGCTTTACTTTTTTCATTTATTTAATGCTAATCTTCATGGGGATCGGTCATGGTCTCGTGCATGTGCATCTTTGTTCAAACAAAGACCGATCGCTGTCATGCTTACGTCATCCATTCGGCAATGTTACTTTTTCCCTTTACAAGTTCCCGAATGGTTTCAGTTTATTGGCAGATAGCTCTTCATAGCTATGTGTCATTCCATCTGGCTTCTTAGCCGTAAATATGGAACTGTCTGGTACCACCCGGCAAGTTCCAAGCTTTGGTATTTAACTCTTTTATCTTTTGTTAATTTTCAGGAAAAATTGACTGGCACGTCTCGTGACTCTTTGCGCGTGTGAAGCCAGCTTGTTCGGCTTGCTGTGTGTTTGGCGCTAGGTGCACTTTTTGCGTCAACACACTTTTTGGCACGCCTGGTGGGACCACAGCCGAATAGATCAAGATGCCCGAAATTGGGGACATCATGGACGTCAACCTTGAAGATCTCTCTCCCGAGCAGCGGCAGCAACTCCAGGACGCCATAGACCAGTTCCAGCAGAAATGTCTGCTGTCATTCAAGAAAAATAGAAGCGGCGTCCCATACTTGAAGAACGAGATGCCCAGGGTGTTGCTGCCAGGGGAGAGCGATACCACGGCTCAGCAGGAGAAAGAGGAGTGCATGCGAGTATTCCAGGAATCTGCAGACTACATGCTGAGCAAGCACAACAAAGCCTTCCTCGGTGCGCTCCAGCAGATGATGGTGGCCGTCTTTGGCCCAGGCATGGAACAAGCGTTCAGCAAGGCACCCATCCAAGGGGGCACCATGGAGCTGGGTGAGTCAAGCTCTCAGCCACCGTTACGGAGCCAGCCACATCAGCCTCCTCCTCAGAGCTCTGGAAGTAAAGCGTTCCAGCCTCCTCCGCAGGGTGCTGGGGGTCAGCCAGTTCAGCCCCCACTACAGGCTTCAGGAGGGCAGCCAATCCAGCCACCACCGCAGAGCAGCACGGGTCAACCTGTGCAACAGCCGAATCCGTACCAGCCTAGGTACGGGGAACTAGCGTTCGGCTCGCCTGGAGCCTCACTTGCTTCCGGCCACAGGATTGCTCCGGTGAACAACTGGCTGCAGAGGAACTTGTACGGCGGAGGCTACCATGAGGTGGGAAACTATGGAGCATTTGACGCCTTCCCGCATCCAGGATACACGCCAGCTGCAGGCGCACAAGAGGACGACGCCCTGGCGCGGAAGATGGCCGAATTCATGCAAAATCAGTTCGGCCTCAAGCCAAAAATGCAGGGACCTTCCTACAAGCCGCCGTTCCCAGAATGGTACTACAAGGTGCTCCTGCCGCCAAGGGTGAAGCCGCCGACAGAGTTCACGAAATTTTCGGGGCAAGACGACACGAGCACGGTGGAGCACATCGCTCGTTACCTCATGCAGCTCGGGGAATGCTCAGCTGAGGAAACATTCAGGGTCCGCTACTTCCCCGCATCGGCCCGACGGTCCGGCGTTCCGGTGGTTCTCGTCCCTACCCCCCGAATCGCTTTGCGGATGGAAGGACCTAGAGCGGAAATTCCACGCTCATTATTTCAGTGGCAGCTCGGAGAAAAAGTTGATCGACCTTGCCACCCTGAAGCAGAGGCACAGTGAGACGCCGTTAGAGTTTCTCAGAAGATTCAGGGAGGTTAAAGGCATGTGTTTCTCGCTTAACTTGCCAGATGACCAGTTGGCTGATATGGCCGTCGCCGGGATGCTGCAGGTCGTACGTGAGAAATTGTTCGGGATGGAGTTTGAGAACCTGGGCCAGCTATCGCAGAAGCTATCACTGATGAGCAACCAAGCGTATGGCTTCAAGAAGGATGCTAAGTTTGGCAAGCAGCATGATGTCGCTGACGTCTACAACCAGTTCTTAGACAAGGCTGATCTGTTCGAGGATTCTGATGATGAATTGGATGTGGCCGCAGCAAAGATCATGTGGGGGAAGGAGCCTTTAACGATGAATCAGCGCTGGGTCAAACAGACCAAGGGCACTTATGATTTTGATATCACGAAGGCTGACAAACTGTTTGAGCTCTTAGTGAAGGAAGGTCGAATCAAACTGCCTGAGGGGCATTCCATGCTTCGGCCCGATGGAGTTAAAGGAAAACGTTACTGTGGCTTCCACGACAGGGATTCGCACTCCATCAATGATTGCAGGGTCTTCAGGATGACGATCCAGAAGGCCATCCAGGAGGGACACCTTAAGTTCGACAACAAGATGAAGCTGGATGGCCACCCCTTCCCTCAGAACATGGTAGGCTTTTCTGTTAACATGATAACAGCCGAGGAGAAGGGAAAGGTCAAGGTCTTGACCTCAGCCAGGGCTAGACAAGATGGAGCAGTGGACCCAGAGCGCCAGGTAACTCTGGAACAGGTGCATGGTGAAGCCCCCCGCATTCTTAGGAGTCACATCGAAATCGGGGAGTCAACACAGAGCCAAGCCCAGGGTGACCTCGCGCATCCTCCTCAACAAGTGGCATGGCCAGATGGAGAAAGAGCGCTACCAGAAGTGACGCTACGAGGAGGAGAAGCGCAGAGCTGAAGAAGAAGCACACAGAAGGGACCAGGAGCAATACACGCGCGAGCAGGAGCGTGCGCACTAGGGATGTGCCTTCTTCAGGCATTGCTGGAATGAGGGTTTGAAGCTGCCCACGTTAAAGAACTGTCCTGAATGCAGTGAAAGGTATTTTGTGTACAGGCAGGAGACTGCCAATCGCCGATCCGTCCACGAGAGAATTGGAAGGATCCACCCTAATGGGGATCGGCGCCAAAAAATTGAAGTCATCGATCATCCTAGGAAGCGGCAAGCTGACCTCAGGTGGGCTGATCAGGAGGAGGATGAAGATGACTACATCTGGCAAAAGGGGCAATGGTGCCCGCCCGGCCTGAGGAGAAGCCAGAAGAGACGGGTCCAGCGCTTGAGGAACCGCGAGCTGAGGCAAGCTGGGATCCAGACAAGGCAGGTGTGGCGCCCCAACGATCAACCTGAAGGGTCAAAGCGTTCGGCTCCAACATGCATGGTATACTTTCTGTCGAACGAGTTCATGGCTCCTGCTAACCAGGTTGTGCAGGAGGAAGCTTCCTTGGATGACGAGCAGACCGAGGGGATGATGGCACAACTGGTGTTAGCCAAGCAGGCAATCTTCGACAAACCGGCCAAGAATCAACATATGAGGCCGCTGTACTTGAGAGGATACGTCAATGGCAAGCCATTGACAAGATGTTTGTCGACGGTGGAGCGGCAGTCAACGTAATGCCGTACACCACCTTCAGGAAACTTGGAATGGGCCCGAGCGATCTGACGCCTACCAGCATAATACTGAATGATTTCGCTGGGAATCCTTCAGATACCAAGGGATGCGCTCACGTGGATTTGATGATTGGATCCAAGACGCCGCTCACTACCTTCTTTGTCATCGAAGGTAAAGGAGCCTACGACCGTCGCTTGGGCGGGACCGGATTCATGCCAATCTGTTGCATCCCATCCACCATGCATCAACAGGCTTATCCAAAGGGTGGATGATGAGATTGAGGTCGTCCAAGCGTATGACTCGTGAGCGTGGTGAACATGGAACCGGCCTTTCGGCAATACCAAGGTATTGATTGTTTCTCGTGGAAAGACGGGGAGAAGGTCCCGTTGAACCTCGTCGGCGGTGATCAACGGCCGATTCAAGCGATCGGCTCTTATAGCAATTTTTAATGGAGAACCCCGTAGATGGCACTGATGGCAAGTTAGGGCGAGGATTCATGTCGGCTGATAAATTAGAAGAGGTTGACATTGGAAGCGGTGATAAGCCAAGGCCGACGTTCATCAGTGCAAACTTGCAGCCAGACTTCAGGGGGGAATTAATTAAGCTTCTCAAAGAATACAAGGATTGCTTCGCCTGGGATTATTCGGAGATGCCTGGATTGGATCGTTCCATCGTCGAGCATCGGTTGCCAATCAAATCTGGTTTCAAACCATATAAGCAACCACCCCGGAAAATCTACAAGGATGAGGTATTGGCCGATGTGAAGAAGGAAGTTGAAAGATTACTTGATGCAAACTTCGTTCGGCCATGCAGATATGCGGAGTGGATTTCTAACATTGTCCCTGTGTACAAGAAGAATGGAAAGATGAGGGTGCCGATAGATTTCGGGGACTCGAATAGAGCTACGCCGATGGATGGTTACCCAATGCCTATTGCCGATTTGTTGATTGACGCCGCACCGGACACAAAGTCATCGGTTTCATGGATGGTAATGCGGGTTACAACCAAATCTTCATGGCAATAGAGGACATATCAAAGACGGCCTTTAGATGTCCTGGTCATATAGGCCTGTTTGAATGGATAGTCATGACATTTGGGTTGAAGAATGCCGGTGCAGCTTATCAGCGGGCCATGAATTACATTTTTCATGAGTTGATCGGCAAAATTGTGGAAATCTACATTGATGACGTGGTAATCAAGTCCCTAACTCATGACACACACTTGGAAGATGTGAAAAGGACCTTAGAGTGCACCCGGAAACATGGTTTAAAGATGAACCCGAACAAGTGCGCTTTTGGGGTATTAGCTGGAGAATTCTTGGGGTTTTTAGTCCACGAAGGAGGAATTGAAGTTGGCAAGAAGAGCATGAAGGCCATTGATGAAGTTGTTCCTCCAACTAATCTCAAGGAGTTGCAATCACTGCTCGGCAAAATCAATTTCGTAAGAAGATTCATTTCAAATTTATCACAGAAGGTTTTGCCATTCTCTCCATTACTGAAGCTAAAGAAAGATCAGAAGTTCACATGGGGCGACGAACAACAAAAGGCTTTCGATGAGATCAAGCAGTACATGAAGGAGCCACCGGTGTTGGTTCCTCCTCAACTGGATAAGCCTTTCAAGTTGTACGTGGCGGCCGATACCCAAACCATTGGATCGGCCCTTATTCAAGAATTTGAAGGGAAGGAGCGGGTAGTAGCATATCTTAGCCGAAAATTACTTGATCCTGAAACCAGGTATTCGGCTGTAGAGAAGCTGTGTCTTTGCGTGTACTACTCGTGTACAAACTTTCGGCACTACCTGTTGAATGCCGAATGCACCGTGTATTCCAAGTTTGATGTGATAAAACATATGTTATCTATGCCAATTTTTAACGGCAGGATTGGCAAGTGGATTTTAGCTTTATCAGAGTTCGAGTTGAAGTTCGAATCGGCAAAGGCCATCAAAGGACAGATCATTGCCGATTTTATAACTGAACATCGCGATCCGTCAATTGATTTGCTTGAGATTACCCCTTGAGCTTTGTTTTTTGATGGATCATCATGTGGTAAAGGTGGGGGAGTAGGGATCCTACTGATTTCGCCCAGAGGTGAGATGTTTGAATTTGCCATCCCTATACAGCCCACAGTCACAAATAACCAGGCTGAATACGAGGAATTACTTCGAGGGCTTCAATACTTGAGAGAAGCAGGGGCCGTTTCAGTTGAAGTTTATGGAGATTCAGAACTGGTGATCAAGCAATTGAACGGCCAATACGAGTGCAAAAGTGAAGCGCTGAGGAGTTACTACGAAGAATGCAGGGAAATCTTGAAGAGCTTCCCGTTGGTAACTCTACAGCATATTCCTAGGGAACATAACAAAGAAGCAAACAGGCTGGCTCAAAGCGCCTCTAGTTACAAAGAGAGTCAAGAAGCGTTTGCTGCGGAAGTGTGTGCACTGGGGGCGGATCTTGCAGAAGATGATTGGAGGAAAGAGATCGTTGATTACTTGAAGGATCCATCCTGAAAAGTCTCTAGGAAGCTCAGGTACAAGGCCATAAAGTTCGTTCTTCTGGATGATAATTTATTTTATAAATCATAAGATGGGGTATTATTACGATGCATGGGTCCAGAAGAAGCCAAGAACATGATGAGCGAAGTGCACGATGGGATATGTGGAGAACACCAATCGGCCTACCGTATGAAGTGGGTTATTAGACAAGCTGGATGCTTTTGGCCGACGATATTAGAGTACTGCTTTGAGTATTACAAGGGATGTCAGGATTGCCAAAGGTTTGGGAATATTCAAAGGGTCCCCGCATCAGCATTGAATCCCATCATTAAGCCATGGCCATTCAGGGGTTGGGGTATAGACTTGATTGGCCAGATTAATCCACCATCTAGCAAGGGGCATAAGTTTGTGCTTTTGGTTATGGATTATTTTACCAAATGGGTCGAGGCGATCCCGCTGAAGAAGGTGACATCATGGTTGACTTTGTTAAGGAGCACATCATCTATCGCTTTGGGATCCCTCAGACGATCACCACTGATCAAGGGGCACAATTCGTGTCACTAGAGTTCAGAGAATTTGCCGAAAGCATGGGGATCAAATTGTTTAACTCTTATCCCTATTATGCCCAAGCTAATGGTCAGGCGGAGGCTTCCAATAAGATCATAATCAAGCTAATACAAAAGAAGATCGACCAGAAGCCAAGGAGGTGGCATTCGGTACTCAGTGAGGCACTGTGGGCTTACCGAATGGCCCCTCACGGAGCTACAAAGACTTCTCCTTATGAATTAGTTTATGCACACCACGCGGTTCTACCTTGGGAAGTGCAATCAGATTCAAGGAGGGTTGTGTTACAGAAAGATTTGAGCTCCAAGGATTACAGTGGCCTAATGATGGACGAGCTGGAGGATTTACATATGATCCGTCTTAGAGCCCTGGAAAACATCGAGAAGAACAAACTGCGGGTTGCCAAGTACTACAACAAGAAGGTAAAAGTAAAGAAATTTGTAGAAGGCGATTTGGTTTGGAAAGCGCTATTGCCGATTGGAACAAAATATAGTGAATTCGGCAAATGGTCTCCTAATTGGGAAGGACCTTTCCGTGTGGTCAGATGCGTCCCTGGTAATGCATACATATTAAAAACTTTGCTAGGAGAAGAATTTTCCGCTGCAATAAATGGAAGATATCTGAAGAAATATTATCCTAGCATTGAGATCGATCGATGATTACACACATCTGACACAGAGATAGCCGGTGCTCAAGAACGAGGCCGCCTTCAAAACAAAAAATCCATAAACAGAAGAAATGGCCAGTGCCTAGATGCATTGCCCTTAGCACAAAAACTACATTACAACTGCTTCTTGCAGGTTTACATCTAACAACCCTGGTGGTCAGATCTTCAAGGAGGTGGGAAGCAGAAGGCGTGGAGAAAGAAGCGAAAGTATGATTCAATCTTTTCTTTGCTTCTTTGCTGCTCCCTCTTCAGCTGTTCCAGGACCACCGTGACAGCAACTTGGAACGCATGGGGGTGACCATGGTTTGCGGCCTCCACCAAGCTGTCCCAGGCCGTCTTCAGGTTGTTGTACCTGTCAGAGACATCTAAAACGGATGAATCGGTGTTAGGGGCAAGAAATCCAAATGCAGGCATAAGGTCAAGAAGAGGTCAGAAGCATTTACCCCCTACTAGTGCCTCCAGAGCCATGCGACGCTCGCGCTCGGCTTGGCAACGGGCGGTGATGTCCCCCGAGGCCGTGCTCCGGGTGCCGAACGCGGCGGCGCGGTTGATGGCCGGTCCTCTCTGTTCGGGTGTGGCATCCTCTCGCTTCGAGGGAGGAATCGGAGGAGATGTACTCGGCACATCTTCGGTCCCGATGATTTCTTCGAGGGGAGCAAATCAAGGCTGGAAGAGGAAAAGAAGAAAACATGAAGCACGAGATCATGTGGAGAACGAGGAATAGATCAAGGAAGAACTCGCCTTCGAATCGTGCGCTTCTTTGGTGAGCTGCTCTCCTGGGGTTGCTTGCCCTTGTCCATGGCCTTGGGGTTTTCTCCTCTAGAGACAGGGGAAGAGATGAGAAATGATGGATGAGTGCGCGAGTGGATTTGCAGGGCATCCCGGCAGGCTATTTTATTGACCGAAGGGGTGCATTGGGAGTGATGACTGGCCAGTACAAACTGTTGGAATACCAAACGGCAGGGTTTTCTCCCGGATGCAAAGGGTTTTTGCTTGAACAGTGTTTGCGGATTGCCGATTCAGGGATCTTCTGTGGATTTTTGCGCCAAGGGGCATCTGTTCGCGTGTATTCGGCTCAAGATAGTTCCCGGATGCGTTCAAAGAGAAAACAAGATTCACGGATGCAAATGTAAAGGGAATCATCACAGAACAAGCACAGAATTCAAAAGTTCTTCATTTATTGCCGATATTTAAATATCCCTAATACAATCTAGTCGAAAAGCCTGTTCAACACAGATTGGGGATGAGTAATTTCGGCAATGGCTTCGCCATGGCCATCAAGGCGCTCCAGGATGAGCTCGATCTCCTCAATGTCCTCTGGCGCGCCGCCCCGGAAGCCGCGCGGCCTGGTGGAGTAGTCGACGTCCGTGTGCGTCGCCATGGCAGCCAGACCCAAGGTGGTTCCCAAGCGAACGCCATGGGTGGCCACCTCGTCGACGCGGTGCTCCACCACGGCAAGGCGCTCCGCCGGCGTGTCGCCACGGGCGTTCACCTTATCGGCCAGCTGCTCCACCGGCGCCCTCAGCTGGTTGAGCTCGGCGTTGCGGGCTGCAAGAAGCAAGAAGAAAGGAGATTAGCATCAAGAGCCGGGTTGGATTAAAGAGCTGATTTCAGGGCCGTACCGTCGATGGTTTCCAGCAGCTGTTTGCGCTGGTCCTCCCATTCCAGCTCGGCTATGCCCGCCTTCTTGGAGATGTCCTCTAGCTCGTGCCGGGCCGTCTCCAGCTCCTCCTTGAAGCGGAGGGCGTCGAGCTCCCCGTACGGCACGGGGGAGTGGCCATCGGTCTCCGAGGAGTCGTCTGGAAGGGGTTGATTGGCCGGCGCAGGAGACGGATTCCACTGAATCAATCTGAAAAGAAGATGATCATCAAAATAAGAAGAAGATCAAAAGTTGAGGCAAAGAAGAGGAATCGACGATCATTGCCTCCGGCGTGCATTGGCGCTGCTCCCCTCTGCCTCGTCGGAGGCGCGGCGGCGGTTGAGGCGACGCACCATGTTGATTTGGGATGTGCACTGTTTGGAAAGAGGAGCAACTGAGATTGGCAAAGATTCGAGAGCTAAAAGGCTTGGTGGAGAGCTAGGGGCACCTACGGTTGCATTTATAGGCCTGGCAAGGTGAATCGTGGCCTCGAGTCGTGGCTTTGGATCGTGGCGCATATCCCAAGCAAATCGGAGGGTGGAAAGGTTTCCTTGGCCAGCCCGCCAGCGGGTCGCTTGGAGTTCTAGGCTGAGTCACATTCAGTTGACCGGTTCGCCTAAGAAGAATCAGAGTGCCATACGGGAGTTGGCGTTTCTTTGCCGAATGGGTCGTTCAGCATTATATTTGAAGGTGCGCAGAAGAAAAGGAAATAAATTGCAAGAAAAATATCACAAGAGCGACCAATTCGGTTATACATCAGTTAGAGCATTCAAATGTTCAAGTGTTTCGCAATCACACCACGAGCATTGGATGTTGCTTGGCGGAAATTGTCCAACAGCTCTTGGCGCTCTTTTGGGCGGCTGGACAAGGTGGTGAGTTCGCATCGCATTGTTCCATCTTGGCTATAGCCGATCTTGCTTCCTCTTGGGTCTTTTCTATCAATCCGGGAAGCTCGGCTATTTTCTTTTTATCGGCCTCTATCTCGGTCGACGGGCTTCTCGGCTCCACTTCTAGAGCGACTTTCTTGGCAACTTTCAGATCACAAGAAGCCTGCAGACTAGCCAATGTATCTTTGTGGCTCTCTGTTTGGGATTGTGCCCCGTTCATGGCTTGTTCAGCATCGGATCTCTTCTTTTCGATAGCCGGGCGGGAGCGCAATTTCCTCAAAGCGTGCCTTATGGGCGCGTAAAGGATGTCCAAGCCGCAGATGGATACCAGAGAAGCACTGATATCCTCGAGAAGTTCTTGGCTGATAGATTCAAGCATCTCCTCGAATTGATCGAGATCCTTGAACTGATCTTGTGCATCTATTTCCAGCCAGGCAACGATTTCTCTAAGCTTTGCTAGCACCTCATCTGACAGAGGCTGGTGCATTTCTTCCATCGCCTCGGCAACTGGATTGTTCCCCGTTGGCAGGCTTGATGATGATGGGGCTTGATCCTAAGAAGCAGTATTGCCGAGTTAGGAGTGCTAAATGCAAAGGTAGCAGAGTTAAGTGCAATTGAGTACCTCATGGCTGATTTCTTGAGCTGGGGCAAGATTTTGAGCAGGGGCAATCACAGGTGAAGAAGGTGTTCCAGGTAAAGCTGAAGCTTCCAAGTTAGAGGGTGTTGATGCAGTCGCTGGTAATTCATGGGCTTCTGGCTGAAGAGGAGTTGGATCCACCTCTGTTGGGATTGTTGTCTCTGCATGACCAACAGGTGATTGTACCCTTGGAGGACTTGATGGCTCCGGCTGGATTGGGAGATTCATCTCTGGAGAATTCATTGCTTCTCCAGAAGGTGATGAAGATGAGATCTCCACTGGGATAGGTAATTCAACCCTTGGTGGACTTGCTTGTTGAGCCACTGGGACATCCACAAGTTGTTCTTCCATTGTCTCTTCTGCAAGTGTCAAATTGAAAGGGTAAATTCCAGTGTTCATCCTTAAGAAAGAACAGTAGAGGTCATACCATTGGATGGGGCATTGGCAGGTTCTGGCACTAAAGGCTGCTGGGCTCTGGTCTGAAAATGCACAAGAGATTATTTGTCATAACTAGAGTAACCTTGTGATCAAGAAAGCAAAAGAGTTTACCTCAACAAGAATTTTCTTGACAGATCTCCTCCTCTTGGCATTTGGAGGGGCAACGAGAGACAAACCTTGCCTCCTGTCAGCAGCAAGGCTAGAGAGGCTGGGGTCTGTTGTAGCAAACCTGGCCATTAACTGAGCCAGAGTTGTGGACTTGAATCCCAGTGCTGAGATTGGGCCTACAGCATTGTAGGTGATATTCCTAGCTCGAGGGGCAGGCACTGTGTTCTGTGAGTAAGAAGATGAAGGTCAGAATCGTGATTAAAAGAGATTATGTCTGAGTCAATGGTTCATCATATTACCTCTGAAGTTGGCTGAAAATCAGGCATCAACTCTGCACAGAACGAATGCACAGGCTCATTGAAGATGTGATCATGGAATTCTTGCCACCAGGAATTGAAGGTGGGATGAGCTACGGTTGTGGGCACAAAAGGCCAGGTGTAGATGGTGGGACTACACACATAATGGAAAACCCTGCTGCTGTGCATAAGCTCTTTGATTCCCTCTCTGGGCTTGAGGAACTCATGCAGGAACAGCCTTGGGGGCATCTGGCCACACCCAAGTTGCCTAGCCATTACATTGGGCTGATAATATTCATAAGTACTAGAGTTCAGCCTTTCTCCATTGAATTCAGCTGGCAGCATGCATGGGCGGATTATGATGTTGAGAATTTCAAAGAATCTCCCATCTTGGCGTTCAGATTCAAAGGAGAAGTCACAGGGGAAAATCAAAGTGTCATTGTCCAGATAAGGAAGCCAGAGAGGATTCGAAAACCTTTGAAGAATAGCTCGAAAAGGCTGGTTGATATCTCGCCGAACAAGAACAGTTGAAGCCGCTTCTCCATAATTCTGGCATCCTCTGGTGGCTTGGGGCTCCCCTTCAGGGTGATTGGATAAGGGGAAGAGCCTGGTGTTCAAATCGACACCAATGATCTAATGCATGTGGAGTTGCAGCCACATTTGAACAAACCACCAAGGACCGTTGACACATGTTATCCTCCGGCTAGTGTACATTTGGGTGACAGTTTGGTGAAGCATATGGTACACACTGCCTAAGAGGAATTTTCCAAGGGGGAGGCGGTTGCCACTGGCCAGATGAGACGCCATTGTGATGTGATTCAGGGTAGGCTCATTGGCTTTACCACAGAAGACAAATCTGCACAGCCACATATTCGAAAAGCCCCGTATTCGATGTCACCAAGGGGATTGTCTTTCATGTGCTTCGAGATGTAATTCTTGTATCCGTTCCCCGGCTTCACCCCTGTTTGCCGAGAAGAATTTTTGAATTCCCAAGGCTGAACAAACCCTGTGATGTCAAGGCCGGTGATCATATACACATCGGCCAGGGTTGGAGACATTGGGCCATGGCCAAAAAGGAAGGCGTTGACGCCGTTTGACCAAAAGTGGCAGGCTACTATCAGGAGGTCTTCATTCTTGGGGGTCTCGGCCACGGATAACTCCAAGCATTGAGCAACGCGGAGGGTATCCCAGTTTTTGGTCAATCCACTCTTGTCTGCAAGAATCCTCCGGTACCAAGTTTTCCAGCCTGCGATTGGAGGTAAAGGCCAGTTCTTCAAAGCGTCTTGCCACCGAGGAGGTGGGGACGAGTGCTTTGAAGGGGATCCTCTCGAGATTCGGCCGCGATGAAATCTTGAGGATCCGAGTTCCCTACAGGACCAAGGTAATAGGATCTCGAATTGGCCCCGGTGCGAATCAGAAGCTCAGTGGAAGGCTCCTGAAGAAAAAGCGGAAGAAGAAATCTCAGGTAAAATTGAAAACCTAAATGCCGAACGAAGCTTACGGGAGAGGAATTTAACTGAGCATCTTGGTTTTGAGCTGCCATTGGGGATTTGAGCTCGGAACAAGGGGATCTAGGGTTTGGATCTAGATGAAGATTCCGGCGGATTGCGAAGAACAGGTGTTGACAGATTTGATTTGAAGTATTCGTGGCTGGAGTCAATTGCGGAACAAAATTACTTTTATCCCGCAATTGAAGGGGCATGTGTTAACACCAAAATTTGGTAAGGAGTCTGACTTGTGGGTCCGGCTCGATGAAGAGTCCGTCTGGTGGAAGGAAGGATCTTTTCGCAGATATTCGGCAAAGAGATCCGTGGTCGGCTATCCGCTCCCGGTTCGGCAAAGGAACAAGAGAGGCCGATTTTGCGGGATTGGACAGTGACGTGGCTCAATCAGGGAGAACGAATAGATGGATGGGCGATCAAGTTTAGAGATAAGTTAGGCAACGAATCCGTTCGAGGATGTACTTGACGGGGGTATAAATATGACCCCCGAATGTATGTAAAAAACGAAATCATTCTTCAATACACACCGGCCTTACGCCAAACCCTAGAGTCCTTTTGTCGTGTCGTCGAGTTCTTCGAGAGGGTTCATCGATCCGTCGACCTCCGTGAGTACCGGCAACCTTGTATCATGTCTAGTATCATGCGGTGGATTTAGATCCGATGCAAGTAGTCTTGTTACCATGCTTCGTGTCATGCGGTAGATTCAAGCTTGGTTCAAGAAGGTTTCTTGTTAGGTCATGAGCCATGCGGTAGGCTAAGATCTAGCTTGAAGCTAGTTATCGGCTCTATTGGATTTTGGCAAGATCTAATAGATTCATTAAGTTACCCCGTGTTGCTTTGAGTTCTTACTTTATGTTTAAATTCATGTAACACACTTTTGCCCAATCTAGATAGATTTGGATCGGCTTTATCCTTTTGTGATCCTTGTACGGGTCGAGTTCGTATTTTAACACGTGGATCTTGTGCTTTCCGATAGCCGAAACCGAATCGATCTAGGTTGTTACGTGTTGCGGGTTCAAGCTGGCCAATGTTGTTATAAATCTTGAAAGAACCGGGTATCATGCGGTAGATGCAGGTTTTTGGGTTGCTTTGGAGCTAGTCATCCGGTGGATTAGATCTTAAATCAATCTGATAGATTTATTCGCTTGGTAATGTTTGTTCCTTCTTCATGGACCCCGAATCGGCTGTTCAGCCGTATTCGGTTATGTTTCTTCACGAGTAGAACACGTGCGTTATTTATGCTTTAAATGATGTATGCTTTTAGCTTTCCATATTTAGATTGTATCATGCGGTGGATAGATCTATTTGTGGAAAGTGGTACGGTCTTCATGCAAGTTGTATCATGCGGTGGATAGATTTGTTTGATATCGTACCCGACGGGTTTTAAAGTACCTAGACATGCGGTAGACTAGTGCTTTGGATCTATGCATGCTTGTTTATTACATGATTATGTCCGTGCTTTACTTTTTTCATTTATTTAATGCTAATCTTCATGGGGATCGGTCATGGCCTCGTGCATGTGCATCTTTGTTCAAACAAAGACCGATCGGCTCGTCATGCTTACGTCATCCATTCGGCAATGTTACTTTTTTCCTTTTACAAGTTCCCGAATGGTTTCGGTTTATTATTGCGATAGCTCTTCATAGCTATGTGTCATTCCATCTGGCTTCTTAGCCGTAAATATGGAACTGTCTGGTACCACCCGGCAAGTTCCAAGCTTTGGTATTTAACTCTTTTATCTTTTGTTAATTTTCAGGAAAAATTGATTGGCACGTCTCGTGACTCTTTGCGCGTGTGAAGCCAGCTTGTTCAGCTTGCTGTGTGTTTGGCGCCAGGTGCACTTTTTGCGTCAACAGAAACGACTTCCATGGAATGAGTACTAGTTGTCGCAATGTGTGTATGTGGAGTGCCCATCTGTGGAGTTGTGAACGAGTAGTAGTACTCGGCAGTAGACCCGTGGAGGGAGACACAATAAATGAGTTAATCGAGAATCAAACTTTATTACTGAAGGGGTACACTTGGATGGCCAGGGCCGTTTACTAGTATAGTCGCCAAGACCCGGAGGCCGCCTATGGCTAGAGTGGTGCTAGGGCGCGTGGCCGCTTACAGATGTAGATCCGTTAATAGCCGTACAGACTGGATCTAGAAGTACATGGTCTCCTGATAGACCACTGCTAGAGTCCTTGACGCCATGAGCAGCCCGAGATCCATTGGTAGCCATTTGCACTGGATCTTGGAATAGAGTAGTCCGGAGACTAGCGCCTGGACCCAGAGGCCGCTTACAACAAAGGGCTCAGGAGTAGTCGTGTAGACTTGAGCCCCAGAATAGTTGAGGGACTATGCGTAGAATCGACAGAACTGGTCGACGTTCCACGAGTTGCTGATGTCGTCGCCTTCAAGTGTCTGGAGGCGATACGAGCCTAGTCCGGTCACCCCTGCGACTGTGAACGGACCTTCCCATGGAGAGCTGAGCTTGTGTACTCCTTCCGGGTTCTGGATGCGGCGGAGGACTAGATTGCCAACATTTAAGGAGCGTTCCTTGATGTTGTGATCATGGTTGAGTCGGATACCCTCGAGGTACCTTGCTGATTGGACGAGGGCAACACAGCGAGCTTCTTCGAGTCCGTCGATGTCAACTCCTGCTGTTTTCACATATGTCCTCGTCGTATTTCTCTACTGCCGGCGAATCCCACATGACGTCGGCAGGTAGAATAGCTTTGGAGCCGTAGACCAGGAAATAGGGTGACTGTCCCGTCGGCTTGGTGGGTTGAGTACGCAGCCCCCAGAGTGCATTGGGTAGTTCCTTGATCTACTTGCCTCCTTTTGTGTTGGCAGCATCATGTAGTCGCTTCTTGAGAGCGTCGAGTACCATCCCATTGGCACGCTCGACTTGTCCGTTGGCCCGTGGATGGGCGACTGAGACGTACCGGACATCGATCCCGCTATTCTCGCAGTACTCCCAGAACTGGTGATTGTTGAAGTTGGAGCCCAGGTCTGTGATGATGCGATGGGGTAGTCTGTAGCGGTGCACGAGTTCATCCAGAAAGTCGAGTACCCTGTCGGCCTTGGGGCAGGTGACCGGCTTGACATCGATCCACTTGGTGAACTTGTCGATGGCCACCAAAACTTTATTGAATCCTCCTGGCGCAGTCGGAAGAGGCCCAATCATGTCGAGCCCCCAGCAGGCGAAAGGCCAGGTTGGTGGTATGGTGACTAGCTTGTAGGCCGGGACGTGCTGTTGCTTAGCGAAGTATTGGAACCCTTAGGACCTTCTGATGAGTTCCTCAGCATCGCCGAGGGCTGTGGGCCAGTAGAAAGCTCGTCGGAAGGCTTTGCTAGCCAGCGTGCGTGAGGATGCATGATTGCCGTAGACACCTTTGTGGATTTCCTCCAAAATGTCCTTGCCTTATTCTCGGGGAACACACTTCATGAGTACTCCAGAAGTGGCGCCCCACCTGTAGAGCTTGTCCCCGACTAGGACGTTGGACTTGGCCTGGCGGATGAGTTGCTCGGCCAAATTCTTGTCTGTGGGGACCTTCTGCTCGCGGATGTAGTCGATGAAGGGTTGTTGCCAGTCCACGTCTATCATCATGACCTCGTGACTAGCTGGCAGAGGTGCTGGGTCAGTGGTCGTGGGCGCCGGCTCCGGGATGGATGGCGCGTGAAGTTCATGGATGAAGACACCCGCTGGTACTTGAGCGCGAGTAGAACAAAGCTTCGACAGGACGTCCGCTGCAACATTGTTGTCGCGGACGACGTGATGGAACTCGAGACCGTAGAATTTGTTCTCGAGCTTGCGGACTTTTAGGCTGTAGGCGTCCATGTTCTCCTTGTTGCGGTCCTGTCGGTGTTTTAGACCGGCAAACCTACCAATGGGGTACCTGAGGTAGTAGATTGTGCGGTGGGGATCGTGATCGGGAGACCAAGAACTCGAAGGTATGCGCAAGGACACAGGACACAAGATTTATACAGGTTCGGGTTGCCAAGGTGGCGAACCCTACCTCCTGTTCGGACATCAAGTATGGCGCCCTGCGCTTGGTGTTGGTTGAGATCAGGTGCCCGGCTAGGTACCTGGCCCTCCTTTATATAGTCTAGGGGCGGGTTCCTAGTTGGTTACAAGGCAGAAGTCCTAGTAGGATTACACAGAACGAGTACTAGTAGGATTACAGGGGAATTCTAGTAGGAGTCCGTCTTCATGCTTCCTCGTATGGGTAACTGGGGAGCATGCCCGACAAGCCCCCAAGAACATTGTAGTCGAGAGTAGTAGTTCGAGTAGTCTAGAAGCCTCTGCGAGTAGTTCTTGAGCGTCCTCGAGTACTGCTTGGAGAAGTCTTCAATAGTACTTGAACTGCCACGAGGCTGGAAGGTGGTCCAGCTCATCTGTCTTGAAGTCGAGATTATATGGAAGTGCGGTTGCAAAATCGCACTCCATATGGAGTAGCCCCCGAGTCTTAGGTTGAGTTGGAGACTGTAGCTGAGGGTCAATCTTGATTCTTAATCTTTTGTCTTGAAAAAATTGAATGATGGGTGTAGCATAGCAGCCCCCGAGCCTTGAAATAATTAGGTAATCAGTCCAAGGGTCTGTAGTGTTCGCGAAAGCCATCATCCGAGTACTCTTGTAGCGCGTAGCCCTCGAGATAAGAGGGCCATATGAGCCACGATGAGTAGTTGTTGGTGCGGAGCCCCCGAGCTTGAGAGCTAGCAAAGCCTGCTGAAGTTATCCTCGAGTAGTAATTGTTGTGCAGCCCCCGAGCTTGAGGGATTCGGAGTAGTAATTTAGCATCGAGTCGTGTAGCTTGAAAAGTAGCCATGCCGTCAGAGTGGACTTTAGATGCGACCAAAGTCGACTTTAGATGCCGGCAGTGTGGACTTTAGAATGCGACTTAAAAACCGAAGTCGACTTTGTGCCGCACGGAGCGGACTTTGAGATGTCACTTGAAAACCGAAGTCGACTTTAGGATGCCATGTGGAGCGGACTTTGATATGCGACTTGAAAACCGAAGTCGACTTTAGATTGCCGCGTAGAGCAGACTTTGAGATGCGACTACAGTAGTCGACTTTGTGCCACACTAGGTGGACTTAAGATGCAAAAAACGAAAAGTACTTTCTGTCGGTGCGGAATATGGTCCCGACACTAACCAGTAGATAACGCCTAGGTCTATCCCTCAATGGTCGATGCCAAGCAACAAATGACACAAGGTTTTATCCTGGTTCCGGCCGAGGGGGCCGTACGTCCGCGCGCGGGCGTGCTCGTGGCACTATATTGCTCGGCACCGGGGGTGCTTGTAGTGGGGCAAGTACAAGCAAGGCGGGAGAGGAAGCGTGGCTTCCAAGTCCCTGTGAGAGTGGTCGGAGATGTTGTGGGAGAATAAGGGAGTGAGTGCACGGAGAGTTGTGTTCGACTGTGCTCGCTCCTCTGAACCTTGTCCCCCTCCGCGGCTGGGGGCTCGCCTCCCCTTTTATAGGCCAAGGGGGCGGCGAGTTACATGCACGCCGCGCTGCCTAGCTACGTGAGGGAGCACGTCGCGCTACGGTGTAGAGTGGGCGGCCGTCCGGACGATCTTCGCTGCGATCCGGCCATGATGGCCTACCTCGTACCCGAACAGTGGCGGTTCGAGGGTAGGAGGCGGCGGATGGCGATGGCGTCCTCCGATAGGCTTCGAGGGAGGTGGCCGATGATGGCCGGCACGGGGTACGGGGGCGGGGCGGAACGGCGTTCCTTCCCAATGAGCTCTGCGGTAGTGGAGTGGTTGCTGCAAGGTGCCGGCGTGCGCTCGCGGTGTCGGGCGTGCGCCTGCATGCGTGGGTACGGCGGCCGCGCCGTTACAGTGGCCGGGATGGCCATCCACCGGCCTAGCGCCCCTTACCTAACCTGCAGGGTCACGGGAAAGTGGAATCGAGGGTGCGCCCGGCCCCTTTTCGAGGGTCGGGCGCGTTAGCCGTACAGTAGTGGGCGCACGGTGTCACGGGACTGACACCGGCCGTACCGCACAGTCCATCCCACGCGGGCGGGGATGGGCTCCTCCCCCGGGGAGTTGGTGCGGCGGCACCGGGGCGTGAGCCCCGGCGCATGATGGCGCCGTCCGTGGCGTCGTGGCGTTAAATGCCTAAGTACGGGGCCGGCGCACGCGTGCGGGGCGCCCGTGAGCGTGGCGGGCCCCGCCCGAGGGCGGAGTGGACCCTCGAGCGAGACGGGACTCGCTCGAGGGGGAGCGTGCCCTCGAGCGGGGCGGGACCGCTCGAGGGAAGGGTCGCCCCTCGAACGGGGCGGAGTCCGTTCGAGGAGGGGGTTGCCCCTCGAACGGGGCGGAGCCCGCTCGAGGAGGGAGCGTGCCCTCGGGCGAGGCGGAGCCCGCTCGAGGGTCTTCCGCACGGGCCGTCTTGGTGGGCCTCCGGAGTCCTGCCGCATGGGCCATGTCCTGCATGGTTAGTTTCCTGCATGGTTAGGCTTAGCGTATTTCGATGCAGGGATTTAAGTGAGGGTTCCCCCATTGTTTAAGGGGGCCCCTAGGGCGGTCCCCCGACGGTAGCCCCCGAGCATCCGCGGGTTTGCCATTGAGGCTCCCGCGGTGCCGGAACCTACTGATAGGACGTTCTTCCCTCCTTGTTTGCGAATGCTTTCCGTGGGGCCGCGTCGCCGGACCCGCGGGTCTAGCTCCGAAGCCCCGCGGAGGTGTGGACTCTCCCCGGCAGGGGTTAACCGCGAGCACTTCGGTCAGAAAGGCGTGGCACATATGCCAACCGGCATCGGCGGTATTTTAGCCGGCATCGGGGGTGCACGCTCCCCCCCGTCACCGTCTCCCGGCGGGTGCAATTTCAAGGAGGTGTAGCCGTGCGTCAAGCCCCCGAGCCTTGGCCTCGTTCGAGGCGATCGGGTCGAGCCCGACGACTTGTTTTTTAACGCGCCCTCGCCGTCCCTCCGCGGGACGGAGGGTGAGGTTTCCACGACTCCCATCGAGCGGGTCGCGAATCGCGGATTCCTCATCGAGCCGCTAGCGGGTGGTTCAAGTGGACGTCCATGCCCCGTTCGATAAGGGTAGGGCCGCGCGGTCCGAGACACGTCCATGGAAGCGCTTGCGTGGGTTTGCTAGGTGGGGCTCGGTCCCGTTCGCTAGGGACCGAGGGCGCGGAAGCTCTCCCTCGGTGGGATCCCCCCCGCTAGCCGCCCTCGCCGGCTCTCGAACACGACACGTGGGGCACCCTCGAGCCGACGGGCTCGGGGAACGGCTCGAATGCGCGTGCCCTCGTCGTCCCTAACTCGTGATCCGGGGCGCCCGTTCGAACCCGTCGAGGGTCGGGCTTCGAACCTCCCGATCGGTAAGGCCGTGCGGGGCCGTGCATGGACGGCCCCGTCTTTTCGCGTTTGCGGCCGTCGAGGGTCCGGGCGTGCCCGGCCCTCGAGGTGCTTGTTGGCAGCACGGCGCGGTATGAGTGCTTTCGGTGTCGCTCTATTTCAAGCGTGACCTGGGCGATCCTCTTACGCGCGTGCCTTCTTTTAGAGGGTTGACATTGTCTCGAGTTGAGGGTCATGCCGCTCGAGGGTTCTACGTGGCATGGGTGCCCGCGGTTGCCTACTCTACGTCGAGCAGGTCCCGGGCGACCCTCTCACGCTGACATCCCATCGAGGGTCGCCTTTGTCTCGAGTTGAGGGTCATGCCGCTCGAGGGTTCTACGTGGCATGGGTGCCCGCGCGTTGCACCGCTCTACGTCGAGCGAGGGTCCCGGCGACCTTCTCACGCTGACATCCCATCGAGGGTCGCCTTTGTCTCGAGTTGAGGGTCATGCCGCTCGAGGGTTCTACGTGGCATGGGTGCCCGCGGTTGCCTGCTCTACGTCGAGCAGGTCCCGGGCGACCTTCTCACGCTGACATCCCATCGAGGGTCGCCTTTGTTTCGAGCCGAGGGTTCGCCTCGCTCGAGGCCTCTCCTTGCTTGGCAAGGGGCCCGGGCATTTAATTGCCTTGCGGTCGTGGCCGCGGTTTTGCAGCGCGGGCGCGCCTTTTTAGGCGTTGCGACCGCGCGCGCGCGTAGTGGGCGGCGTGGCCGGCGGACGTGACGGTTTTGCCTCGGTCGCTGCCGGTCTTGCCGTAATGATGACCCGCCTGCAGTGTTAGAGTCGCTGCGGTCGTGGTGGGGCCCGCCCATCGACGCGATGGAAAGATTCCTGCAGTTAATGCTGGCGGGGCGTCCGCTCCGGAGAGCTCGCCCGTTGCCTATAAAACTGCGGGGAGAAGTGGACGGCGGTTTTTTACCTTAGCACCTTACCACTTTCAGTCCCCCGTCCTTTCGCCTTCGCCTCGCTCTCGCCACCGCGCGGTCTCGCCGTTAGAGCTCTTTTCACGTTTCCTTGTCCTCCGCCTTCGCGTTCCTTCGTCCCCTTCATGGCGCCACCTCAGCTTCCCGTTAGGATCCTGGAGCCGTACGCCTGGGAGAAGTCGACGGTGACCCGGCTCGCGCTTGGCGAGCTGGTCGCCGCCGGCCAACTGTCGGCTAACGAAGAAGGGCGCCCGGCAGAGTGGATCGTGCCACCGGCGGCGCACCACGAGCCCAACCCGCCGGAGGGCTACGTGGTGAGCTTCCTCCGCTACCACGAGCGCGGCTTCAACGTGCCGGCGAGCACCTTCATGCGGGCGATGTGCTACCACTACGGGGTGGAGCTGCACAACTTCGCCCCCAACGCGATCTCGCAGGCGGCCACGTTCGTGGGCGTCTGCGAAGGGTATCTGGGGATCCCAGTCAACTGGGACCTCTGGGTTCACCTATTCCGCGGGGAGCTCATCACGCAGCCCCCACGTCGGAGCCGAGGACCCGCCGCGCGGTGCGCGCCGGCGGGATGTCGCCGGCCTGCGCGGGGGCGGCCTCAAGGATTTCTACATCCCCTGCACCATGACGACGAACAACGCCGGCTGGGAGCGGGGATGGTTCTACCTGCGTAACGCCGAGCCCGGCCTTCCTCCTTACACCGGCCGGGTGTTCAAGAAGAGGCCGGACTCCTGGGGCTACGGGGTATCTACGGCCCAGCATCGGGCGCGGCAAGAGTCCGTCCTCGCCGCCCTGCAGCAGCTGGCGAAGCTCGGGCTCAACGCGATGAGCGTCCTCGCCTTCCTCCACCATCGGCGGGTCGTGCCTCTGATGCAGAGGCCCCTCTGCATCTTCGAGATGACGGAGGCGGCCAACCCCCGTCGACTCGGCGAGGTCGCGGATGCTCCCGACGCCGCCGGAGCGGCCGTACGCGCCTCACCCGGCGCGGAGCGCCGTCGACACCGGACGCCGCCACCTGCGGGTCGGACCCCGTGGGACATCGAGATGCTCCCTACGGGCCCGCGGGTGAGTTGGGTTCCTGATTTTGTTTCAGTCCTTGGTCTTGCTTTTGTTTTCTGACGCGCCATTGTCGCTCTTGTGCGCAGCTGGTCCGCCAAGTCCGTTCCACCCACCCTCGACTCCCGTGCGCTCGGCCGGGCGGCGCAGCGGGAGCGGCGGGGAGCGGGCGCGCGCGCAAGAGGGAGCACGCCGGGCGTCGCCAAGCGCGCCGCGACCAACGGTCCGCGGAGTACCGGCGGCGCGAGGAGCTGGGGCTCTCCTCCCCGACGTCGAGGAGCCCTCGTCCTCGGAGCAGGACGAGGAGGAGGAGTCTGAGGGGGAGGGCCCCTCAGACAGGTGGCAGCCTGCGCCCCCGTCGCCGAACCGGCGCCGGCGTCGGGGGTGGCCTCGCCGGGGCGGGCGCACCGGCGCCCGCCGCCGTGCAATCATCATCGGGGGCGGCACGCGCCGCGGAGGTGCCGGTGCGTGCCACGGGGGCACGCGCGGCGCACGCGCCGCGCGCGCGCGTCGAGCATGCCCGCGCGCGCGGAGGGAGCGCGTCCGCGCGCGCGGCGTCGGCATCAAGGGGCGCGCGCGGGCGTGCCCGCGCGCGGGGCGAGCGTGCCCCCGCGCGTGGTGGCGTCATCGGGGGGTGCGGCATCGGGCGCGCCCGCGAGCCGGGGCGGGCGTGCCCGTGCGTGCGGCGGCGCGCGTCGGAGGCGCCGCGGCGGGCGCGGCCGCTGCGCCGGCCTCGTCCGCAGAGGCCTCGAGGAAAAGGAAGCGGGCCTTTTCCTCCGCGAGGTAAGGAGCCTGTCTTCCTTCGTTTGGTTTTAGTTTGCTGGTGATTAGATGTTCTAACGCTCCGTTCGTGTCTGCGCAGGGCGGTGCCAACCGTTCCTCCTCTTGCACCGGCCAAGGTGCTGAGGACGGACGCGTCGATCCCCACCCGGCGGCGTTCGTCGAGGGGGTCGCGCCCGGGGACAAGCGCGGTGGCAGGCACGAGTTCGCAAGGCCCCGGCCGGGGACCTCGAGGCCCCGGCCGGCGGATCGGCCCGCCGCGGCGCGGCCGCAGGTCGCCGGGGGCGGCCGGCGCCGGTCGCCACGGAGGCACGGGCGCGCGGCGGCGGCCACGGAGGAGGTGCGGCGCGCGGTGGCGACCACCGCGGAGGAGGTGGAGCGGGCGCAACTTGCGGGAGCGCCCGCGGATGCGGCGGCACGGCCGGAGGCGGCGGCCACGGCGCCACAACGGCGCCCGTGGCCGCGGAGGCGCAGGTGGAGGTGCCGGCGGAGGCGGCGCAAGCGGCTCCGCCCGCCGGCGGTCTACAGGCGGAGGTGGTGGAGCTCTCGGATGACTCCCCGCCGCCTGGGTGGAACCAGTGGGCGAGCTGGCCCACGAACTCCCCCGAGCCCCTGGAGGGGACCCTCGTGAGGCGGCGCGAGGGTCACGTGGTAGTGGGGGGCCGAGGGCACGGTGCCGAGGCCTCGTCCTCCCACGCCGCCGCCCCGCCCCGGTGGAGGGGGGCCGTGGAGGATCCCCCCCGCGTTCGCCGACGCCGGGGGGGGAGCAGGAGCTCCGGGGTGAGCTCCGGAGCCACGGCGCCACGCTCAACCGCGCGTTGAACGAGGCGCTGCGGGTCCACGGCGGCCCGGCCTGGCTCGTCTTCCAGGTGAGCCACGGTTGCTCATCTCTCTTCCTTTTTCGTTTTCGTGTGCTGCATTCAAGCCTTGGCACTTACGAGATTCGATGTGTGGATGCCAGGAGCTCGAGCGCCGCGCTCATGAAAAGTACGACGCGTTCGACCAGGTGAACGCCGAGGCCCGCCAGCTCCGGGAGCAGTGCAGCGCTTTCGACGCGCTCGCGGACGCTCTCAGGACGCCAGACAGCTGGCTGGTGTACCGGGCGATGGCGTGGTGCGACGTGCTCCCCGAGAGCTCGAGGCAGGACACGGCGCATCGCTCGAGCCTCGAGCGGATCCGCGCAGCCCTCGTCGATCGCGACGAGGCGCTGTGGAACGCGCACGAGGACCTGGACAAGACGCGGACGCCGGCCGCCAACCGGGAGGCGGAGGTGGCCACCGCTCGCGCCGAAACCCGGGGCTCCGCTCGTCGCTCGAGGGGGCGCAGGCGCGGCGGCGCCGGGGCGAGGAGCGAGCGCGCGGGTTGGAGCAACGCGCCAAGGAGGCCGACGACCGAGGGCCGCCCCTCGACGCCAAGGCCGCGGCCCTCGTCGCCGGCGAGGAGCGGCTCCGGCGAGAGCGCATCGCCCGCCGTGGGGGCCGAGGGGCGGCTCCGGCGAGGAGCGAGGCCCGCCCTTGCGGCGCCGAGCGGCGCCGGGAGCGGGAGCGCGTTGCTCGCGAAGCAGCGGAGAAGTCGCTGGAGGAGCGGAACGCCGCATTCTCCAAGGTTGAGGACGAGGCGCTCGCGCTCAGCATCAGCAACGCCAGCCAGGAGCTGGCTCTCCGCGAGCAAGGTGAGACCGTCCAGCGCCTCGAGTTGGCGCTCGAGTCCGCGCGTCGCGACCTCGATTTGGAGAGGAAGCAAGTCGAGGGTGAGTCACTTTCTGACTCTGTTTATTGGTTTTCTGCTTTAGAGGGTTCGCTTCTCCCTTTCTGATCTCTTGTCGTCTTGTTGATTCCAGGCTTGCGCACAGCCTTGGGGCACGCTGCTGGGCGGGCCGAGGCCCTGCAGGCTTCCTACGACTCCTCTGAGCAGAGGCTGCGCAGAGCTGCGTGACGCGGCCCTCGGGACTTGCCGCGTCGTCGAGGAAGGCGAGGCCCGGGCCGGCGCTCGGCCGGCCGGCCGCTCGCGCGACCTCGGCGGCCACGTCACGGAGCGGATGCGCCGGGCGTTGCACCTAGGCGTCCGCAAGGCCCTCGGAGTGGTGCGATCCCACTACGAGGTCAACCTCGAGGCGCTGGCGGAGGGCTACATCGTGCCCGAGGGCGTTGAGGACGAGGTGGCCATGGAGGCGCGCGGACGCGCTTGCCGCCGACGCCGCCGGGTCGCTCGCCGAGGCCTTCGAAGAATTCCTCTTCCCGGACGCCGCCGATGCTGCCGCTCCACCCGCCTGAAAGCATCTGGGCGCTAGGCCCGTTTTTTGTTTATGTGTATCAGAATTCTGGCCTCGTGGCCTTTTGTAAATAAACAAATCGTTTCATGAACATGGGCAGTTGCTGTAAATGAAATTGTTTGCTTATTACGCTTTTTTGTTTCTCCCTCTTCCTGAGTAGATTCTAGTTAGGGGAGTTCGTTTTTCGCAGGGGGCCCGCTGGGCTGGAGGCGAGAGAGACGGGCCATAGCCACGCGGCGTAGGCTGTCTCTGGCTCGCACGCTCCTTCCGCTGTGCCGCCTGCGCCCTGTTCGAATCATGGCTCAAGGTTGAAGTAGGAAACAAACTTAGCGCGTGTTGTTACGTTTTTTGCGCGAAAAAATGGGACCATTTGGGGGGGTGCCCCCCCCGCAGTAGCCCCCGAGGGTAACTTGGGTTTCAGGGGAAAGCCGAGTTGCCCTTTTATTAGACTTGGAGTATTTACATAGGTGACACCAACTGGGGTGTTGGCCATGCGCTTTTACAACAGGAAATACTTGGAAATCCTAGCTAAGGGTAGAAGCGACGTAGCTGTTGGATGTTCCAGGCGTTGGTGAGTTCTTCGCCGTCCTCGTTGGCCAGCTTGTACGTGCCCGGCTTGAGCACCTTCACCACGACGTAGGGTCCCTCCCATGGGGGCGATAGCTTGTGGCGCCCTCGGTTGTCTTGGCGTAGCCTTAGGACCAAGTCCCCCTCGCTGAAATCCCTCCGACGTATCTTGCGTGCTTGGTAGCGTCGTAGGGACTGTTGATACCTTGCGGAGTGCATCAACGCCACGAGGCGTACTTCGTCTAGCTGGTCCAGTGAGTCCTCGCGGGCTCGCTGGTTAGCCTCTTCGTCGTAGCCTTGAATCTGGGCGACCCATATTCCGGGTCCGTGGGGAGGACGGCCTCCGCGCCATGGACTAGGAAAAACGGGGTGAACCCGGTGGCTCGCTTGGGGTAGTCCTTAGGCTCCACACGACCGCCTGGTAGTTCTTGGAGCCATTTTCGGCCGGATTTGTTGAGCTGGTCGAAAATTCTGGGCTTGAGGCCTTGTAGAATCATGCCGTTGGCACGCTCCACTTGGCCGTTGGTCTGTGGGTGCGCCACGCCTGCCCAATCCACGCGGATGTGGAACTTGTCGCGAACTCCAAGAACTTCCGGCCGTGAACTCGGGACCCGTTGTCCGTGATGATGGAGTTTGGCACTCCAAAGCGGTAGACGATGTCGGTGAAGAACGTGACCGCCTGCTCAGCCCTCAAATTCGTGATGGGGCGCACCTCCACCCACTTGGAGAACTTGTCGATCGCGACAAGCAGGTGGGTGAAGCCCCCGGGCGCCTTCCGCAGGGGCCCGACGATGTCCAATCCCCACACAGCGAACGGCCATGTGACGGGGATCGTTTGCAGAGCGTGAGCGGGCAAGTTGGTCTTGCGGGCGTAGAACTGGCACCCTTCGCAAGTGCGCACGATTTCGCTGGCGTCCGCGACCGCGGTAGGCCAATAGAAGCCCTGGCGGAACGCGTTGCCAACGAGGGTGCGTGGCGTGGTGTGGTGGTCACAGATCCCCGCGTGGATGTCCCGTAGGAGCTCGCGCCCCTCGGGGATGGGTATATGAAGGACCGATACGGCGAACCAGAGAGGGGGGGAGTGAATGGGAGCCGATAAAAATTATTCTCGATGGAGATGAGAACTCCAACAAGATGAACGCGGCTTCCAACACACGTCTCCGACTCACTACCCAAGTTGGCCAAGCCCACGTAGCCACTGGAGTGCCACTGGACCTAGGAACCAAAACACACAGCCTTCCGACTCGAGAACGCAGCGGAACAACAAACCCCGAGTCTACAGACCAACACCGGTCAGACCGGTGAGCACCACCGGTCAGACCGGTCCCTGCTGGTGAACCTGAGCAACTTCCACTAAGTGGCTCTACACCGGTCAGACCGGTGAGACGCACCGGTCAGACCGATGGCAGCCAGAAAGCCCCCAAGGCACCAAACGAGCCAACCGACCACCAAACGAACCCAAACTCGAAACAGCGGCACCACGGGACAACAAAGAACACACCAAGACGCTCACCCGAGCGAAAACCCACAAGGGCTCGCACCGGTCGACCGGTCAAGAGCACCGGTCGGACCGGTGTAGCTCGGGCGGCTCGGGATGAACAAGACCCGCGGGTCAACTCCCCCAAATCCAAATCTCGATCTCCCGAATTGCTCCACGGACTTGAACAAGACTTTGGGGATATCAGGAGCACCTCATGAGGAGTCCATAGCCAAATTTAATCCCACCAAATCTCGTCCAAAAAGGAGGAATCGAAGAAATCCCGCCGAAAGCACTTCCAACCCAAGAACTCAAGAAACCCCAAATTCGAGCAACTTTTCTCACGGATTTGGGAGGGGGATCACAGCCCAAAGAACCACGAAGGGTTCCCACAAATTTCCCCCACCGAATCACCAAGAGAAAAGCCCCAAAAACACTCCAAAGAAATCACCGGAAGAGGGCTCCGAAAATCACCACCAAAAACAACCGGGGAAAACACATCCAAACCTTGAGGAATCACACCGAATCATCTATACATGAAACAAGGATTCGTACAAGGTCTAGCAAGCCGCCCGATCATCCATCCCTCTCTACAAGATCTCTCCGTGAAGCTCTCTTGCTAGTCCTAAGGAAAACCTAGAGAAAATAGGTAGAAAATAGGAAAACTAATGAGCTAGGGTTCCAAGAGTTGGCTGCCAACCTCTCACCTCTTGGGTTATAAAGGCGGCAACCGAATGTCTAAAATGCCCCTCTCTACTAACTAGGGATACAAGCCCCTCAAGGGCGGATTTGGAATTCTTGATGTCTTCACCATCGGACGGATGCCCGGCGACCGCACCTCGCGTAGCCTCGACGCAAGCCATGCGATCCCGACGCGTGTCCTCCGCTTCGAAGATTCCGGACCGCGTCGTCGCACACCGGTCGGACCGGTGCTCCTCACGGCCGACCGGTGCTCCTCACCGGTCGAGCCGGTCCCCACCGGCCGGACCGGCCGGACCCACCGGTCGGGCCGGCCCGTGCCGCTTTGCGCACCTCCGTCTTCGGTTCTCCGGTCTTGGCTTTGTGGATCAACCAAGGAACCCAGTGGTTTTCTGGTGAACCACCGGAAACCCCGCGAACTCGGTGTAGCCTCCGCCAATCTCCACTCATGACTTGGCTCCCACGTAGTCCCGGCTCAACCTTGGTTTTGAGGCTCAACCAAGAAACCGTCCACGACTTCATCTTGCTTTGTTCATGCCACCATGCGGCCCGCACTTGACCCCGCTGGCCACCGGGTCCCTCGAACGAAGCCTACTTGTCTTCTCCACACCCGGAGGCCTCACCGCGACGACCTTTCGCGCTTGTTCTTCACCTGCACCAACACGAGTCAAGCCGCAACCTGCACCTGCAATACTTAGCCAAGAATCAGTCCACACAACGTTGTCAATCACTCATCACACAAGGAAGCGACCATCCACCGGTCCTCGAACCACACATGGTCCTCAATCTCCCCCTTGATGAGTGCATTGACAACACCCACACGGAAGTAACAAGAGAGAAAAGAAAAAGAAAAGAAACGAACAAAAAGAAACTCCAACAAGCGATCGAAAGCCAAACAAAGGCAAAGAGCAAGATCACTTGAAGAAGACAAGTCTCGGACCCCTTAGGCAAGGGCAACGGCTCGACACATCCGAGACAAAGCAAAGCTCAAGCAAAGAGCACAAACCACCGAAACAAAGCTCGAAAACTCTCAAAGAGCTCCCCTGCACACATGCAAACTCCCCCTGAACCAATGCAACTCCCCCCGGACGAATGCATGCAAGAAACCACATGAAACGGGGCGTACCGCAAAGCAACTTCACCACACCGGTCGACCGGTCATCACCACCGGTCAGACCGGTGCCTAACATATGTACAGGACCAGCACTCACACCGGTCAGACCGGTGCTCTTCACCGGTCAGACCGGTGTACAACAGAGCCCAGAAATGGCTCGAAACCACCTGAAAACCTTCTAAATGCATCCATTAAGCCATTTCAAGCTCAAACTTCTCCCCCTTGTTGGCAATGCATGAATCAAGCCAAAAATGCAAAACTTTCAACCTAGAGCTTCTCAAATAGACAAAATTCAACAAAGAATGCTACACATGTCCAAAAGAGCAAGTTAGGTACTCTACGGCTTCGTATCGATCTCAACTACATGATCACCAAGTTTCACAACCATTGGACGAAGCTAAGATGGATTTTGGCAATTTTGCGAAAAACTCGCCTCTCATGAGCAAAGTCCTAAACATGATCAAAGCATATCAAAATGGCAAAGCCACACAAACTTCATGCTAGGACAGCCATTCTAACCATAAGACCATCACAAACACCCACAAGCACCTCATGTCATGTCAAAGCCACCGAGCCATGTGCCTACTTCTATTTATGAGACTTCTCATTGGTAGGCATCATGCAACGGTTTAGCACCCAAAGCAAATTAAATTCAGCACATATGACATGGGAGCATATTTTCCAAGCATTTTTCATTTCATTTTCAGATTTGTAAATGGTACATGAAATGTCTTTGCGACAAAAAGGAACTTATGCTCCTCCACAAGATAAGTCAAGAGGGCTAAACATTCATGATGGCAAATGAGCCTTTGGCCCCATATGATCAATAAACTAGCTATCCAACCACAAATTAAGCATAGCAAGGCCACAAAAACATGTCAAGAGCATGTAAAAGCATTTACACATGAGAGAGCATACATGTGACATTTTTCAAAAGCATAGCTATCAACCATGGATTATTCATCAAGATCATCAAGAGCTAAGCCAAACTAACCGTAGCATACCAAACAAGCTCACAAAGACATATATCTCATTTCATGGTGAACAATGTATATGAGAGAAGCTTTTCCTAACCAATGCATATGATACAAAATGCATGCAATCTAAGATACAAGGATGCCTATACATCATGCTACATATGCCATGCCAAATGCAAGAAATGCACAAAGGAAAGCTATACATATGCTACAAAGGAGCTCCCACACACCAAGCTCACAAACGACCGGCTCCTCGAGGGGAGGCAAAAAGGGCTCGACACCACCGGCAAAAAGCATGGGAGCACAAACTTCACAAGCTCCCCCTAACCTCATGCATTAAGGCCAAAGAGCATACAAAGCTCACCTTACACACATGAGATAGGGCAAAGAGCAAAAAGAACCAAGTGGCTTGACCAAGGCCACACACTTGAAGGTCACATATTCACTTACCTTTATCATTTCTTCACAAGTCACTCATCCTTGTCCGCCATCCCCGAAAGTGATGTACCTCTATGTCACCACCGGGATATGAAGCCGAAGAACCACCCCCCGATATCAACCAAATGTTCTCCGGGCCGTCCACCTGCAACTCAAAACCAAGAGCGAGGGCGAGCAAACGACTCAACACTGGGGTTAGTTCCAAACGTGTGAAACCAGTGCCTAGCCATTTGCTCGAAAGTGGGGTTAGCACAAACCAAACCATCTTTCCTACCAAAGCTACCTCCACGAACACCACTACGGTAACCATCATGAGGGAACCAACCCTCTCCGCCTGGAGGAGGACCAAAACCACGAAAGAAAGCCCGTGGACCATCCCTCCTCTCCTTCTCAAAGCCATGACTCCTCCCATCCCCGTAGTGAGATCGAGGGGGAGAATGCCTAGCAACCGGCTTCCCGCAAACTTTCCGGACCAACCACCGAACCACGACCTCCGAAACAACCCTCGCACCCGTACGAGCACGAAACCCAAGCTGCCGCCCGTCCGGGCTCGCACCGGTCCGACCGTGCTCCACACCGGCCTCGACCGGTGTAGCTCGGGCAAAGCACCTCCAACGACCTTCCGCTCTCCCCAAGCCCGAACTGACCTCACACTCGCCTTGGCCCTGGGCAACTGCACACGAGGCTCAAGTACACCATCGAAAGGGTGGTACTTGTCCTTGTTAGTCCACTCCTTTGCCATTCTCTCCTCACGCTTCCTCTTGAAGCAAAACGCTCTCTTGTGACCATCCTTTCCACAAAACTCACAATGGAAACAGATCGATCTGGGCTTAGGCTTGGGATGAGGCTCTTCACAAGGCTTCTCACTTGGTTTCTCACTAGGCGTTTCACTTGCCTTCTCACTCGGTTTTTCTCTTGGTTGTTTTGGCTTGGATGCAAAGTTGTCTTTGGGTGTGGGTTGTGGTGGAACTGAAACATTCCCAAATTTCCTTTCTCTCTCACCACTGCCCTCACCAACCTTATCCAAACCCAAAGCCCAACCGTCAAAGCGCTTACAGCTAGCAATCATCATACCAAGCTGAGGTTCTTGACTCGACAACCAACTCAGCGCTTCACGCAACTTATCATTCTCATCTTGCAAGCGACCAACACATTTTGCAAGATCCAAATTCTTCATAGCATGCGACTCACATGTAGAGCAAGAAGTAGGAATAGGCACTTTCAAGTCAGCCTCAAGCGAAACAATGCGAGAACGGAGCTCAGCAATTTTCTCATGCAAACTAGGGCAAGAAGTGCAAGCACCAAGCAAAGTGGGTCTAGATTGTAGCTCAGCTAACTCAACCCTAAGCACATCTAGTTCCTCACACTTGGAGGCATACTTCTCCCTAAGATCAGTCAAGTCAGCCAGGAAAACAGAGCAATCAGCACAATCGTTCTCATCCGAAACAACAGGGGCTAGCCTTAAGGGAATCAATCTCAAGCTTGCTATCAAGCACCTGTGTCTCTAGCTCAGCCACTCTAGTCCTAGCATCCTCGAGTGAAGATCTAAGCTCCTTCCTAAGCTTCTTAGCCTCTCTAAGCATGTGATCGCGATTATCGAGCAAGTCAACCAACTCCTCATTCTCCTTGCGCAAAGAGGAGAGCTCATCACATACCTCATCCTCGGAATCCAAGTCCGAGGCGTCCCTCTGGCTTCTCTTGCTGCTCGAACTACGAGCCATGCCGCGAAGTCGTCCTTGAGGCTTAGGCCCGTCACACAAAGGCCGTTGAGATACTTGCCAAAGTTCTTCTTCTTCCTCCTCTTCTTCTCATCCTCTTCGTCTTCATCACTCGAGCTTGAAGACGTGTCCTCGGAATCGGACTCGATGTCGCTCGATCTCTTCATCTTCTCTCGAGACCGAGCCTTCTTCCCATGTTCATGATCCTTCTTCTTGGACTTCTTCCTCTTGTCCATGAACTTGTGCTTGTCGTGGTTGTTCACCTTCGGACACTCGGCGAAATAGTGTCCGGCCTTGCCACACTTGAAGCATGTCCTCGTGTTCCTCCTCTTGTTCACCCCGTTCTCGTGCGGCCTCTCGAACCGCCTCGTCGAGAGCGCCGCCTCGTCCTCTCCAAGCACGTCGAACTCCTCATCCGGCATAGACATCAAAGAGGACAAAGAGAACATCCCGGTGGATGGATTAGTGTTAGCCTTTCCATTTGAACCACCGATGAGGGCGAGACTATGAGAGTCGGTCGGGCCCTCGATCTTGGGCGTCATGCCCCTATCCACCTCGGCCGACTTGAGCTTCGAGAACGGCTCGTTCACCGTCGCAGTATCATACCTCTCCGACTCGACTATGGCCTCGAACTTTCCGCCCCATATCGTACGATCCAAAGAGTGTAAGAGCTTGACCGCTCTATCATGATCATCGTACGGGAGCACGTTCACATTGGCCCTCATGTTGTTCACCACCACCGTGAACCTCGAAACAAGGCATCGATGGACTCACCGGGGAGATGAGTGAAGTTCTCGTACTCTCTCCGTAGGTCGCATACAACCGTGCTCGAACCCGGGCGTTCCCAACATGAGCCTCCTTCAACACCGCCCAAATCCTACAAGCCAAGTGCTCGGTGTGCACCCGATCGAACTCGGGCCGACACAAAGCACGAAACAAGTAGTCGACCGCCTTATTGTTGGCGTCGAAGCCGTCCCCTCGATCTCGGAGCGAGGAAATCAACAAAGCGGGACATAGCCCTGTGTCCACCGTGACATCCCAAAGGATCTGACCCTTTCCGCGGAGAAACGCACCCATCCGCTTGCTCCACATCTGGTAGTTCTTGCCATCGAAGTGTGGAGGACCCGAACCCCGTTCCTGGTACGCCATCCTTGGATCTTAGACTGGTTAGAGTCAACAAAGACCCGAACCGGCTCTGATACCACTTGAAGGACCGATACGGCGAACCAGAGAGGGGGGGAGTGAATGGGAGCCGATAAAAATTATTCTCGATGGAGATGAGAACTCCAACAAGATGAACGCGGCTTCCAACACACGTCTCCGACTCACTACCCAAGTTGGCCAAGCCCACGTAGCCACTGGAGTGCCACTGGACCTAGGAACCAAAACACATAGCCTTCCAACTCGAGAACGCAGCGGAACAACAAACCCCGAGTCTACAGACCAACACCGGTCAGACCGGTGAGCACCACCGGTCAGACCGGTCCCTGCTGGTGAACCTGAGCAACTTCCACTAAGTGGCTCTACACCGGTCAGACCGGTGAGACGCACCGGTCAGACCGATGGCAGGCAGAAAGCCCCCAAGGCACCAAACAGGCCAACCGACCACCAAACGAACCCAAACTCGAAACAAGAAGCACCACGGGACAACAAAGAACACACCAAGACGCTCACCCGAGCGAAAACCCACAAGGGCCCACCGGTCGACCGGTCAAGAGCACCGGTCGGACCGGTGTAGCACCGGCGACTCGGGATGAACAAAGACCCGCGGGTCAACTCCCCCAAATCCAAATCTCGATCTCCCGAATTGCTCCACGGACTTGAACAAGACTTTGGGGATATCAGGAGCACCTCATGAGGAGTCCATAGCCAAATTTAATCCCACCAAATCTCGTCCAAAAAGGAGGAATCGAAGAAATCCCGCCGAAAGCACTTCCAACCCAAGAACTCAAGAAACCCCAAATTCGAGCAACTTTTCTCACGGATTTGGGAGGGGGGATCACGGCCCAAAGAACCACGAAGGGTTCCCACAAATTTCCCCCGCCGAATCACCAAGAGAAAAGCCCCAAAAACACTCCAAAGAAATCACCGAAGAGGGCTCCGAAAATCACCACCAAAAACAACCTAGGGAAAACACATCCAAACCTTGAGGAATCACACCGAATCATCTATACATGAAACAAGGATTCGTACAAGGTCTAGCAAGCCGCCCGATCATCCATCCCTCTCTACAAGATCTCTCCGTGAAGCTCTCTTGCTAGTCCTAAGGAAAACCTAGAGAAAATAGGTAGAAAATAGGAAAACTAATGAGCTAGGGTTCCAAGAGTTGGCTGCCAACCTCTCACCTCTTGGGTTATAAAGGCGGCAACCGAATGTCTAAAATGCCCCTCTCTACTAACTAGGGATACAAGCCCCTCAAGGGCGGATTTGGAATTCTTGATGTCTTCACCATCGGACGGATGCCCGGCGACCGCACCCTGCGTAGCCTCGACGCAAGCCATGCGATCCCGACGCGTGTCCTCCGCTTCGAAGATTCCGGACCGCGTCGTCGCACACCGGTCGGACCGGTGCTCCTCACCGGGCCGGACCGGTCCCCACCGGTCGGGACCGGCCGGACCCACCGGTCGGACCGGTCTCGTGCTGCTTGCACCTCCGTCTTCGGTTCTCCCGGTCTTGGCTTTGTGGATCAACCAAGGAACCCAGTGGTTTTCTGGTGAACCACCGGAAACCCCGCGAACTCGGTGTAGCCTCCGCCAATCTCCACTCATGACTTGGCTCCCACGTAGTCCCGGCTCAACCTTGGTTTTGAGGCTCAACCAAGAAACCGTCCACGACTTCATCTTGCTGTTCATGCCACCATGCGGCCCGCACTTGACCCCGCTGGCCACCGGGTCCCTCGAACGAAGCCTACTTGTCTTCTCCACACCCCGGAGGCCTCACCGGCGACGACCTTTCGCGCTTGTTCTTCACCCGCACCAACACGAGTCAAGCCGCAACCTGCACCTGCAATACTTAGCCAAGAATCAGTCCACACAACGTTGTCAATCACTCATCACACAAGGAAGCGACCATCCACCGGTCCTCGAACCACACATGGTCCTCAGTATACACCGCTGGAGGATGCCTGACGCGGCGCGCTTGTACAGCTCGCCGTCGACGAGGGTGAAGGATTTGGCCATCCTGGCGATGCGCCCGCGCCTCGGCCCGATCTTCGGGGAGTTCCCCCCGAGCGATCCAGGCGGTGTACTTTTCCCGCCAATCCGCTTGGACAGGAGCCGGCTCTATATCCATCGCATCGACCTCGTGGGAGCCGTACCCCTCGAGAAGGGAGAGCACGTACGCCTCGTTCGAGGGGTCCTCTTCCATGGGTTCCGCACCCGCTGGATTCGAGGGAGCCCCCGAGGGTCCGCCGTCGCTCGAGGGGTAGGGCTCGAAGGTGACCGAGGGCTGCGCGATGTCGCGCGCAAAAACGTTCGGGGGAACGGAGATCCGCCCGGACGCTATTTTTGCCAGCTCGTAGCTCGTCTGCTTCCTCGTTGTACCGGCGGGGTACATGATTAAGCTCGATGCCGTAGAATTTGTCTTCGAGGGCCCGCACAGCTTTACAGTAGGCCTCCATCTTGTCGTCGTGGCAGCTCGCGTTCTTCATGACTTGATCGATCACGAGCTGCGAATCCCCTCGCACGTCGAGGCGCTTGATGCCCAACTCAATGGCGATTTTGAGGCCGCAGAGAAGGGCCTCGTATTCCGCCATATTGTTGGACGCGGGGAAGTGGAGGCGCACTGCGTAGCGCATGTGCTCCCCGAGGGGTGACACGAAGAGCAGGCCCGCGCCCGCTCCCCGTCTTCATCACCGAGCCGTCGAAGAACGCAGTCCAAGCATTCCCGCTGAATCCGAGGGGGCGGCGGCTGCGTGTCCGTCCACTCGGCCGACGAAATCGGCTAAGATTTGCGATTTGATGGCCTTGCGCGGAGCGTAGGCGAGCGTCTCGCCCATCAACTCCACGGACCACTTGGCAATTCCGCCCCCCCGCCCGTCGGGGGTTGCGAATGATCTCTCCCAACGGGAAGGAAGAGACCACCGTAACTGGGTGGGCCTCGAAGTAGTGGCGGAGCTTGCGCCGCGCGAGGACTACCGCGTACAACGGCCTTCTCGGACCCGGGGGTAGCGCGTCTTCGTGTCCGACAGACTTCGCCGATGTAGTAGACCGGCCTCTCGCACAGGCAAGGCATGCCCTTCCTCCGTGCGCTCCACGACGATCACAGCGCTGACCACCTGGGTGGTCGCGGCCACGTAGAGCTGGAGGGGTTCGCCGCCTCGCGGCGGCGTAAGGATTGGGGCGTGTGTCAGAGACGCCTTCAGTTTGTCGAGCGCTTCCTGGGCCTCGGCGGTCCAAGAGAAGCGCTCGTGCTTCTTGAGCAGCCGGTAGAGGGGCAGGCCCTTCTCACCGAGCCTCGAGATGAAGCGGCTTAAGGCGGCGAGGCACCCCAACACCTTCTGCACCCCATTGAGGTCCCGAATTGGACCCATTCGCTCGAGGGCCGCGACCTTTTCAGGGTTGGCCTCGATTCCCCGCTGGGAGACGATGTACCCTAGGAGCATGCCTCGCGGCACTCCAAAGACACATTTTTCGGGGTTGAGCTTGACCCCGTTGGCCCGCAGACAGCTGAACGCGATGTCAAGATCGCTAACCAGGTCGTCCGCCTTCCTGGTCTTGACGACGATGTCGTCCACGTAAGCCTCGACCGTTCGCCCGATATGGTCCCAAAAACGTGCTGCATGCAGCGCTGATATGTTGCGCCCGCGTTTCTGAGGCCAAAAGGCATCGTGACGTAACAGAACGTCCCGAACGGTGTGATGAACGAAGTCGCGAGCTGGTCGGACTCCTTCATTTTTATTTGGTGATATTCCGAGTAGGCATCAAGGAAACAGAGTAGTTCACACCCGGCTGTTGAATCAACGATTTGATCTATACGTGGCAAAGGAAAAGGAACTTTTGGACATGCTTTATTGAGACTGGTGTAGTCTATACACATCCTCCACTTCCCATTTTTCTTTTTTACAAGCACAGGATTAGCTAGCCACGTAGGGTGGAACAATTCCTTGATGAATCCGGCCTCGAGGAGCTTCCGCGGCCTCCGCTCCGATTGCCCGTCGCCGCTCCTCGTCGAAGCGGCGCGGCCGCCTTCCGCAGCGCCGCGAGCATTAGGCGGGATATCAAGGGAGTGCTCGGCGACCTCCCTCGGGATGCCTGGCATGTCCGAGGGGCTCCACGCGAAGACGTCGGCGTTGGCGCGGAGGAAGTCGACGAGCACTGCTTCCTATTTAGGATCGAGGGTCGAGCTGACCCTCAACGCCTTGCCCTCGGGGGCCGACGGGTCGAGGGGGACCCCTTTGGTTTGCTCGGCGGCCTCGAAGGTGCCGACGTGCTTGGCGGCGGAGCTGAGGTCGTCGTTGACCATCTTCTCCAGTGTGTTCACCAGCGCTTCATCCAGCGCTAGTGCCTCTGCATGTTCCACGCACTCGACGTCGCAGTCAAATGCGTGCTCGATCGACGACCCGACGGTGATGACGCCGTTGGGACCCGGCATCTTCATCTTCAGGTACGTGTAGTTGGGGACCGCCATGAACTTGGCATAGCATGGTCGCCCAAGGAAGGCATGGTAGGCCCCTTTGAATCCCACCACTTCGAAGGTGAGGGTTTCCTTGCGGAAATTCTTGGGGGTCCCAAACCAGACGGGCAGATCGATCTGCCCGAGGGGTTGAACCTGCTTGCCGGGCGCGATGCCGTGAAACGGCTTCGTGCTGGGCCGCAGCTGGTCTAGCCCAATCCCCATCAGGCGCAATATATGCGCGAAGAGGATATTGAGGCTACTGCCTCCGTCCATAAGGACCTTCGAAAACCGGGCGTTCCCAATGATGGGATCAACCACCAGTGGGTACTGGCCCGGGTTCGGGATGCGATTTGGGTGATCATCCCGGCTAAAGGTGATGGCATCCTTCGACCGGGCTTGAGAAAGGCCGGAGGTGCCCTCTCTCGCGGCGAGGACTTCGTGCCGCTCCTTCTTGCGCTGCCGGGTCGACATGTCGACAGATGGGTCCCCCAAAGATGAGGAACACATTTTCGACAACAGGGAAACCACCTGCGTCCCCATCGCCCCCATCTTTCTTGGCTTCGCCTTCCTCGCGGCCGGCCGGCCATAGAAACTCTTGAGCATGTCCCACCTGCTCAAGAGTGTGGTTCACGGGGGTCTTGTGGTAGGGGCATGGCTTCTTCATCATGTCGTCGAACACCCCCGGCCTCGAGGAGCCGGTCGAGGGCCCCGTCGGGCCGGGTCACCGCCTAGGGCCTCGGCGTCGCCGCCGTTGCGCCCTCGCTCGCGCGCCTCGCGGCGCGACTTCTTCCCCTTCTTGCCCCGCTTGTCGTTGCGGCGCGGCTCCTTGGACCCGCTGCCCTCCGCGGCGTGTCCTCGGAGCGCTTGCCCTTCTTGCCGTCGAAGATTGCCCCCACGGCCTCCTCTCCGGAGGCGAAGCTGGTGGCAATGTCGAACAGCTCATTCGAGTCCGTGGGCGGGCTGCGTCCCAGCTCGCGCACAAGGTCCCGGCACGTGGTGCCCTCGAGGAACGCGTGCACGATCTCGGACTGTGCCACGCTGGGGAGCTCCGTGCAGCGCTTGGAGAAGCGCCGTATGAAGTCCCGTAGCGATTCGCCCGGCTTCGCGTGCGGGGAGCGCGGCATCCCAGAGTTCCCGTGGCGCACGTATGTGCCCTGGAAGTTGCCCACGAAGGTGTGGACTAGATCGTCCCAGTTATGGATCCGGTGCCGGGGCAAGTGCTCGAGCCATGTTCGGGCCGCGTCGCCCAGATGCAGGGGCAAGTTGCGGATGATCACTTCGTCGTTGGTGGCCCCGCCCAGCTGACAGGCCAGGCGGTAATCGTTGAGCCAGACACGAGGGTCCGTCTCCCCGTTGTACTTGACGATCGTCGAGGGCTGACGGAAACGCTGGGGGAACGCCGCCGTGCGGATCTCCCGGCTGAACACACGGGTGCCCGGGGGCTCCGGCGTCGGGGAGCGATCTTCACCGCTGTCGTAGCGTCCACCCCTTCGAGGGTGGTAGCCCCTGGCCGCTCGCGCGTCCGCCTTGCCGGTGCGCCCGGCGTTGATGACGTTGCGGGCGTCTCCATCCGGCGCCTGCGTGTGTCAAGGAGCCGCTCCTTGGCCGGCGTGCGTCCCCGGTCGGCCAGGGTTGACCCACGTGCACCGAGGGTTCGCCTCCCGGTGCGGGATCATCACCCCGTGCGTCCTCCCCGTTGGCGGATGCGTGAGGCCGAGCTCTCGGCCCGCCGGACGGCCGCTTGCTCAAGGAGAGTCCGCACCTCGCGGTGCATGTCTCGAGCCTCGGGGGTCGAGGGTGCCGGCATGGCGCGCAGCAACGTTGCGGCGGCGATGAGCTTTTGGCTCGCCCGCGGCGGGTGTCCGCGTTGTCGACGTTGAGGACGGGGTTGAGGCGATCGCGGACTTGTCGGCCCGCCTCCCCGCGCGCGTTCGCCCGCGCGCGGAGGCCTCCCCCCGCCATCGAGGCGCGGAGCGGCCGCACGCGTCCGTACTCCTCCGCCGCCCTGGCTCCCGAGCTCGCGAGCTTGGGCCACCGCGCGTCGACGTCGGCCCCGGCGGGAGCGCTTGGCCCCGCGGCCGGGCGCGTGGCGATCCCCCGGGCGGGCGTGACTTCCCCGTCTCCGGCACCCCGCCGCACCGCGGCGTTGGCCGGTCGTTGGTGATGACGGCGCAACATTCCCGCGTGGGGTCGTAGCTCCCAGTGCTGGAGTCGTCGGAGCAGCTAAACCAGTAGTCCGTGGCGTCGAGGAAGCACCTGAACGCGATTGGGTCCGGCACACCGGAGAAGTCCCACTCCGCGTACCCATGGCGGTTGGCGGGTGGCATCGTGTCGACGGAGCCCAGGGACGACTCGTCCGCTGCTGAAGTGCCGGGATCCCTGGCGACGAAGACGTGCCGGCCAGGCGGAACCCTGCGCATTGTCGTGTTGACGTTGGCGTTGTAGGCCGTAGTGGCGCCACGCAGCCCGATGGGAATGCGTGGTCCGGAGACCGCACGCGGTCCCGCTGGGGCGGCGGCGGTCGTCGTGACGGTGGGCGCACCGCGTTGGGCGGCGGCGCGCTCGGCCGGCCGCCGCTCGGACCGCGCCCGACGCGAGCGTAGCCCGGAGCGATGACGGCGTCGCGGCGTCGACGGGCCCGCGGCATCCGTGCCCGCGGCGCCGCGCCGGTGTCGTGCGTGCGGCGGAGACCGCAGCGGACCGGCCTCGCGCTCGCGCGCGAAGCTCCTCACGATTGGTGAGGCGCATGAGATAGCCGTTCCCCCGTGGCCCCGGAAGTTCAAGTCCCCGAAGCGGATCTCGAACCCGGCCGGGAGGGGGTCCGAACTACCCATGTTGTAGCGGGTACCACGGTACTCCGTGCGGATCACCATGGAGGGAGTTGGCGAAATGACCTTAGGCGCTCGTCGGCCCCACGGTGGGCGCCAACTGTCGGTGCGGAATATGGTCCCGACACTAACCAGTAGATAACGCCTAGGTCTATCCCTCAATGGTCGATGCCAAGCAACAAATGACACAAGGTTTTATCCTGGTTCCGGCCGAGGGGGCCGTACGTCCGGCGGTGGGCGTGCTCGTGGCACTATATTGCTCGGCACCGGGGGTGCTTGTAGTGGGGCAAGTACAAGCAAGGCGGGAGAGGAAGCGTGGCTTCCAAGTCCCTGTGAGAGTGGTCGGAGATGTTGTGGGAGAATAAGGGAGTGAGTGCACGGAGAGTTGTGTTCGACTGTGCTCGCTCCTCTGAACCTTGTCCCCCTCTGCGGCTGGGGGCTCGCCTCCCCTTTTATAGGCCAAGGGGGCGGCGAGTTACATGCATGCCGCGCTGCCTAGCTACGTGAGGGAGCACGTCGCGCTACGGTGTAGAGTGGGCGGCCGTCCGGACGATCTTCGCTGCGATCCGGCCATGATGGCCTACCTCGTACCCGAACAGTGGCGGTTCGAGGGTAGGAGGCGGCAGATGGCGATGGCGTCCTCTGATAGGCTCCGAGGGAGGTGCTGATGATTGCTGGTACGGGGTACAGGGGCGGGCAGAACGGCGTTCCTTCCCAATGAGCTGCGGTAGTGGAGTGGTTCTTTGCAAGGTGCCGGGGGCGTGCGCCCCGCGGTGTCGGGCGTGCGCCCCACATGCGTGGGTACGGCGGCCGCCGCGTTACGCGTCGGCCGGGATGGCCATCCACCGGCCTGGCGCCCCCTACCTAACCTGTAGGGTCACGGGAAAGTGGAATCGAGGGTGCGCCCGGCCCCTTTTCGAGGGTCGGGCGCGTTAGCCGTACAGTAGTGGGCGCACGGTGTCACGGGACTGACACCGGCCGTACCGCACAGTCCATCCCACAGTGGCGGGGATGGGCTCCTCCCTGGGGAGTTGGTGCGGCGGCATCGGGGCGTGAGCCCCGGGCGCATGATGGCGCCGTCCTGTGGCGTTGTTGACGGATAAAAGACGTATCCCTCTACGATCCGCAAGCGTACGGACCCCACACCTTTTTCACCACGGGATTCCCAAGGTTCTTGTCAATCCGCGGAGCAAGGGGATTACAAGCGTTCGATCAACAACGACACACTAGCTACTAAAACCCTAACAACTATTATACTAGAAAACACTAAACTACACTAGAGAGAATGATAAACGATCAAGAGAGAAGACACTCGCCCACGGGTCTACGATACTAGAGCATGCAATCGCTTAAAGACATGAAAAACCAATCTAATCTATCGGGGTTGTGACCACGGTTTCGCCCTTTCCCTCCTCTCGTACTGTCACTACGCGAAGGTATTCATGACTAGACCTTTGATGGCCACGGCGTATTGAATGGATCCAAGGAAGCATTGGAGCTCGTACTCCCTTTACGGCATGGTAGCTAACCTTTAAGCATTAAAGTATATTCAACACAAGATGATAGATAGAAAATCCGACAAAGTGCGATTACATCTCAATATCGATTACAACCCATGGACGAATGAGAAGATTACCCCATCAAGGTGCTGATCATGGCACCGTTGATCATGGTTTCCCTTCCGCCGTGTCTTCCTCCTTCTCCACGAGAGGGTGCTTCCTTCGAGGTGGTTGATCTCCACCGGAGATCCTCCTCCTCTCTCTCTAGCTTGTGGATGGCCTTCTGGTGCGAATAACTCCTCTTCCCTGTGTTGGCGGCGCGTCGGGGGTTTTAGGGTCGAAGATCCTTCGAGGGCAAGGAACACGGGACCGAACCGGTGCCCGAAGTGGGCTGGGCCGATCCGACTGGGCCGGCCGGCCCAGGCCCAGTTTCGGCCCGGTTCGGTCGCCCTTTTTGCTCCGTGGGTCCTCGTGCACTTATCTACTTTGCCCCTTCCACTTGGATGATTTTGACGCTGTTATCCTCGCGATCAAGACGGATGCTCTCTTTGCATGAAGTTTGATCTTTTACGCTTCAATCCCCGGGGGTGTTCCTCGTAGCACTTCGGTCCTCACCACCATTGGAAGTAATTTCAGCAAGCTCATAGACATGAACAAGACTCCATGAATGCTCCTTTGAACTTATTGCGAATCCGTCCTTTATGTCCATGATTTCCTACATAAACACAACACTTCCAAATGCATGCACAAAGATGAACTTGTTATATGATTAGTGTGCCTAGTGGCGGGTTAGTTCAATAATCAAATCCAAACCAAAGTGTAATGAACATGCTAGGTGCACCAAAATACACCGTCAACATCTCCCCCACACTTAGCTCTTGCTCGTCCTCGAGCAAGTACTCGTAAAAGAACTTCGTCCAAGGAGTGTAATCGTGTACCACTTATCCCTCTTCACAAGTTAGTCAATCCCTTCATCTTTAATACATAAACACAAAGTAATGATAATCAAACATAAACATGGGCGTTTAGAATTTTTACCACGTCAAGATTTACCCCACAACTCAAACTCTTCACTCGAAGCTTTCAATTTCAGCCATACTTACTTCTTTGCTTCCATCGGAGGGTTTTTATGATTTTCAAAACAAAAATTCCTGCAACAAGTGTTAGACAAAAACCTTTCTCCAAGCTCTCTCAAGTCACTCATATGAAGTGTCTATCCTAACCAAATTTTATAAAACTCTCACCTCCCATTAATCTCTCATATATCATGTAAAAGTGGAGCTATAGGTAGGGCTAGCGTAATCAACACAAGTATTGCCAAACTAAGAACTTCCTCTAATGGTTGTCTACCCTTCAAAGCCAATGATCATGAGAATTAACCATATGTAGGGATATCAAGGATGAGAAGATTTAGAATGGTGGACATGTGCAAGGGCAAAAGAAAATTGTGACTTCAAGGCACCAATGATGTCCTCGTTGTCGGATTGCACATGGTTGGAAATAAAGTAAAAGTTTCGTCTCACAATCAACGTGACATCCTTCCTTACACTTTATTATTTTTCTTTTCTTTCACTTGATCCATCCCTCTCATATCTTCATTACTAACTCATCTTTTTTTTTTCTTTTCTTCTTCCATTCACATATGATTTTTCTTTCTTTCTTTCTTTCTTTCTTTTCCATACACATACTTTTTCTCTTTATTTTTCTCTCTCTTGACAACTTTTCAAAGCTTTCAATTCTCTCTTTCCTCGCATGCATACAATCTGAATTTTTTAAATAAATCATGCTAGAGACGAGACGAAACTTCGAAAATAGGTTGTGTTCAAGGAATACGATGTACAAAAGAGATGTATAGGGTTGGGTATGGAATTCGGCGATGTACGTGACCTCCGTTGTGAAAGTCATGTTACCGAATGTATGACGAGGCTAGCAACAAAAGATAAGCACAAGGACATGATCATTGCTCGAAATTAAAACTCACCAAGAGAGAAAGGTCCTAGCCTAACTCATCGTGCTAATCACACTTATGGTGGAGCGAAAAAAAATAAAATAAACTTGGCTTTGGATAGGAATTTTTTTCTTACTCTCAACTTGGAAAAAGAGGTTTTGCTAACCTTTATTACAAGGGTTTTAATATAATTTTCAGAACTGAAATCCTCCAATTTTTAGCATCGAACATAGCACAACTAACATGTGAAGCTCAAGATCGAAGTGCGGTATGGGTACTTTAAGTAGTAGCGATTCCACTAAGCACCACGGTAAACGATTTTCAAACCACATACTTGTGTTCATATATCAAGAATCGAAGATTAAACAAACAAGTAAATAAAGATAAACAATACATAAAACACAAAGATGAATATAAAGACTCTTTTTATTTGGTTTTCTTGACTCAACACTAATTTAAGACACTTGCAGAAAATTTTAAAACAGACTCAAAAACTAAAGACTTATTAAAACACTAAGACTCTCACACGAAGATTAAACCGAACCTAAACTTGAAGTTCAAAAGCTAAGGCTAGCGAGCTAGCTCTCCCCCACACTTAAAACATACGACGTCCTCGTCGTATCTTACAAAAACCAAAGGGGAAAACTAGATCTAATGGTACTTCGAGCAAGCTTTGCACCACTTGCCTCTCATGTTTCCAACCATGCCGAAAAGTTTGCGCACGTTACGGTTAAGGAACTTGTAGTCATCTTCAACTACGCGCTCCAAGTCCTCCATACGCTGCTTCATCGCTTCCATGGTTTGAAGACATTCGTCGGCCGACGCGTAGAGAACTGCGATGGATTGACGGCAAACTCGACAGCACACCGGATGCAATCCGAAGGGGTCGTCGTCGCCATAATCTCCACCGTTGTCTCCACCGTCGTCGCCACCTCCATTGTTGTCGCCTTCGCCACCACCGTTGCCGTCGCCATTGGGGCCCTCGGGAGTCCTTTCATAGGGCTGCTCGCCCCAATCATCATCGTCTCTACCGGCAGCCGCCCACGAGCTCGGGCTACGATCGTCGGAGTAGTCGCTATCCCCATAATCCTTAGGCTCCGGCGACACCTCCTTGTAATCTTTGCGCTTGATGCCTTGGAGGCGTGCCGACCTTCGAACGGGTGTAGGGACCTTTTCTCCTTTGACGGGGTTGCGAGATGCAAGAGCTCCGGTCGGGACACGTCCTCCGCAACGGATACGTGCGGTCCTCTTGACGGGTAGCTTGACCTCGCATCGCATCGCCTCCTCCATCGATGGCTTCTTGGCTTCTACCTTCAACTCTAAGCTTTTTGGAGGCTCAATGGTCGCTACAAGGGTGCAACACATTGCTTGAAGGGTTTGATTCTCGAGCTCCCAATTCGGCCAAATATATAGTCCCGGGAGAAAAGCCCCGGGAACCTTATTTTCCTTTTTTACACTTCCCTTAAAATTTTCCGACCAAACAAGGAAGTCAAAAAGGAGCAATTCGGGCGAAATTCGGGGACATCGGGCGTCGGGCCCCCCTTGGGCCAATCCGACCGGGCCGGCCGGCCCACCCCCGCCTCGGGGGCCGGCCGGTCCGGTTTTTTGCACACCGCCCTATTTTTTTTCGTCCTCGGCCCCGTGGGAAAAAGTTGGCCCAGTTAATCTTCGCGAAAAACTCCAGAAAGCTAAAAGAAAAATTATTTACAGAAGTTGGTGCCTTGTTTTTCGTCCTAGGCGGGACGTTCAGGTTCTTCCTCCATGGTAAAGATGTCAACATGATGAATGGGCACGACGTCGGGTTCGTAGTAAACCTTAAGCCGCTGTCCATTCACCACAAATTGATCGCCGTTTAAATCCATAATGGTTACCGCTCCGTTGGAGAACACCGAATGCACAACATAAGGTCCGTCCCACTTGCTTTGCAATTTCCCCTTTCCGAAGGTTTTAAACCTCGAATTGTAGAGGAGGACCTTATCTCCTTCTTTGAATTCTTTTTTCTTCAATCTTTTATCATACCACCTTTTGATTCTCTCCTTGTATATGCTTGCGTTTTCATAAGCTTTCAACCTCAACTCCTCTAGCTCTCTTATTTGAATTCTCCGTTTCACCACCGCGGCATCGAGATCAAGGTTCATCTCTTTAATCGCCCAATAGGCTTTATGTTCTAACTCAACCGGAAGGTGGCAAGCTTTTCCATAGACGAGTTGATAAGGGGTCATACCTATCGGTGTTTTAAACGCCGTTCGATAAGCCCATAAAGCTCCGTCTAATTTCTTTGACCAATCCTTGCCTCCCTTCTCTATGGTTTTGTTAAGTATGCTTTTTAATTGCCTATTTGACGTCTCCGCTTGTCCGTTGGTTTGTGGGTGATAGGCCGTGGAGACCCTATGCTCAATTCCCAACTTGGACAAGCACTTTTTGAAGTTCTTCCCGGTGAAATGAGTTCCTCCATCACTTATCAAGATTCTCGGTGTACCGAAACGGGGAAAAATCACGTTCTTGATCATAGTGATGGACTCCTCCGTGGAAGCTTTACGACATGGTATAGCCTCTACCCACTTGGATACATAATCGACCATAACAAGTATATACTCGAATCCAAATGAGTTTTTAAAAGGCCCCATGAAGTCTATGCCCCATACATCGAATATGTCGATTTGCAAGTTGTATTTCAAAGGCATAGAATTTCTTTGAGAGATGTTTCCGGTTCTTTGGCATTCGGGGCATGACGCAACATATCTTTTAGTATCTTCATGCATCTCCGGCCAATAGAATCCGCTCGACCATACTTTGGCTTCGGTTCGAAAATTGCTATAGTGCCCACCGTACTCCGCCGAGTGGCACTTCCTTAGAATCTCAAGCCTCTCTTCTCTTGGCACACATCTTCTCATCACTCCATCATTGCCAAGCTTGAAGAGGTATGGTGCATCCCAAAAATATTTTTTACTTTCCGAGATTATCTTCCTTTGGGTGTTTTTGTCTAGATGATCGAGGGGCATTTTTCGGATTGCTCCAATGATGTCGATCATCCAAGTATCTTTATCAAGAACTCTATAGAGGTGATCATCTCTCATCTTATCTTCTATGGGCTCTTTATCATCTTGCCCACGATTCATCCTAGACAAATGATCGGCCACAACATTTTCCACCCCCTTTTTATCACGAATTTCAACATCGAACTCTTGGAGAAGAAGGATCCAACGAATCAAACGTGGTTTAGCTTCCTTCTTAGCCAAGAGATACTTTATGGCTGCGTGATCGGTGTAAACAATGACTTTCGAGTTCACGATGTAAGATCTAAATTTTTCGAAAGCGAATACCACCGCTAGCAACTCTTTTTCCGTAGTAGCGTAATTTAATTGTGCCCCACCAAGAGTTTTGCTAGCGTAGTAAACGGCGTGAACTCGGCCTTCCTTTCTTTGTCCCAAGACCGCGCCTACGGCGTAGTCACTTGCGTCACACATGATCTCGAAAGGTTGGCTCCAATCCGGAGGTTGGATGATGGGAGCACTCACCAACGCATTTTTCAAGGTCCGGAATGCCGCTAGACACTTCTCATCAAAGTCGAAAGCCACATCTTTTTGAAGAAGGTGTGTTAAAGGCTTAGTGATCTTCGAGAAGTCCTTTATAAATCTTCTATAAAATCCGGCATGGCCTAGAAAACTCCTTAAGGACTTAATATCCGTAGGAGGTGGGAGTTGCTCAACCGTCTCTACCTTAGCCTTGTCCACTTCAATTCCTCTCTCGGATATAACATGTCCGAGCACTATGCCTTGCTTAACCATGAAGTGGCACTTTTCCCAATTTAAAACCAAATCTACCTCCGCACACCTTGTAAGGACCTTTTCTAAGTTTGCTAAGCAATCCACGAACGTCTTCCCGTAAACGGAAAAATCATCCATAAACACTTCAACAATTTCTTCGATGAATTCCGAAAACACGGCCATCATGCAACGTTGAAAAGAGGCCGGAGCGTTGCATAGGCCGAAGGGCATCCTCCTATATGCAAACGTTCCGTAAGGACACGTAAATGTTGTCTTATGTTGATCTTCCGGTGAATGGGAATTTGCATGAACCCCGAGTATCCGTCGAGAAAGCAAAAATAAGCGTGGTTTGCTAACCTCTCGAGCATCTCGTCTATGAACGGTAGGGGGAAGTGATCTTTCTTCGTCGCTTTGTTAAGCTTACGGTAATCGATACACATCCGCCACCCGGTCACGGTTCTTTGCGGTATCAATTCGTTTTTCTCATTCTTCACCACGGTCAAACCTCCTTTCTTCGGTACACAATGTACCGGGCTCACCCATTCGCTATGTGGAACCGGGTAGATGATTCCGGCATCAAGTAACTTGATAACCTCTTTCTTTACTACCTCTCGCATGGCATGGGTTAGCCTCCTTTGATGGTCCACTACAGGCTTACATTGGTCTTCCGTTGGTATACGATGAGTGCAAAAGGCTGGGCTAATACCTTTGAGATCATTAATTGAATATCCAATCACCTTCCTATGTTTTTTTAATAAAATCAGCAACGCTTCATTTTCTTCGGGGCTCAACTGGTCGCTCACAATGACTGGATAGGTTTTGTCTGGGCCCAAAAATTCATATTTTAATCCCTTGGGCAAAGGTTTAAGGTCTACTTCGGGCACTTGTGGCTCCTCGGGTTTGATTTCTCCTATGTCTTCGAACTTGTCTTCCTCTACGCTACCATCATGCGGCTCTAAGCCTTTTGTTGCTTCCTCTAGTTCTTCATCTTGTTGATTACTAATTTGATTTTCCATCGCTCTTTGCAGCGGGTCTCTAAGGGTTTCAACAAAACAAAGACTATCTATCTCTTCTATTTCTTCATCTTCGGGAGGAAAAGGAGTAAGGTGTTTAGAAGCACGAAGAAAGTTATATGTGTACTTTGTTCCATTAAGGTTCATTGTTACTTTGCCTTCTCCGCATCTAACACGGCATCAACCAACTTAAGAAAAGGCCTACCTAAGATTATATGATCAGAATTACCATGGTAAGCATCAATAACAAAGAAATCGGTTGGTATGTAGTTTCTAGAGATTTTTACTTTCATGTTGCAAGCAATACCTAGAGGTTTGATAGTTCTACCATCTCCCATAATTAATTTCGTTGATGTTGGAGCTAAGTCTAGGTTGTGGTATTGAACTTTATCGTAAATTTTAGAAGATAGAACACTTACTTGGGCTCCGATGTCGCATAAAGCTTTGCATTGAACTCCGTTGATCTCGCAACTCAAGTGCGGCGTCATCTTCTCTTCTTCTTCGGATCCGATCGAATAAATTTCAGCAAGGCGAGCGTATGGTGATGCTTCGGGCTTGATCCCCATGATCCTCTTCACCTCGGCAATATGTTCCGGATCCACCACGTCATCTCCAAAGAGCTTTTCAAAAATCTCACCGGTGGTTTCGAGGTCGTATGAATTTTCAGCTTTCCTCTCCGGTGGGAAATCGACTTCCAATGCTCTTGCCATTCCCTTTTGATTAGGGAACGGTCTTCTCTTGTCGAATACTTCTCCGTAATCAATAGGAACCCAATCCATTGGCTCGAACTCCCTTAGTGGCTTCGCGCTTGACATGCTTCTCTTGTTCGTCTCATTTGGCGCGGCGAAGTCGACGTTTGGTGTAGTTCTTGATTTGATGTGTTCTTGTTCAAGCTTTTCCATGATTGGCTCCTCTTTTGTGACTTCCGGGTTGCCTCTTTAGAAAAATCAGCAAGCTTTTTCTTCCTTGAATTGAATTCCGGCTCTTCCGCAAGTCTTGTTTCCCAATCTCTTCGCATGGCAGCCGCTTTACTAACTTTTTGTAGAAGTTGGGCGGCTTCCGTGAGTGTTTTCTCCATGAGATCCCCACCCGCACACATTTCGACGTGTCGCATGCAACTAGGGGTTAGGGAAAAGAAAAATGTATGCAAGAGTACGTCACCGGTGAAGCCGAGTTTTGGTCCTTGTTCGATTAATTCATTAAACCTATCCCAGGCTTGGTCTATCCCTTCCTCTTCTCCTTGCATAAAATTGATCACTTGCCTCCTTAGATGTTGAACCTTGCTCATTGGAAAGAACTTCTCGCAAAACTTCTTTGTCAACTTGTTCCAATTGCCTTCAACTTCAAAGGACGCAACCGAATACCATGTCTTTGCTTTGCCGGCAAGTGAGTAGGGAAAGAGATTCCATTTGAACCATTCATCGGAACTCCTTCTTGACGCACCGTGTTGCATATTGTCGTGAAATCCCTTATGTGTCTATATGGGTTCTCCGTAACCATCCCTTCAAATGGGTTTTCCGCCACCATCTTCATGATCTTGGATTTAATTTCATACTTGGTCGCTTCGAGCTTCGAATCCGACTCTTGTACCTTTATGTCTTCACATCGAGGGCTAGCGTAATCCCTTAATGATTTCTCCGGTTCATCCACGGGTTGATTAACGAACTCCATCTAGACAATAAGATAAAAACAAAAACAAAAAAGAAACAAGTGTTTTTCGATAATAAATGTTAGATATAGCGAATAAAAGATAAACTAAAATATAAAACTAAGTTAGATGCAAATCAAACGATGTAAACTAACTTGCTCCCCGGCAACGGCGCCGAAAAAGGGGCTTGTTGACGGATAAAAGACGTATCCCTCTACGATCCGCAAGCGTACGGACCCCACACCTTTTTCACCACGGGATTCCCAAGGTTCTTGTCAATCCGCGGAGCAAGGGGATTACAAGCGTTCGATCAACAACGACACACTAGCTACTAAAACCCTAACAACTATTATACTAGAAAACACTAAACTACACTATAGAGAATGATAAACGATCAAGAGAGAAGACACTCGCCCACGGGTCTACGATACTAGAGCATGCAATCGCTTAAAGACATGAAAAACCAATCTAATCTATCGGGGTTGTGACCACGGTTTCGCCCTTTCCCTCCTCTCGTACTGTCACTACGCGAAGGTATTCATCACTAGACCTTTGATGGCCACGGCGTATTGAATGGATCCAAGGAAGCATTGGAGCTCGTACTCCCTTTACGGCATGGTAGCTAACCTTTAAGCATTAAAGTATATTCAACACAAGATGATAGATAGAAAATCCGACAAAGTGCGATTACATCTCAATATCGATTACAACCCATGGACGAATGAGAAGATTACCCCATCAAGGTGCTGATCATGGCACCGTTGATCATGGTTTCCCTTCCGCCGGTGTCTTCCTCCTTCTCCACGAGAGGGTGCTTCCTTCGAGGTGGTTGATCTCCAGCCGGAGATCCTCCTCCTCTCTCTCTAGCTTGTGGATGGCCTTCTGGTGCGAATAACTCCTCTTCCCGGTGTTGGCGGCGCGTCGGGGGTTTTAGGGTCGAAGATCCTTCGAGGGCAAGGAAGACGGGACCAAACCGGTGCCCGAAGTGGGCTGGGCCGATCCGACTGGGCCGGCCGGCCCGTGCCCGCTTCGGCCGGTTCGGTCGCCCTTTTTGCTCCGTGGGTCCTCGTGCACTTATCTACTTTGCCCCTTACACTTGGATGATTTTGACGCTGTTATCCTCGCGATCAAGATGGATGCTCTCTTTGCATGAAGTTTGATCTTTTACGCTTCAATCCCCGGGGGTGTTCCTCGTAGCACTTCGGTCCTCACCACCATTGGAAGTAATTTCAGCAAGCTCATAGACATGAACAAGACTCCATGAATGCTCCTTTGAACTTATTGTGAATCCGTCCTTTATGTCCATGATTTCCTACATAAACACAACACTTCCAAATGCATGCACAAAGATGAACTTGTTATATGATTAGTGTGCCTAGTGGCGGGTTAGTTCAATAATCAAATCCAAACCAAAGTGTAATGAACATGCTAGGTGCACCAAAATACACCGTCAACAGGCGTCAGGGCGTTAAATGCCTAAGTACAGGGCCGGCGCACGCGTGCGGGGCGCCCGTGAGCGTGGCGGGCCCCGGCCGAGGGCGGAGCGGACCCTCGAGCGAGACGGGACTCGCTCGAGGGGAGCGTGCCCTCGAGCGGGCGGGACCGCTCGAGGGAAGGGTCGCCCCTCGAACGGGGCGGAGTCCGTTCGAGGAGGGGGGTTGCCCCTCGAACGGGGCGGAGCCCGCTCGAGGAGGAGCGTGCCCTCGGGCGAGGCGGAGCTCCGCTCGAGGGGTCTTCCGGACGGGCCGTCTTGGTGGGCCTCCGGAGTCCTGCCGCATGGGCCATGTCCTGCATGGTTAGTTTCCTGCATGGTTAGGCTTAGCGTATTTCGATGCAGGGATTTAAGTGAGGGTTCCCCCATTGTTTAAGGGGGCCCCTAGGGCGGTCCCCGACACTTTCCGGAAAGCCAAAGCGAAAAAATCAGAGAAAACAAGTAGTTTTGCCGCCAGAGCAGGCTTAAGATTGCGACTAAAGCCGGCTTGTGCCACCGGAGTGGGCTTGGATGCGACCGTTACCGTCAACTTGTGCCACCGGAGTGGGCTTGAGTACCTGAGCCATGGATTTCAGACACAAGGTACGATTGCCGCTAGAGCGGGCTTGAAGGTGCGGCAGAAGTCGACTTGTGTACCTGGGCCATGGATTTCAGACCCAAGGTATGATTGCCGCTAGAGCGGGCTAGAAGGTGCGACCGGAGTCGACTTGTGTACCTGGGCCATGGATTTCAGACCCAAGGTACGGAGCACGAGTACTTAGGGTACTTGGACCCATGGTACAGAGCGTGAAGACCACGTGCAGCTAGGTTCCACCGTCGCCAGGACCCGAGGTCCACTTACAGCTAGGTTCCATCGAAGCTTACACACGTACTATGCCACCGAAGCAGGCGAAGATGCGACCGGAGTCGACTTTAAGTTGCCGCACAGAGCGGACTTTAGAAGACGACTTTAGATTGCCACGCCTAGCGGACTTTAGAATCTGCCTCATAGGGATAGCCCCCGAGTTGATGAAGTAGACTCATGGTGACTTGATTGATATACCCCAAGTGTAGTAAGTAGAGTGTAGCTCCCGTGAAAACCTTCCGAGAACCGTACAGTAATAAGTAGTCGGCAAGTAGTCCTACATGATGAGGAGAACAAGCCAAGAAAAAGAAAGCAGTAATCATTTAAATAAATGTCTTAGCTGTTGTTGTCTGGGTAGACTGTTGATGAAGCCGTGGCGGTCGGAGATGGAGCCGCGACGGTTGTTGCTGAAGTTGACTAGTCAGAGTTGATTCCGATAAGTTGTTGGGGGCGTGACTGCCGTTCTCGACTAGTTTGGAAAACTAGTCAAGATGAATGGTCAACACGATGCGACCAAAAGACGACGTCGCGGCGGCGCGTGGTGTAGTTGATGTAGAGCCAGTGTTGCCGCGAGAAAAGTAGTCGCGACGCACGGCATGGCTGAAGTAGAGCCCGTGTGGCCGCAAGACGAAGTTGCGGTGCACGGAGTAGTTGACGACGAGCCGTGTGACGAGCTGCGCGACGTGCCGAGGCACCCGGACGCGTGACGTAGGCGAAGTAGTCGACGGCGAGCGGCGAGACAAGCTGCGCGACGTGCCGAGTCACCCGGACACGCAGTGTAGGCGAAGTAGTCGACGACGAGCCTGCATGAGGCGAAGTAGTCGACGACGAGCATCGCGACGAGCCGCGCGAGATGCCGCGCGACGTGCCGAGGCAACCGGACGCGCGGCGTAGTCGAAGTAGTCGACGACGAGACGCGTGACGTGCCGAGGCACCCGGACGCGCGCCGGAGGCGAAGTAGTCAACGACGAGCCGCGTGACGAGCCGCGCGACGTGCTGAGGCACCCGGACACGCGACGTAGGCAAAGTAGTTGACGACGAGCCTGCTCGAGGCGAAGCAGTCGACGATGAGTCACGCGACAAGCCGCGCGACGTGCCGAAGCAATCGGACGCGCGGCGTAGGTGAATTAGTCGATGACAAGCCTGCGCGAGACGAAGTAGTCGACGACGAGCCCCGTGACGAGCCGCGCGACATGCCGAGGCACCCGGACACATGGCGGAGGTGAAATAGTCGATGACGAGCCGGAGCGAGGCGAAGTAGTCGACGATGAGTCACGCGACAAGCCGCGTGAGGTGCCGAAGCAACCGGATGCGCCGCGTAGGTGAAGTAGTGAACGACGAGCCTACGCGAGGCGAAGTAGTCGACGACGAGCCACGTGACGAGCCGCGCGACGTACTGAGGCACCCGGACGCGCGGCGTAGGCGAAGTAGTCGACGACGAGCCTGCGCGAGGCGAAGTAGTCGACGACGAGCCTGCGCGAGGCGAAGTAGTCGACGATCAGTAACGCGACAACCCACACGATGTGCCGAAGCAACCGGACGTGCGATGTCGGTGAAGTAGTCGATGATGAGCCTGCGCGAGGTGAAGTAGTCGATGACGAGCAGCGTGACGAGCTGCGCGACATGCCGCACGATGTGCCGAAGCAACCGGACGCGCGGCGTAGGTGAAGTAGTCGACAACGAGCCTGTGCAAGGCAAAGTAGTCGACGACGAGCCGCGTGACAAGCCGCGCGACGTGCTGAGGCACCCGGACGCACGGCGGAGGTGAAGTAGTCGATGACGAGCCGGCGTGAGGCGAAGTAGTCAACGATGAGTCACGCGACAAGCCGCGCGACGTGCCGAAGCAACCGGACGCGCGGCGTAGGTGAAGTAGTCGACGACGAGCCTACGCGAGGCGAAGTAATCGACGACGAGCCGTGTGACGAGCCGCGCGACGTGCCGAGGCACCCGGATACGCGGCGGAGGCGGAGTAGTAGACGATGAGCCGTGTGACGAGCCGCGTGACGTGCCACGCGACGTGCCAAGGCACCTGGACGTGCGGCGTAGTCGAAGTAGTCGACGACGAGCGGTGCGACGAGCTGCGCGACGTGCTGTGCGACGTGCCGAGGCACCTGGACGCGCGGCGTAGTCGAAGTAGTCGATGATGAGCTGCGCGATGTGCCGAGGCACCCAGATGCACGCCGGAGTTGAAGCAACCGGACGCGCGGCGTAGGAAAATTGATTCCGCTTTGACAGGAGCAAGGCAACTTGCTTCAATGGATCTCGGCGAGTCGACGAGTAGATTGATCTTGTTGACGAGGGTCCTTCGAATTCGCCCGGTGGTGATGATCACCCCTACCCGGTGCGCAAGATGTCGGTGTTTTAGACCGGCAAACCTACCTACCAAGGGGGTACCTGAGGTAGTAGATTGTGCGGTGGGGATCGTGATCAGGAGACCGAGAACTCGAAGGTATGCGCAAGGACACGGGACACAAGATTTATATAGGTTCGGGTTGCCAAGGTGGCGAACCCTACGTCCTGTTTGGAGATCACGTATGGCGCCCTGCGCTTGGTGTTGGTTGGGATCAGGTGCCCGGCTAGGTCCCCGGCCCTCCTTTATATAGTCCAGGGGGGGTTCCTTGTCGGTTAAAAGGTAGGAACCCTAGTAGGATTACACGGAACGAGTCCTAGTAGGATTACAGGGGAATTCTAGTAGGAGTCTGCCTTCATCCCTATTCGTATGGGTACCCGGGGAGTATGCCCGACAAGTCCCAAGACTTGTTGACTTGGTTGATGACCACTGCAGAGTCCTCGTAGATTAGTAGTCGCTTGATGCCCAGAGAAGCTGCGAGGCGGAGCCCATGTAGCAGGGCTTCGTACTGAGCTTCGTTGTTTGAGACCTTCCAGAAGATCTACAGGATGTACTTGAGTTGTTCGCCCTTTGGAGAGATCAGGAGTACCCCTGCACCCGCACCTTCGAGCTTGAGCGAACCGTCGAAGTAGATCACCCAATCCTCTGGTCGCTCGGTTGGAGTTGGTAGCTGATTCTCCCGCCATTCTGCCCTGAAGTCGACTAGTGCTTGTGACTTGATGGCTATTCGTGGCTTGAAGTCGGCGCTAAGGGCGCCGAGTTCGACTGCCCACTTAGATATTCTTCCAGTAGCATCATGGTTCTGCAGGATGTCACCGAGCGGGTAGTCAGTGACGACGGAGATCGAGTACTCCTGAAAGTAGTGTCGTAACTTCTGTGAGGTGATGAGCGCTGCATACAGTAGCTTCTGCAGTGGTTGGTAGCGTGCTTTAGATTCCGACAGGACCTCGCTGACAAAGTAGACTGGTCGCTGGACTGGGTAGGCGTGGCCATCTTCTTGCTGCTCGACAACGATGGTAGTACTAACCACATGAGTCGCGGCGAGGTAGAGTAGTAGCTGCTCCTTTTTGCGAGGAGCCGTGAGGACTGGTGGTTTGGACAGGAAGTCCTTGAGCTGAGACAGAGCATGATTCGCCTCTGGAGTCCACACGAACTTCTCTTGATGCTTGAGTAGTTTGAAGAAAGGTAGTCCCCATTCTCCAAGCTTCGAGATGAATCTGTTCAAGGCCGTCATGCACCCGGTAAGCTTCTGCACATCTTTGATGCAGGTGGGAGCTTTCATCTTGGTGATGGCTGAGATCTTCTCAGGGTTGGCTTCGATGCCGCGGTGGCTGATGATGAAGCCGAGTAGTTTTCTCGAAGGTACGCCGAAGACTCACTAGTTCAGGTTGAGCTTCCAGCGTTACTCTCGCAGGGATGCGAAAGTCTCTTCAAGATTGGCGTTGAGCGTGTCGGAGTTTCTGGTCTTGACGACCACGTCATCCACGTAGGCTTCGACGTTCCTGTTGATCTGTCTCTTAAAACAGGCCTGGATAGCTCGATGATAGGTGGCGTCGGTGTTCTTCAACCCGAATGACATAGTCGTGTAGCAGTAGGCGCCGAACGGGGTGATGAACGCGGTCTTCTCCTGGTCTTCTTCCTTGATAGCGATCTGGTGGTACCCGGAGCAGCAGTAGAGGAAGCAGAGCAGGTCACAGCCCAACGTGGAGTCGATAACTTGGTCTATCCGCAGCAACCCGAAGGGGTCCTTGGGGTAGTGTTTGTTGAGGTCGGTGTAGTCGACACACATCCTCCACTCGTTTGTGTTCTTCTTGCGGACGAGGACGGGGTTGGCGAGCCACTCACGATGGAAAACTTCTCTGATGAAGCCGACCGCGAGTAGTTTAGCGAGTTCCTTCTTGAAGGCATCCTGTCAGTCGTCGGCGAAACGACGGAGGTGTTGTCTTTTCGAGGTAGCTTTAGGATCGACGTTAAGTGAGTGCTCGATCAGGTCTCTGGGCACTCGTGGCATGTCCGCTGGTTTCCAAGCGAAGATGTCTCGGTTGGCCCAAAGGAAGCTGACGAGCGTGTCTTCTTATTTCGGGGCAAGGTCGATCGCCTTGACTTGCACTTCCTCGGATGGCAGAGGTTTGTTGGCTGTGTCCGACTTCTCTGGGACGTCGAGTTCACATAGGGCGAGCTTCTTTGATGCAGCATAGATTTCTATCATGCAATTGGGTACTTGATTGGTGGTTACGAGTTCCACAACTTTTGTGTTGCACTCGAAGGATATCTTCAAGTCTCCTTGTAGCGAGAGTACACCGGTCGGACTTGGCATTTTGAGTACCAAGTACGTGTAGTGAGGTACCGCCATGAACTTGGCGATAGCTGGTCTGCCGAGGATGGCATGGTAGGAAGTCTCGAAGTCCGTGACTTCGAACTTGATGTACTCAGTGCGGTAGTTCTCCCTGGTTTCGCCGAAGGTAACTGGCAAGACCACTGAGCCCAGTTGGATAGCCGCGTTCCCAGGGACGATGCCATAGAAAGGCGATGTGCTCTTAGTGAGCATGTGAGTCATGTCGAGCTTCGTCTTCTTGAAGGTCTTGGTGAAAAAGACAATGAGCCCACTCCCACCGTCGATGAGTACCTTGTTGAGTCTGGAGCCCGCGACTATCGGCTTCAGAACGAGTGCAAACCGCCCTGGTTTGGAGAAGCTTGTGCATTGATCCGTGCGGGAGAAGGTGATGGGTACCTCCGACCACCAGAGAGGGGTCGGCAATGCTGGTTCAATGTTCAACACTTCCCGCCTGATGGCCTTCTGAGACCGCTTGGTGGGTAGTCCGCCGAAGAGGATATTCACCGTATTGTTGGGTTCTTGCAAGTCGCCGTTGCCTTCGTCAGCTTTTTCCTTGCCCTTCTTGTCGTGAGGAGGCCGTGGGTCTGGAGAATCCTTGAGTGCTCTTCGTAGTTGGTAGCACTGCTCGTTGGTGTGGTTGCCCTCCAGATGCCACGAGCACTTCTCTTTCAGCAAGTCCTTGAAGCCACCGGAGGTCTTCTTCGAGTTGTCTTTCGCAGGGCGCTAGATAGCCGCGACTGTGTTGTCTGACTTGCGCTTGTGATTGGGACCCGAGTAGTTGTTGTTGCGACTGTCGGTGTTTTAGACCAGCAACCTACCAAGGGGAGTACCCGAAATAGATGAATGTGGCCTCGTCGAGATCAGTAACTCGAAGGAATAGACATGTGGCACACAATTTAGACAGGTTCAGGACGCGAGGTGCGTAATACCCTACGTCCTGTATGCTGCGTATCTCTGGATTGATTGGATGTGATTACAAGATGATGCGTAATCTGAGAGAGAAGGGTCTTTGCCTCGCCTTATATAGTCTGGGAGGCAGGGTTACAGGTCGGTTTAGGGAGAGAGTACTAGTCGTGTACGTCTAGGAGTCCTCTACACAGTACATGGTATGTATAGCTTCCTATCAGAGTACTTCTCCACAGTAGTCCTTGCGCCTCACGCCATCAGGTACCGTGCGGCACAAGTCGGGTAGTCCCAGGGGCCCACCGAGTAGTTGGTCCTGGTACCCACCGAGGTAGTGGGCCCAAGGAGGTCCATACGAGAAGCCCCCGAGTACTTCGTAGTCGAGCAGGATAGCTTCGAGTATTCTTCATAGCCTTAACGAGTAGTCCTCAAGCGTCCCTGAGTACTACAAGACAAAAGTCCTCAAAAAATATTTGAAGCATCCCGAGGCTGGAAAGTACTCCAGCTGATATCAGAGTAATCCTGAAGTCTTCTCGAGTAGTCCCAAGCATCCTCGAGTGCTGCTCTTGTAGGTCTTCAACAATACCCTTGTTGTCTTGAAGCCGAAGCTGGTATGGAAGTGCGATTGCAAAATCGCACTCCATATGGAGTAGCCCCCGAGCCTCAGGTTGAGTTGTAAACTCTGGTTGAGGGTCCATCTGAAGTTCTGGCAAGATTATCCCGCAAAATCCGGAGAAAAATCCGAAGGACACGTGGCCCGGAGCCCCCAAGCCTTGAGTCGAGTACTTCCTCTTGAATTGAAGGGTCATCTTTTATGTAGAATGTGTCCTGAGTTGCTCTTGAATCTTGTCGCTACCCAGGGAATTGATTAGATGTAGCCGAGCCCTCGAGATGAGGCGCATGGACTACTGGAAGTTGAAGGGTCAGGCGCTGCCGCTGAGTCAGCCGTCTTGAAACTTATCCATCCGGCCGTTGAGGAGCCGCCTGTTGACTTATAAATAGAAGCCGAAACCCTCAGGGTTTTTCACACCATGCACCTGCAGCCATTCCGAGAAAATCGTGCCTAGAATCCACTGCCGGTGCGCACTGCCACCTCAGAGGAGATTGTAGATCCAAGCGCACCGCCGCCGGAAGCCACCTCCGTACCCCCCGAGCGAATGCGAGTAAAAACCCCGTGCACTTGGACAATGAAGCCTTCGCCGTCCAAAAGCTTGAAGACTGTCGGCGGGAGCAAGAGATCCCGAGAGGAATCTGCCGGTTCCGCCGCAGGGTCATCGCCGCCGGTGTCTCCGCCGCGCCCAAATCCCAACCAAGAGTGGAAGAAGTCGAGGGCAAATACTGAGGATCTGCTGGCGCTGCTGAACAGTGGATATCTTCAGGAGAAGGAAGTCAACATGTGGCGCGCCGCCGCGGGAGATCCGTACCCCATGGAGAAGAATCCGGATGAGATCCCGATATTCACGTGGCTCGCGGAGCGCGGGTTGGCTCTCCCAGCGTGCAATTTCTTCAAGGGGCTCTTGGAGTACTACGGCATCGAGTACCTCAACCTCAACCCCAACGGTATCTTCCACACCTCCGTCTTCGTCCACTTTTGCGAAGCTTTCCTGGGGATCAAACCCCACTGGGTACTCTTCCGGAAGTTTTTCCGAGTGAAGCCCTAGCCGAGTGCCAACAACCCCCGAGTAGTTGGAGGAGCCGGCATCCATATGCGCGAGGACGCCGCGGAGCAGTACCTTGCGTACAAGTTGATCGACTCCAACCAAGATTGGAAGTCAAAATGGTTCTACATCACCAACCACCACCCCGAGCTGCCGAAGCCCAGCGGGAAGCAGCCAAAACACCGGCCCTGGTGGAACACCGAGCCGACGATGCAGTAGAGTATCCAGCTACCCGAACTGCTGACGAAGATCAAGGCTTTAAGAGAAGCCGGGCTGAGGGCCGAGCATGTGTCCTTCAGCTTCATGAAGAGGAGGGTGCAGCCACTGATTGCTCGCGACACCCTGGGCTACCAGTACACTGGCGACGGCGACTCGTCACGGATGCCCGGTGATGAAATCGACGATGACGATATCGTCGACAGGCTGGGGAGAATTTTCAAGGACATGCCGGTGTACACGCCTTGCCCCGTGCCCGATTACTTCGCCACGCGTCCACCGAATGAGGTCAGTAGCCGTACTTAATGTCGAGTACTTATTATGTAGTAGTAGTCGTGCTCACCCAATGTGCTTCTTGGAGGATGACATAGTGAAGATTGTCTCCGAGCCGGCGTCACCTCCTCGACTTATCAAAATCCCAGATGAGGGGAAGGGCAAGGCCAAGGAGCGCCGCGAAGTCGGCGAAGAAGACGACAATGTTGTCGTCGAAGACACATCAGACGAGGATGACGAGGAGATGCTTCAAGATCAATTCCAGCTGCGGTCAACATTCAGCCGCCCTGGACTGCCCAATGTCCCTCTCGTCCAGGATCCTCCAACTAGCTTGGAGGCTAGTTTGCCTGCACCGCCAAGAAAGCCTCGCAATGTGGCCCGCAAACGCATGGACAAGAAGCTTAAGGTCACGGAGACCACATCCCAAGAGGTAAGCTCCTTGAGTAGGGTAGTCTAATTCTTGTGTCTCGATGTTGTGTATGCTGACGGCGAAATTCCGTTGCTTGCAGGAGATTCCGCCTTCCGACCCCGTAGACCAAGGGGACGAAGGTGAATGGGATACAGTGGGAGAGCGGGCTGGAGCCAGCCGCAGCCCAGCCCCCACCGTAGAAGAACTCGTGGCGCAACTGACGCGCCAGCCCCTAGTTGCTGAGGGGAGTACCGAACCGGCCGTGGCTGTTGCTGAAGAGCCAACGGCTACTGAGGCCGAAGAGGAGGCACCTACTAAAGCTGGACTAGTCGACATCGCCAGCATCCTTGGCGCCCCGACCGTGACAGTAGTCCGGTCGAGCCTATAAGTGAAGATCTTTCCCGAGTAGTACATGTGATTTGGTAGTCGTACGTTGTTGACAACCAGTTGCGTACTCTGCAGGAAATCCATAGACTAGACCTGGGATGAGTAGCGCCAGCCGCTGAGGAGTCCACTCCCGCCCCCAAGCAGAGTCCGAGGCGCCGGCCGTGGAGGCTACATTACCAGAGGCCAGCATTGTAGAAGGGGAGTGCACTGCACGAACGCAGTTATCCTCAAGGAGTAATCGTAGCCGCCAAGAGTGACTAATCCAGTTTTCTTCTGTTGACAGGGGCCGAAGCCGAGGGAAACACCATTCGGCCTGGCGTCGAAGACCCAAGGAGCCGCTGGAGGAGCCCCCGAGCTGGCGGAAGTAGCCAGCCGAGGAGCCCCCGCGATGGCCGGAGAAGAACTTGACGATGTACTGCCAGAGTCAACCCAGGAAGTAGTCGTCCGTTCGCCAGAGATCCAAGATGCGGAGCCAACCTTGTCGACCCGGCGGCGGTAGCACGTCACTTGGAAGCGATGCGCCAGGCCGAGCAGTGGATGAAGGTGAGTTGTCGATGTCCTTGAGTAGTCAATCTGCCGTAGATGTTGAGTACCTAGATGACAGCTATTGTCTGCTGCAGGATGTCGTGGAGAGATCCCGACAAAAATCTGGCATGCTCCAGGGGTACGGCGACGCAGTGCTCCGGGCGGAGGCCTTGGAGGAACAACTCATGAAGGCCCGGAAGCACTCCGCTATGCTCCAGTCAAAACTTCACGGCGCCTTCGCCCAATATCACAACGAAGTCCAGGATATGGAGGCGAAGAGTGACGAGCTGGTGCAGAAGAACAAGTTGCTCCGCAACAAGAATAAAGGTATGTGTTGTCTTGTCGAGTACCCATTGGAAATACCTTGCAGTAGTCTGACCCGCCTTGCTTGTTGATTGCAGGGCTTGAGACTCGTGTCGAGCAACTGAGGGCTTCAGAAGTCGACATGAAGAACCTTTTCTACCGGGAGAAGGAGGCCCGTGAAGTACTTGAATATGACTCTAAGCAGTTGGCTTACGAGTGCGATAAGCACATGGAGCTACGAATTGCCTCGGATCGTGACCTCGTCAACTGCTACAAATCTCTGCAGAAGCTGAACGAGGACTACGAGAAGCTGCGGGCCAAGCTGAAGGAACTCGAGGAGGCCGCACTTCCCAACTGCACGGACGAGCAGTATGCGGAGCTCCTGGAGCTAATGGCGCCCATTGCTGAGCAGGTCGTCGAGAAGCTTAACCTTCAGTAGTCCTGTAGGGTTAGCTTGTAGCAATGATTGTATAAACATAGTTGTATTGAACTTGTTTAAGTATGAAATGAGAATACTTCTCAGAAATGAGTACTCGTTGTCACAAGGTGTATATGCGGAGTTCTCATTATGGAGTTGTCACGAGTAGTCGTACTCGCCAGTAGACCCATTGAGGGAAAAAGCAGTAAATCAGTTGATAGATAATCAAACTTTATTATTGAGAGAAATACACCTGGATGGCCAGGGCTGTTTTACAAGAGTAGTCGCTAGGACCCGGAGGCCGCCTACGGCTAAGTGGTGCTAGGGCGTGTAGCCGCTTACAGCAGTAGATCTGTTAATAGCCGTGTAGGCTGGACTAGGAGTACATGGTCTCTTAGTAGACCGCTGCTGGAGTCCTTTGTCGCTCGGAGCAGCCCAAGATCTGTTGGTAGCCGTTAACGCTGGATCTTGGAGTAGAGTAGTCCGGAGACTAGTGCCTGGACCCAGAGGCCGCTTACAGAGAAGGGGTTTTGAAGTAGTCGTGTAGACTTGAGTCCCCAGGGTAGTCGATAGACTAGGTGTAAAATCGACAGAGCTGGTCGATATTCCACGAGTTGTTGACGTCTTCGCCATCGATCGTCTGGAGGCGATAGGAGCTCGGTCCGGTCACCTTTGCAACTGTGAAGGGACCTTCCCAGGGCGAGGTGAGCTTGTGGAGTCCATCCATGTTCTAGATGCGGCGGAGGACGAGATCTCCAACGTTGAAGGAGCGTTCCTTGACGTTGCGATCGTGGTAGCGTCGGATACCCTCGAGGTACCTTGCTGATTGGACGAGGGGAGCGCAGCGAGCTTCTTCGAGTCCATCGATGTCAAATCGTCTGTTGTCTTCAGATATGCCTTCGTCGTATTGCTCTACTGCTGGTGAGTCCCACATGACATCAGCAGGGAGGATTGCTTCGGAGCCGTAGACCAAGAAGTATGGCGATTGTCCCATTGGCTTGGAGGGTTGAGTGCGTAGCCCCCAGAGTGCATTGGGTAGTTCCTTGATCCACTTGCCTCCTTTGGTGTTGGCAGCATCATGTAGCCGCTTCTTGAGAGCGTCGAGTACCATCCCATTGGCACGCTTGACTTGTCCGTAGGCCCAAGGATGGGCAACTGAGATGTATCGGACGTCGATCCCGCTGTTCTCGCAGTACTCCCAGAACTGGTGATTGTTGAAATTGGAGCCCAGGTCTGTGATGATGCGATGGGTAGTCCGTAGTGATGTACGAGTTCATCCAGGAAGTCGAGTACTCTTTTGGCCTTTGGGCATGTGACTGGCTTGACCTCGATGGCCACGAGTACTTTGTTGAATCCACCTGGTGCAGTCGGGAGTGGCCCAATCATGTCGAGCCCCCAGCAGGCGAAAGGCCAGGTTGTAGCTTGTAGGCCGGGACATGTTGTTGCTTGGCGAGATATTGGCACCCTTTGCACCTTATGACGAGTTCTTCGGCATCGCCCAGAGCTATGGGCCAATAGAAAGCTCGTCGGAAGGCCTTGTTGACCAGCGTGCGAGAGGACGTGTCGTTGCCGCAGACGCCCTTGTGGATCTCTTCCAAGATGCCCTGGCCTTTGTCTCGGGGAACGCACTTCATGAGTACTCCAGAAGATGCGTCCTGCCTGTAGAGCTTGTCTCCGACTAGGACGTAGGACTTGGCGCAGCGGATGAGTTGCTCGGCAAAGTTCTTGTCTGAGGGAACCATCTGCTCGCGGAGGTAGTCGATGAAGGGTTGCCTCCAGTCCACGTCGATCATCATGACCTCCTGACTAGCCGGGGGATGCGCTGGATTAGTGGTCAGTGGCGCCGACTCCGGGATGGATGGCGCGTGAAGCTCGTGGACGAAGACACTCGCTGGTACTTGAGCGCAAGAAGAACCAAGCTTTGACAAGACGTCCGCTGCAACATTGTTGTCGCGGATGACGTGGTGGAACTCGAGACCGTAGAACTTGTTCTCGAGCTTGCGGACTTCTACGCAGTAGGCGTCCATGCTCTCCTTGTTGCGGTCCTAGGACTTGTTGACTTGGTTGATGACCACTGCGGAGTCACCGTAGACTAGTAGCCGCTTGATGCCCAGTGAAGCCGCGAGGCGGAGCCCGTGTAGTAGAGCTTCATACTCGCCTTCGTTGTTTGAGACCTTCCAGAAGATCTGTAGGATGTACTTGAGTTGTTCGCCCGTTGGAGAGATCAAGAGTACCCCTACACCTGCGCCTTCGAGCTTTAGCGAGCTGTCGAAATACATCACCCAGTGCTCTGGGCGCTCGGTTGGAGTAGGTAGCTAATTCTCCCGCCACTCCGCCATGAAGTCGACTAGCACCTGCGACTTGATGGCTGTGCGTGGCTTGAAGTTGACGTTGAGGGTGCTGAGTTCGACTGCCCACTTGGAGATTCTTCCAGTAGCATCTTGGTTCCGCAGGATGTCGCCGAGCGGGTAGTCGGTGACGACGGAGATCGAGTACTCCTGGAAGTAGTGTCGTAGCTTCTGCGAGGTGATGAGCACTACCTACAGAAGCTTCTGTACTGGCTGATAGAAAGCCTTGGATTCTAACAGGACCTCGCTGATGAATTAGACTGGGCGCTGGACTGGGTAGGCGTGGCCGTCTTCCTGCCGCTCAACAATGATGGAAGTACTGACCACGTGAGTAGTCGCAACAAGGTAGAGTAGCAGCTGCTCACCTTTGTGAGGGGCTTGTTGACGGTTAATAGTTGTATCAAAGTTCGTTTATGACTTGCAAGCGGACAAGTCTCCCGTCGTAGTCAAGGGACCCTTGTTCCCTCGAGTGGTGAACCCAAGGTATCGAATCCGTGGAACAAATGTGTGACGCAAAACTTAATCTAATAAAGCCAAGTAACTTCAATCTTCGATAAAAGAAACCCTAATGCATCTAAGTAGAAGACACGAAACTAATCTAATCTACTAAAGACCGGAGAAAACAAAGTAAGATTGGGTAGATAAACCGATCTAGAGGGATCGGGGTAAGCCTTTTGTTGAAGTTCCAAGCAAGAGAAGAAGTAGCAAATCGAATCTTATTAGAAGCCTCTTTAAATCGTGGTTTCTCGTCCAAATCCGAAAACATCCGCCTTTCGGAACCCCCATTCTGTCACAACGTATTCCTACTCATGCAGGGAGCTTAGGGCGAGTCAAAAGACAAGTCGAGATTCTTTCAGAAGATCCGGCGTGTACCTCTAGCCACCGCGTCTACAAAAACACCCTATGTAATCTATCTCGAGAATAGAATTGGAATAAGCAAAGCCGATCGAAAAACGAAATCTTCGACAAAACAATTGATCGCTAGGAAAAGATTCAACTTGATAATTCAACTATAACAATGATACATACACAAGATCACCACTAGGATCCTTCCTTGATCTTGCTTCTAGCTCCGGGAACTCCGACATGGTCTTCCGTGCAAGGTTCCCACGTCGGCTAGGGGAACCCTAGTCAACTAGCTCGACCCTCTCCTCTCCGAGAGGGTGTCCCTCTCTTCTCTGCTCCTCGGCGGCCGATGACGAATTGGATGATGCGTGGCTCTCGGTCGTGGGGGCTATAAATAGCCCGATTGGCGGCTAGGGCAAAGGGGAGCCTCCCACCGGGCCCCGGACGGGCCGGGCCGACCCGCCCGGGCCGGCCGGCCCGGGCCCATCCAGGCACAGCCCCCGAGGCCTCCTTTGCTCTACGTCGGTTCCCTTGCTTCCCGGATGTTTTCCCCTTCGCATGTAGGTCCATGTCGTCGGTTTCTCCGAATTGGACACAACTCCTTGTCTTGCAAGATTCAACACTTTTCTGGTCAGGTCCTCGGAGTTTGTCGTCTTCTCGGATCAAGTCCCTGGCTTCTTGGAGTTAAGTTTGCTTCATTGCATGACTTGTACGGGGCTTCAAGGTCTTGTCATGAGGTGCTTGATGAACTTATGCCGAAAGTCTTGCATTCAACACTAAAACCTGCATGAACACTAAACTCTAAAACCGACATGCACACGTGAACTTGTTATACCAATGGAAAAGGTATAAAACTCGTGCCAACACCGAAGGTAAACTCATGGCTAGGTTGACGGATTTTCACCGCCAACATCTCCCCCATGCTTAAACCTTGCTCGTCCTCGAGTAAGCCTTCGATGGATATCATCATTGCCAAACAATGTTTAAACCTTGCACTTGATCATACACGAGAAAACATAATGCTCTCAAAATTTTAATTCATTAAAGTTCCATAATGTACTAGCCTTCATCTCTACGGAGGGAAGATTCTTATTAAGCTTTTCCCACAAGTATTAACATGCTCACAAAGTTTAAATAGATCTCAGAATTTTTGAAATAAAGAACGAGATAAAGAAAAGCTAAACCAAGTTCACAAATTTAAATCATCTTGTGTATTGCTCATAAACACTCAACTCACTTGTCTCTCAAGCCTATATATTCTACTCCTTTCCCTCTCATAACATATATGTGTGGTAGGCTTTATATGGAGCTTTGGGAAAGTTTAGTCCTAACAAGATTTTATAAATGAGATATTGTCAAAACAAGACAAGCTTCTCATGGTCTTACTGAGACTCGTCAAAAAGGTCATTGGAAAATAATGTTAAATCAAGGAGGGGAAAGAGAAAATACGCACAAATGGCAAAGAGTGATCCCGAGGCACAAAGGAAGTCCTCGTTATCGGATTGCACATGGTTGGAAAATGAGAATGGATCTTTTAAACTTGAAGCCTTGAATGCACTCTTAGAGAACCGGGGAGTTCACTTTATGCATAATCATATTTTTTTCTCTTTCTCATATTTCTCATTCTTTTCTTTCTTTCTTTCTTTCTTTCATTTTTTTTCTTGTGATTCATTCATATTTTTTTTGCTTGTGAGACTTTCACCTTGGAAGTCACGTACATCGCCTTTGAATATTCTTTCATACATTTTTTTTAAAAAAATTGCTCCCCTATGAACTCTAAAACTGCACCGTACCTACCTCATCCCCCATGCTTAGATGTTGCTCGTCCTCGAGCAAAGAGGCGAAAAATAAGGTAGGTACCGGAAATATTTTTCCTTTGGAGAGATACTTGAAATCTTCAATGTAGGCACCGTCTTGCGATCTTCCTTGAATTGATGATCCATTCACAACGATAGGTTGTGGTCAAGGAGGTAATCACAAAAGATGATATTTGGTTTTAAGGGTGGATATCCGGTGAGGTTTGTGAGATCTCCGATGCGGGGATACACAATGCACGGATAAAAGGCTAGCAAAAAGATAGATACGCAAAAACGGAATGACCAGCTTCTTAGTCTCGGGCCAGAGAAATCACGGCCTGCAATAACTCACTCAAAAATAAATCTTGTACACTAAGGTTTATGCACTCGAATATATATTAGGCTTTGGATAGGTTGAGCAACACACAAGCGATATTTGTGACAAGGTTAGTAATATTTTTGAGCATAAAAGACATCTTTAATCTATTCATAACTTGAGAGCACATAAAACACTATGGGTCTTTATTTTAATCATAACCTCCGCTGAAGATTAAGCTAGCATTTAAATAAATTCAGATAAACAAAGCTGCAATTATAATCATATATCATCATGGCACAAATTTTTGTAACTTTTCCAATGATATAATCAAGGTGGTGTCTTTATTAATGATGATATCAAGTTGAAATACAAACTGAAAATAAACAAACATGCTTGCTGAAATTTAAATAAAAACAGAAAATATTACGCAAATGCACATAAGCAAAAGCTGAAAATTACAGAGAAAAAGAAAAGAAAAGAAAACTAAAGTTCCTAAATCTTCTAGTCCTCCGCCGGTGGTTGATGTTGATGATCTTGATAGTAATAACCTTGCTCATAATATGATTGGACATTCCCTCCGACAAATTGATTTGGCTCCACTAGGTGAAGGCGTCCGAGCTCATAGGCAATATTTGCATTGCCCTCACCAAGTTGAGCCGCGTTGGCTTGGATGGCTGCGACGTTTTGGGCGTTTCTTGCAACATACCCTCCAATTATGGCCATGCTTTGTTGTGGTTGGGGGTATTGTGCGTAGGGCTCCGCGAAGTTAGCGTTGGGCACCACATAATTTGGTGGGGGTACCGGTGCACCACCCCCCATGCTTGCTCTTGTGGCCCTCCGTAATAACTTGGCGGAGGAGGGATCCCGCCGAATGGTTGCACATTGGGTTGTGCTCCACTTGCTTGTGCGGAGGATGTTCCCTCCTCTACGATTCTTCCTCTTTTGTTCTTCCTTGCAGGGACAAGGAGTCCCTCTTCCAACCAATCTTCTCTCCCTTAGGTGAAAAGCCTAAGCCTCTCATGGGGAAGGGGTAGGTTTACTATGGTCAACTGATAACCTCCTCTCTCATCTCCACTAATGTATTTGCCTTGCCGCAAATACTCAATGCCGAGAGAGGTACCACGCAAAAGATGGTCAGGGTTTCTTGCGATCCCCGGCCGTAAGGAGAAGGCCAACATGGAGAGGTAGCACCCCGAACCAATATTTCCCGCCCCCGATGTTGCTTCACAACACCAACGGTTGATCACAAGGTAAGTGGGGTCTATTGGCTGCCTGGCAATTAAAGCCGAGTAGAGCCAATTCAACTCCGTGTCGGTCACCTTCGTCTCCTTCATCCTCCCCAATACCCTCTTGCACATCCAAGAGTGAAATATCCAGATAATTGGGTTGCGGATGCAATTGCGTTGTTGATGGGCTTCTCCGGAGATCATATTCCAAAATCCTGCTAACATGCCGGGTGGCACGTCAACTTTCTCCGGAGCTCCCTTGTGGAATCCAAGTAGCTCCCTAACGTGCTCGTAGGGAACCACTTGTTGGACTCCCTCCAAACGGAATGACAAGCTTTGCACCCCATCATCAAGGATAGGTGCAATAGTCATTAAAATTTCCAAGGCGAACCCCATGTGGGTGTCCGCCGATACTCCACCGCTGATACCCCATCCAAGGTGCCCCAACATGTAGTATATGTCGGTGCAAAACCCAAGGTGTAGAGTGCTTGGTCATCAAATTCGACGTTGGGCACAAGCCTCTTCTCAAGATGAGAGAGCCTCTCCTCCTCCGACGACGACAAGATGATGAAGCCGTACGAAGAGTATATCGGAGTGTAAGGAGGTGGCGCGGTTGAACGGGTCGATCGTCGTGGTGGCGCGGGCTGCTCCTCCGTGTGCCCTCGAGGTTCGGTAAACCTCATGGACGTGCTTCTTGCAGCCCTCATACCACCAAGGAGGAGAGCATCATTCCTCCTCGGTGGTGCCGTATCCGTCTCCATGCTCCGGGGAGACTCGAAAACCGAGTGCCTCCTCGAAGACGTGGTTGATGACGGCTTGGATGATGACAAACTCTTCTTCTTGGAGAAGAGACTTGTGGTTTTCTTCCACATGGTTGCTGCACTCTTTTCTTCAACTAAAACTCCTGGTTGCAACCGGTAACTAGGCACTAAAACTCTTACTTCGGATGTGGACTTTGAGTGGATTAAGGATGTGGGTTTTTTCTTGAGCTATCAAGCTTGGAAGATTGGCTATGTCTACGGAGGTTTTGGGCACACAAACTTGAACACACAAACAAAGGAAGGAGAGGGAAGCTTGCCTGCAGAAAACGGGAGCCGGGGGGCTCCTTAAATAGGGTAGGCCGGCCGGCCTGGGCCGACCGGCACCGGGGGCCTCGGTGCACCTCCCCGCCTCGTCTTTCTTCCGACACGATCATTTCGCCTCCCGCAACTTTCCCCGCCCGCGTGCTCCACGAGTTGCACCGCCCAAACGCTCTCGTCCACTCCTTTTCTTGCATTATTGGTCCTTCCACTTGATGCTTCATGGTTTGGGTCATGTCCATGCTCCCTAGCTCCACTTGCTTCACATGCCACCATGAAATTCCTGCAAAGTCGATGCTTTCTGCCCACCATGCTTGTCCTTTGCATGTGGATTTGGTGAAAGATGATAAAAGGGAATCCAATGGTGCATGCATGATTAATTCAAACTAGATTGCCTCCATTTAGGTGTGTTTAAGGTTAAGCACTCCTCTAATTCGAAATTTAAAATATTTTTCAGAGCCATGCAAGAGCTCAAACATAATTTTAGAGAAGTTTTTAGACCATTAAAAACAAATGTAAGTCGAAAATATTTTTCAACTACGTTGATTTCGGTCTCACCGGTATAGTTTGCCTTCATCGGTTGAGAGCAAACTTTTCCCGGCTTGATCATGGGAGCATAGGTTTAGGTTCTAATTTTGGCTAAATAAGAGAGATTTTGAATAAAACAAAATTATATGAGGCTTAGAAAAATTCTAATCTTAGAGAAACAAAGGATATAGATTTTTAAACCAACCAAAAGTTTTGATTTCTAGGTTCACGCGAGTCCTACCACGTGCTGAATTTTTTTTATTAACACATAGAAATAAATCGTGGCTCTACTCATGTGGTTTTAGCATGAAAAATAAGTCAATCTCAGCACCATAATGAGGGTGAAAGGTTGAGTTAGGTTCTGAAATTATTTGGTTGAGGTTTCTGGAAAAGAAAAGAACAAACAAGCACATAGGAGGGTTCATGCAAAGGGATTATGATAAAGCAAAACATTCAATCAAGAATTATGTCTCTAATATGGTTCAACCACTTCTAAGTCTAATGTCTTTGCATAATAAAACTCAAAACTAAATTATTAAAAAGACTCGAAAAACCTGGAATCGGGTAGTCCTCCCTGTAGCTTATTCTTGACTCGACGAAACGGGTTGCCTCCCGCCTAGCGCTTCGTTTATAGTATATAGCTAGACTTCTTCACTTGATTACTCCGGATCAACGCTCTTTGCGGGCATTGCAATCTTGGGTACCACTTCCGCACCATCTTGGGCACGGACTTGTCTTCCAGCTTAGTCTTCACAGGCGGCTTCTCTTCCTTTGTCTTGACGGATGCAACACCTTCTTTGATTTTCTTTACGTTCATTTTTTTCGGCTCCTTCTTTTTCAGCCCCTCCGTTTGCTTTGGTTCTCCCTTCACTCCAATCATGTTGCATGCCTCGATTCTTGGATGGAACTTGAAGGAACTCCTTTCTCCGTTGATATCAAACATGATCTCCCCCTTGCCAACATCAATAGTAGCTCCGACGGTCTTGAGGAAAGGCCTCCCTAGGATGAGCGGCGGCTTCTCCCTCTCTCCCATCTCGAGCACAACGAAGTCGACGGGGATGAAGTGGTATCCGACCTTAACGGGTACATCTTCAGCAACGCCCAAGGGATAGCGAATGGAGTTATCTCCCAACTCCAAACATATACCCGTAGGCTCCACTGGTAGGCGTAGCTTCTCGAACACATCCCTCGGCATGACGCTCACACTTGCTCCAAGGTCGCATAACGCCTTCTCGAAGTTGAAAGAACCAACCGAACATTGAATAGTAGGGCACCCGGGGTCCTTTTGCTTCTCTAGCCCATTAGCAATAGCGGCACTACACTCCTCGGACATCTTTACATGATCTACCCCGAGTGTTGCTATATCATATTTATTTGCAAGTATGTCTTTAAAGTAACGAGAATATGTAGGTACTTTTAGGGCATCTAGTAATGGCATGTTGATGCTAATTCTACGCACAACCTCCACAAACTTCTCAAAGTGGTTGTCAAGTTTACCTCGGAAGTAGCGTTACTTGAGTTGCGGTATCCTCGTGTCTTCCTCCGGCATCTCAAATTCGGGTTCCTCGGTGACGATCCCCGTAACCTTCTCTTTAGCAACTCCTTCCACCTCGGTGGATGGTTTAAGCTTCCTTGCTCCTGCGGAATGTTCCGGATCTTCGGTCTTCTTCCCTGAACGTGTTTGAATGGCCTTCGCCAATTCGGGACTTTTGGGTTGTCCCGGAAGCTTCCCTTCATCATTAGTGACGCGCCCCGCAAGCATCTTCATCATGTTGAGCACTTGATGATTGGAACTTCCAACCTCCATCACTTTGCTATCGATGTTCTCCAACACCTTGTCTATGGTCTTGAACTTGGTGACGGTGTCCTTGTTGATCTTAGCTTGCTCATCCATGAACTCCTTCAATTGTATACGAAGCGGAACCGCGTTAGGAATAGATGAGCTTGCATTAAATTGAGGCCTACCTTGCCCGTAGTGGAAGTTCGGCAATTCTCCCTTCCTCATGTAGTCGAGCACTTTGGCTTCCTCCGGACAATCTTTGCGGACATGGCCATACTCTCCACATTCTTCGCATGTGGACCTTGCCTCGGCGGCCTTCAAGTCTTGAGCCTCTTTCTTTTCCATCTCCATCTTCTCCAACCTCATGAGCGAGTCGATCTTGCCTTCAAGTATGTTCTCCTTCTCCACTTGCAAGACTCCTTTGACGTCCCTCGTGGGTTGAACCAGATGTAGGCGCCCGGACGACGCCCACGTGTCATTATCCGCGACCTTCTTGAATAGAGTGAAAGCTTCCGTCGGTGTAAGTTCGATGATGGATCCTCCCGCCGATGCATCGATGATCGTCCTTGACGCCATGGTGAGTCCTTGATAGAACTTTTGCACGAGGTCTTCCTTCGGGAACTTGTGATGTGGAACCGCCCGGGTGTACTCGTTGAAGCGCTTGAATGCCTCCTAGATAGTTTCGTAGGATATTGAACAAAGGTGGCAATCTTATTACGCAATCTTTGAGTTTTACCCGGTGAGTAGTATTCCTTCATGAAAGCCTTCATCAACGTGTTCCAATTTTGCACCGTCTCCGTCGGTTGAGAGTGGAACCATTGCAAAGCCTCCCCGAGTAGTGAGAACGGAAAAAGCCTTGCCCTCATTTGGTCTTGAGTCACCCCATCCATGTTGAAAGTCTGACATAGTTGAATTAATGCTTGGAGGTGAAGGTTCGGGTCCTCTTTACCGGTGAAGGGTGAATGTTGCACCATGCGGATTGTTGAGGTCTTGATCTCGAACGGTCTTCCGATCTCCTCAAGATTCAAGATTGGTAGGTCGATGATGTCTGGGATGCATAGCTCCCCAATCTTGCGTTCTTGTGGTGGTTGGTCACCTATCGGTGGAAGTCGATTCTCCCGAGGACTTTGAGGTGGTGAATTCTTCGGAGATTACTGCGATCCTTTGTCTTCCGACTCCGAATCTACAAAATCTAGCTTTTTAGCTTGATGTGCTTCGCGTCTCCTTAGCCTGTAAATTTTTTCTGGATCATCCACAAAATTATCGGGTTTGTTGGAGAGGTAGCCGTCCATCTCCTGTTAGGGTTAGCAATAAACAAAGTATGCAAAAACTAAAAAGTAAAAAAACAAATCTATAAAAACTAGGGTTAGACAAACTAGATTAGATGTATTTTAAAGATGATCAAAATTTAGTAGATGCAAAAAGAAAAACAAAAAAAAAACTGAAAATTACAAAAAGGCAATAAAAAATCAAATCTTGATCACTTGTTCCCCGGCAACGGCGCCAGAAAAAGGGGCTTGTTGACGGTTAATAGTTGTATCAAAGTTCGTTTATGACTTGCAAGCGGACAAGTCTCCCATCGTAGTCAAGGGACCCTTCTTCCCTCGAGTGGTGAACCCAAGGTATCGAATCCGTGGAACAAATGTGTGACGCAAAACTTAATCTAATAAAGCCAAGTAACTTCAATCTTCGATAAATGAAACCCTAATGCATCTAAGTATAAGACACGAAACTAATCTAATCTACTAAAGACCATAGAAAACAAAGTAAGATTGGGTAGATAAACCGATCTAGAGGGATCGGGGTAAGCCTTTTGTTGAAGTTCCAAGCAAGAGAAGAAGTAGCAAATCGAATCTTATTAGAAGCCTCTTTAAATCGTGGTTTCCCGTCCAAATCTGAAAACATCCGCCTTTCGGAACCCCCGTTCTGTCACAACGTATCCCTACTCATGCGGGGAGCTTAGGGCGAGTCAAAAGACAAGTCGAGATTCTTTCGGAAGATCCGACTTGTACCTCTAGCCACTGCGGCTACAAGAACACCCTATGTAATCTATCTCAAGAATAGAATTGGAATAAGCAAAGCCGATCGAAAAACGAAATCTTCAAGGAAACACTTGATCGCTAGGAAAAGATTCAACTTGATAATTCAACTATAACAATGATACATACACAAGATCACCACCGGGATCCTTCCTTGATCTTGCTTCTAGCTCCGTGAACTCCGACGTGGTCTTCCGTGCAAGGTTCCCACGTCGGCTAGGGGAACCCTAGTCAACTAGCTCGACCCTCTCCTCTCTGAGATGGTGTCCCTCTCTTCTCTGCTCCTCGGCGGCCGATGACGAATTGGATCATGGGTAGCTCTCGGTCAGGGGGCTATAAATAGCCTGATTGGCGGCTAGGGCAAAGGGGAGCCTCACTGGGCCCTGGACAGGGCTGGGCCGGCCGGCATGGGCTCATCCAGGCCCCGCCCGAGGCCTCCTTTGCTCTACGTTGGTTTCCCTTGCTTCCTGGATGTTTCCCCCTTCTGCACTTTTCTGGACAGGTCCTCGGAGTTTGTCGTCTTCTCGGATCAAGTCCCTGGCTTCTTGGAGTTAAGTTTGCTTCATTGCATGACTTGTACGGAGCTTCAAGGTCTTGTCATGAGGTGCTTGATGAACTTCTCCCGAAAGTCTTGCATTCAACACTAAAACCCTGCATAAACACTAAACTCCAAAACCGACATGCACATGTGAACTTGTTATACCACGGGGGTTAGTACCAATGGATAAGGTATAAAACTCGTGCCAACACCGAAGTTAAACTCATGGCTAGGTTGACGGATTTTCACCGTCAACAGGAGCCGTGAGGACTGGTGGCTTTGATAGGAAGTCCTTGAGCTGGGCAAGGGCTTGGTTTGCCTCTAGAGTCCAAACGAACTTCTCTTGATGTTTGAGTAGTTTGAAGAAGGGGAGCCCCCGTTCTCCAAGCTTCGAGATGAATATGTTCAGAGCTGCCATGCACCCGGTTAGCTTATGCATGTCTTTGATGCATGTGGGAGCTTTCATGCAGGTGATGGCGGAGATCTTCTCGGGGTTGGCTTCGATGCCGCGGTTGCTGATGATGAAGCCGAGTAGTTTGCCCAACGGTACGCCGAAGACGCAATTGTTCGGGTTGAGCTTCCAGCGGTACTCTCGCAGGGATGCGAAAGGCCCTTCAAGATCGGCGATGAGCATGTCGGAGTTTCTGGTCTTGACAACCACGTCATCCACATAGGCTTCGATGTTCTTGTTGAGTTGCCTCTTGAAACAGGCCTAGATAGGTCGTTGGTAGGTGGCCGGCGTTCTTCAACCCGAAGGACATGGTCGTGTAGCAGTACACGCCAAACGGGGTGATGAACGCGGTCTTCTCCTGGTCTTCTTCCTTGATTGCAATATGGTGGTACCTGGAGTAGGAGTCGAGGAAGTAGAGCAGGTCGCAGCCCGCCGTGGAGTCGATGACTTGATCAAACCGCGGCAACCCGAAGGGGTCCTTAGGGTAGTGCTTGTTGAGGTCTGTGTAGTCGACGCACATCCTCCCCTCGCTCGAGTTCTTCTTGCGGACGAGGACGGGGTTGGCGAGCCACTCAGGATGGAAGACTTCTCTGATGAAGCTAGCCGCGAGTAGTTTGGCGAGTTCCTTCTTGATGGCGTCCCGTCTGTCATCGGCGAAGCGGTGGAAGGGTTGTCGCTTTGGGGTAGCTTTAGGGTCGATATTGAGTGAATGCTCAATCAGCTCCCTGGGCACCCCTGGCATGTCCGCTGGTTTCCACGCGAAGATGTCTCGGTTAGCCCGGAGGAAGTTGATGAGCGTTGTTGACGGTTAATGTTTGTATCAAAGTTCGTTCGTGACTCGCAAGCGTACAAGTCTCCCGTCGTAATCAAGGGACCCTTCTTCCCTCAAGTGGTGAACCCAAGGTATCGAATCCGTGGAACAAATGTGTGACGCAAGACTTAATCTATTAAAGCCGAATAACTGCAATCTTCAATAAAGAACAAGATACATCTAAGTAAAAGACATGAAACGAATCTAATCTACTAAAAACCGGAGAAAACAAAGTAAGATTGGGTAGATAAACCGATCTAGAGGGATCGGGGTAAGCCTTTTGTTGAAGTTCCAAGCAAGAGAAGAAGTAGCAAATCGAATCTTAATAAAAGCCTCTTTAAATCGTGGTTTCCCGTCCAAATCCGAAAACATCCGCCTTTCGAGACCCCCGTTCGTCACAACGTATCCCTATTCATGCGGGGAGCTTAGGGCGAGTCAAAAGACAAGTCGAGATTCTTTCGGAGGATCCGCGTGTACCTCTAGCCACCGCGGCTACAAGAACACCCTATGTAATCTATCTCGAGAATAGAATTGAAATAAGCAAAGCCGATCGAAAAACGAAATCTTCGAGGAAACACTTGATCGCTGAGAAAAGATTCAACTTGATAATTCAACTATAACAATGATACATACGCAAGATCACCACCGGGATCCTTCCTTGACCTTGCTTCTAGCTCCGGAACTCCGACGTGGTCTTCCGTGCAAGGTTCCCACGTCGGCTAGGGAAACCCTAGTCAACTAGCTCGACCCTCTCCTCTCCTAGATGATGTCCCTCTCCTCTCGCTTCTCGGCGGCCGAAGACGATATCTTCTCTCGCGTGGCTCTCGGTCGTGGGGACTATAAATAGCCCGATTGGCGGCTAGGGCAAAGGGCGTCGTAATTGGGCCCTAAATGGGCTCCGGGCCGACCGGACCGGGCCGGCCGGCCCGGGCCCATTTAGGCCCGGCCCCCGCGGGCTCCTTTGCCCGAGGTCGGTTCCCTTGCTTCCCGGATGCTTCCCCCTTCGCATGTAGGTCCATGTCGTCGGTTTCTCTCCGAATTGGACTCAACTCCTTGTCTTGCAAGCTTCAAAGACTTTTCCGGTCGTGTCCCCGGAGTTTATTGTCTTCTCGGATCGAGTCCCCGCTTCTTGGAGTTAATATCACTTCATTGCATGACTTGTTCAGGACTTCAAGGTCTTGTCATGAGGTGCTTGATGAACTTGTCCCAAAAGTCTTGCATTCAACAATAAATCCCTGCATAAACATTAAACTCCAAAAACGACATGCACATGTGAACTTGTTATACCACGGGGGTTAGTACCAAAGGATAAGGTATAAAATTCATGCCAACACCGAAGGTAAACTCATGGCTAGGTTGACGGATTTTCACCGTCAACATCTCCCCCATGCTTAAACCTTGCTCGTCCTCGAGTAAGCCTTCGATGGATATCATCATTGCTAAACAATGTTTAAACCTTGCACTTGATTATACATGAGTAAACATAATGCTCTCAAAATTTAATTCATTAAAGTTCCATAATGCACTAGCCTTCATTTCTACGGAGGGTAGATTCTTATTTAAGCTTATCCCACAAGTATTAACATGCTCACAAAGTTTTAAATAGATCTCAGAATTTTTGAAATGAAGATCGAGATAAAGAAAAGCTAAACCGAATTCACAAATTTAAATCATCTCGTGTATTGCTCATAAACTCTCATCTCACTTGTCTCTCAAGCCTATATATTCTACTCCTTTCCCTCTCATATATATGTGGTAGGCTTTATATGGAGCTTTGGGAAAGTTTAGTCCTAACAAGAATTTATAAATGAGGTGTTGTCAAAACAAGACAAGCTTCTCATGGTCTTACCGAGACTCGTCAAAAAGGTCATTGGAAAATAATGTTAATTCAAGGAGGGGAAAGAGAAAAATACACACACTTTAGATGAGTGGACATGTGCAAATGGCAAAGAGTGATCCCGAGGCACAAAGGAAGTCCTCGTTATCGGATTGCACATGGTTGGAAAATGAGAATGGATCTTTTTATCTTGAAGCCTTGAATGCACACTTAGAGAACCGGGGAGTTCATTTTACGCACAAATATATTTTTTTTTTCTCTTATATTCTCATTCTTTTCTTTCTTTCTTTCTTCCTTATATATATATTTTTTCTTTCTTTGCCTTGGAAGTCATGTACATCGCCGAAATTTTTTTTTCTTTCATCATTGTATATATTTTTTTAAAATACTCCCTTTTGAACTCTATGGCAGCACCGTACCTACCTCCTCCCCCATGCTTAGACGTTGCTCGTCCTCGAGCAGAGAGGCGAAAAATAAGGTAGGTACCGGAGATATTTTCCTTGGAGAGATACTTGAAATCTTCGACGTTGGCACCGTCTTGCGATCTTCCTTGAATTGATGATCCATTCTCAACGATAGGTTGTGGTCAAGGAGGTAATCACAAAAAGATGATATTTGGTTTAAGGGTGGATATCCGGCGAAGTTTGTGAGACCACCGATGTGGGGGTACACAATGCACGGATAAAAGGCTAGCAAAAAGATAGATACGCAAAAACGGAATGACCAGCTTCTTAGTCTCGGGCCAGAGAAATCATGGCCTGCAATAACTCACTCAAAAATAAATCTTGTACACTAAGGTTTATGCACTCAAATATATATAAGGCTTTGGATAGGTAGAGCAACACACAAGTGATATTTGTGACAAGGTTAGCAATATTTTTGAGCATAAAAGACATCTTCAATCCATTCATAACTTGAGAGCACATAAAACACTATGGGTCTTTATTTTAATCATAACCTCCGCTGAAAATTAAGCTAGTATTTAAATAAATTCAGATCTGTATTTTTAAGAGAGCACTAGCTTAAACATGCATAAATCAATTACAAAGATGAACAAAGCTGCAATTTTAATCATATATCATCATGGCACAAATTTTGTAACTTTTCCAATGATAAAATCAAGGTGGTGACTTTATTAGAGGTGATATCAAGCTGAAATACACACTGAAAATAAAGAAACATACTTGCTGAAAATTAAATAAAAACAGAAAAATACTACGCAAATACATAAGAGCAAAAGCTGAAAATTACAGAGAAAAAGAAAGGAAAAGAAAACTAAAGCTCCTAAGCCTTCTAATCCTCCGCCGGTGGTTGATGTTGATAGTCTTGATAATAATAGCCTTGCTCATAATATGAATGAACGCTTCCTCCGTCGAATTGATTTGGCTCTACAAGGTGAAGGCGTCCGAGTTCAAAGGCAATATTTGCGTTGCCTTCACCGAGTTGAGCTGCGTTGGATTGGATGGCTGCGATATTTTGAGCATTTCTTGCAGCGTATCCTCCAATAATAGCCATGCTTTGTTGTGGTTGGGGATGATGAGCGTAGGCCTCCGCGAAGTTAGCGTTGGGCACAACATAATTTTGAGGGGGTACCGGTGCACCACCCCCCCATGCTTGTTGTTGAGACCCTCCGTAATAACTTGGCGGAGGAGGAACTCCGCCGAATGGTTGCACATTGGGTTGTGCTCCACTCGCTTGTGCGGAGGATGTTCCCTCCTCTACAATTCTTCCTCGTTTGTTCTTTCTAGCGGGGACAAGTAGTCCCTCTTCCAACCAATCTTCCCTCCCTTCGGTGAAAAGCCTAAGCCTCTCATCCGGAAGAGGGAGGTTCACAATGGCCAATCGGAACCCTCTTCTCTCATCTCCACTAATGTACTTGCCTTGCCGCAAGTACTCAAAACCGAGAGAGGTTCCTCGCAAAAGGTGAGCCGGGTTTCTTGCGATTCCCGGTCGCAAGGAAAAGGCCAACATAGAGAGGTAACACCCCGAACCTATATCACTAGCCCCCGATGTTGCTTCACAACACCACCGGTTGATCATGAGGTACGAGGGGTCAATTGGCTGCCTGGCAATCAAAGCCGAGTATAGCCAATTCAACTCCGTGTCGGTCACCTTTGTTTCCCTCATCCTCCCCAATACCCTCTTGCACATCCAAGAGTGGAATATTCGGATAATGGGGTTGCGGATGCATTTGCGCCGTTGATGGGCATCTCCGGAGATCATGCCCCAAAATTCCGCCAACATGCCGGGAGGCACGTCAACTTTCTCCGAGCTCCCTTGTGGAATCCAAGCAGCTCCCTAACGTGCTCGTAGGGAACCACTTGCTCGATTCCCTCCAACCGGAATGACAAGCTTTGCACCCCATCATCATCAACGATGGGTGCAATAGTCATTAAAATTTCCAAGGCGTAACCCAAGTGGGTGTCCACCGATATTCCGTTGGAGAACTGAACCCACCCGAGGTGCCCCAACATGTAGTATATGTCGGTGCGAAAACCCAAGGTGTGGAGTGCTTGGTCGTCGAGCTCGACGTTGGGCACAAGCCTCTTTTCAAGATTGGCGAGCCTATCCTCCTCCTCCGCCGACATGATGATGAAGCCGTACGAAGATTGTGTCGGGGTGTAAGGAGGTGGTGCGGTTGAGCGAGTCGATCGTCGTGGTGGCTCGGGCTGCTCCTCCGTGTGCCCACGAGGTTCGGTGAACCTCATGGAAGTGCTTCTCGTAGCCCTCATACCACCAAGGAGGAGAGCGTCGTTCCTCCTCGGTGGTGCCGTGTCCGTCTCCATGCTCCGGGGAGACTCGGAAACCGAGTGCCTCCTCGAAGACGTGGTTGATGACGGCTTGGACGACGACGAACTCTTCTTCTTGGAGAAGAGACTTGTGGTCTTCTCCCACATGGTTGCTGCACTCCTTCTTCAACTATAAATCCGGGTTGCAACCGGTAAACTAGGCACTTAAACTCTTTGCTTCGGGTGTGGACTTTGAGTGGATTAAGGAGGTGGATTTTTTCTTGAGCTCTCAAGCTTGGGTGGTTGGCTAAGTCTACGGAGGTTCTGAGCACACAAACTTGAACACACAAACAAGGGAAGGAGAGGGAAGCTTGCTCAGAAGACGGGCACCGGGGGGTGCAATTTATAGGGCAGGCCGGCCGGCCTAGGCCGGCCGGCCCGGGGTCCTCCGCGTGCTCCTCGGCGCGTCTTTCTCCCCCAGCCTTGATCATTTCGCCTCCGCAACTTTCCCCGCCCGCGTGCTCCACCGGTTGCACCGCCCAAACGCTCTCGTCCACTCCTTTTCTTGAATTATTGGTCCTCCCACTTGATGCTCCATGCTTTGGGTCATGTCCATGCTCCCTAGCTCCACTTGCTTCACATGCCACCTTTGAAATCCTGCAAAGTTGATGCTTGCTGCCCACCATGCTTGTCCTATGCATGTGGAGTGGGTGAAAGTTGATAAAAGAGAATCCAATGGTGCATGCATGATTAATTCAAACTTGATTGCCTCCATTTAGGTGTGTTTAAGGTTAAGCACTCCTCTAATTCGAATTTTAAAATATTTTTCAGAGCCATGCAAGAGCTTGAACATAATTTTAGAGAAGTTTTTAAACCATTAAAAACAAATGTAAGTCGAAAATATTTTTCGACTACGTCGATTTTCGTCTCACCGGTATAGTTTGCTTTCATCGGTTGAGAGCGAACGTTTTCCCGGTTTGATCATGGGGGCATAGGTTTAGGTTCTAATTTTGGCTAAATAAGAAAGATTTTGAATGAAACAAAATTAGAATAGGCTTAGAAAAATTCTAATCCTAGAGAAACCAAGGATAAAGATTTTTGAAACCAACCAAAAGCTTTGATTTCTAGGTTCACGCGAGTCCTACCACGTGCTGAATTTTTATAACACTTGAATATAAATCGTGGCTCTACTCGTGTGGTTTTAGCATGAAAAATAAGCCAACCTCAGCACCATAATGAGGGTGAAAGGTTGAGCTAAGGTTCTGAAATTATTTGGTTGAGGGGTTTCTCGAAAAGAAAAGAATCAAACAAGCACATAGGAGGGTTCATGCAAAGGGTTTATAATAAAGCAAACACTCAATCAAGAATTATGTCTCTAATATTGTTCAACCACTTCTAAGTCTAATGTCTTTGCGTAATAAAACTCAAAAACTAAATTATTAAAAATACTCGAAAAACCTGGAATCGGGTTGTCCTCCCGTAGCTTATTCTTGACTTGACTTGACGAAACGGGTTGCCTCCCGCCTAGCGCTTCGTTTATAGTCTATAGCTAGACTTCTTCACTTGATTACTCCGGATCAACGCTCTTTGCGGGCGTTGCAATCTTGGGTACCCACTTCCGCACCATCTTGGGCGCGGGCTTGTCTTTTGGCTTGGTCGTCTTAGTCATTTTTTTGGTCTTCACGGGCGGCTTCTCTTTCTTGACGGATGCAACACCTTCTTGAATTTTCGTTACGTTCATTTTTTCCGGCTCCTTCTTCTTTTTCAGCCCCTTCGTTTGTTTTGGTTCTATCTTTACTCCAATCATGTTGCATGCCTCAATCCTTGGACGGAACTTGAAGGAACTCCTTTCTCCGTTGATATCGAACATGATCTCCCCCTTGCCAACATCAATAGTAGCTCCCACGGTCTTGAGGAACGGCCTCCCTAGGATGAGCGGCGGCTTCTCCCTCTCTCCCATCTCGAGCACAACGAAGTCGACGGGGATGAAGTGGTGTCCAATCTTCACGGGTACATCTTCAGCAATGCCCAAGGGATAGCGAATAGAGTTGTCACCCAACTCCAAACATATTCCCGTAGGCTCCATTGGTAGGCGTAACTTCTCGAACACATCCCTCGGCATGACACTCACACTAGCTCCAAGGTCGCATAACGCCTTCTCGAAGTTGAAAGAACCAACTGAACATGGAATGGTAGGGCACCCGGGGTCTTTTTGCTTCTCCAGCCCATAAGCAATAGCTGCACTACACTCCTCGGACATCTTGACATGATCTACCCCGAGTGTTGCTATCTCATATTTATTTGCAAGAATATCTTTAAAGTAACGAGAATATGTAGGTACTTGTAGGGCATCTAGTAATGGCATGTTGATGCTAAGTCTACGCACAACTTCCACAAACTTCTCAAAGTGGTTGTCAAGTTTACCTCGGAAGTAGCGTGGCTTGAGTTGCGGTATCCTCGTGTCATCCTCCGGCATCTCGAACTCGGGTTCCTCGGTGACGATCCCCGTAACCTTCTCTTTAGCAACTCCTTCCACCTCGGTGGATGGTTTAAGCTTCCTTGCTCCCGCGGTACGTTCCGGATCTTCGGTCTCCTTCCCCGAACGTGTTTGAATGGCCTTCGCCGATTCGGGACATTTGGGTTGTCCCGAAGCTTCCCTTCATCATTAGTGAGGCGCCCCGCAAGTTGTCCAACTTGCGTCTCGAGCATCTTCATCATGTTGAGCACTTGATGATTGGAACTTCCGACCTCCGTCACTTTGCTATCGATGTTCTCCAACACCTTGTCTATGGTCTTGAACTTGGTGACGGTGTCCTTGTTGATCTTAGCTTGCTCATCCATGAACTCCTTCAATTGTATCCGAAGTGGAGCCGCGTTAGGAATAGATGAGCTTGCATTAAATTGAGGCCTACCTTGCCCGTAGCGGAAGTTCGGCAATTCTCCCTTCCTCATGTAGTCGAGCACTTTGGCTTCCTCCGACAATCTTTACGGACATGGCCATACTCTCCACATTCTTCGCATGTGGACCTTGCTTCGGCGGCCTTCAAGTCTTGAGCCTCTTTCTTTTCTATCTCCATCTTTTCCAACCTCCTCATGAGCGAGTCGATCTTGCCTTCAAGTATGTCTTCTTTCTCCACTTGCAAGACTCCTTTGACGTTTCCCATTGGTTGAGCCGGGTGTAGGCGCCCGGACGACGCCCACGTATCATTATCCGCGACCTTCTTGAATAACGTGAGAGCTTCCGTCGGTGTAAGCTCGATGATAGATCCTCCCGTCGATGCATCGATGATCGTCCTTGACGCCATGGTGAGTCCTTGATAGAACTTTTGCACGAGGTCTTCTTTCGGGAACTTGTGATGCGGAACCGCCCGGGTGTACTCGTTGAAGCGCTCGTATGCCTCCGAGATAGTTTCTGTAGGATATTGAACAAAGGTGGCAATCTTATTACGCAAGCTTTGAGTTTTACCCGGTGAGTAGTATTCCTTCATGAAAGCCTTCATCAACGTGTTCCAATTTTGCACCGTCTCCGCCGGTTGAGAGTGGAACCATTGCAACGCCTTCCCGAGTAGTGAAAACGGAAAAAGCCTTGCCCTCATTTGATCTTGAGTCACCCCATCCATGTTGAAAGTCTGACATAACTGAATGAATGCTTGGAGGTGAAGGTTCGGGTCCTCTTTGCCGGTGAAGGGTGAATGTTGCACCATGCGGATTGTTGAGGTCTTGATCTCGAACGGTCTTCCGATCTCCTCGAGGTTCAAGATTGGTAGGTCGATGATGTCTGGGGTGCATAGCTCCCCAATCTTGCGTTCTTCCGGTGGTTGGTCACCCATTGGTGGACGTCGGTTCTCCCGCGGACTTTGAGGTGGTGAACTTTCCGAGAGATTCTCGTGATCCTTCGTCTTCCGACTCCGAATCTACAAAATCCGGCTTTTTAGCTTGATGTGCTTCGCGTCTCCTTAGCTCCCGTAAAGTTTTTCCCGGATCATCCACAAAATTATTGGGTTTGTTGGAGAGGTAGCCGTCCATCTCCTGTTAGGGTTAGCAATAAACAAAATATGCAGAAAAAAACTAGAAAACAAAACAAATCTATAAAGACTAGAGTTAGACAAACTAGATTAGATGTATTTCGGGGATGATCGAAATTTATTAGATGCAAAAATAAAACAAAATCAGTACTGAAAATTACAAAAAAAAAGCAATAAAAAATCAAATCTTGATCACTTGTTCCCCGGCAACGGCGCCAGAAAAAGGGGGCTTGTTGACGGTTAATGTTTGTATCAAAGTTCGTTCGTGACTCGCAAGCGTACAAGTCTCCCGTCGTAATCAAGGGACCCTTCTTCCCTCAAGTGGTGAACCCAAGGTATCGAATCCGTGGAACAAATGTGTGACGCAAGACTTAATCTATTAAAGCCGAATAACTGCAATCTTCAATAAAGAACAAGATACATCTAAGTAAAAGACATGAAACGAATCTAATCTACTAAAAACCGGAGAAAACAAAGTAAGATTGGGTAGATAAACCGATCTAGAGGGATCGGGGTAAGCCTTTTGTTGAAGTTCCAAGCAAGAGAAGAAGTAGCAAATCGAATCTTAATAAAAGCCTCTTTAAATCGTGGTTTCCCGTCCAAATCCGAAAACATCCGCCTTTCGAGACCCCCGTTCTGTCACAACGTATCCCTATTCATGCGGGGAGCTTAGGGGCGAGTCAAAAGACAAGTCGAGATTCTTTCGGAGGATCCGGCGTGTACCTCTAGCCACCGCGGCTACAAGAACACCCTATGTAATCTATCTCGAGAATAGAATTGAAATAAGCAAAGCCGATCGAAAAACGAAATCTTCGAGGAAACACTTGATCGCTGAGAAAAGATTCAACTTGATAATTCAACTATAACAATGATACATACGCAAGATCACCACCGGGATCCTTCCTTGACCTTGCTTCTAGCTCCGGGAACTCCGACGTGGTCTTCCGTGCAAGGTTCCCACGTCGGCTAGGGAAACCCTAGTCAACTAGCTCGACCCTCTCCTCTCCTAGATGATGTCCCTCTCCTCTCTGCTTCTCGGCGGGCCGAAGACGATATCTTCTCTGCGTGGCTCTCGGTCAGGGGACTATAAATAGCCCGATTGGCGGCTAGGGCAAAGGGCGTCGTAATTGGGCCCTAAATGGGCTCGGGCCGACCGGACCGGGGGCCGGCCGGCCCGGGCCCATTTAGGCCCGCCCCGCGGGCTCCTTTGCCCGAGGTCGGTTCCCTTGCTTCCCGGATGCTTCCCCCCTTCGCATGTAGGTCCATGTCGTCGGTTTCTCTCCGAATTGGACTCAACTCCTTGTCTTGCAAGCTTCAGCACTTTTCTGGTCAGGTCCCTGGAGTTTATTGTCTTCTCGGATCGAGTCCCCGGCTTCTTGGAGTTAATATCACTTCATTGCATGACTTGTTCAGGACTTCAAGGTCTTGTCATGAGGTGCTTGATGAACTTGTCCCAAAAGTCTTGCATTCAACAATAAATCCCTGCATAAACATTAAACTCCAAAAACGACATGCACATGTGAACTTGTTATACCACGGGGGTTAGTACCAAAGGATAAGGTATAAAATTCATGCCAACACCGAAGGTAAACTCATGGCTAGGTTGACGGATTTTCACCGTCAACAAGCGTGTCTTCCTATTTCAGGTCGAGGCCCGCCCCGATGGTGGTGGTTTTGCTGCTATCGGCTGTCCCAAGGTCAATTGTGTTGACTAGAACTTCCTCAACGGGTTGAGGCTTGTTGGCTTTGTCTGACTTCTCTGGGATGTCGAGTTCACTTGGGGCAAGCTTCTTTGACGCAGCCTAGATCTCCATTGCGTTGGGTACTTGATTTGTGGCTGTGAGTTCCACAGCCTCTGTGTCGCAGTCGAAAGATATCTTCAAGTCCCCTCGCAGTGAGAGTACACCGACTGGACTTGGCATCTTGAGTACCAAGTAGGTGTAGTGGGGTACCGCCATGAACGTGGCGATAGTCGGTCTGCCGAGGATGGCATGGTAGGACGTCTCGAAGTCCGCGGCTTCGAACTTGACGTACTCGGTACGGTAGTTGTCCCTTGTTTCCACGAAGGTAACTTGCAGAACCACTGAGCCCAGTGGGATAGCCGCATTCCCGGCGACGATGCCGTAGAAAGGCGAGGTGCTCTTGGTGAGCATGTGGGTGAGTCGAGCTTCATCTTCTTCAAGGTCTTGGTGAAAAGGACGTTGAGCCCGCTTCCACCATCAATGAGGACCTTGTTGAGTTTGGAGCCCGCAACCACCGGCTTCAAGACCAGTGGGAACCGTCTTGGTCCAGAGAAGCTTGTCCATTGATCCGCGTGGGAGAAGGTAATGGGTACCTCCGACCACTGGAGAGGGGTCGGGACCACTGGTTCAATGCTCATGACTTCTCGACGAGTACCTTTCTGAGCCCGTCGGTTAGGTAGTCCGCCGAAGAGGACATTCACCATCTTGTCGGGTTCCTGGAAGTCGTCGTTGCCTTCGTCGGCCTTTTTCTTGCCTTTCTTGTCGTGAGGGTGCCGTGGCTCCGGAGTGTCCTTGAGTGCTCGCCGGAGTTGGTAGCACTGCTCGGTGGTGTGGTTGCCGTCCAGATGCCACGGGCACTTCTCCTTCAGCAAGTCCTTGAAACGCCGGAGGTCTTCTTCGAGTTGTCTTTCGTAGGGCGCTGGATAGCCGTGACAGTGTTGTCTGGCTTGCGCTTGCGATTAGGACCCGAGTAGTTGCTGTTGCGACCGCCTTGGTTCCCGTTGTTATTGTTGTTGTTGTTATTGTTGCCGCCCGTGTTCTGCTTGATCTTGCCACAGATGGCGTCGTACTTGGCGTTAGCCTTGTCTTCTTCATCAGCCCAGGAAGTGATCATGTCCTTGTGGTGGGTGATGGAGCTCGGGCAGCGACGACCGAAGTCTTCGAAGGTGCTATGGTGGTAGAGACAGTCTTAGAAGAGGTCGATGACCTCCTTGTCAGAGACATCGACTACAGTGGCTGTTGACGGTGAAAATCCGTCAACCTAGCCATGAGTTTACCTTCGGTGTTGGCATGAATTTTATACCTTATCCTTTGGTACTAACCCCCGTGGTATAACAAGTTCACATGTGCATGTCGTTTTTGGAGTTTAATGTTTATGCAGGGATTTAGTGTTGAATGCAAGACTTTTGGGATAAGTTCATCAAGCACCTCATGACAAGACCTTGAAGTCCTGAACAAGTCATGCAATGAAGTGATATTAACTCCAAGAAGCCGGGGACTCGATCCGAGAAGACAACAAACTCCAGGGACCTGACCAGAAAAGTGCTGAAGCTTGCAAGACAAGGAGTTGAGTCCAATTCGGAGAGAAACCGACGACATGGACCTACATGCAGAAGGGGGAAGCATCCAGGAAGCAAGGGAACCGACCTCGGGCAAAGGAGCCCGCGGGCTGGGCCTAAATGGGCCCAGGCCGGCCGGCCCAGTCCGGTCGGCCCAGGCCCATTTAGGGCCCAAATGCGACGCCCTTTGCCCTAGCTGCTGATCGGGCTATTTATAGTCCCCTGACCGAGAGCCACGCAGAGAAGATTTCGTCTTCGGCCGCCGAGAAGCAGAGAAGAGAGGGACACCATCTAGGAGAGGAGAGGGTCGAGCTAGTTGACTAGGGTTACCCTAGCCGACGTGGGAACCTTGCACGGAAGACCACGTCGGAGTTCCCGGAGCTAGAAGCAAGATCAAGGAAGGATCCCGGTGGTGATCTTGCGTATGTATCATTGTTATAGTTGAATTATCAAGTTGAATCTTTTCTCAGCGATCAAGTGTTTCCTCGAAGATTTCGTTTTTCGATCGGCTTTGCTTATTTCAATTCTATTCTCGAGATAGATTACATAGGGTGTTCTTGTAGCCGCGGTGGCTAGAGGTACACGCCGGATCCTCCGAAAGAATCTCGACTTGTCTTTTGACTCGCCCTAAGCTCCCCGCATGAATAGGGATACGTTGTGACGAACGGGGGTCTCGAAAGGCGGATGTTTTCGGATTTGGACGGGAAACCACGATTTAAAGAGGCTTTTATTAAGATTCGATTTGCTACTTCTTCTTTTGCTTGGAACTTCAACAAAAGGCTTACCCCGATCCCTCTAGATCGGTTTATCTACCCAATCTTACTTTGTTTTCTCCGGTTTTTAGTAGATTAGATTCGTTTCATGTCTTTTACTTAGATGTATTTGGTTCTTTATTGAAGATTGCAGTTATTTGGCTTTAATAGATTAAGTCTTGCGTCACACATTTGTTCCACGGATTCGATACCTTGGGTTCACCACTCGAGGGAAGAAGGGTCCCTTGACTACGACGGGAGACTTGTACGCTTGCGAGTCACGAACGAACTTTGATACAAACATTAACCGTCAACAAGCCCCTTTTTCCCGGCGCCGTTGCCGGGGAACAAGTGATCAAGATTTGATTTTTTATTGCTTTTTTTTGTAATTTTCAGTACTGATTTTGTTTTATTTTTGCATCTAATAAGCTTCAATCATCCTCAAAATACATCTAATCTAGTTTGTCTAACTCTAGTCTTTATAGATTTGTTTTGTTTTCTAGTTTCTTTTGCATATTTTGTTTATTGCTAACCCTAACGGGAGATGGACGGCTACCTCTCCAACAAACCCAATAATTTTGTGGATGATCCCGTAAAAACTTTACGAGGCTAAGGAGACGCGAAGCACATCAAGCTAAAAAGCTGGATTTTGTAGATTCGGAGTCGGAAGACAAAGGATCGCGGAATCTCCGGAAAATTCACCACCTCAAAGTCCGCGGGAGAACCGACGTCCACCAATGGGTGACCAACCACCGGAAGAACGCAAGATTGGGGAGCTATGCACCCCAGACATCATCGACCTACCAATCTTGAACCTCGAGGAGATCGGAAGACCGTTCGAGATCAAGACCTCAACCATCCGCATGGTGCAACATTCACCCTTCACCGGCAAAGAGGACCCGAACCTTCACCTCCAAGCATTCATTCAACTATGTCAGACTTTCAACATGGATGGGGTTACTCAAGATCAAATGAGGGCAAGGCTTTTTCCGTTTTCACTACTCGGAAGGCATTGCAATGGTTCCACTCTCAACCGGCGGAGACGGTGCAAAATTGGAACACGTTGATGAAGGCTTTCATGAAGGAATACTACTCACCGGTAAAACTCAAAGCTTGCGTAATAAGATTGCCACCTTTGTTCAATATCCTACGAAACTATCTCGGAGGCATTCGAGCGCTTCAACGAGTACACCGGCGGTTCCACATCACAAGTTCCCGAAAGAAGACCTCGTGCAAAAGTTCTATCAAGGACTCACCATGGCGTCAAGGACGATCATCGATGCATCAGCGGGAGGATCTATCATCGAGCTTACACCGACGGAAGCTTTCACGCTATTCAAGAAGGTCGCGGATAATGACACGTGGGCGTCATCCGGGCGCCTACACCCGGCTCAACCTATGGGAAACGTCAAAGGAGTCTTGCAAGTGGAGAAGGAAGACATACTTGAAGGCAAGATCGACTCGCTCATGAGGAGGTTGGAGAAGATGGAGATAGAAAAGAAAGAGGCTCAAGACTTGAAGGCCGCCGAAGCAAGGTCCACATGCGAAGAATGTGGAGAGTATGGCCATGTCCGCAAAGATTGTCCGGAGGAAGCCAAAGTGCTCGACTACATGAGGAAGGGAGAATTGCCGAACTTCCGCTACGGCAAGGTAGGCCTCAATTTAATGCAAGCTCATCTATTCCTAACGCGGTTCCACTTCGGATACAATTGAAGGAGTTCATGGATGAGCAAGCTAAGATCAACAAGGACACCGTCACCAAGTTCAAGACCATAGACAAGGTGTTGGAGAACATCGATAGCAAAGTGACGGAGGTCGGAAGTTCCAATCATCAAGTGCTCAACATGATGAAGATGCTCGAGACGCAAGTTGGACAACTTGCGGGCGCCCTCACTAATGATGAAGGGAAGCTTCGGGACAACCCAAATGTCCCGAATCGGCGAAGGCCATTCAAACACGTTCGGGGAAGGAGACCGAAGATCCGGAACGTACCGCGGGAGCAAGAAAGCCGAAACCGTCCACCGAGGTGGAAGGAGCCGCTAAAGAGAAGGTTACGGGGATCGTCACCGAGGAACCCGAATTTGAGATGCCGAAGATGACACGAGGATACCGCAACTCAAGCCACGCTACTTCCGAGGTAAACTTGACAACCACTTTGAGAAGTTTGTGGAAGTTGTGCGTAGACTTAGCATCAACATGCCGTTACTAGATGCCCTACAAGTACCTACATATTCTCGTTACTTTAAAGACATTCTTGCAAATAAATATGAGATAGCAACACTCGGGGTAGATCATGTCAAGATGTCCGAGGAGTGTAGTGCGCCTATTGCTTATGGGCCGGAGAAGCAAAAAGACCCCGGGTGCCCTACAATTCCATGTTCGCTGGTTCTTTCAACTTCGAGAAGGCGTTATGCGACCTTGGAGCTAGTGTGAGTGTCATGCCGAGGGATGTGTTCGAGAAGTTACGCCTACCGATGGAGCCTACGGGAATATGTTTGGAGTCGGGTGACAACTCCATTCGCTATCCCTTGGGCATTGCCGAAGATGTACCCGTGAAGATTGGACACCACTTCATCCCCGTCGACTTCGTTGTGCTCGAGATGGGAGAGAGGGAGAAGCCGCCGCTCATCCTAGGGAGGCCGTTCCTCAAGACCGTGGGAGCTACTATTGATGTTGGCAAGGGGGAGATCATGTTCGATATCAACGGAGAAAGGAGTTCCTTCAAGTTCCGTCCAAGGATTGAGGCATGCAACATGATTGGAGTGAAGGGAGAACCAAAACAAACGGAGGGGCTGAAAAAGAAGAAGGAGCCGAAAAAAGTGAACGTAACGAAAATTAAAGAAGGTGTTGCATCCGTCAAGACAAAGGAAGAGAAGCCGCCCGTGAAGACCAAAAAAATGACTAAGCCGGCCAAGCCAAAAGACAAGCCCGCGCCCAAGATGGTGCGGAAGTGGGTACCCAAGATTGCAACGCCCGCAAAGAGCGTTGATCCGGAGTAATCAAGTGAAGAAGTCTAGCTATAGACTATAAACGAAGCGCTAGGCGGGAGGCAACCCGTTTCGTCAAGTCAAGTCAAGAATAAGCTACGGGAGGACAACCCGATTCCAGGTTTTTCGAGTATTTTTAATAATTTAGTTTTTGAGTTTTATTACGCAAAGACATTAGACTTAGAAGTGGTTGAACAATATTAGAGACATAATTCTTGATTGAGTGTTTGCTTTATTATAAACCCTTTGCATGAACCCTCCTATGTGCTTGTTTGATTCTTTTCTTTTCGAGAAACCCCTCAACCAAATAATTTCAGAACCTTAGCTCAACCTTTCACCCTCATTATGGTGCTGAGGTTGGCTTATTTTTCATGCTAAAACCACACGAGTAGAGCCACGATTTATATTCAAGTGTTATAAAAATTCAGCACGTGGTAGGACTCGCGTGAACCTAGAAATCAAAGCTTTTGGTTGATCTTAAAAATCTTTATCCTTGGTTTCTCTAGGATTAGAATTTTTCTAAGCCTATTCTAATTTTGTTTCATTCAAAATCTTTCTTATTTAGCCAAAATTAGAACCTAAACCTATGCCCCCATGATCAAACGGAAAACGTTCGCTCTCAACCGATGAAAGCAAACTATACCGGTGAGACGAAAATCGACGTAGTCGAAAAATATTTTCGACTTACATTTGTTTTTAATGGTTTAAAAACTTCTCTAAAATTATGTTCAAGCTCTTGCATGGCTCTGAAAAATATTTTAAAATTCGAATTAGAGGAGTGCTTAACCTTAAACACACCTAAATGGAGGCAATCAAGTTTGAATTAATCATGCATGCACCATTGGATTCTCTTTTATCAACTTTCACCCACTCCACATGCAAAGGACAAGCATGGTGGGCAGCAAGCATCAACTTTGCAGGATTTCAATGGTGGCATGTGAAGCAAGTGGAGCTAGGGAGCATGGACATGACCCAAAGCATGGAGCATCAAGTGGGAGGACCAATAATTCAAGAAAAGGAATGGACGAGAGCGTTTGGGCGGTGCAACTTGTGGAGCACGCGGGCAGGAAAGTTGCAGAGGCGAAATGATCGTGCCGGGAGAAAGACGCGCCGAGGAGGAGGTGGAAGACCCCCGGGCCGGCCGGCCTAGGCCGGCCGGCCTGCCCTATAAATGCAGCCCCCCGGCGCCCGTCTTCTGCAGGCAAGCTTCCCTCTCCTTCCTTTGTTTGTGTGTTCAAGTTTGTGTGCTCAGAACCTCCGTAGACTTAGCCAACCACCCGAGCTTGAGAGCTCAAGAAAAAAAATCCACCTCCCTAATCCACTCAAAGTCCACATCCGAAGCAAAGAGTTTAAGTGCCTAGTTTACCGGTTGCAACCCGGATTTTTAGTTGAAGAGAGAGTGCAGCAAGCATGTGGAAGAAGACCACAAGTCTCTTCTCTAAGAAGAAGAGTTCGTCGTCGTCCAAGCCGTCATCAACCACGTCTTCGAGGAGGCACTCGGTTTCCGAGTCTCCCCGGAGCATGGAGACGGACACGGCACCACCGAGGAGGAACGACGCTCTCCTCCTTGGTGGGATGAGGGCTGCGAGAAGCACTTCCATGAGGTTCACCGAACCTCGTGGGCACACGGAGGAGCAACCCGCGCCACCACGACGATCGACTCGCTCAACCGCACCACCTCCTTACACCCCGACACAATCTTCGTACGGCTTCATCATCATGTCGGCGGAGGAGGAGGATAGGCTCGCCAATCTTGAGAAGAGGCTTGTGCCAAACGTCGAGATCGACGACCAAGCACTCCACACCTTGGGTTTTCGCACCGACATAAACTACATGTTGGGGCACCTCGGGTGGATTCGGTTCTCCAACGGAATCTCGGTGGACACCCACTTGGGTTACACCTTGGAAATTTTAATGACTATGGCACCCATCGTTGATGATGATGGGGTGCAATGCTTGTCATTCCGTTTGGAGGGAATCCAACAAGTGGTTCCCTACGAGCACGTAAGGGAGCTGCTTGGATTCCACAAGGGCGCTCCGAGAAAGTCGACGTGCCTCCCGGCATGTTGGCGGAATTTTGGGGCATGATCTCCGGAGATGCCCATCAACAACGCAAAAGCATCCGCAACCCCATTATCCGGATATTTCACTCTTGGATGTGCAAGAGGGTATTGGGGAGGATGAGGGAAACAAAGGTGACCGACACGGAGTTAAATTGGCTATACTCGGCTTTGATTGCCAGGCAGCCAATTGACCCCTCGTACCTCATGATCAACCGTTGGTGTTGTGAAGCAACATCGGGGGCTAGTGATATTGGTTCGGGGTGTTACCTCTCCATGTTGGCCTATTCCTTGCGACCGGGGATCGCAAGAAACCCCGCTCACCTTTTGCGCGGTACCTCTCTCGGTTTTGAGTACTTGCGGCAAGGCAAGTACATTAGCGGAGATGAGAGAAGAGGTTACCGATTGGCCATTGTGAACCTCCCTCTTCCGGATGAGAGGCTTAGGCTTTTCACCGAAGGAAGGGAAGATTGGTTGGAAGAGGGAATACTTGTCCCTGCAAGGAAAAATAAAAGAGGAAGGATCGTAGAAGAGGGAACATCCTCCGCACAAGAGGGTGGAGCACAACCCAATGTGCAACCATCCGGCGGGGTTCCTCCTCCGCCTAGTTATTACGGAGGGTCTCAACAACAAGCATGGGGGGGTGGTGCACCGGTACCCCCTCAAAATTATGTTGTGCCCAACGTTAACTTCGCGGAGGCCTACGCTCATCATCCCCAACCACAACAAAGCATGGCTATTATTGGAGGATACGCTGCAAGAAATGCTCAAAATATCGCAGCCATCCAATCCAACGCAGCTCAACTCGGTGAAGGCAACGCAAATATTGCCTTTGAACTTGGTCGCCTTCACCTTGTAGAGCCAAATCAATTCGACGGAGGAAGTGTTCATTCATATTATGAGCAAGGCTATTATTATCAAGACTATCAACATCAACCACCGGCGGAGGATTAGAGGACTTAAGGAACTTTAGTTTTCTCTTCTTTTCTTTTTCTCTGTAATTTTCAGCTTTTGCTCTTATGTGTTTGCGTAGTATTTTTCTGTTTTTATTTAAATTTCAGCAAGCTTGTTATGTTTATTTTCAGTATGTATTTCAGCTTGATATCACCTTTAATAAAGTCACCACCTTGATTTTTATCATTGGAAAAGTTACAAAATTTGTGCCATGTTGATATATGATTAAAATTGCAGCTTTGTTCATCTTTGTAGTTGATTTATGCATGTTTAAGCTAGTGCTCTCTTAAAAATACAGATCTGAATTTATTTAAATACTAGCTTAATTTTCAGCGGAGGTTATGATTAAAACAAAGACCCATAGTGTTTTATGTGCTCTCAAGTTATGAATAGATTGAAGATGTCTTTTATGCTCAAAAATATTGCTAACCTTGTCACAAATATCACTTGTGTGTTGCTCTACCTATCCAAAGCCTTATATATATTTGAGTGCATAAACCTTAGTGTACAAGATTTATTTTTGAGTGAGTTATTGCAGGCCATGATTTCTCTGGCCCGAGACTAAGAAGCTGGTCATTCCGTTTTTGCGTATCTATCTTTTTGCTAGCCTTTTATCCGTGCATTGTGTACCCCCACATCGGTGGTCTCACAAACTTCGCCGGATATCCACCCTCAAACCAAATATCATTTTTTTTTGTGATTACCTCCTTGACCACAACCTATCATTGAGAATGGATCATCAATTCAAGGAAGATCGCAAGACGGTGCCAACGTTGAAGATTTCAAGTATCTCTCCAAGGAAAATATCTCCGGTACCTACCTTATTTTTCGCCTCTTTGCTCGAGGACGAGCAACGTCTAAGCATGGGGGAGGAGGTAGGTACGGTGCTGCCTTAGAGTTCAAAAGGGAGTATTTTAAAAAAATATATATAATGATGAAAGAAAAAAAATTCGGCGATGTACATGACTTCCAAGGAGAAGAAAGAAAAAAAAAATATATATATAAGAAAGAAAGAAAGAAAAGAATGAGAAATATAAGAAAGAGAAGAAAAAAAAATATATTTGTGCGTAAAATGAACTCCCCGGTTCTCTAAGAGTGCATTCAAGGCTTCAAGATAAAAAGATCCATTCTCATTTTCCAACCATGTGCAATCCGATAACGAGGACTTCTTTCGTGCCTCGGGATCACTCTCTGCCATTTGCACATGTCCACCTATCTAAAAGTGTGTGTATTTTTCTCTTTCCCCTCCTTGATTTAACATTATTTTCCAATGACCTTTTTGACGAGTCTCGGTAAGACCATGAGAAGCTTGTCTTGTTATGACAACACCTCACTTATAAATTCTTGTTAGGACTAAACTTTCCCAAAGCTCCATATAAAGCCTTCCACATATATATGAGAGGGAAAGGAGTAGAATATATAGGCTTGAGAGACAAGTGAGATGAGAGTTTATGAGCAATACATGAGATGATTTAAATTTGTGAATTTGGTTTAGCCTTTCTTTATCTCGATCTTCATTTCAAAAATTCTGAGATCTATTTAAAACTTTGTGAGCATGTTAATACTTGTGGGATAAGCTTAATAAGAATCCACCCTCCGTGGAGATGAAGGCTAGTACATTATGGAACTTTAATGAATTAAAATTTTGAGAGCATTATGTTTTCTCATGTGTAATCAAGTGCAAAGTTTAAACATTGTTTAGCAATGATGATATCCATCGAAGGCTTACTCGAGGACGAGCAAGGTTTAAGCATGGGGGAGATGTTGACGGTGAAAATCCGTCAACCTAGCCATGAGTTTACCTTCGGTGTTGGCATGAATTTTATACCTTATCCTTTGGTACTAACCCCCGTGGTATAACAAGTTCACATGTGCATGTCGTTTTTGGAGTTTAATGTTTATGCAGGGATTTAGTGTTGAATGCAAGACTTTTGGGATAAGTTCATCAAGCACCTCATGACAAGACCTTGAAGTCCTGAACAAGTCATGCAATGAAGTGATATTAACTCCAAGAAGCGGGGACTCGATCCGAGAAGACAACAAACTCCAGGGACCTGACCAGAAAAGTGCTAAAGCTTGCAAGACAAGGAGTTGAGTCCAATTCGGAGAGAAACCGACGACATGGACCTACATGCGAAGGGGGAAGCATCCGGGAAGCAAGGGGAACCGACCTCGGGCAAAGGAGCCCGCGGGGCCGGGCCTAAATGGGCCCGGGCCGGCCGGCCCAGTCCGGTCGGCCCAGCCCATTTAGGGCCCAAATGCGACGCCCTTTGCCCTAGCCGCCGATCGGGCTATTTATAGTCCCCCGACCGAGAGCCACGCGAGAGGAGATTTCGTCTTCGGCCGCCGAGAAGCAGAGAAGAGAGGGACACCATCTAGGAGAGGAGAGGGTCGAGCTAGTTGACTAGGGTTACCCTAGCCGACGTGGGAACCTTGCACGGAAGACCACGTCGGAGTTCCCGAGCTAGAAGCAAGATCAAGGAAGGATCCCGGTGGTGATCTTGCGTATGTATCATTGTTATAGTTGAATTATCAAGTTGAATCTTTTCTCAGCGATCAAGTGTTTCCTCGAAGATTTCGTTTTTCGATCGGCTTTGCTTATTTCAATTCTATTCTCGAGATAGATTACATAGGGTGTTCTTGTAGCCGCGGTGGCTAGAGGTACACGCCGGATCCTCCGAAAGAATCTCGACTTGTCTTTTGACTCGCCCTAAGCTCCCCGCATGAATAGGGATACGTTGTGACGAACGGGGGTCTCGAAAGGCGGATGTTTTCGGATTTGGACGGGAAACCACGATTTAAAGAGGCTTTTATTAAGATTCGATTTGCTACTTCTTCTTTTGCTTGGAACTTCAACAAAAGGCTTACCCCGATCCCTCTAGATCGGTTTATCTACCCAATCTTACTTTGTTTTCTCCGGTTTTTAGTAGATTAGATTCGTTTCATGTCTTTTACTTAGATGTATTTGGTTCTTTATTGAAGATTGCAGTTATTTGGCTTTAATAGATTAAGTCTTGCGTCACACATTTGTTCCACGGATTCGATACCTTGGGTTCACCACTCGAGGGAAGAAGGGTCCCTTGACTACGACGGGAGACTTGTACGCTTGCGAGTCACGAACGAACTTTGATACAAACATTAACCGTCAACAGTGGCGCGCTTATCGAAAAAGCGCCGCATATACTTGCGAAGGGTCTCGCCCTGTTCCTGCTTTACCATTGCCAGGTCCATGCGAGTACCCGAGCGGCCCATAGCGCCTATGAAGTTGCTGGTGAACTGTTCCTTCAGTTGGTCCCACTTGTCGATCGAGTACTTCTCGAGTGACTCAATCCCTGTAAGCGAGGCTTGATCCAGATAGAAGGGGAAGTAGAGGCACTTCGTGTCGTTGTTGCCACCAGCGTTCTCGATGGAGAGGGCATAGCATCTGAGCCACTTTACTGGATCCTTCTTCACGTCGTACTTGGTGATCCCAGAGGCTTGAATTTCTCCGGGAGAAGTAGGTTGCGAAGCCGTGCAGAGAAGGCGGGGAAGCCATCGTTGTCGCCAGCTGTGGAGGACTTCTTGTGCCGAAGTTCTTTGATCTTCTGGCGGGCGTCGAAACTGCCACGTGAAGCTCTGGAGGCATGGCTGTTCGCGTGGCCTCGGCCACCGCGGTCGCCTCCGCCCCTGGCTCTCCTGCCAGCCCCATGGTTGGAGCTCCCGCCGTCACTGCCTCCGCCGCCAGGATCACGATGAGGGATGATCTCACGGTTGCCGACGGCGCCGCTGGCGCTATTGCCACCATGAGAGGGTCCACCGGCCGATGCCCGGGTACGGTTAGGGTTGGCCGGTAGCTCCCCTCGAGTGCGGTTGCGACCGATGTCCGCACTGTGGCTTGTGGCTTCGTTGTCTTGTTGGCGGTTCCTGACAGGGGGCACTTGAGTGACCCTGTTGTCAACTCGCATGAAGTAGGCATCCTACGCGAGCTTGGCAATGACTTCTTCTGCACGCATCCCTTGAGCCTAACGTGCTATCGTAGTGATAGACATGAGGCATTGCTCTGGGGTAGTGTGTACCCGGCTCTCGACTTGGTCAAGGGCTTCTGTGAGGTTCCGGATGGGAAGGGACTCGCGAAGACGTCGGCGCCGTTCGTTCCGCTTTCTGTTGCGTTCACGTCGAGCGTCCCTGTTGGCGTCGGTCTCGTCGGCGAGCACGTTGGTGGACAACTCGTCCACTGAGATATCCTCGAGATATCGGTCAGGGAGTGTCCCTGAGGGCCTGGGCGTCTCGTTGGTAGTCATGAAGACCGCCGATCAGGAGTGCCAAGGCTGGAGTCACTGGTTGCCACCTCTGTCGGAGTGTGCTCCCCAGCTGGGGTGAGCGGTGTTCCCTCCTGGAAGGGAAGTGAGTCGAGGTAGGCGATCCAGCGTAAGTTCCCTCCCGTCAGGTCTGCAGGCTTGCGGTCTGGCCAGTAGACGAATCTCCCGGCGGGTGTAGATGTCATAACCAGGCCGGAAGTTGGTCCTGACAGGGGTTGATCTGTAGTGTTGTTCTCGGACTCGGGCTCATCAGGGTCCGACCCGAAGTCGAACTCGTAGGAGGAGTCCGAGTAGAAGCCGGAGAGAGGGTTGGAGTCCGAGTTGTAGCCGGGGACGGTGTTGGAGTCCGAGTCGTACTCAGGTATGATCTCCTTGTCGGCCCGGCGCGCCGTGGGAGCCTTCGTGTGGGCCCTGCTGGCGTTGCGAGGGCCGCGTGCGAAGCGCTCACGAAGTGGGGAGTCCGCACGGGATGGCTGGGTAGCCGACTCGCATATGATAGCCCACGGGGATGTCGAGTTCGAGTTGGAGTCGGATCCAAGCTCAAAGTCGTCGTGTTTGTTGTAGAACAAAATTTCGCCGAACTTTCCGACGAGATTCCCTGTGACTACTTCGTGAACCGTCACGAGCCCAGTCTCCGGGTTGGGCGGCATGGTGAGGCGGCGTTGGAAGGATCCGGCGCAGTCAGCAGTGCAGACCCAGGAGTCGAAGACAAAGGTGTCGCCGCGGTTGAAGGTGACGGTTGGCTTGATGAAGATGGAAGCCGTCGAGTTCGCTATATGATCCCCTACCTGGCGCGCTAGCTGTCGGTGTTTTAGACCGGCAACCTACCAAGGGGAGTACCCGAGGTAGATGAATGTGGCCTCGCCGAGATCGGTAACTCGAAGGAAGACACGTGGCACACAATTTAGACAGGTTCGGGCCGCGAGGTGCGTAATACCCTACGTCATGTATGCTGCGTAGCTTTGGATTGATTGGATGAGATTACAAGATGACGCGTAGTCTGAGAGAGAAGGGTCCCTGCCTTGCCATATATAGTCCAGGAGGTAGGGTTACAGGTCGGTTTAGGGAGAGAGTACTAGTCGTGTACGTCTAGGAGTCCTCTACACAGTACATGGTATGTATAGCTTCCTATCCGAGTACTTCTCCACCGTAGTCCTTGCACCTCACGCCATCAGGTACCGTGCGACACAAGTCGGGTAGTCCCAGGGGCCCACCGAGTAGTCCGTCCTGGTACCCACCGAGGTAGTGGGCCCAAGGAGGTCCATACGACAGCGACCACCTTGATCCCTGTTATTGTTGTTGCTGCCGCCCGGGTTTTGCTTACTCTTGCCGCGAATAGCATCATACTTAGCATTCGCCTTGTCTTCTTCGTCGACCCATGAAGTAATCATGTCCTCGAGCTTGGTTATGGAACTCTAGCAGCGTCGACCGAAGTCTTCAAAAGTGCGGCGATGGTAGAGACTGTCTTGGAAGAGGTCGATGATCTCCTTGTCGGTGACGTCGACTACGGTGGCGCGCTTGTCGAAGAAGCACCGCATGTACTTGCATAAGGTCTCGCCCTGTTCCTGTTTCACCATAGCCAGGTCCATGCGAGTACCCGAGCGCCCCATGGCGCTCGCGAAGTTTCGGGTGAACTGCTCCTTGAGCTGGTCCCACTTGTCGATCGAGTCCTTCTCGAGTGACTCGAGCCATGTAAGTGGAGCTTGGTCGAGATAGAAAGGGAAGTAGAGGCACTTCGTGTCGTTGTTGCCACCAGCATTTTCGATGGAGAGGGCGTAGCATCTGAGCCACTATACTGGATCTTGCTTCGCACCGTACTTGCTGTTCCCTAGAGGCTTGAATTTCTCTGGGAGAAGCATATTGCGAAGTCGAGCAGAGAAGGCGGGAAAGCCGTCATTTTCTCCTGCCGTGGAGGAATTGTTGCGTCGAATTTCTTCAATTCTGCAGCGGGCATCGTAACCACTGTGTAAGACACCAGTGACGTGGCTATCTGCGTGGCCTCTGCCTCCGCGATCACCTCCTCCACCGGCTCTCCTGCCAGCCCCATGCGAGGAGCTTCCACCGCCGCTGCCTACCCCACCGGCGTCACTATGAGCCGCCATGGCGCGACTGCCGCAAGCGTCACCAACACTGTTTCCACCCTGAGAAGGTCCACCAGCTGATTCCCAAGTGCGGTTCGGGTTCTGCGGTAGTTCTCCTCGAGTACGGTTGCATCCGCTGGACTGCGATTTGTGGCTTCATGGTCAGCTTCACAAGTTCTGAGGGGAGGCACTTGAGTGACTCTGTTGTCGACTCTCATGAAGTAGGCGTTCTCCGCGAGCTTGGCGATGAGGTCTCCCGCGCGCATCCCCTGAGCCTAACGTGCTATCGTGGTGATGGACATGAGGCATTGTTTAGGAGTAGTGTGCACCCAGCTTTCGACTTGATCGAGTGCTTCCGTGAGGTTCCGTATGGGAAGGCTCTCATGGCGACATCTACGCCGTTCGTTCCGCTTCCTGTTGCGCTCACGTCGGGCATTCTTGTCATCGCTGGTCTCATATGCGAGTGCATTGGCAGACAACTCGTCCGCTGAGATATCTTCGAAGTAGCGGTTAGGGCGTAGTGGCCATGGAGGTCAAGCCCGAGCACAAGTACCGTCCTAGGACCAACCACAAGCACTGCTCGAGGGACGACTACAAGGGCAAGAACAAGTCCGAGCGGAGGCCAAGGAAGAGTGGTGGTCACAAGAAGGAGCGGGCGATGGTTGCCGGAGCAAGCGACATCGACTCAAGCTCATGCTACTCTTCATCAAGCTCAAGTGATGAAGATGAGAACCGACACAAGGGCAACCGGTCAAGCAAGAACATCAACAACCTGTGCTTCACCACTCAAGGCTTTTGCAGCATGGCATATAGCTCTGCAAGCAAGAAGAGCAACAAGGATGGCTCGGACTCCGACTCCGGGGAAGACGTAAACAATGATCCATCCTTCTTGGTAGTGGAGAATGCTAGGTTGAATGATTTCCTTGACAACCATGATGATGTGCTTTGAAAGACCAACAAGGAGAAGAGGGAGTATATGTCTTTGCTTGGAGAGGCTAAGGGAAAAGTGGTTGAGCTAGAGTCTTTGCTTGTTGAAGCTAGGGCTCAAATAGATTCTCTGAAGTCTACTCCCGTTGTGACCAATGAACTTGAATGCACTGATTGTTCTGTTTTCCTTGGTGATTTGACTGTGCTTAAGGAAAAGTATGCCTCCAAGGTTGAGGAACTGGATGTGCTTAGGATTGAGCTAGATGAGATGAAATCTTGGCCCTCCTTGCTTGGTGCTTCCACTTCTTGTCATGTTTTGCTTGAGAAACTAGATGAATCGGTTGCTTATGCTAGATTTCTAGAAGTTGCTTTGAAAGCTCCTATTCCCACATCATGCTCTACTTGTGAAGTGAAAGCTACAAAGAATTTGGAGCTTGCACACTATGTGGATCGTGTGCAGGATGTGAATGATTAGTTGAGGAAGATGATGGGTTGGTTGTCTGGTCATGAGCCTCAGCTCAGGATGATGATTGAGGCATACAAGCACTATGATGGGCAAGTGCTTGAGGCAGAGAAGGTTGGTGAGGGAAGTGGTGAGAATGAGGGGAAGATCCGAGATATCCCAGAGCCACCAAAAACCCACCACAAAAATGCATATGCTCTTAAGCCGAATCCTCTTAGGAACCGACTAGACACAACCCCGGGTCCACGTGTGTTTCCTCCATATACCAATAACTTCTAGAAACCCATCAAGTTCAAGAGTGACTTGGGAATGAGTTCTTTGGGAAGAAGGGAGAGAAACCGAGTGAGGAGAAGCTAGAGCCCAAAGAGAGCCCAAAACCAAAGCCAAAACCAAAACCATTCCATTGTGAGCATTGTGGGAGGGATGGGCATCTTGTTGTGTTTTGCTTCAAGAGGAAGTGTGATGAGGGGTTGGCTAGGGAGATGGCCAACAAGGATAGGTGCCGCCCTTCTCGTGGTGTGCCTGAGCCTAGGTTGGTGCCGAGAGGTGAGGGTATGGTGTGTACCATTTACCCTCAAGAGAGGAGTGAGTTGTGCCTCGAGGTGAGCCACCACATAGAGAATGTGGTAGGCGTGTTGGGTTTGGGTGTGGTGAGTTTGCTAGACGTTCCTTCACTCATAGCTAATACGAGTATGGGGGGAGTGATCGCAGTTTTGGGTCCCAGAGGAGCTACGGGTCACTGTCTCCCCTTCGTGGTACGTGTAGTCCTCCAAGGGGATGTGTGGGTGTTCCAACTAGGAGAGATAGGATGGATTTTGCTAACCCTCACTTCGCTAACCATCACAAATCATCGGCGACATCAATGAGTGTACGACAAAGTTGAGGTATAGAAATGCTTCTCACTTTGCTCATTCAGCTTTTGTTGCTACCTTGGAGCCGAACGACATTGGACACATGCTATCTGATCCTAATTGGGTGAATGCCATGCATCAGGAGTTAGAGAATTTTCAGAGGAACCAGGTGTGGGTGTTAATGGAGCCACGACCAAACTGCAAAACTATTGGGAAAAAATGGGTGTGGAAAAATAAAGAGAGTGAAAATGGTAAGGTGGTGAGGAACAAATCGAGGCTGGTTGCTCAGGGTTTTAGCTATAAGGAGGGGATAGACTATGAGGAGACATTTGCTCCTGTAGCCCATTTGGAGGCAATCAGGATTCTTCTAGCCTTTTCTATGGCTAAAGGATTCAGGTTGCACCAAATGGATGTGAACAGTGCCTTCTTGAATGGGTTTTTGGAGGAGGATGTTTATGTGAGGCAACCACCTGGGTTGAGAGTGTTGAGTTTCCCCACCGAGTGTACAAGCTGAGGAAGGCCTTGTATGGGCCAAATCAAGCTCCCAGGGCATGGTATGGCAGATTGAGGGGGTTCTTGTTCAGCAAGGGGTTTGAGATGGGCAAGGTTGATAAGACTCGTTTTCTCCTCAGGCAGGGTGATGATATCCTAATTGTTCATGTTGACACCGTTTTTTGGGAAAATAGATCAAAAGGGATAAGGAAATGCAGCCGATGAAAAAAAGAGTGTAATCGGCCAATTGGAGGAAGAAAAGAACGGTCAACATGGATCATCGATGGTCAGTCGGGAAATTGGTCGATGGAGAAAAGAGAAGGCAGTAATCAAATAAGTACGCCAAAAGGAAAGCATGGTGGAGGCGGGTCAGTTCACAATTGGCAACAGGTCAAGAGTCAATTTTAATAAGCTTTTTTATTCCTTTGAGAGTCCTTTTCTATTTTTAGTCTTTTTGTCTTTAGATGCAAGTAAAAAATGCCGTAATCGGCTAGGAGTTGGGTTTGTTCTCAAGACATAAATAGCGACCATGTGTGGTCGGGAAAATCTGTACACACCAATATCAAACAAACCGCCTCCGGACAAACCCTTTACTTTTACTGCATCTACTTTATATCATCTACCTTTACAACATCTACTTTTCTGTGACTTCGCCATTGCATTTTTTTCTCTTTTCTACAACGCCGTGCTTCGAGTTCGTCGGGCTGCATCAACTGATCTCCAGCAAGCTTGTGAGTACCTTTTTACTGAATAATGCTAGGCTTTAACCTCTGGGCGCATCACTAAGGTTTCGTCTTGTTCTTTATTCACCCTTTACTGATATTAGCTAGATCTACAAATTTTCATTCCAAATTCTTGTAGTTTTAGTTAGTATCATTACCATCCTCTCGATCTAGATCCTATCGGCTTCTAACACCGTAGCTGATTCCGACCTACCCGAGCGCTGACGTCATGATCAGCTGATCCAGCCGACCGATCTACTTGCATACCCGCGCTTCAATCGCTTTCGAGCCGGCCGATCCCACTTTACCTTCTATCGGCCGATATGCTGGTACACGTGTCGCCGAAAGGCATCGGTTCTCTAGCCGATCCCTAAAAATTTCCATTGTCAATTAACAGGTCGGATTGGTTGGCACGCCTCGCTATAGACTGGGGAGTCACGTGTGCTACGCGCAGAGGTGACATCCTATTTTCGCGTCAACACACTTTTGGCACTCCTAGTAGGACACGAAAAAGTCAACAATGAAGAGCCTACGAAGACTGGTCCTTCTGAAGTTGATCCAGAGAATGTTCAACCAATCACCAAGGATCGGCTGAAAGATTCAGACAAAGCTGAGCTCGAGGCTCACATGAAGCATTATGAAGAGCTTTGTCTGGCATCATATGGTCAGACTAAAAGTGGAGTCTTGAAGAAGAGGGCCTATAGGAGTCACTGAGGCTTCCTGGAACATTTGTTGTACGGCTGCTGTAGCCACCGGCCTGACCGGATCTGCCCACCAGTCTGACCGGCGCAGGCCATTGGTCTGACAGGTGTAGCACACGCAGAAAGACATGCAAGTTTCCACTGTGTATGTTCGTGAGTTTTTTGTTCGGAAGGTTGTGTGTTGGCTCCTAGGACTAGTAGCACTTTAGTGGCTACGTGGTCTTGGCCAACTTGGGTAGTTGAGTCGGAGACGTGCGTTAAAAACCGTGTTCATCATGTTGGACTCTCTATCTCTTTCGAGAATAATTTTTATCGGCTCCCATTCACTCCCTCCTCTCTAGTTTTCCGTTTTGGTCCTTCATTACCCATGCTAATAACCCATGATAACCGAAGTCCAACGGGATGGGGAGGTGCCGGAAGATCCTGCCCCAAGTAGATCCGCATGTGTTTAGAAGAACTACACCAGAAATCTTCCAAAGGAAGTTTAGTCCAATCGATTGGCTACCCAAATGCCACATGGAAACGGCAATGACTCAAGCGCTGCAAAAGATTTCTCTAGCCAAAAAAGTAATCACAAGAAATGACTTCGCACCAATTGTTCTTTCAAGGCACAAGATACAAGCTTGGTGAGTAGCCATTTGGCTCCATTTCGGAAGTTGAGGAAGGCGAATGTGCTTCTGAGGAGAGAAATGATTCAGCATGAGCGTGTTGCACCAATCTCTGCAATCTAAGGCGACTAGGCTTCAAGATCCGCCGCAACCAATCAATCTAGTCCTTTTCCCAACCAATGCAAAAAAGGAGACCTCAAAAAGCCACATATTAACGACAGATGTGAATGTCACTACTACAAATTCACCGATAAATTCAGATTTTAGATTACAAGGGTCAAACTTGCGTGCTTCACCTGAACGAGCGCAGTTCCAACCCTTGCAGACAACTTTGAACATGATGAAATCTCTTGCATCACTAATCTTATTGGCGACGCTCACAAGGCATCATTGACAGGCTAGCCAAAGAACAAGGTGGTGGGAGAAAAATGGAGGAGTTCCAGCTCCAACAAAGACAAATGAGTGGAAAAGGTAGTCTAGAAGGTCCGGTATACTAATGTCTTGCTATAAGGCCTTTCTAAGCTACAATTCTTTTTCCGGTCCATTAACATTCTGCAGAATAGTCATTCCGCCTTCCTCAGAACGTCCTCCCTCCATCCACAAAGGAATGCACAACTACTCTAATCTTTTCAGGAGCAGTTTTTTCAATAATGGCTGAATGGGTTCCTCTGGACATAAACATCCCCCTTCCTCCTAGCGCCCTCTTCTCCTCTCCCCACTCTAGCAACCAACAAAAAACTCCATTGTCACACAGTGCCCTCTTCCTCTCCCAACTATTGCATCCAACAAAAAACCCATTATCGCACAACGCTCCCTTCCTTTCCCAACTCTTGCAACCAACAAAAAACACCATCCTCGCACAACACTACCTTCCTCTCCCCATGGAGCCATTATCTCCTAGAGGCGTGGCGCAAGCCGCATCCTCCTCCTCTTCTGATGAAAGGGAGGATCTCTAGTGGTCTGATGAAGAGGAGGCAGAGCGGAGGCCCATTCGGGTGGTGGTTGCCACATCCTCTGATGATTCGGAGTTTGTGGAATAAAATGAAATCCAAGATCATGTGCCTCTGAAACATCGCACCCCTCGCAAGTCAACAAGAGGTGCTAGGGGTGAGGGGTGCGGAAGCACCGCCACTCGCCAGGGAACTGTCGTCTCCAAGCGTCGTCATCCTGTCTCATCCTCGTCGGTCGGAGACAGTCGATCTCTACCATCCTCGTCGAGCAGAGGCCATCATCAACCTGCCGTCATCATCCGCCATGGAGCGGCGCCAAGGCCGTGCATGACCGGCCGCAATGTTGCGGCGACATCATCCTCTGGTGGTGGCATTGGAGGGTTGACCTCATCCGCGGGTGGTGCCCTGGGAGGTCTGTCACCATCTTCCACAGGCGCCGGCAACGAAGGGACATCCTCGTCCGTGAGCAGCTGCAACAAGGTGCTAGGTGCACCATCAACAAAGAAGCAGTGCCTTGATTAGTGGATTAGTTGTAACTGCTACTAGTAGAAGTAGGAGTAGAAGAAGCAGAACAAGGATTTGCCTCTTGTTCATCTGGTCTGATTGAATACTACTACTACTACTAATGTTTTTTCCTTGTAAGATGTTGGTTCTCTCATTGTGTAGCAGTGACAGTTTAATCCGGCTTGATTGATAACTACAAATCGGACTCACGTCATTGTTTTCCGGTATTTAAGAAATCAACGAAATGGACTTTCCGTATACAATGAATTTATACCGAGGGAGTACACACACAATACAATTTTTATTAGAAACAACAAAATCTAAATACAAACGACACAAATGCATGCATACGCATTGATTACACATGAGGATGGTTCGATCCACCTTAGTTCGAACTACAGTGACATACTCTGAACGACATACTACTAGCATCTACCATCAGAGCTCTAACTACTACCATCACAACATACTACTACTATCTACCATCATGGCTCATACTACTACAATCACCACATACTACTAGCATCTACCATCACGACACATATACTACTACCATCACCACATACTACTAGCATCTTGAGGACCATGTGTGGTTCGAGGACTGGTGCATGGTCGCTTCCTTGTGTGATGAGTGATTGACAACGTTGTGTGGACTGATTCTTGGCGAAGTATTGCAGGTGCAGGTTGCGGCCTGACTGGTGTTGGTGCAGGTGAAGAACAAGCGTGAAAGGTCGTCGCCGGTGAGGCCTCTAGGTGTGGAGAAGACAAGTAGGCTTCGTTCGAGGGACCCAGTGGCTAGCGGGGTCAAGTGCGGGCCGCATGGTGGCGTGAACAGCAAGATGAAGTCGTGGACAGTTTCTTGGTTGAGCCTCAAAACCATGGTCGAGCCGGGACTACGTGGGAGCCGAGTCATGAGTGGCGATTGGCGGAGGCTACACCGAGTTCGCGGGGTTTTCGCTGGTTCACCAGAAAACCACTGGGTTCCTTGGTTGATCCACAAAGCCAAGATCGAAGAATCGAAGACGGTGCTGCAGCAGTGCCAGACCGGTCTGACCGGTGGGTACCGGTCTGACCGGTGAGGAGCACCGGTTTGATCGGTGTGCGACGACGCAGTCTGGAATCTTCGAAGCAGAGGACACGCGTCCAGATCGCAAGGCTTGCGTCGAGGCTAAGCAGGTTGCGGTCGCCGGGCATCCGTCCGATGGAGAAAGCTTGAAGACTTCCAAGACCGCCCTTGAGGGGCTTGTATCCCTAGTTATTAGGAAAGGGTAATTTAGACTTTCGGTTGCCTCCATATAACCCAAGAGGTGAGAGGATGACAGCCAAGCCTTGGAACCCTAGTTCATTTGCTTTCCTATTTTCCCTTGCTATTTTCTTAGGATTTCCATAGGACAAGCTTGAGAGCTTCATGGTGAGATCTTGTGAGAGGGTTGGATTATCGGGCGGCAAGTTAGACCTTGTGTGAACCTTTGTGGCTTGTATAGATGATTCGGCGTGGTTCCTCAAGGTTTGGATGTGTTGTTCCCGGTTGTTCTTGGTGGTGATTTTCGGAGCCCTCTCTTGGTGATTTCTTTGGGTTGTTTTCGGGACCTTTCTCTTGGGGATTTGATGGAGGAAATTTGTGGGAACCCTTCGTGGTTCTTTGGGCTGTGATTCCCCCCCCCCCCAAATCCGTGAGTAAAGGGGCTCGATTTTGGTGTTTTCCGAGTTCTAGAGTTAGAGGTGTTCTTGGCGGGATTTCTTCGATTCCTTCTTTCTGGACAAGGTTTGGTGGGATTAAACTTGGCTATGGACTCCTCATGAGGTGTTCCTATTATCACTAAAGTCTTGTTCAAGTCTGTGGAGTGATTCGGGAGATCGAGGTTTTGATTTGGGGGAGTTGACCCGCGGGTGCTGTTCATCCCGAGCTGCCCAGGCTACACCGGTCTGACCGGTGCTCTTGACCAGTCTGACCGGTGCAAGCCTTGTTGGGTTTTTGCTCGGGTGAACGTCAGGGTGAGTTTGTTGTTGTCCTGTGTTGGGGCTGTTTCGAGTTTGGGTCAGTTTAGAGGTCGGTAGGCCTGTTTGGTGATTTGGGAGCTTTGAGGCTTAGACCGGTCTGACCGGTGGTTATCACCGGTCTGACCGATGTTGGTCTGGAGACTCAAGGTTTGGTGTTCCGCTGCATTCTAGGTCCAGTGGCACTTCAGTGGCTACGTGGGCTTGACCAACTTGGGTAGTGAGTCGGAGACATGTGTTGGAAGCCGTGGTCATCTTGTTCGCCGTATCGGTCCTTCACATCTACCATCAACATCTACCATCTTGTTCGCCGTATCAGAGAATTTTTATCGGCTCCCATTCACTCCCCCCCTCTCTGGTTCGCCGTATCGGTCCTTCACATCTACCATCACGGCTCATACTACTACCATCACAGGCTCATGGAAATCTAGCCGTTGCATGTTGTGCAGCAAAACGTGTCTCCTGGATCAAATACTCCTCCAAAGCGCGATACCTCGCCCTTGCATCCCAAATCTTGGCAGGCAAAACAGCAATGTTGTGCACGTGTAACAACAGGTCACGAATGGTCCATTGCCTTTGACCCCTTTTAGCAAAAAGGGTACACCCACATTCCTCCATGATAAACACGGGCGGGCCCGCCCTGCTGAAGCCAAAGCAACACAAACCATTTCAGGTCATGTGATTCAACTTGTTCCATGAGCACTGGACACGGTGGTGGCATTTCAAAGGGCAACAATAGAGGTGGCGGCCTGGGCCGTGGGCGAAAAGGTGGTGCCATGTGGTTATGTTGATCCTGAGCTGCCGTGGCCCGCGAATGAACTAGAGGTGGCATCACCCCTAGGTGATGCTGAGGTACTGATGCCAGCGGAAGTGGAGGTGCCACTGGGGTTGGGTGCTGATGGCTGCGGCTGAACCGGGTGGCGGTGAGGTGCTATTGCGCCTGATAGCTGCCCCTTCCCGACTCCGCCAAGTTCCATGCTCTGTCCCTTCCCTGACTGGCCATTCCCCACGTACTGCATACACAAACGAAGAACAAACCCTACATAACCTAACAATGTGACCATCTAGATACCATGCATACATAAAATAAACAAGATTAGCCAACAAAATGATCTCACACTTGTATCCCACTGAAGTAGAGAAATGCAAGACCAGGAACCGATGAGTGTTGGCCTTGCCTTTCAAGAACGCTTTGCTGCACTCGCCTATTTATCGAGTACTACAGTGGTCAAGTGAGCTCGGTGTAGCATTGCTAAAGTTACTATGGAAAATGTGAGATGCTCGGAATATAATCAGGCCTACACGTGATAGGAATCTATCTAGGTCAGAATGTTCAATGGCGTGCATCGATTACATGTGTGGACGATGGGTATCACGGGATGAGCCCGATGTGTCTAGGTAGTATGTGTTTACTTCCAGACTTTCCTCTCTAGTGCACGAGAAAGTCCTGCAGATAAATCATGCCGCATCAACTGCATCTAATGGCCATCTCACTACATCAGCTCATGCCGCATCAACAACGAGACAACTCTCTACCGTTTATTTATGTAATGGTTTAGGTGTCAGTTGCATCTGGAGAACAAGATTGGGTGATGTAATCAGATGGACCAGATGGTCCTTGCGTTGCAACACGCAGGGTGCGGGGTGACTTGACAAGTACTCCTCGATCAGGTACGCTACGTTAGTCGTGACTGTAAAGGTCTACGAATGGTCTGGATTCACACTTGATGATTCCCGCAGGCCTTGGAGACTGATTAACGTCATGAACTTATTGACACAACAAGACCAAAATGGAAGAAGCTGGAATTGGAATAGCAATATATGTTTTTTTATTTTTGTTTGTTTGTTTGTTTGTTTGTTTGTTTCTTTGTGTGTAATATTAACAAGCATATAAGCACATAAGGGCATCTCGAATGGGCGTTTGGGTATGACACACTCTCGGAAGTTGATCCACGTGTCGATCATTGAGAATTACAGGCCAATGGCGCGCAGCGGGCGGTGCGCCGGCGAGTGTGGCCCCGCCACTTGGCACCCCCAGCGGCCGTGAACGTCATGCACAGGAACACGCCAGCACAGCGCAGCGACTGCTGGACATTCCGGCACCTCGGTGTGCGCGCCCGACACGGGTACGGCGCGTACGACGCGCGCTCCGACGTGGCCGCGCGCGACGTCGCCGGCGGAGCGCGCTCCGACGTTCCAAGGCAAAATCAGTTTGCTGAAGAGGTTTTCAAACACGATTTTCTTTAAATTTTGAAACTAAACTATACCTTTCATTAAATAGCAAAGATGCAGATCAAGTATCCCTCTTCAAGATTTACAAAGGCCAATAGGTGATTTACTCAAAGGATTTGGCAGAATCTTCATGCCAACTTGGCACTTTTCTCGGCGCCGATGAACAGGGATAGTGCACATTCAAAATCATTTTTCACCCAGATTTACTTCGAATTTCAAATGCCAAACAACAGCAAAGTTGTTTGTCTTGAGAAAATGCACAACTTTGGTATTTGGAGATTTGGAAGTTTTTAAGGAAAATTTTGTGGAACGTGGCAAAGTTCTCACTAGCTCCAAGGATCAAGGGGTGCTCTAAGGGTTTATGGGTTAGGGTTGGCATCCATGTGTGCACCCAATGGGTCTAGGAGGGTAATTAGGGTTTGACACACTTAATTGTGGTTAAGAAAAGATTAGTCACATCATTAACACTAGATTAAAACACAAGATGTTACAACGCCATCCAAACGATCCCCGTCACTTGGCCTTTTGCCGTGTGAGGGCTAGACATTGTCGGGCCCTTGCGAAAGGCCCCCGGGGGCTACACCCACCTGCTGGTCGCCATTGACAAGTTCTCCAAGTGGGTCGAGGTGCGCCCAATCACGAATCTCAGGGCAGAGCAGGCTGTGACATTCTTCACCGACATCATCTACCGGTTCGGGGTGCCCAATTCCATCATCACCAACAACGGGTCCCAATTTACCGGCAGGAAATTCCTGGAGTTCTGCGACAAGTACCACATCCGCGTGGACTGGGCGGCAGTCGCACATCCACAGACCAATGGTCAAGTTGAACGGGCCAACGGCATGATCTTGCAAGGCCTCAATACCAGGATTTTCGACAGACTGAACATGTCTAGCCGAAAATGGCTCCAGAAGCTGCCGACGTTCGTGTGGAGCCTCAGAACCACCCGAGCAGGGCCACGGGATTCACCCCATTCTTCCTAGTCTACGGTGCAGAGGCCATTCTCCCCACGGATTTGTAATATGGGTCACCTAGAGTCAGGGGCTACGACGAGGGCACCAACTAGCGAGCCCGTGAGGGCTCGCTGGACCAATTGGACGGGGCCCGCACTGTGGCCCTAATGCACTCAGCAAGATTCCAACAAGCTTTGAGAAGGTACCAAGCCCGGAAGATATGACGCCGAGACTTCGACGAAGGGGACCTAGTCCTAAGGCTGTGCCAAGACAATCGAGGCCGCCACAAGCTATCGCCCCTATTGGAGGGACCCTACATCGTTGTCAAAGTGCTCAAGCCCGGCACCTACAAGCTGGCCAACGAGGACGGCGAGGAACTCACCAACGCTTGGAACATTCAACAGCTACGTCGTTTCTACCCTTAGAAAAGATTTCCAAGTAACTTTTGTTACTTATATACCCAACACCCTAGTTGGCAGCACGAATGTAAATTTTCATCGAATTAATAAAATCAAAGGGCGACTCGACTTTCCGTTGAAAACCAAGTCCCCCTCAGGGGCTACTACGGGGGGCTCCCCCCCACAAAAAGTTGGCCCCATTGTTTCACAACATTTGCTGCAAATGTGTTAAGTACATCTCCACCCGAACTCTGGGTGAACTTACGCGGGACGCAAGTAGCTGGAGGGTGAAGAAGCGCGAGTCGGGGATAGCCTACGCCTCCGGCAGGATACGGCCCTCCCCCCTCGCCGCTTTGCCTACAAGCTACTCGTGCGAATGAAACCTTCCCAGCCAAGGTTCGCCTAAGAAAACAAGGAGGCAGAACAACACAGTTGCCAAAATAGACAGTGAGTATTTCAACATACAAACATCAAAGTGTTTTAAACAGCAAATGTTCATTACAATAGCCGCACGGCTTGAATTCTAACATCAAAAACATAAAGGGCACAAATGCCCAATGGTCTTTAGGCTTGTGGCCGCCAGCCGGGGGAGCGTCCGGGAAGAGGAAGTCCATGAAGTTCTCGGCAAGGATGTCAGCGGCAGGAGCAGCGAGCGCGTCCGCACGGTTCATCGCCACCTCGTCTCGACACAGACGAGAACGACATAGCCCGTGGAAAAAGCCTCGAGGTCGACCTGGTAGTGGGAGGCCACCACGCCAAGGGCTTTCTGTACTCCCAGGTGAAGGGCACGGCGGCGACTCGCCATCAAGCTCCCGGCCTGCACGTTGCCCTCCTCGACCCCCTGGCATGCCTCTATGGCGGCGGACCGCAGCTCCTCCAGCTCCTATTGCGAGGAATTGTAGGCCGTCTGGAGGGACTCTGCCTGGGTCGTCGAGTTCCCAAGAGTGTTCCGCAGGCCTGAAAACCATGAACGCAAAACAAAAATTGGGAGCGGATCCCAACCAAACCAAATCAACAGGCAAAAGGAAAAGAGAGGCAACTCACCTTTGACTTGTCTCTTATCCGTCCCAAGGACCACGCGCGCGGTCTCAGCCGCCTGCTGCAGGCCAAAGATCGTAGCCTCCTGTTCCTCGACGGCCTGGCGCTGATCTGCAAGAGAGACACTTAGCTGGGTCAGCTCCCCATCGAGCCGTGAGACTTCTTCGTCCCATTACTTAAGGGTCGCCTGTGCCCCCTCGAATGCGATGCGCTCCTGCTGAAGGAGGCTCTGACCCTCTTCTCACGCCAGGCGCTCGCGCTTGAGGGAGGCCCGAGCCTCAGCAAGGGCGGTTCACTCCTGCTGGAGCTGAGCGTCTGCCTGTTGGCACGCGTCCCGCTCCCGCTGAAGCTGCTCCTTGTCGAGGCAAGGGAGGCGGCCTTGTCCGTGAGGCTGGTCCTTAGCTGCTCGGCCTCCTTGGCCTTCTCCTCAGCCTGGCTCTGCCAAGCCCGTGCTCCCTCGATGGTCGCATGGTCCTGTTGAAGCTGGGCATGAGTCGCGGCCACCTCCGTCTCCCACTCCCCCGCCACGGCCCGCGCCCCGGCCAAATTCTCGCGTGCTTTCCGCAGCGCCTCATCCCGCTTTAGGTGCACAATCCTCACCTTTGCGACTGCGGAGGCGTCTTCCACAGCTCGGGCATCCTGCTTCAGGAGCTCGTCACGCATGACCTCGACCAGATACTCCAGCCACCCATTGTCGGTCCGCAAGGCCTCAACAAGGGCGTCAAGAGCGTCGCACTGGTCTCGGTACCAGTTACGCTCGGAGCTCAGCTGGTCGAGGTGGTCATGCCTCTCCCGAGCTCGGCCCTCCAACTCCTGTCACCAGCAGACAAGGCAAGGGGGAAGCTGAGTCAGGAGAAACACAGGCGCGGAAGAGACGAGGGGAGGGGGAACTCCAAAATTCAACAGAAAAAATGCGTACCTGGAAAACCCGCCACGCAGGACCTGCGTGGATCCGCAGCACCTCATTCAGCGTGTTGTTGAGCAAGGCACCGTGGTCGCGGAACTCCTGCTACAGTGCCTGCTCAGCCTGCGCCTCGCTGAAGTGGGCCGGTGGCGCGCTGGTGTACTCTAGCTCATGCTCCGGACGTGCCACGGTGCCATCTGGAGCGGGGAGGGCGTTGCACGATGATGAGGCCTCGGCGCCGAGCGTTGGATGTCGCGACATCACGCAGCCATCATCCAACATCACTAGCACCCTCGCCGAGGGCTCGGGGGCTGGCACGGGCCGTTTCCCCCACTGGCCCCATCCGGGCGGTGGGGCGTCGTCGTCAGGAATCTCCACCGCGGCCGCCCGATCGCCACCGGCGGTGGCAGGCGCCGATAGAACCGTTGGCGCGGTGGTCACCGTAGTCGTGACCGTCGTCGCAGCCACCACTTCCTGCCGCGACCCCACGGCCTTGTCCGCGCCATGCGGTAGCTCCGTCACCGCCGCCGCGCTCCCTGTCACCCACGTCGCTCTCGACGAGCGCCGCCTCGTAGGAACGGACGCGTCCGACCTGAGCGCTTTGGCAAGCGCAAGGGCGGGTATAGTCGGCGTCACCCCGTGAATGCATAAATAAGAAACTAAACTCCGGCCCCTCGAAACCGGAACACCTCGGAAGGGACCGCTTACCTCAAGGTGGAGAAGCCTCTCTTCCTCTTCCTCAACGGCTCGACGGGCGCGGCGGTGGCGCCCGCCGTCGCCGCCGCCAAAGGTGCTCTAAGACGCTTCCGCGGCGCTCGCCGGCGCGCTCTACGCGCGCGCCGCCTCTTCCACGGATCGCCCGGCGGCGGGCGCTTCCGTGCCAACCACGGGTGCCTGCCCCTCTGCGGCCCTTGGCGACAGGGGCGGAGGGTTCCACCTCTCAAAGGGGGCCCACCCCCATCGCTCTCTTCTTCCTCCTCCTCGTTCGATGATGAGTTCTCCGAAGTCGCGGGGGGAGAGAGTCCCCGCTGCTTGCGCAGCCGGTACTCCTCGTCTTGTTGCTCCCGGCGCTCCCGGCGCCGGATTCTCCTCTCCTTCTTGCGCGTCGCCTTCTCTTGCTCCCGCTACTGCACGGTGCGGGCGGCCGCCCGAGCACGGGTCTTCGGTGGATCCTACTTACCGGCAGGGCTTCGGGAAGCATGATGAACGACCAACGGTCGTCATTATCGGTCGGCATGGTTCTAAGGTTGACCGCGCACCTCGCCCTTGTTTCCACGTAGTCCCGAGGAAAACGCTTGCGTAGCAGCTGCGAGCGTGCCAGCGCTATAGGGTCGGCGTACTCAGTCATCTCGTAGATGCGGAGCTTCCTCTCCACGAGGGGGACGATCCGCCGGTGGTGTAGGTTGGCGAGAACCGAAGCCGCGGCTAGCCCGGCGTCTGCCAGACTCCTCAGTCCGTTGAGGAGTAACTCCAGCCGGTCCTGACGCGAGGAAGGAGATAGGCTGTGATGCCAGGTGTCGGTCTTCGCCTTCATGAAGGACCGATACGGCGAACCAGAGAGGGGGGAGTGAATGGGAGCCGATAAAAATTCTTCTCGAAGGAGATGGAAACTCCAACAAGATGAACACGGCTTCCAACACACGTCTCTGACTCACTACCCAAGTTGGCCAAGCCCACGTAGCCTCTGGAGTGCCACTAGACCTAGGAACCAACACACAACCTTCCGACCCGAGAACACAGCGGAACACCAAACCTCGAGTCCACTGACCAACACCGGTCAGACCGGTGAGCACCACCGGTCAGACCGGTCCCTGCTGGTGAAACTTGGAGACTTCCACAAAAAGGCTCCACACCGGTCAGACCGATGCAACACATCGGTCAGACCGGTCTCAGCCAGAAAGCCCCAAATCACCAAACAGGCCAACCGAGCTCCAAACCGACCCAAACTCGAAACAGCTGCAACATAGGGCAACAGCGAACACACCCAGGCGTTCACCCGAGCAAAAACCCAACAGGGGTTGCACCGGTCACACCAGTGGGAGGCACCGGCCAGACCGGTGTGACCTGGGCTTCTCGGGATGAACAGCACCCGCGGGTCAACACCTCCAAATCCAAGCCTTGATCTCTGGAATCGCTTCACTGGCTTGAACAAGACCTTGGGGACAATAGGAACACCTCATGAGGAGTCCATAGCCATGTTTAATACCACCAAAACTTGTCCAAACAAGAGGAATCGAAGAAATCCCGCCAAGAACTCCTCTAAACCTAGAACACCGAAAACCCCAAAATCGAGCCCCATAACTCACGGATTTGGGAGGGGAATCACAACCCAAAGAACCACGAAGGGTTCGCAAAAATTTCCCCCATCAAATCCCCAAGAGCAAGGTCCCAAAAACACATCGAGAAAACCACCAAGAGAGGGCTCCGAAAATCACCACCAAGAACAACCGGGAACAACACAACAACGCCTTGAGGAACCACGCCGAATCATCTATACATGTGTGACAACCCGCCCAGGAAAATACCGTACTATCACCTAAAACCAATCCACTTTGGTTATTAAGCAATAGTAAAGTATCATCCTGTCGTTGGTTGCCGGGTTAACGCCCGGTAAATCACTTGGAAATCATACAGAGGATCGACACATGCATTAAAACTCGCGCGAAGGCGAGTCCAGAGTACAACACGGATTAAATCCAAATTATTACAAACCATTCTTCATGATAGGAAGTAAAGGTTCAGAGTTCAGAAACAGCAGAAATAAATGAACTAGTGCGACGATACACATCACAGGAGGCCATCCGTGATTTTATCACTCGTCCCCTTCCACCCATTCCAGCTCCCAGCCGGGTGGAATTTGACCAGGCCAAACAACACCTGCAACAACATTTTTAAAGCAAGGATGAGTATACTAATACTCAGCAAGACTTAACCGTCGGGTGATGACTACATCACCAAACTCTAGACATGAGAGGCTTTTTGGCCGGTGGAGTTCTTTTGCTGAAAAGCATCAAAGAGTATGTCCTTACTTTCATTATTTTAGCACAAGTTCTAGTTGATTATCATTTCTAAGTGTGCCAACTAATTCAATCAAGAATTGTACAAGCAATTAATTCATATAATAATATTCACCAAGTTTCATCAATAAGGAATATCATGGCCAGTTGATTAAGCAGTCTCAGATAACGGTGAGAGGCGGACAATCGATTGATTTAAACCTTGCAAGGTAAATCTAAACACACGGAGTGGTGCACCAACAGAGCTGACACCTACCAGGCGGTGCCCAAAAATCCTCGGGTTGGGAGCGAATCTTACAGTCCCGGATATAAGGCTATTTGGCATGTCCCACCCAGTAAACCCAGCTTCGCACATGTACCCACCTCCCAGTTGCAAAGCGGTAGGTGATTACTCAAGAGTAGTAGTAGTAAGTTCCCGCACCGACTCATTAAGGTACTAGGCTTACCGGTCCCATACCCGGCAAATGTTTAGTACGTTCAAAAGCTTAGCCCACGAAAGCCACTGGACCGGAGTCCAAATCCCATGCTCTTACCACATGAGCAATCCATTTAAGGAGATCTTATGATTCGTATCTAGGAACCTATTCTTGCGAGTGACGAACATCACTCGACTTCTATCGGGTCCTATAGCATAGCAGCTATCGACCTAGCATACTAGTGATAGAGCATAGGTGCCTAGGGATCATGCATCTAGAGTTTCAATTCAACTCCTGAAACGTAATTGCACAATCATAGCAAACATAATTGCATAAGTTTAGAAGATGGGGTTAGTGATCCAAGGCTTGCCTTCACTGGCAAGGTTGGCCTTGGGCCCTTCTAGATTTTGATCCAGGTCTTCAGCTACGAACAAGTGCTGCAGCTCTTCGTCGGCACCTTCGTCTCCTCCTTCCGGCACGAGCGTATTTCTACCGTCGGGAAGATCTACACGAAGATGCACATGCAAGATTTATTTGTCGATTTTAATTTAATTAATCACAAACAATAGATGACAACCATAGGGTGCATTAGTTGGAGACATTCACATAGATAAGAAATACATTCAGCATACTCCTCCAAAAAGGAACAATATGCAACTCTTTATTAAATATTCTTTAATAGTGACTATGTACATATATACATAAGTAATTTCATTTTTCTTCACAAACAGTAGTGGGTGAGTATATGTAGCCTTTTAAAATGATTAACAACCATACACAAGGTTATTAACGATGGGTTGGTGATTTTTCCTATTTAAACATTATTAAGCCCTTAATGGCCCCCCAAGCTTTTATTCATGAAATTAATTAGTAAAATTCAGTGGAAGGGTGTGTTACACACTAAACACCTATAACAAGCCACTAGACACACAAGCATGCTTTGGATAGCTAGAAATTAATTATTTTTGAAAATAATAAATGCTAGCTAGAAGGACAAGGTAAATGCCCACAAAAATAAATACTCAACAAAATGATCCAAACTTTCTCACACATGTTACATGGTCCAAAACTAGCCTAGTGGTGCAGCACATACACCTAGAGTTCTTATGAAACTTGAGTTATGAATTTTCAAAGAAATTCAACCATAAATCAAGAATAATTATTTATGTTAATTATAAAATTGTGATTAATTCACCAGACGTGTGTTTTGGAATTAAAAGACAGTATGCAAAAGTTGGTTGCAAAATCCTAATTGTTTTTAGCTAGAAATGGAAAAACATTTTTATAAAAATCATTTATGTAGATTCGGTAGAAATGGAAAAACATTTTTATAAAAAGATTTACATCATAACTTTATGCAATTTTTGGAGTAGGAGCTAGTCATGACAAGACACACAACATATCCAAAAATTAGCTACAGAGGATTTATAGAGTTTGAGATATTGCAGATCTAGGTTTTTCACATTTGTATTTTTCATGCAAAAACTAACAGGAATTAGTTGAGGCAAGAATAACAAAAGTTGTAGGATATTTCACCACGAATCCAACAAAATTGGTTTTACATTTTTCTGATTTTTCTACGATTTTATACGCAATTTACAAGAAACAGCCAAACCACTTTTACTATTTGAGTTACCCTTTCGCAGTGAGGCCCTCGGAAAGAACTTCTGTTTTGCAATGTGGCCCCTGGGGCGGGCGGCCGGCGCGGCTGGAGCAATTCCCGGCGAGCTCCTCGCTGGCTTGGCCGGGGAAGGGCGGGGGAAGGGTGATAGGGTGGCTAGGGGCTGGTTTGGGCCGGAGTTGGGGGCGGAGGGCGGACGGCGGCGAGGCGAGCGGCGGCGCCCGGCGCCGGCGGCGGCGGCTGCGGCCTTGACTCCGGCGAGGTTTGGGCCGGGGAGAAGGAGTGGAGCGGTTCGTTAGATTCCTTAGGGGCTAGAGGAGGTGAGGAATCAACTGATTTCGCTGGAGCTGCGCATGATTGAAGCTTCGCCGGCGCTGGTGTCCAGGCATGTGAGGCGCGACCTTCCCCTCGACCCGCGAGCGCCGGCCTGCTTTTAAAGGTGCAGGGACTTGCCCTAGGGGCGCCCAAGGCCACCGAGGAGGGCGCGAGGGCCAAGGCCTCGGCCGGCGCGCTGGACAGAGGGAAAACGCGAACGGACCGGTGGTCCAAGGCATGATGCGTACGGGCGGCACGGGCACGAGGCGTTCCCGGGATTCTAGGCATCGGGAGGCGAGTCGTGACCTCGGGAAGGCGCGGGCAGCGTTGGGAACGTGCGCCGGCGGAACCGGATGCCGAGGAGGTGGCGGCCCGCGGCGCGCGCGCCGGCGCGGCGGCCGGCGGCGACGTCGCGGCGCGGCCGAGTCCTGGCGTTGAGCTGTTCGGACCAGGCTACTTCGAGTGCGGTTTTCTCCTAAAAATTGAATACAAGTGCACCAAGCGATGAATAGGAAAGTTGTAGATTTAACTACCCCCTACAACTTTCACAAAGGCCGTCTAGTGTTTTTCTCGATGGATTTTGCAGGAATGTCGTGCCAACTTTGAATGCCGCCATGTCACTGTACACATGAGCTGCTGGCAGTTGACCAAGTTTTTCACCATTTTCCGCTCAAAATTTGAAATACCGTTCTACACGAAAGTTGTGTCCCTCGACAAGATGGACAACTTTCATAAAGGTAGATTTTGAAGTGTTTAGGTGAAATTTGGAGAACGCGGCAAAAGGTCCGAACGACATTCGCCGACGTCAATGGTTAAGCGGGGTTTGACCGTGTGTTTGACCAAGGGTTGACTACGGGTGTGTGTAGACTTAGTCAAGGGGTTCAATAGGGTTCATTGGCGAGGTTTCCGAGGTGATGACCCAGGTTGACCTAGGTTTGACCGATGTTCGACCGGTTTGACTCGGCCGGTCCGGCCATTAGTGTTAATGATGTTAATTAAAAACCTGGGGCATCACAACATGCCACAAAGGTTCATACAAGGTCTATCTTGCCGCCCGATCATCCAACCCTCTCACAAGAACTCACCATGAAGCTCTGAAGCTAGTCCTATGAAAATCCTAAGAAAATAGGAAGGGAAAATAGGAAAGCAAATGAACTAGGGTTCCAAGAGCTTGGTTGCCATCGTCTCACCTCATGGGTTATATGGAGGCAACCGAAAGTCTAAAATACCCTTTCCTAACAACTAGGGATACAAGCCCCTCAGGGCAGTTTTGGAAGTCTTCAGTTCTCTCCATCGGACGGATGCTCGGCGACCGCAACCTGCTTAGCCTCGACGCAAGCCTTGCGATCCCGACACGTGTCCTCTACTTCGAAGATTCCGGACTGCGTCGTCGCACACCGGTCAGACCGGTGCTCCTCACCGGTCAGACCGGTACCCACCAGTCAGACCGGTCAGACCCACCGGTCAGACCCACCGGTCAGACCGGTCTAGCACTGCGGCAGCACCGTCTTCGGTTCTTCGGTCTTGGCTATGTGGATCAACCAAGGAACCCAGTGGTTTTCTGGTGAACCACTGGAAACCCCGCGAACTTGGTGTAGCCTCCGCCAATCTCCACTCATGACTCAGCTCCCACGTAGTCCCGGCTCGACCTTGGTTTTGAGGCTCAACCAAGAAACCGTCCATGACTTCATCTTGCTGTTCATGCCACCATGTGGCCCGCACTTGACCTCGTTGGCCACCGGGTCCATCGAACGAAGCCTACTTGTCTTCTCCACACCTGGAGGCCTCACCAGCGACGACCTTTGGCGCTTGTTCTTCACCTGCACCAACACCAGTCAAACCGCAACCTGCACCTGCAATACTTAGCAAAGAATCAGTCCACACAACGTTGTCAATCACTCATCACACAAGGAAGAGACCATCCACTGGTCCTCGAACCACACATGGTCCCCAATCTCCCCCTTGATGAGTGCATTGACAACACCCACATAAAGTAACAAGAGAAAAAAGAAAAAGAAATGAAACGAAAAAAAGAAAACTCCAACAAGCGATCGAAAGCCAAACGTAGGCAAAGAGCAAGATCACTTGAAGAAGACAAGTCTCGAACCCCTTAGGCAAGGGCAACGGCTCGACACATCCGAGACGAAACAAAGCTCAAGCAAAGAGCGCAAACCACCAAACCAAAGCTCGAAAAAAACACAAAGAGCCCCCCTGCACACATGCAAGCTCCCCCTGAACTAATGCAACTCCCCCTGGACGAATGCATGCAGAACACCACTTGAAAACAGAGTAGCTGCATCAGCTCAGCTCTGACCAGTCAGACCGGTCACCACCACCGGTGAGACCGGTGCTCAACATATGAACAGGGTCAGCACTCTGACCGGTCACACCGGTGCACTTGACTGGCCAGACCACACCAGAGCCCAGAAATGGCTCGAAACCACTTGAAAATCTTCTAAATGCATCCAGCAAGCTATTTCAAGCTCAAATTTCTCCCCCTTGTTGACAATACATGAATCAAGCCAAAAATGCAAAACTTTCAACCTAGAGCTTCTCAAATAGACAAAATTCAACATAGGATGCTGCACATGTCCAAATGAGCAAGTTAGATACTCTATAGCTTCGTATTGACATTAACTACAAGATCACCAAGTTTCACAACCATTGGACGAAGCTAAGATGGATTTGGGCAATTTTGTGAAAAAATTGCCTCTCATGAGCAAAGTTCTGAACATGATCAAAACACATCCAAACGACAAAGCCACACAAAATTCATGCTAGGACAACCATTCTAATCATAAGACCATCACAAACACCCACAAGCACCTCATGTCATGTCAAAGCCACCGAGCCATGTGCCTACTTCTATGTATGAGACTTCTCATTGGTAGACATAATGCAACGGTTTAGCACCCAAAGCAAATTAAATTTAGCACATATGACATGGAAGCACATTTTACAAGCATTTTGCATTTCATTTTCAGATTCATAATTGGCACATGAAATGTCTTTGCGACAAAAAGGAACTTAGGCCCCTCCACAAGATAAAGCAAGAGGGCTTAAACATTCATGATGGCAAATGAGCCTTTGGCCCCATATGACCAATAAACTAGCTATCCAACCACAAATTAAGCATAGCCAAACCACTAAAACATGTCAAGATCATATAAAGGCATCTACACATGAGAGAGCATATATGACAATTTTCAAAAAACATAGCCATAAACCATGGATTATGCATCAAGATCATCAAGAGCTAAGCCAAACTAACCATAGCATACCAAACAAGCTCACAAAGACATAAATAGCATTCCATGGTGAACAATGTATATAGGAGAAGCTTTTTCTAACCAATGCATATGATACAAAATGCATGCAAACTAAGATACATGGATGCCTATACATCATGTTACATATGCCATGCCAAATGCAAGAAATGCACAAAGGAAACTATACATATGCTACATAGGAGCTCCCACACACCCAACTCAAGAAAACAAACACACACCAAGCTCCCCCCGCAAACGAGTGAAAGTTGCTTGATCTAGGGGTTTGGTGAAAATATCAGCTAGTTAGTCATGTGTGGGTACATGGATCAAAGCTATCTTTCCTTTATCTACGTTGTCTCTAACAAAATGATACCTCACTTCTATGTGCTTGGTTTTGGAATGGAGAACTGGGTTCTTTGCAATGCTTATGGCACTGGTGCTATCACATTGAAGTGGGACATGGGAATACTCCTCACCGAAGTCGCTTATGGTGTATCAAATCCAAAGGAGCTGAGAGCAACAACTAGCAGCGGCAACGTACTCGGCCTCGGTAGTGGATTGAGCAACACTCGACTATTTGCGGGAAGACCAAGACACCAAAGAAGAACCCAAAAACTGGTAAGTCCCAGAAGTAGACTTCCTATCCATCCGACACCAGGCAAAATCTGCATCCGAAAACCATGAAGCGCCAAAGAAGAGGTCGCGGAGTACCAAAGTCCGAAGTCGGGAGTGTGACGCAAGTACCTGAAAATTCGCTTCACCGCTTGCCGATGCGAAGTCCTCAAAGACGCTTGAAAACGAGCGCACAGACATACTGAGAACTGGATGTCCGGCCTCGTCGCCGTCATGTAGAGGAGTGACCCGATCATGCTCCGGTACTCCTTCTGGTCCTCGTGTTCACCTTCCTCGTCCGCATCAAGAGCTGTAGTCGTAATCATCGGCGTCGTCATAGCCTTGGAATCCTCCATCTTGAACTTCCGCACAATGTCCTTGGTGTACTTAGCTTGGTGCACAAATGTTCCTTCCTTTGTTTGTTTTGTAGCGCGAGGAAGCATTGCAACTCGACCATCATGCTCATCTCAAATTCCCTGCTCATATCCCTTGCAAACCTTGCAACAAGAGAGTTAGATGAGCCACCAAAGACAATATCATCCACGTAAACCTGCACAATCAGGATATCTCTGCCCTGCCTCAGTAGAAACAAGGTCTGATCGACCTTGCCCATCTCAAAACCTCTCTCAAACAAGAACCCCCTCAACCTACCATACCACGCTCTAGGCGCCTGCTTCAATCCATAAAGCGCCTTCCTAAACTTGTACACCCGGTGGGGGTACTTCTCACTCTCAAACCCTGGTGGTTGCCTAACATACACTTCTTCCTCCAACAAACCATTCAGGAAAGCACTCTTCACATCCATTTGGTGCAACTTGAACCCTTTAGCCACGGAAAAGGCTAGAAGGATCCTACCTGTTATTGCCTCAAACTTCCGTGGCCTAAACGGCCATAGTCCCTCTAAGAAGCTAGCTGCGGAGGGATGGCTCCGCATAGCTAGTTAGCAGGCTGAGGTCTCGTTCGTTAACGGAATTAACCAGACAAATCGCTCCACCAACTAAGAACGGCCATGCACCACCACCCATAGAATCAAGAAAGAGCTCTCAGTCTGTCAATCCTTGCTATGTCTGGACCTGGTAAGTTTCCCCGTGATGAGTCAAATTAAGCCGCAGGCTCCACGCCTGGTGGTGCCCTTCCGTCAATTCCTTTAAGTTTCAGCCTTGCGACCATAGTCATCAAGATTTCCAAGGCAAACTCCTTGTGGGTGTTTGCCGACACCCCATTGGAGAATTGCACCAATCCAAGGTGCCCCAACATGTAATACATGTCCGTGCTAAAACCCAAATAGTTGAGAGCTTGATCATCAAAATCGACATTTGCCACAAGCCTCTTCTCAAAGCGAGAGAGTTTCCTCTCCTCCTCACCCGAATCGCCTTCAAATGGGCTACGGGAGCAAAGGTCTCCTCGTAGTCAATCCCCTCCTTCTGACTGAACCCCTGAGCAACAAGCCTCGACTTGTTTCTCACCACTTCACCTTTCTCTCCCTCTTTGTTCTTCCACACCCACTTTGTACTAATCAGCTTAAACCCTGGGGGAGGGTCAACCAACTCCCAAACCTGATTCCTCTCAAAGTTCTCCAACTCCTCATGCATCGAAATAACCTAATTATGATCAGATAGTGCGTGTCTAATGTCTTTGGGAGCAAAAGTAGCAACAAATGCAGCATGAACGAAATGAGAATTGTTTCGAACCCTCGACCGTGTAGTGCGTTCATTCATGTCGCCGATGATCCTTGAAGCTGGGTGATCCACTTGTACTCACCGAGGAGGTTCTCGCCTCGACGCTACCTCCCCCTCAACAATAGCTTCTCCTCGATCTTAATTTGTCGTTGTAGGTGTAGGAGAGGGTTCGTCCACCACCGTAGTCGAAGTAGTATGTACATGTTCAGCCGGGGGCACCACACCGCCATCTTCATCGTCCCCATGTTCATGCTCCTCCTCCTGAAAGATCTCCTCGCCAAGCTCATCATCACCTGCACACTCAAAGACAAGCTGACTACGTGGCTGTGTCTCATTGAAGGTTACCTCGCAAGTCTCCACGTTTTGGTTAGTTTCAAAATTGAGCACACGATATGCTCTAGAATGAGATGCATAACCAAAGAAATTACCATCGATAGACCTAGCCTCAAACTTATCCAACTTCTTCCCTTTCTTCAGACTAAAGCACTTGCAACCAAAGACATGGAAGTGACTCACCTTAGGTGTGCGACCGTGCATCCACTCGTAGCATGTTTTCTTCTTATGCACTCTGAGGTAGATCCAGTTCGACACATAGCATGTGGTATTCACCGCCTCAGCCCAGAACCTTCTCGGAGTCCTATGCTCATCAAACATCGTCCGAGCCATCTCACACAAGGTCCTGTTTTTCCTTTCCACAACACCATTCTGGGGAGGCGTATACGGACTCGAAAATTGGTGTTCAAGACCCAAGTCATGGCAAAAGGTTTCAAAACAAGAGTTTCTGAAGTCTAAGCCATTGTCATTGCGGATTGCTCGTATGGCGTCTCCGTGTCTCTCGTTCCTCAACCTCAAGACTAGATCTCAAACAAAACCAAACGTCTCCCCCTTATCCTCGAGAAAGAACACCCACGCATACCGAGAAGAGTCGTCCACCACAACAAGGACATACCACTTCCCACCCGCAGATCACACACGAGCTGGGCCAACAAGATCCAGATGGAGCAGCTCACATGGACGCTCAGTCATCACATCGGTGAGAAGCAGGTGAGAAGAGGCTACCATCTTGGCATGCCTACACGACGCACAAACCAACTCTTTCTCAAGCCTCAACCGTGGCAATCCTCGGACCAAATTGAGTTTACTCCAGCGAGATAAAAGGTCAAAGCTCAAGTGACCCAACTTCCTATGCCACATCCACAACTCACTCGAAGAACCAGCCAAGAAACAACGCTCCACACCAGAAGACTGAGAAAAGTCAGCACGAAACACTTGACCCTCGGGAACGACCATACAGACAAGGTCCCCTCGAGACTCCAAAATCCGAGAACCACCAGGCCGAAACAACACCTCAAAGCCCTCACCCAACAGCTGGGACACAGAAAGCAAATGGTACCCCAGCGATTGAACAAGAGCAACACGCCTAAGAGTGATCTTGTCACTCACCTTAATCTCACCTTCTGAAAGCACACGCCCACGCCCATTGTCCCCAAAAGTGATGTACCTCCTTGTCACCATCGGGACGAGACTTGAGAACCATCCCTTGTCTCCTGTCATATGCCTCGAGCAACCAGAGTCAATAAACCAAATGTTCTTCAAGTCTCCCACCTGAAATTCAAAAAACGAGCACGTGAGCGAACAAACGAGCACTGGGGTTAGTACCAAAAGAGTAAAACCAGTGCCGAGCCATTTGCTCGAAAGTGGGGTTAGCACCAACCAAGCCATCTTTCCTACCAAAGCTACCTCCACGAACACCACCACGGAACCACCATGAGGGAACCAACCCTCTCTGCCTGGAGGAGGACCAAAACCATGAAAGAAGGCACGTGGACTGTCCCTCCTCTCCTTCTCAAAGCTATGACACCTTCCATCCCCGTAGTGAACTCGAGGGGGAGAATGCCTAGCAAACTGACCTCCTGCAAACTCTCCAGCCCATCCTCCAGAACCACGACCTCTAGAAACAAACATCGCACCTGTACGAGCACAAAACCCTAACTACTGCCTGTCCAGGCCTGCACTGATCTCACCGGTGCCCCTCACCGGTCTGACCGGTGTAGCTTGGGTAGCATCTCCTCCAAAAGCCTTCCGCTCTCCCCAAGCTCGAACTGTCCTCACACTCGCCTTGGCCCTGGGCATCTGGACACGAGGCTCAAGTACACCATCGGCCATTCTCTCCTCTCGCTTCCTCTTGAAGCAAAACTCATCCTTATGGCCATCTCTCCCACAATAGCCACAATGGAACCTCACAAGCTTAGGCTTAGGCTTGGGTTGTGGCATCTTGAGGACCATGTGTGGTTCGAGGACCGGTGGATGGTCGCTTCCTTGTGTGATGAGTGATTGACAACGTTGTGTGGACTGATCCTTGGCTAAGTATTGCAGGTGCAGGTTGCGGCTTGACTGGTGTTGGTGCAGGTGAAGAACAAGCGTGAAAGGTCATCGCCGGTGAGGCCTCCAGGTGTGGAGAAGACAAGTAGGCTTCGTTCGAGGGACCGGTGGCCGGCGGGGGTCAAGTGCGGGCCGCATGGTGGCATGAACAAGAAGATGAAGTCGTGGACGGTTTCTTGGTTGAGCCTCAAAACCAAGGTCGAGCCGGGACTACGTGGGAGCCAAGTCATGAGTGGAGATTGGCGGAGGCTACACCGAGTTCGCGGGGTTTCCGGTGGTTCACCGTAAAACCACCGGGTTCCTTGGTTGATCCACAAAGCCAAGACCGGAGAACCGAAGACGGAGGTGCGGCGGCACGACTCGACCGGTCCGACCGGTGGGTCCGACCGGTCCGCCCGACCGGTGGGGACCGGTCGGACCGGTGAGGAGCACCGGTCTGACCGGTGTGCGACGACGCGGTCCGAATCTTCGAAGCGGAGGACACGCGTCGGGATCGCATGGCTTGCGTCGAGGCTACGCAGGGTGCAGTCGCCGGGCATCCGTCCGATGGTGAAGACATCAAGAATTCCAAATCCGCCCTTGAGGGGCTTGTATCCCTAGTTGTTAGAGAAGGGCATCTTAGACATTCGGTTGCCTCCATATAACCCAAGAATTCCAAATCCGCCCTTGATGGCAGCCAACTCTTGGAACCCTAGCTCATTAGTTTTCCTATTTTCCACCTATTTTCTCTAGGTTTTCCTTAGGACTAGCAAGAGAGCTTCACGGAGAGATCTTGTAGAGAGGGATGGATGATCGGGCGGCTTGCTAGACCTTGTACGAACCTTTGTTTCATGTATAGATGATTCGGCGTGGTTCCTCAGGGTTTGGATGTGTTTTCCCCGGTTGTTCTTGGTGGTGATTTTCGGAGCCCTCTTTCGTGATTTCTTTGGGGTGTTTTCGGGGCTTTTCTCTTGGGGATTTGATGGGGGAAATTTGTGGGAACCCTTCGTGGTTCTTTGGGCTGTGATTCCCCTCCCAAATCCGTGAGTAAAGGTGCTCGATTTTGGGGTTTCTTGAGTTCTTGGGTTGGAAGTGCTTTCGGCGGGATTTCTTCGATTCCTCCTTTTTGGACGAGATTTGGTGGGATTAAACTTGGCTATGGACTCCACATGAGGTGTTCCTGATATCCCCAAAGTCTTGTTCAAGTCCGTGGAGCGATTCGGGAGATCGAGATTTGGATTTGGGGGAGTTGACCGCGGGTGCTTCGTTCATCCCGAGTCGCCGTGCCACACCGGTCTGACCGGTGCTCTTGACCGGTCTGACCGGTGCAAGCCCTTGTGGGTTTTTGCTCGGGTGAACGTCTTGGTGTGTTCGATGTTGTCCCGTGGTGCTGCTGTTTCGAGTTTGGGTCCGTTTGGTGGTCGGTTGGCCTGTTTGGTGTCTTGGGGGCTTTCGTGTCGCCATCGGTCCGACCGGTGTGTCTCACCGGTCGACCGGTGTAGAGCCACTTAGTGGAAGTTGCTCAGGTTCACCTGCAGGGACCGGTCTGACCGGTGGTGCTCACCGGTCTGACCGGTGTGGGTCTGTAGACTCGAGGTTTGGTTTTTTCCGCTGCGTTTCTCGGGTCGGAAGGTTGCGTGTTGGTTCCTAGGTCCAGTGGCACTCCAGTGGCTACGTGGGCTTGACCAACCTTGGTAGTGAGTCGGAGGCGTGTGTTGGAAGCCGCGTTCGTCTTGTTGGAGTTTTCATCTCCTTCGAGAAGAATTTTTATCGGCTCCCATTCACTCCCCCCTCTCTGGTTCGCCGTATCGGTCCTTCAAGTGTTATCAGAGCCGGTTCGGGTCTTTGTTGACTCTAACCAGTCTAAGATCCAAAGATGGCGTACCAGGAATGGGGTTCGGGTCCTCCACACTTCGATGGCAAGAACTACCAGATGTGGAGCAAGCGGATGGGTGCTTTTCTCCGCGGAAAGGGTCAGATCCTTTGGGATGTCACGGTGGACACAGGCTATGTCCAGCCGGTTGATTTCCTCGCTCCAGGGTCGAGGGACAGATTCGACGCCAACAATAAGGCGGTCGACTACTTGTTTCGTGCTTTGTGTCAGCCTGAGTTCGATCGGGTGCACACCGAGCACTTGGCTTGTAGGATTTGGGCGGTGTTGAAGGAGGCACATGTTGGGAATGCCCAGGTTCAGGCACGGTTGCATGCGACCTACCGGAGAGAGTATGAGAACTTCACTCATCTCCCCGGTGAGTCCATCGATGCCTTGTTTCAGAGGTTCACGGTGGTGGTGAACAACATGAGGGCCAATGTGGACGTGCTCCCGTACGATGATCATGATAGAGCAAGTCGAGTCGGAGAGGTATGATACTCTGACGGTGAACGAGCTGTTCTCGAAGCTCAAGTCGGCTGAGGTGGATAGGGGCATGACTGCCAAGCTCGAGGGACCGACTGATTCCCATAGTCTTGCCCTCGTTGGTGGTTCGAAAGGAAAGGCTAACACTAATCCATCCACCAGGTCTATGCCAGATGAGGAGTTCGACGAGCTTGGAGAGGACGAGCTGGCGCTCCTGACGAGGCGGTTCGAGAGGCTGCACGAGAACCGAGTGAACATGAGGAGGAAGACGAGGACATGCTTCAAGTGTGGCAAGGCTGGACACTATTTCGCCGAGTGTCCGAAGGTGAACGACCCCGACAAGCACAAGTTCAAGGACAAGAAGAAGAAGTCCAAGACGAAGGATCATGGACATGGGAAGAAGACACGGTCTCGAGAGAAGATGAAGAGATCAAGCGACATCGAGTCTGATTCCGAGGACACGTCTTCAAGCTCGAGTGATGAAGACGAAGAGGATGAGAAGAAGAGGAGGAAGAAGAAGAAGAACTTTGGCAAGTATCTCAACGGCCTTTGTGTGACGGGTCTAAGCCTCAAGGACGACTTCTGCGGCATGGCTCGCAGTTCGAGCAGCAAGAGAAGCCAGAGGGACGCCTCAGATTTGGATTCCGAGGATGAGGTATGTGATGAGCTCTCCTCTTTGCGCAAGGAGAATGAGGAGTTGGTTGACTTGCTTGATAATCGCGATCACATGCTTAGAGAGGCTAAGAAGCTTAGGAAGGAGCTTAGATCTTTGCTCGAGGATGCTAGGACTAGAGTGGCTGAGCTAGAAACACGGGTTCTTGATAGCAAGCTTGAAATTGATTCGCTCAAGGCTAGCCCCGTTGTTTCCGATGAAAATGATTGTGCTTGATTGCTCGCTTTCCTAGCCGACTTGATCGATCTTAGGGAGAAGTATGCCTCCAAGTGTGAGGAACTAGATGTGCTTAGGGTTGAGTTGGCTGAGCTACAATCTAGACCCACTTTGCTTGGTGCTTGCACTTCTTGCCCTAGTTTGCATGAGAAAATAGCTGAGCTCCGTTCTCGCATTGTTTCACTTGAGGCTGATTTGAAAGTGCCTATTCCTACTTCTTGCTCTACATGTGAGGTGCATGCTATGAAGAATTTGGATCTTGCAAAATGTGTTGGTCGCTTGCAAGATGAGAATGATAAGTTGCGTGAAGCGCTGAGTTGGTTGTCGAGTCAAGAACCTCAGCTTGGTATGATGATTGCTAGCTGTAAGCGCTTTGACGGTTGGGCTTTGGGATTGGATAAGGTCGGTGAGGGCAGTGGTGAGAGAGAAAGGAAATTTGGGGATGTTTCAGTTCGACCACAACCCACACCCAAAGACAAGCTTGCATGCAAGCCAAACCAACCAAGAGAAAAACCGAGTGAGAGGGCAAGTGAAACGCCTAGTGAGAAACCAAGTGAGAAGCCTTGTGAAGAGCCTCATCCCAAGCCTAAGCCCAGATCGATCCATTTCCATTGTGAGTTTTGTGGGAAGGATGGTCACAAGAGAGCGTTTTGCTTCAAGAGGAAGCGTGAGGAGAGAATGGCGAAGGAGTGGGCTAACAAGGACAAGTACCACCCTTTCGATGGTGTACTTGAGCCTCATGTGCAGTTGCCCAGGGCCAAGGCGAGTGTGAGGTCAGTTCGGGCTTGGGGAGAGCGGAAGGTCGTTGGAGGTGTCTTTGCGCCGGGCTACACCGGTCGGACCGGTGTTGAGCACCGGTCGGACGGTGCGGCCCGGACAGGCCAGCGTGTTGGGTTTCGTGCTCGTACAGGTGCGAGGGTTGTTTCTGGAGGTCGTGGTTCTGGTGGTTGGTCTGGAAAAGTTTGCAGGAGGCCAGTTTGCTAGGCATTCTCCCCCTCGAGCTCACTACGGGGATGGGAGGAGTCATGGCTTTGAGAAGGAGAGGAGGGATGGTCCACGGGTTTTCTTTCGTGGTTTTGGCCCTCCTTCAGGCAGAGAGGGTTGGTTCCCTCATGGTGGTTACCGTAGTGGTGTTCGTGGAGGTAGCTTTGGTAGGAAAGATGGTTTGGTTTGTGCTAACCCCACTTTCGAGCAAATGGCTAGGCACTGGTTTTACACATTTGGAACTAACCCCAGTGTTGAGTCGTTTGCTCGCTCTCGCTCTTTGTTTTGAGTTGCAGGTGGACGGCCCGGAGAACATTTGGTTGATATTGGGGGTGGTTCTTCGGCTTCATATCCCAGTGGTGACATGTAGGTGCATCACTTTCTTGGATGGTGGACAAGGATGAGTGAATTGTGAAGAAATGATAAAGGTAAGTGTATTTGTAACCTTCGAGTGTGTGGCCTTGGTCAAGCCACTTGGTTTCTTTTGCTCTTTGCCTTATCTCATGTGTGTAAGGTGAGCTTTGTATGCTCTTTGGCCTTAATGCATGAGCTTAGGGGGAGCTTGTGAGTTTGGTGCTCCTTTGCTCTTTTGCCGGTGGTGTCGAGCCCTTTTTGCCTCCCCTCGAGGAGCCGGTGGTTTGTGAGCTTTGTGTGTGGGAGATCCTTTGTAGCATATGTATAGCTTTCCTTTGTGCATTTCTTGCATTTGGCATGGCATATGTAACATGATGTATATGCATCCTTGTATCTTAGATTGCATGCATTTTGTATCATATGCATTGGTTAGGAAAAGCTTCTCTCATATACATTGTTCACCATGGAATGAGATATATGTCTTTGTGAGCTTGTTTGGTATGCTACGGTTAGTTTGGCTTAGCTCTTGATGATCTTGATGAATAATCCATGGTTGATAGCTATGCTTTTGAAAAATGTCACATGTATGCTCTCTCATGTGTAAATGCCTTTACATGCTCTTGACATGTTTTTGTGGCCTTGCTATGCTTAATTTGTGGTTAGATAGCTAGTTTATTGATCATATGGGGCCAAAGGCTCATTTGCCATCATGAATGTTTAGCCCTCTTGATTTATCTTGTGGAGGAGCATAAGTTCCTTTTTGTCGCAAAGACATTTCATGTACCATTTACAAATCTGAAAAGGAAATGAAAAATGCTTGGAAAATATGCTCCCATGTCATATGTGCTGAATTTAATTTGCTCTGGGTGCTAAACCGTTGCATGATGCCTACCAATGAGAAGTCTCATACATAGAAGTAGGCACATGGCTCGGTGGCTTTGACATGACATGAGGTGCTTGTGGGTGTTTGTGATGGTCTTATGATTAGAATGGCTGTCCTAGCATGAAGTTTGTGTGGCTTTGCCATTTTGATATGCTTTGATCATGTTTAGGACTTTGCTCATGAGAGGCAAGTTTTTCGCAAAATTGCCAAAATCCATCTTAGCTTCGTCCAATGGTTGTGAAACTTGGTGATCATGTAGTTGAGATCGATACGAAGCCGTAGAGTATCTAACTTGCTCATTTGGACGTGTGTAGCATCCTATGTTGAATTTTGTATATTTGAGAAGCTCTAGGTTGAAAGTTTTGCATTTTTGGCTTGATTCATGCATTGCCAACAAGGGGGAGAAGTTTGAGCTTGAAATGGCTTGGTGGACGCGTTTAGAAGGTTTTCAGGTGGTTTCGAGCCATTTCTGGGCTCTGTTGTGCACCGGTCTGACCGGTGATGAGCACCGATCTGACCGGTGTGAGTGCTGGTCCTGTGCACATGTTAGGCACCGGTCTGACCGGTGGTGATGACCGGTCTGACCGGTGTGAGCTGAAATTGCTGCAGCTGCCCCCGTTTTTTACCGTTTTGCTTGCATTCGTCCAGGGGGAGTTGCATTGGTTCAGGAGGAGCTTGCATGTGTGCAGGGGGAGCTCTTTGTGAGTTTTCGAGTTTTGTTTCGGTGGTTTGCGCTCTTTGTTTGAGTTTTGCTTTGTCTCAGATGTGTCGAGCCGTTGCCCTTGCCTAAGGGGTCCGAGACTTGTTTCCTTCAAGTGGTCTTGCTCTTTGCCTTTGTTTGGCTTTCGATCGCTTGTTGGAGTTTCTTTTTGTTCGTTTCTTTTTCTTTTCTTTTCTCTCTTGTTACCTTCGTGTGGGTGTTGTCAATGCACTCATCAAGGGGGAGATTGAGGACCATGTGTGGTTCAAGGACCGGTGGATGGTCGCTTCCTTGTGTGATGAGTGATTGACAACGTTGTGTGGACTGATTCTTGGCTAAGTATTGCGGGTGCGAGGTTGCGGCTTGACCGGTGTTGGTGCGGGTGAAGAACAAGCGCGAAAGGTCATCGCCGGTGAGGCCTCCGGGTGTGGAGAAGACAAGTAGGCTTCGTTCGAGGGACCCGGTGGCCGGCGGGGGTCAAGTGCGGGCCGCATGGTGGCATGAACGGCAAGATGAAGTCGTGGACGGTTTCTTGGTTGAGCCTCAAAACCAAGGTCGAGCCGGGACTACGTGGGAGCCAAGTCATGAGTGGAGATTGGCGGAGGCTACACCGAGTTCGCGGGGTTTCCGGTGGTTCACCGTAAAAACCATTGGGTTCCTTGGTTGATCCACAAAGCCAAGACCGGAGAACCGAAGACGGAGGTGCGGCGGCACGGACCGGTCGGCGGGTGGGTCCGGCCGGTCGGCCGGTGGGGACCGGTCGGCCGGTGAGGAGCACCGGTCCGACCGGTGTGCGACGACGCGGTCCGAATATTCGAAGCGGAGGACACGCGTCGGGATCGCATGGCTTGCGTCGAGGCTACGCGAGGTGCGGTCGCCGGCATCCGTCCGATGGTGAAGACATCAAGAATTCCAAATCCGCCCTTGAGGGGCTTGTATCCCTAGTTGTTAGAGAAGGGCATCTTAGACATTCGGTTGCCTCCATATAACCCAAGAGGTGAGAGGATGGCAGCCAACTCTTGGAACCCTAGCTCATTAGTTTTCCTATTTTCCACCTATTTTCTCTAGGTTTTCCTTAGGACTAGCAAGAGAGCTTCACGGAGAAATCTTGTAGAGAGGGATGGATGATCGGGCGGCTTGCTAGACCTTGTACGAACCTTTGTTTCATGTATAGATGATTCGGCGTGGTTCCTCAGGGTTTGGATGTGTTTTCCCTGGTTGTTCTTGGTGGTGATTTTCGGAGCCCTCTCTTCGTGATTTCTTTGGGGTGTTTTCGGGGCTTTTCTCTTGGGGATTTGATGGGGGAAATTTGTGGGAACCCTTCGTGGTTCTTTGGGCTGTGATTCCCCTCCCAAATCCGTGAGTAAAGGTGCTCGATTTTGGGGTTTCTTGAGTTCTTGGGTTGGAAGTGCTTTCGGCGGGATTTCTTCGATTCCTCCTTTTTGGACGAGATTTGGTGGGATTAAACTTGGCTATGGACTCCACATGAGGTGTTCCTGATATCCCCAAAGTCTTGTTCAAGTCCGTGGAGCGATTCGGGAGATCGAGATTTGGATTTGGGGGAGTTGACCCGCGGGTGCTGTTCATCCCGAGCTGCCAGGCCACACCGGTCTGACCGGTGCTCTTGACCGGTCTAACCGGTGCAAGCCCTTGTGAGTTTTTGCTCGGGTGAACGTCTTGGTGTGTTCGTTGTTGTCCCGTGGTGCTGCTGTTTCGAGTTTGGGTCCGTTTGGTGGTCGGTTGGCCTGTTTGGTGTCTTGGGGGCTTTCAGGCTGCCATCGGTCGACCGGTGTGTCTCACCGGTCCGACCGGTGTAGAGCCACTTAGTGGAAGTTGCTCGGGTTCACTCGCAGGGGACCGGTCCCGACCGGTGGTGCTCACCGGTCTGACCGGTGCGGGTCTGTAGACTCGAGGTTTGGTTTTTTCCGCTACGTTTCTCGGGTCGGAAGGTTGCGTGTTGGTTCCTAGGTACAGTGGCACTCCAGTGGCTACGTGGGCTTGACCAACCTTGGTAGTGAGTCGGAGACGTGTGTTGGAAGCCGCGTTCGTCTTGTTGGAGTTTTCATCTCCTTCGAGAAGAATTTTTGATCGGCTCCCATTCACTCCCCCCTCTCTGGTTCGCCGTATCGGTCCTTCACATCTTACTTGGTTTCTCTCCACTAAATTTCTCCACCGGTTTCTCCTCACTAGCCATCTCACTTTCTTTCCCAAATAACACTTTCCCGGAAGTGCTCACAAACTTGATAGGCTTTTGGAGATCATTTGTTGGTGTAGGAAACACGAGTGGAGCTGGGGTTGTGTCTAGTCGGTTCCTAAGATGGTTAGGTTTAGGAGGGAAATCATTTTTGTGGTGGGTTTTTGGTGGCTCTGGGATATTCTCTCCACTTCCCTCACCAAACCTTGTTTGCCCCAAGTCCCTCACCATCCTGCCTCTTAAATGCCTCGATCATCATCCTCAACTGAGGCTCATGACCAGACAACCAACCCATCAACTTTCTCAGCTCATCATTCTCATCCTGCAAGCGATCAACATAATGCGCAAGTTCCAAATTCTTCAAAGCATGCATTTCACAAGTAGAGCAAGATGTAGGAATTGGTTATTTCAGCTTAGCCTCAAGGGAAAAAGTGTAAACATGCATCTCATCAATCTTAGCATCCAAGACAGGGCAAGAAGTGCAAGCACCTAGCAAAGCAGATCTAGATTTCAGCTCAGCCCCTTCAACCCTAAGTACATCTAGTTCCTCACACTTGGAGGCATGCTTCTCCTTAAACAAAGCAAGATCAACAAGAAAAATGGAACAATCAGCACAATCAACCTCATCAGAAACAACAGGGCTAGCCTTAAGGGAATCAATCTCAAGCTTGCTATCAAGAACCTGTGTTTCTAGCTCAGCCACTATAGTCCTAGCATCCTCGAGTGAAGCCCTAAGCTCTTTTCTCATTTTGTTGGCCTCTCTAAGCATGTCATCACAGTTATCAAGCAATGAGCTAAGCCTTTCATTTTTTTGACGCAATAAGGGAGGCTCATCACGCACCTCGTCGTCGGTACCAGAGTCCGAGTCGCTCTGCGTGCTCTTCTTGCTGCCAGAGCTCAGCACCATGGTGTAGAAGCCGTCTCTAGCGAAGCAGCTCAGCCTGCTCAGGTTCTTGGACGACTTCCTGCTCTTGCGACGATCACCTTCGTCTTCACTGCTGCTTGAGCTCGAGGCGGAGTACGCTGAACTGGAGTCAACGTCGCTCGCTCCAACCATCGCTCGGGCCTTGCCTCGGCTCTCCTTCTTCCTCGATCGTCGCTCGTCCTTGTGCTTGTTCTTGTGCTTGCTCTTGTGGTCGCGCCTCGACCGGTACTTGCCATCCATCCTCGACTTGTGCTTGTTGCCGTCCTTGTTCTCGACCTTCTCCGGGCAGTCGGCGACGAAGTGTCCCGGCTTGCCGCACTGGAAGCATGTCCTCGTGTTCCTCCTCATGTTCACCTGGTTCTCGTGCAACCTCTCGAACCTCCTCGTCAGTAACGCCAGCTCGTCCTCTCCAAGCACGTCGAACTCCTCATCTGGCATAGACATCAAAGAGGACAAAGAGAACATCCTGGTGGATGGGTTAGTGTTAGCCTTTCCTTTTGAGCCACCAACGAGGACAAGACTATGGGAGTCAGTCGAACCCTCGAGCTTGGCTGTCATGCCCCTATCCACCTCAGCCGACTTGAGCTTCGAGAACATCTCGTTCACCGTCAGAGTGTCATACTTCTCTGACTCGACAATGGCCTCGAACTTTCCGCCCCAAATCATACGATCCAAAGAGTGTAAGAGCTTGACAGCTCTATCATGATCATCGTACAGGAGCACGTCCACATTGGCCCTCATGTTGTTCACAACCACCGTGAACATCTGAAACAAGGCATCAATGGACTCACCGAAGAGATGAGTAAAGTTCTCGTACTCTCTCCGGTAGGTCGCATACATCCGAGCCTGAACCTGGGCATTCCCAACATGAGCCTCCTTCAACACCAACCAGATTCTACAAGCCAAGTGCTCGGTGTGCACCCGATTGAACTCAGGCTGACACAAAACACGAAACAAGTAGTCCACCGCCTTATTGTTGGCGTCGAACATCGAACATGTCCCTCGATCCTGGAGCAAGGAAGTTCATCGGTTGGACATAGCCTGTGTCCACCGTGACATCCCAAAGGATCTGACCCTTTCCTCGGAGGAACGAAGCCATCCGCTTACTCCACATCTGGTAGTTCTTGCCATCGAAGTGTGGAGGACCCGAACCCCATTCCTGGTACGCCATCCTTGGATCTTAGACTGGTTAGAGTCAATAAAGACCCGAATCGGCTCTGATACCACTTGAAGGACCGATACGACGAACCAGAGAGGGGGGGAGTGAATGGCAGCCGATAAAAATTCTTCTCGAAGGAGATGGAAACTCCAACAAGATGAACACGGCTTCCAACACACGTCTCCGACTCACTACCCAAGTTGGCCAAGCCCACGTAGCCACTGGAGTGCCACTAGACCTAGGAACCAACACACAACCTTCCGACCCCAGAACGCAGCGGAACACCAAACCTCGAGTCCACTGACCAACACTGGTCAGACCGGTGAGCACAGAAAGGCTCCACATCGGTCAAACTTGGCGACTTCCACAGAAAGGCTCCACACCGGTCAGACCAATGCAACACACCGGTCAGACCGGTCTCAGCCAGAAAGCCCCAAATCACCAAACAGGCCAACTGAGCTCCAAACCAACCCAAACTTGAAACAGCTGCAACACAGGGCAACAGCGAACACACCCAGACGTTCACCCGAGCAAAAACCCAACAGGGGTTGCACCGGTCAGACCAGTTCAGACCAGTGTGACCTGGGCTTCTCGGGATGAACAGCACCCGCGGGTCAACACCTCCAAATCCAAGCCTTGATCTATCGAATCACTCCACAGGCTTGAACAAGACTTTGGGGACAATAGGAACACCTCATGAGGAGTCCATAGCCAAGTTTAATCCCACCAAAACTTGTCCAAACAAGAGGAATCGAAGAAATCCCGCCAAGAACTCCTCTAAACCTAGAACACCGAAAACCCCAAAATCGAGCCCCTTAACTCACGGATTTGGGAGGGGAATCACAGCCCAAAGAACCACGAAGGGTTCCCCCAAATTTCCCCCATCAAATCCCCAAGAGGAAGGTCCCGAAAACACCCCAAGAAAACCACGAAGAGAGGGCTCCGAAAATCACCACCAAGAACAACCGGGAACAACACAACAAGGCCTTGAGTAACCACGCCGAATCATCTATACATGCCACAGTGGTTCATACAAGGTCTAGCTTGCTGCCCGATCATCCAACCCTCTCACAAGATCTCACCATGAAGCTCTCAAGCTAGTCCTATGGAAATCCTAAGAAAATAGGAAGGGAAAATAGGAAAGCAAATGAACTAGGGTTCCAAGAGCTTGGCTGCCATCCTCTCACCTCATGGGTTATTTGGAGGCAACCGAAAGTCTAAAATACCCTTTCCTGACAACTAGTGATACAAGCCCCTCAAGGGAGGTTTTGGAAGTCTTCAAGTTCTCTCCATCGGACGGATGCCCGGCGACCGCAACCTACTTAGCCTCGACGCAAGCCTTGCGATCCCAACGCGTGTCGTCCGCTTCGAAGATTCCGGACTGCTTCGTCGCACAATGTCAGACCGGTGCTCCTCACCGGTCAGATCGTTGCTCACCGGTCAGACCGGTTAGACCCACCGGTCAGACTAGTCTGGTGCTGCTGCAGCACCATCTTCGGTTCTTCGGTCTTGGCTTTGTAGATCAACCAAGTAACCCAGTGGTTTTCTGGTGAACCAACGGAAACCCCGCGAACTCGGTGTAGCCTCCGCCAATCTCCACTCATGACTCGGCTCCCACGTAGTCCCGGCTCGACCATGGTTTTGAGGCTCAACCAAGAAACCGTCCATGACTTCATCTTGCTGTTCATGCCACCATGCGGCCCGCACTTGACCCCACTGGACACCGGGTCCCTCGAATGAAGCCTACTTGTCTTCTCCACACCTCGAGGCCTCACTGGCGACGACCTTTCGCGCTTGTTCTTCACCTGCACCAACACTAGTCAAGCCGCAACCTGCAACTGCAATACTTAGCCAAGAATCAGTCCACACAACGTTGTCAACCACTCATCACACAAGGAAGTGACCATCCACCGATCCTCGAACCAAACATGGTCTAAACTTCAGCACCTTGCCGGTGTAGGGGGAAGCTGTTGACGGCGAATTTCCGTCAACCTATCTATGAGTTTACATTTAATGTTGGTGTTGATTTATTATTCTAACCATTGGAACTAACCCCTCGTATATAACAAGTTCACTCTTGCATGTCAATTTTAGAGTTCATTGTTTACGTAGGAAATCTAAGCTAAAGAGGAGACTTTCGGGATAACTTCACCAAGCACTTTGGAAGAAGATCATGAAGCCTGAAAAGAGTCAAAACATGCGATGAACACGACTCCAAATGACCCGAGGACCGAAGCGTCAACGTGCAAGTCTTCAGGGACTCAACCAGAAAACAGTGAAGCTTGCATAGCAAGGATTCAAGCCTTAAGCATGAAGGAAACGACGTCAAAGGCCCACATGCAAGTGCACACAAATAAGGAATCATGCAAGAAGCAACCGGGGAGGAAACCGGGGCCGAACCAAGCCGAAATGGGCCTGGGTCGACCAGCCTGGGCCGACCGGCCCAGCCCATTTCGGGCCCGGTTCGCGACCCCCTTTTGCCCTAGGTGCTTGTCTATTTATTGCCTCTGCCTCCGCCGGCCGCCACATCCATCCATTCATCAGAGAGCCGCCGAGACGAAGGAGAAGCACCGGGAGGAAGCCGACGGCCGCCGTGAGTCCTCGAGTTGCCTAAGAGATGGCTTAGGCCATGCCCTAGCCACCATGGTTGGCCATGAGTGGTAAAGCCATGGTGGAGTTCCGGAGCTGCGACTTGAATTCGACAAGTCATTTGTACCTTTAACATTCAGTGATGTAACCGTATCTTGTCATACTTTGATCTACTACGAGTTATGCTTATTCATATGTGTAGCTACCATATGTCTTTAGTAGGACTAGATCGAATCATGGTGATTAGTCTTGTCTTGCGGATACACCGTAGTAGTGCACGGACCGAGGTTTATCACTCGGTGTTGATTATCCTCGCGTAGTGACAGTACGAGAGAGGAGAAAGCGGTGAGTGAACGTGCATCGGACCACTCCATATCGAGTTACTCCATATCTAGTGTAATCCTTATCATAGTATATGTTTAGATTGGTTTATCACCTTGGCCGGAACGGCAACAAGAAGGCGATAGGCTAGGGTTACCTTTTGATGCTTACCTTTATGGCTAGGTGGATGTGATCCATACATCCCTTCGTGTTTGTATGATTACCTTTATGCAATCAATGCTTCACAAAGGGTTAGACCGGTAGGTTAGATAGAGAATCTTAGTAGTTTGTTTCCGATCCTTGGATTGACAAATCTAGGGAGGTCTCTCCTTAGTGAAATAGGCACCAAGTCACTTGTACGCTTGCGGTGAACTTGAGCACGGTTTTACACCGTCAACAAGCCCCTTTTTCTGGCGCTGTTGCCGGGGGATCGGCAACTCGAACCCTAGGGTGAGCCATCTAACTCTTTGACTAACCCTAAATTCTATTACTGCATATATGCTTGCTTTCTTATTTGTGTCCTTGAAAGTAGGTGAAAAGCTAGACACAAGACGTTCGAGAAGTTCACATCCACTCCGACAAGATGATGACTACATCAAGATTCACTCTTTAGTGGTAGGTGCTAACTTTGTTAGTGTCCCATCATCCGCTATTGAGTCCACACTCTACACGAGTGATGTTAAACAAGGTATGTCAATGTGTCAATTAAAGTTTTAAGACTAATGTTTTGTGGAGGTTTGTTTGTCCAAGCAATAGGTGTTGGAAGCAATCACGTTGCGAAAGAAGCACCCGTCACTTTGGCTAAAGCAAAATCATGAAGAAGACACAACATTGCCACCATGCTACTCGCTGGTCCAGCAATGGTGATGACTTAAAGCCAAAGGAGACGTGATGTAACGCCCCGAAGACCGCAAGATCAAGGTCGTCAACATATTCGGATCAATTCACAAGAAGTTTCTGTTTCCATCAATTTCTGCACAACCTCAAGGGAGGACAACAGGATATCTTTGGATATTAGAAAAGCCCCATGAAGTTACTCTTCCAACAAATCAAGAATCAAGTCAATCGGAGGTTCCTATAAGCGGGTATGGCCGAATTACCGAAGGTTGCGCGTTCTGAAATTTTCTGGACAGCATGCAAGAGAGGAAACAAAACGGCCATAGCTCCCTCATTTGGGCTCTGATTAAGATGAATGAGTCCCGTTGGAAAGGTAATTTTATAAAGTTTTCAATGGAACAATATTTTGGTATATGTTCTGTTTTGTCCACAAGGGAAAATCCACGAAAAAAGAGGCAGCAGCAACATGACGAGAACAAGATAGTGGAGATGAGGACGACGACAACGAAGAGAAGCTTGGACAACGCTTCCATTGGACCACACGATATGAAATTCAGAAGTTTGGAGAAAAACAAATACTCCAAGAGCATTGGCAAAAGAAGGCACAAGTTGGCAACATCCGACGCTAGGAGATGTTAGAAGCAAATCACGATGGATTACACACAAATGATGGCATCCAATGGCACGGATACTCTGGGCTCTCACACGAAGGATTATGGAGTTACATGAAGATATTTGAGACATGTGTGAAGTCCCACAAATGAATAAGAAGAGTGAGTCCACACAAGGCAACCTTGATGATGTGTGGCACGAACGAAGGAATTGCGAAAAGACAATACAAGCCACCGATCATTGAAGATTGTTTGCTTTCAACTCTGAGAGACCACTCACGATGAAAAGCTCGAAGGACAAGGTACAAATTAAACTTTCAAGATACTTTTGGAGCTGATAATATTCCTTTGATATATCTATGGTTCATATCCAATAGTGAGGTTGATTCAATTCTATGCCTTGTTCCTCTGATAATCATGATAGGATAGAATTTCAGGTGAGTGATAAAGAGGCTTTGTTGTGCTTAAAATTTGTTACATGCCTAATGAACTTTTGCCTAATGAGAGATTAGTGCTGAGCAAGAAAACTTATGCTATAATTGATCACAACTTACTTTGTCATAAATTGTGGTTATGGATGCATTTGTTTGCGATATGACTTGTAAATCTTGGACTTGCTTGTGCTCGGTCAAGCTAGTGACCTTAAAGAGCAAATTGTGGGAGAAATCCCAAGTTTCACTAACCATGCAGGGTGTTAAACATAAATTAAGAGGAGAGAAGTCATACCTAAAGGAATTGCAAACTCGTGCATCACCGTCACCGAACCTCAAAAACGGACGTCGCTGTTTTCATCAATTTTGAGGACCTGGTCAGACATGTTCAAGGAAGCAAAAGTTGAAAATCAGAATCTCCATCAAGTGCCGGTTCCAACGCATCCAAGATCGATGAATTTGAAGACTCATACAAGGAGATATGGCAAAAACATTGATGGACGTGCAGTCTAAAATCAGCTTTGGACAGATTGCAGCGCCGGAGTAGAACGGGCATAACTCACTCGATCGGAGTCCGTTGGGGGTGAATAAATACCTGATGTAAATATAATTTCATGCTCCACACATGGAAGCTATTGTTCTCTACATGGTCTGATCTGGACAGAGAGGAAAAGTTGTGAAAGAAGAGGCAGCGATAAAGTGCGATGGAGAAGATGATGATGATGCAATGAGACGATTGGGCAAGCCTCTCATCGAGCATAAGTGATCGCGTCAAGCATGGAGAGTGGATCAAGGCTGCATGAACACCTTAAAATCTTGCATGAAGGATCATGGCTCCGCAACAACAAGAAGGTATGTGAGAAAGTCGAGCTCTATGACTTCAAATGAAGCGCTTTGCGGGAGGCAACCCGGTTTTTATTTATATGTATACATGACCGCCTACATTGTGCTATTTAATCGAACCATCAAGTAACTTTGTACCATTGTTTTAATAAAAACCACAACACCATGTTGTATGTTTTAGTTGCTATTGAGGGAGCACTTTGTTATTTGATCTCAAAACCTTATAGACCTTTTTTGTGTGCCTATTAGAGTTTGGAGTCTTTTATGTTGTTTCTTTTTAGAGAGATATATGAAGTTGGCACCACCCTTTGATTCTAAACTTGTGTATAGTTAATTTAGGCTAACGTTTGTTTTATACAACCTCCATATCATGTTGCTTTGTTTATCCAAGTTATATCGCATTGCATGTTGTGTTAATCTAACTTTTCGTCCAACCAACCTAAGCCTTCCTATAACCCCCACCAAAAACCATAGGCTATAGAGGTAGGATTTCTTGAGTTGACCGAGGGCTCTCACCCTTCGGGTTGAACAAGTCTATCCCATTTCTCTTTTATAATTAAAAACTTCGACTAGCCTCCGCATAAAATCCTTAGGAAAACTTCCCCTACCTATAGACATCCTAAAACCATAGGTTTGTAGGAAGACTCTAGGACCACCTTAGTTAGAATTTCTATACTTGACTTTCTCTCTTCAAAATCCTTGTTTGAGCCAAATATATATATATATGACACCCATAACCTACCCTTAAACCTTGTTAGTTTGGTTGATTGATTCTTTGCGATGGGTGACTTCCTTGTTGACAATGCTTACTTTGTATGAAGTGTGAGATCAAGCTTTGTCCTTTGCTTATTATAGACCACATCGAAAGTGTTTTTCAAACCTTGCTAATGTTTGTTTGTGTTAACTTTCTGCATTTGTATTCTACGTCTATCTCTTTGTCATCATCCACTTTATGTTAGCTTGGGACCTTTTGTGAAACTTTATGATGAATGCTTTCATAACCATGTTAATGCTTGTCGACATGTGTTACTACTTTCTGCAATCTTGTGTAAACATGGTGTTTAGACATGATTGGAGACCACCATCATTTAGTCTTATATCTTGAGCTATCATGTTGCATTAGTTGGTTTATTAGCTTAGCAATGCGCCATACTTCTCTTGCACTATAAAGAATTATTGATCTTGGGATGAACATGGTGTTTTGACCTTGGTTAACAAATCTCTATGAAAATAGAAAGTTTGGCAACCAAAGCATGGAGCTTAGAATTTGGTGTAAACATTGTTTTGTTTTTATACCATCCTGTCATTTGCATACACGCTTGTACTCACATACACCCATTATGATTTTCGCTAGATTAACTATGCCACGAGTGAAGATCGTAGGGATGTCATGGTTTGTTAGCATAGGGTGAGTATTCCCGATCGTCACCTCGGGGGTACTTTGTGCATTATAGTTATTTTGCAGGCATGGTGAATCACTCCCATGAGTTCGTGATAAAAGCTGAAATCAAGATCATCAACACCTCGAAAATCCCGAAAGGAGCACTGCTGTTTTCATCAAGATTAAGCACATGTTCAGACATGTACAAAAGAAAAATAGGATATTCAAGTGTTCCATTAAGTCTACTTTCCAATGCATCAAGAATCAACATTTTAGGAGACCTGTGCAAGAAGTTACAACCAAATCTTTGGGTGTCACACATTCTGAAATCAGCCTGGGACAGCTTGCACCAACAAAGAAAAGGGTGTAACTCTCTTGTTCGGAGTCCGATCAAGATGAATGACCACTCATTGGAAAGATAATTTCAAGTACTTTGCAATGGAGCTATTATTCAGTACATACTCAGTTCTGGAAGTAGAAGAAAAACTCATGGAAGTTGAACCAGCGGTAAGGGACAACATGGAAGGAGGAGATGGAATGAGAAACAATTGGGATCAAGGCTCGTGGCAAAGGGCGCACATTGGAGGATGAACAAAGGAAACAATGTGATGATGATCTCCTTGCATGACCGTAGGACTTCAAGAATTTTAAGATTGTTCATCATCTTCTGTGCCTAGCAACATGCTAAGCATGGGGGAAGACTTGGTGGACGAAAGAAGACCGCATGGAGTTCAAGGATCACGGTTGCTACGGATGCCGATCTTCCTTCTTCCATGCTAGGCACAATGCTTAAGCATGGGGGAGGGCGCGCTACATCACAAGTATCAAAGGACGGTAACAATTCATCAACCTTCTCTTTGTCCTTGTCTTTCTAAATGCTTGTATATATGTATATGCCTTCAACAACCTTAGATGCAACTTTTGTATGTCTCTCTTATTAAAAAACATGACTTCTAGGAGTACAACCTAGTTTTATTTTTTGTTTATTGTCATCACCTTGTGCTCACCATGATGAAATAATTTTGGCTTGATCTTGCTCGTTGATATATGATGACCGTTGCCACTTGCTTAAACTTTGTGCTTGTTTATGTATGATTAAGATATTGCTATCTCTAATACAAATCTAAAATTAATTAAATGTTATCTTAATCTTTTGTGGAGGTCATGATAAAAATAAAGACCCATGGTTTCTTTTATTCTCTCAACTTTGGATGGGTCGAAGAACATATTACTTTTTGCTTTAAAAAGTCATGCTAACCTTGTCATTAATACCTCTTGCATGTTGCTCTAACTATCCAAAGCCTTATATATTGAGTGCAACCATAAATTACAAGAGTTATTGTTGGGTGTATTGTTTCAAGGCTCGATTCTTTGGCTCGTGACTAAGAAGCTGGTCATTCCGTGTTGTGCGTAACTTATCTTTTGCTAGCCTATTCTATCCGAGCATTGTGAGCTCCCATATCGGAAGCTTTGCAAATCTCGCCGGATATCCACCCTTTAAACCAACATCATCTTTTGTGTTAACCTCCTTGACCTACCTACCTATCACTTGAGTATGGAGATGACACATCACAAAAACGTGCTTCAAAGGGAAGATTCAAGTTCCCTCCCATTAAGACATCCGGTACCTACCTTAACACCACTTCCTCTTTGCTCAGGGACGAGCAAACGTCTAAGCATGGGGGAGGACGTAGGTACTATGCAAATTAGAGTTCTAGGGGAGATAAAAAATGAATAAGATAAGAGGAAAAAATAAAAAAATCCAAGTACCTCACATGTCAAAAAAAGTCAAAAAAAGGAAGAAAACAAGAAAAAGAAAAAGAAAAAATAAAGTAATAATAATCTCCCCCGGTTCTCTAGTTGCTTAAGGATTTTCCAAGGACTTCAAGATCAAGACCCATACTCATTTTTCCAACCATGTGCAATCCGATAACTAGGACTTCATTGGGGCCTCGAGATCAATCTTTGCCAATTGCACATGTCCACCTATCTAAAAGTGTGAGTTCTTTCTCTTCCCCCTTCTTGTGAACATTATTTTTCCAATGACCTTTCTGACGAGTCATGATAAGTCCATGTGAAGCTTGCCTTGTTTTGATAGTAGTCTCAACTTTAGCATCTTGGTAGGATAAAACCATTCCTATGAGCTCTAAATAAAACCCTTCCACCTACAAACATGAGAGGGAAAAGATATAGATCAAGTAGGCTTCATGAGCAAGATGCAAGAAGGTTTAAATTTTTGTACTTGGTTTAGCTCTTTTATTCACCTCATTCTTCACTTGAAAAGTTTCTAAGACCTATTTGAATTTTGTGGAGCATGATTGATTACTTGTGGAAAGAGCTTAAATTATATCTACCCACCATAGAGATGAAAGCTAATTACATTATGGATTTTTAACAAATATAAACTTGGATAGCGTTATGCTTTCTCATGTGTGATCAAGTGCACGATATGAACACTGAAAGGCAATGCTGATATCCATTGAAAACTTACTCGAGGATGAGCAAGGTTTAAGCATGGGGGAGATGTTGATGGTGAATTTCCGTTAACCTCGCTATGAGTTTACCTTTAATGTTGGTATTGATTTATTATTCTAACCACTGAAACTAACCCCCTGTATATAACAAGTTCACTCTTGCATGTCGATTTTGGAGTTCATTGTTTACGCAGGAAATCTACGCTAAAGAGGAGACTTTCGGGATAAGTTCACCAAGCACTTTGGAAGAAGATCATGAAGCCCGACAAGAGTCAAGACATGCGATGAACATGACTCCAAATGACCCGAGGACCGAAGCGTCAACGTGCAAGTCTTCAGGGACTCAACCAGAAAACAGTGAAGCTTGCATAGCAAGGATTCAAGCCTTAAGCGTGAAGGAAACGACGTCAAAGGCCCACATGCAAGTGCAGACAAATAAGGAATCGTGCAAGAAGCAACCAGGGTGGAAACCGGGGCTGAACCAGGCCAAAATGGGCCTGGGTCGACCGGCCTAGGCCGACTGGCCCAGCCCATTTCGGGCCCGGTTCGCGACCCCTTTTGCCCTAGGTGCTTGTCTATTTATTGCCTCTGCTTCCGTCTGCCGCCACATCCATCCATTCATTAGAGAGCCGCCGAGATGAAGGAGAAGCACCGGGAGGAAGCCGACGGCCGCCGTGAGTCCTCGAGTTGCCTAGGAGATGGCTTAGGCCATGCCCTAGCCGCCATGGTTGGCCCTGCGTGGTAAAGCCATGGTGGAGTTCCGGAGCCGCGACTTGAATTCGTCAAGTCGTTTGTACCTTTAACATTCGGTGATGTAACCATATCTTGTCATAATTTGATCTACTGCGAGTTACGCTTATTCATATGTGTAGCTACCATATGCCTTTAGTAGGACTAGATCGAATCATGGTGATTAGTCTTGTCTTGCGGATACACCGTAGTAGTGCACGGACCGAGCTTTATCGCTCGGTGTTGATTATCCTCGCGAAGTGACAGTACGAGGGAGGAGAAAGCGGTGAGTGAACGTGCATCGGACCACTCCTTATCGGGTTACTCCATATCAAGTGTAATCCTTATCATAGTATAGGTTTAGATTGATTTATCACCTTGGCCGGAACGGCAACAAGAATACGATAGGCTAGGGTTACCTTTTGATGCATACCTTTATGGTTTGGTGGATGTGCATACATCCTTTCGTGTTTGTATGATGACCTTTATGCAATCAATGCTTCACATAGGGTTAGATCGGTAGGTTAGATAGAGAACTTTAGTGGTTTGCTTCCGATCCTTGGATTATCAAATCTAGGGAGGACCCTCCTTGGTGAAAAGGCACCAAGTCACCCGTAGGCTTGCGGTGAACTTGAGCACGGTTTTACACCGTCAACAGAAGCCCGACGCCTTCGTTACGGAGGTAGAACCACCCCTTCTCCCACTCCGCATTGTTTGACGTCATCGTGCATGGGATGTACCACTCCTTGCGCAAGTCCCGCACCGAGAACATTAGGCTACCGGCGCGCACCTCTCGGCGTACTCGCTTCTCAGCTGTGGCGATGGTATGCAGCTCTGTGCGAATTAAGTGGACCCAGAGATCCCAATTAACGGTGATCCCCGGGAACCCTTTGCAGACGCCGCCGAAGGTGGCCGCCTGCGAGATTGCATTGGGGGCGAAGTTGTGGAGCTCCACCCCGTAGTGGTAGCACAACCCGTGCATAAAGCGACTCGCCGGCGCAGTGAGGCCACGCTCATGATGCCGGATGAAGCTGACCACATAGCCGAACGGCGGGTTCGGCTCCCGATCCGTCACAGGCGGAGCAATCCTAGCTAGGGGCGCTCCCTCCACGTTCGGTGCCAGCAGCCCATCATTCACAAGCTTGCGCAAGGCGAACTCCGTCACCGACGAACGGCTCCACGGCAGCGGCTCCAATACCGTGATTGGTTGGGGCGGGGCCATTGCGGTTGGCGACGGCGCGCTAAGAAGATGTGAGCAGCGGACAAAGAGCAAGGGGGCAAGCGACTGGAAAACAAAGGTGAGAATTGAGAGGCAGCAGATGCTAAGTGTTGAGGTAAGGGGTTCCCCCTCCCTCTCCCCGAACCGCGCGCGCGTGCCGCACGCATTACCTGTAGGTAGCCGCATCAACCACTGACGAGCGGGCCCCACGTCACCGAAACGGCCGGGCGCGCACGCATGCGCGATCATTACGTCGTGACAACCGAAGAGCCGCAGGGGCCCATCACGTCTACCCCCCACGACACCCACTACACACGCGGTTGCATCGCCTGAAAAGGCACGCCCACGGCGCACGACTGCAGCCACGACTGTGAGCATTAAAACGGCCTGGTCCCTTACCGAGTAAGGGTGACCCCCACACGGCACGAGCCCAAAGCTCGAAAAACCAGACCCCCGAAGGGTGCGATTACCGACCAATGGCCCCGAGCCCCACTTGGTGAGAACGGGTGCCACAGGTGCCCTCGAATCTAGAGGATTGCTGATCAGCAGCTCGAGGGTCTGCTTGGCCGTGAGCCCATGTGTCCTGCAGATGTAAATAAGACGGGGGCACCTAGCTGCCACCTCGCAACGGCCCTACTAATCAGGGGTTCGAAGCCTGACCCTCGAAGGGTTCGAACAGGCACCCCAGATCAACAGAGTCAGGGATGATGAGGGCGTGTGCATTCGAGCCTATCCTCGATCTCACCAGCTCGAGGGCGCCCCACATGTCATGTTCAAGAGGCAACGAGGGTAGCTAGTCGAGGGATCCCACTGAGGGAGGGCTTCTGCGCCCTCGGTCCCCAGCGAACGGGACCGAGCCCTGCCTAGCGAACCCACGTAAGCGCTTTCATGGACGAGTCTCCGGACCACGAGCCAACCCTTATCAAACAGGGCATGGGCGTCCACTTGAATCACCAGATAATAGCTCAATGAGGAATCTGCAATTCGCGAACCGCTCGATGGGAGTTGCGGAAACCTCACCCTCCGTCCCGCGAAGGGACGGCGAGGGAACGTACAAGCATGTCGGAGAGCCCGCCCCGATCGCCTCGAACGGGCCCAGGCTCGGGGGCTCGACGCATGACTACACCTCTTGGAGATGCACCGAACGCAGACGAATGTGAAACACGTGCGCATGGCACCACCGAGGACGGCTGGAATATTGTCGATGCCGGCTAAACTAACACCTCGCACACCGGCAGACTCTGCGAAAAAACCTTGCAGGAGCACCCACGCTCCTGCAAGGCTTCAGGGGCTAGACCCGCGGGTCCGCTAGCGCGCCCCCACGGAATAGCACAACAATCAGGAGGGAAGAAAGTCCCATCAACAAGCGACAGCATCTGCGGGGTCCTAACAGATACACCCACAGATGCTCGGGGGCTACTGTTGGGGACAGCCATAGGGGTCCCCTAAATAACCATGGAAAACCCATTTACTTTCGCAGAAAACAAAACACAAACAACCATAAAACACGCTTAAGATAAATCACGGCCCAGCGGCCGGGCCCATGGCCCTGGTGGTCCCAACGGCCCACCGGAACGGTCGGCCCAGCCCCCCTCGGGCGAAACTCCGCTTCGCTGCAAGGGCACAACACCGCACTGGCGAATCTCTGCCTCGCTCGAGGGCTGGTCGCCCCCTCGGGTGAGGTTCCGCCTCGCTCGAGGGCCAGTCGTCCCCTCGGGTGAGGTTCCGCCTCACTCGAGGGCCGGTTGCCCCCTCGGGTGAGGTTCCGCCTCATCGAGGACCTCACAGGCTCGCCGCCCCTGTACCTGCTCCCCCGACAGGGGCATTTAATGTTCTGACACTTGCAGGCGCCGGGGTCAAAGATGAATCCACGTCGTGCCGTCCGTCTGACACGCCTGGGAATCATATCCCGGCGATGTTCCGCCAACTCTCCCGGTGAGGCCATCCCCTCCACTGTACGACACTGTGCGGCAGGGCCAGTGTCAACTCCGTGACACTGTGCCGCCCACTCTCGTACGGCCGACACGCCGCACCCTCGAAAGAGGAAGGTGGAACCCTCGAAAGGGGGACGGACGCATGTTCCACACTTGCCCAGGACCGTGTCGTGACGTCAGACCAGTGGGACGCGTCTCCTCCGTCACCGTCGGTCCTGCGCGGCCATCCCCGCCATCACGACACCATCCCAGGCACTGCAGGGCCATCCCCGATGCTGTGGTGGTACGGGGTGACAAGACGCCGCCACGCCGGCTGCTGTGCGCCCTACGGCCTCCCGTCAGCTGCACCCTCGAGTCAGCGTACGGACAACGACCAAATGGAAGGTTTCGACACCACCACCCTAGAAGCCGCTCCTTGGCGGATACAAGGCACACCATGACGCTCCACCAGAAGCAAGATTCGCCGGGACGATCGTCCACTCTGTTGCACTGACCGCCATGCCATCACACGTAGCTAGAACAGTGTGGCACGCCTATAAACTGCCTCCTCCTTAGCCTATTGAAGGAGGGGCAGTCCCTTGGCCGCAGGGGGGCAACGGATAACACTCACCCATACGCTTTCCGCCTTCACCACGATATTGGCACTCACCTCAATCAAAACCTCTAGGACCTAGAGGCCCGGCCTCCTCTTCCGACTTGCTTGTAGCCCCCCTCTGCAAGCACTACGGTGCAACACAATATAGTGCCTCGAGCACACCACTGTTGGACGTACGGCTCCGGCCGGAACCAGGATAAACCCCGTGTCGCTAGTTGCTTAGCACCGGTCATCGAGAGATAGATCTTAGCGCTCTTACTAGTTAGTGTCGGGACTACTTTCCGCACCGACATCGGGTGACGTTCGGAGGTCTACCGCCGGAATCCTCCCGGCGACCGGTCTGACCGGTCTACCCCACCGGTCTGACCGGTGTCCACGCAGAGGCGCCGCGACAGCTACCTTTGCGTGCTGTTGACTCCAAAAGGCATCAACATTATCTTCATCTTTATGGACAAGTTATCTCTCTTATGATGTCTGTTTCGTCTAAAAAGATATGTGTGTTGATTGTGCCTGTATGTTAAAATGGAAGTAATGAGAGATCGAGTTGACCTGTCAATGAGGACAGACTCAAAGGAGACACAGATTAACAAACCTCCATCACATTTGTTCACTGCTGCCACGCTCCTGCTTCACGGCAGTGAAGAGTGCTATTAGACATTAATTATTGAGCTCTCAGTCTAGTAACGAGCGCCAAATGCTCATCGGTAACGGGCATTATAGCCCGTTACCAATACGGTAGTGATCAGTAACGAGCATAGACAACCTGTTACCGATAGGGCATTGATCAGTAATGAACTTTACGAGCTCGTTACTGATAGGTTTATCTTGTGTAACAGACTCGATTTAACGTTCGTTACAAAGAATTCGTGTAACGAGCGTTTAAGACGACCGTTACTAGAAGTCCACATTGGTAATGGGCATTGCGGAGGCCAACCCCGGGGTCGGCCTGCCGCTTATCTGTAACGGGCACCAAACAACAACCATGATAGATGTGGGTGCATGTAACGGGTGTTAAGGGCCCGTTACAAATGTTGCGTGACCTATTTGAGGTTTTCACGCAGTGTGTGTTGTTTTTAGCAAAATAATTGGATATCTGCATCCAAACAAATTACCCTTACATGTGAGAGTGATTTCGGATATATTTTTTCTAGATCAATCCACTGATATCTGTTTCTATCTCTTTTCCTTGATTCCTGTGTAGCAATACTCGCACACACATGAACATGATGGAAACCAACTTCTGGTCTTCCCCCATTAGTTTACCACGGCTAGTAGTAGGAATAGTTCATCGCAATTTAGAGAGGTGGAAATCAATAATGGACAATTAAAAAATATTGCAATCTCACTATCTCAGATGCTATGAAATCCATAATCAGGTTTGCCCAATTCAAAACAAGCAACTTTTGCCAGGAAAGGAATGATAATTTTTGTTCGGTCTATTAATGTTTCGTAAACCCAATCATCCGGTCCTGCCTGGGTTATATTGCCTATCTCATTGCATACTTTCATTTTGTTGTTACCAAGCATGACTCGTCAACAAGGAAGAATGAAGTTGTGTTTCAGACTCTAAGTCAGCTTGCTTGTCTTCACGATTCTTTCCTACCAACCAAGTCTTTGAAAAATAAATCTTTGCTAGATGGGGTAGTGTACACTAGATAGAGTAGACACCATCTTACTGAAAGTCAATTTGTTGCCCATCGCTTCAATTTGCACTACCTAAGCCACAGCTCCATGTTCGAATTGTGCACTTTTCGGCTCTCCCTAACGAGGATGATATCATATCTCACCTTGTCCATATTGAAAACAAGCATCTTTTCTCCATCAAATGATTAAAAATATTTCTCTGGTCTACCCAAACATCCGACCTCGTATACTAGAATAACCGGTCTCGTGGGAACTTTCGATCTCATCATGTTCAAGAGAATTAAGTTTGCTCCAAGTTCAACGAGATTGCAAGTTACGCACCTAGGCCATTTGCCTGACATGATCCCCCATGAGACCCTGCACCTTTCCCTTGCCAAATGAGATCTATTAATATATACTACTGTGAAACACTTTTGCATTTCCTCCTCAATGAAAGAAAACCCCATCAACATCTCTTCCTCTCGGCACTAGAAGGCCCCATCGGCATCGCCTCATATTGGCGCAAGTATCGTCGTCCTCTCTCCCAATTCAATCAATTTCTTTGTTCTTTCAACATTTTCTGCCTCTTTGAGAAAACTAATTTCTATGTGCATTTTAGAGCATCTCCCCTAATGGCCAGCGACAATCATCGTGTGCCTCCTGTGGAGCTCGCTCTCCTACCATCCACACCGGCTAAAGCTCCGGAGGGGCCGAGATGCGACCACTGCGGCAAGACAGAAATGTCGCAACTGATGTCCGGGCCGATGGGACCCAACATACTTTGTGTCGACTGTGGCATTCGTCTCTGCATGCTGACAGTGGTCGGACATGCGTTCTCTCCGCATCTATCAAACAATGATTCCCGTATCACAGTCGCCACCAAAAGTTGACGTGTAGTGGGTGGAGTGCCTAAGAGGTCAGGTTTGTCACACGTGGCAGCTATGGCCCTCCACTCTGCCCTTGACGTCATGTGTGCCCGCCACTTGGACTGTCCTGGAGAGCATAGGTGCATGGTCGTTCCAATCCCTACTCCATAGGCCAATGGTATTACCAGCCGCTCGTCCATTGATGTCAAGTGTGCTGACTGCTTCGACTGTCCTAGAGAGCTCAGGCGCACGGCTATACCCGTCACCACCACTTGCGTGCAGTGGGTGGAGTGCCCGAGAGGCCGGACTGGTCGCACGTTGCAGCCATGGCCCTCCACTCCGCCATTGATGTCAAGTGTGTCCACCGTCCCGGAGTGCTCAAGTGCACGGTCGTTCCCGTCCCAGCTCGACAGGTCGGTGGCGTTGCCAGCGGCTCGCCCGGTGATGTCAAGTGCGCTTGTCGTGCCGACAGTCTCGTAAAGCTCAGGGGCACAGACGTTCATGTCCCTACTCAAAAGGTCGGCAACGTTGCCAACTGCTCACCCCGATGTTGGACCCATTCCTGCTCGACGGCGAGGCGACACCTTTGATCCTCGACGACCCAGACTGGATGAAGAGATAATTGCCAAAAATAACAAGTGTCACTTTGCTGTAATGCTTATTATTGTATGACCAGAGAACTGTGTTTCCTCCTATGGAGTACTTTGCATGGATGTTCTTTCGAAAAATGTGATCCTATTTTGCCAACAAATCAACAAACAATTTAGTCCGGTCTTGTCACTTTTTGTTAACAATAACATCCGCTCATTGCCATCCTCGTGCCATACCTTCTCACCGAAGTTGCACAACTTCCCAAGCAAGGCAAGTAACTCCACATAAATCGCCATTCCTAGCCCCCACCACTAGCCTCCTCGCCAGTTCTGAACCACAATACCACTTCCCAAACACTCGTGACTTACTCCTAACCGGCCGACGCAATGAAGTGATCAGGCTCCCCATCACGCCGGCTATCCCCCACCAGTTCCCTGTCGCGCCGACTATCCCCCACCGGCTCCCCGTCGCACCGGCTCTCACCCTCGCCCTTCAACCGATCCTCCGACGCCACATCTTCTTTGCACACCCGTGATTGGGTGCCGCCGCGCAACAAATAGCAGTTCGCTCGCAAGTTCACAAAGGCGTTGTGGGGCCACATCCATGGCACACCGCTGTCGTGCTCCGCCGCCGCCAACGTCGACCCGCCGCCGCCAGTGTCGACCCGTCGTCGCTCGTCGACGGTTTCCCAAGAGCCGGTGGTTGCTAACGGCGGATTCCCAGCCTGCTCCATCGTCACTGCCACCGCCTTCTAACGATGCCAACGTCGGTCTGCCGTCGATCGCCAGCGCTTTGCCAGGAGCAGTTGGTGTCTTACTGGCGGATATCCCGCCTCCTCCATCGTCGCCGCCTCGAAAGCTGAAGTTTACAGTTACCCTTCTTGCTGATGAGTTTGGCTCCGACTCCGACTCTGACTCCTAAGCTGACACAGACTCGTCTGAGGACTGTTTCCACGGCTACATCCCTCTGGTTCCATGGGATGATGCTTTGCGCATCTTCTGGTGATTCAACAACATGTATGGGTGCCCTATCCGCCCCAACCTTAGACTGTCTCCAACGTTCCCCTTTCACACATCTGCAAAAAACGTCGGTTTGTGGACGTTCCCGTCGCGCATACGAGGAGGGCATGCCGCGGTCTTGCGCTTCCCCTTGTGCATCACTCATGGCAGTTGGCTCCCGCCGCGGGTCGGGAGAGAGGGAGAAGGACGAGGCGGAGCATGGAGCAGAGAGGAGGAGGACGACCGGGAGAGAGGAAGAAGGAGGCGGCCGGGAGAAAGGAAGTAGGAGAAAGGGGACGTCCGAATCGAGATCTGCCACCACCGTCGTGCCCCTGGAGCTCCGAATCGAGGTCGCCGCTGGCCGCACCGGTCAATGTGCTCCGGTGAGGACCTCCATGGCTCACGCTCTCACGGCATGTTGCTCATCCACACGCCCTGCTCCTCTGCGCCGCGCTCTGCTCGACGGGAGAGGAGACGACCTCTGCCGCCCTTCGACGCCACGCAAAGCGCCAGCGGAGCAGCCCCCGAGCGTGGCTGCATCCTGCTGCTGCTCTGCCGACCTCCTTCCTCTACGACGGCGGCCTCTTTCGTCTGTAGAAGCCACTAGAGATGCGGATCGGCGCAACTGCAGTCGGAGAACAGGGAATGAGCAGGCCCGCCTCCGCACTGATCCCCTGCTCCGCCTCTGCCCACCGTCGACTGAATCTAACCCCGCCCGTTGTTCGAATCAAACCCCGCCGCCAACCGGATCCGCTCACCCTTGTCGAACAAGGGGTCGGTCGCCGTGCGTGGACGCAAGGAAGCGGGCGCGCTGCCTTGTGTGGAACTCGCAGGATCTGCTACCGCAGCTCACCCGCTGTCGTGGAGCTCCTCCACACCGGGAACAGAGGATGCGAGGAGGAGAAGGGTTGGGGTCAAAGGAGGAGGTAGGCGGGTGGGTGCGTAGAGGGTGGTGGGTGTGCAGGGGGTGGTGCGGCCCGAGCGGTTGGGATGGGGAAGGCTAGAACCCCCCCCCCCCCCCCCCCCCCATAATGCGGTTGAGCGGTGGTGTTGCTGCAAAATGCAGCGACCGTTGGGGCAGCCGCCGGAGGCGGAACAGTGTGCCCAAAATCTGCATCTTGCAGATGCAGATAGATCTGCAGCACTTGCTGGAGACGGTCTTATGCCCCAGTGGTGCAAGTTGAATGAGGTCAATGACCATGACCTTGGGATGGCCAGGTCTGCACCCCTGAGGCGGAAGTACAAGAAGTGGAGCCGCCATTGTGTCGTGGCCAGGAATGAGGGGTGGATGGAGTAGATGTAGTGAGGGAGCCGCGTCGGTGGAAGATCTATTATGTTATGTTATCTGTGATGTTAATTAGTATATTTAGATTTTGTTGGAACATTGTCTTATGTATGTGAACTTTGTGATGTTATGTTATCAGTGATGTTAATTAGTATCGTTAGATGGAACATTAGTTTATGTATCTGGAAATTGTGATGTTTAAATAATCACTTTAGAATGGACTCTGTTTCCTACTTTGGATGGGTGTTCGTTCGAATAATGCGATCGTATTTTCTTAATGACAATTCAACGAACCATTTAGTCCGGTTCGCTCACTTTTGCAGATCAGTAAGATCCGGCCGTAGTCATTCTATTTTGCCCGCAAAATCATCACTAAATTTAGTCTGGTCTAGTCACCTTTTCTTATTAGTAACATCCGGCCGTAGCCTTCCTCGACAGGCCGAGGCGCCCGTTGCCTAATTTCATGGAAGCTTGCCACAATGCCCCATAGAAGCTTGTAGCTGAATCGCAACCACTCGATCTAATGGCCCGTTGGTTAGTTGGTCACATAAGCTTGAAAAACTTCTCATGGAATCTGGCCATTGTATTCCTACCACCATCCGCGTCCTTGCGAGTTCCGAACCACTCTACCCATAGTTATCTTCCCAAACACTCGCGTTTCAGTCCTATTGCCCGTCTGACGCAATGAAGCAATAGTCTCCCCCAGACACGCAGAGTTTAGGCGCATGACCGTACCTGCCCCTGCTCGTCGGTCTGGCGGTGTTGCCAACCTCTCGTCCACCGCCTCCTCAGGAGTCGAATCCGGGTCCTGGTTGTCAGCGTGCGGCCTCCACTTCATCCGCTCGTACTTAGAGGGGAAAGGGCATCAATTCCACGGCACGGAGCCGCCCCAATGCAACACTACCAACGTTGACCTGCCAATGCCAGGTGCCGCTGGTACGTCATCGGCAGATTCCCAGCCTCCTCCACCACTTGTAGAGTTGGACTTCAACTCCAATTCTGACTCCAACTCTAACACCTTTGCTCTGCACATCTTCTGGTGCACTACCAACACCTACAGGTGCCCTGTCTGCCCCAACCGTATGCACCGATAGAGGAACCTAAATGAGATCAAGGACCACGTCATTGGGATGGCCTGGTTTGAGGCCCTAAGGGAGGACAATATGAAGAAGTGGAGCCGCCACTGCGTCTTGTTCTTGTTTCTAGACAAGAACACCCACTCATATTGTACTTATACATGATCGTGTTTGCTAGCTTGACAGATTTTTTTCCGAATCAAGGGCATCGCTCATTTCCATTGTAACAACGGAAATACCGAACAAGTCACAGAACAGGGATAAAAGAGGAATTCACTAGACTTTGACTCACCCTAACCTACCTTAACTCAAGCTAGAGTAGGACAACGATCTCCCCTAGGACTCTCAAGGAGAGTAAGCATCACTAGACAATGAGTCTGAACATCATCACAAGTTTCCAACCCAAAACATAGCACCACTAGACAGACCTACATCAACATCTGCCATTCCTAGCTTGACACATTATCTAAAGAAGATGAAGATCAATATTGGACGATTAATAAGAAATAGCAATGTGATCGTTGCTCACCTTCACCAAATTCAAAACAAGCGTGCGTTTATTGCCAAACATCCAAAATGCTAATGCATCCCTAACCCAAACCATGTTTGTGAATTTGGTTATCGTTTGTTTGTTGATCAATCCCCTTGTTTGAAGTTGTTCATGCTTTGTTTCCCTAACCATCTTTGTTCCTTGTCTCCCTATAAATGTTATCCTATTTTATCGCTCTCATAAACTATGAAATCATAGATCACCTTTGCAAAAAAATCAAAACAAGTATCTTTTACAGGTCCTGAAATATTTGTCCTTTCTGTATCTTTTTCTAGACCGAAACATCCGGTCTGTTAATGCATCGCATACCCGAACATCTAATTTAATGGCAATAGACAGTTCATCTCTACATGTTGAAGTGCTTGTAAATATAGTTTGCTCCTAATTCATTAAGATTGCAAATCTACATAGTTCTTTTCTTTGCAAAAGACCGTTACATTATTAGAGCTTGAGGCACCTCCTTGCATTAGCGTGATACAACTCCCGAGAGACACCCTGACCTTCCCTGAAACTGAGATCTATTAATATACCAGACTCTCCCAACTTCCTCTATTGCCTTGTCACAAACTCTCTTCCTTCAGAAAACCACAACCACCATGTCTTCTTCTACGATTCAACTTCCCGCCTCCCCACCCCTCCTCCATCGGGACACCACCCGACTCCCCCAACCAAGAGCATGCGAGTCATACGAGCCCTCCTTGGGTGAATCTGATGTAGAAGACATGGAACGGCAGGAGAGCGAGGACAGCGAGGATGAGTACGACTACGTGGAAGAGGATGAAGAGGAAGAGGAGGAGGAACACGAAGAGAAATAAGAAGAAGAAGAAGAAGAAGAAGAAGATGATGAGGAAGAGACATGGGAGGCCGTTGAGAAGAAGCGATTGGCGGACAAGAAGAGGCAGCGGGTGGAGGCCAAGAAGAGGAATCAACAGACGGAGGAGTTTGTGAGGCAGCTTTTGAAGGATGACAAGCCCGGTAAGCTTGATTCGTTCAAGGACATTCCGTCGGCGAAGAAGAAGGGTGCAGAGGAGGAGGAGGTGGACTCGAAGAGGACCATGAAGAAGATGCACCTCGACGCTGGTCTTTGAAATGTTGGCCCCGCCAATTCCGGTCCTGTGGCTCCCCCAGCCATTGAAGCTTCCTCGACGCTAGAGTCATCGGGGAACTCCTCGGAGGGATCGTCTTTGATTACTCGGATTTGGGTTTTCTTTTGCACTTTCAAATAGGTGGTCTTGTGGATGGAAAGATCAATTGTATGTTTTCTTTTGGATGGAAAAGATCGATCCACTGATTTCCTACTCTGTGAATCTTGTAGTGGTACGAAAATCCCCTGTATCCCCTGTAATCCATGAAGAACATGGGTGTTCTTCTTTTCCATGATCGCCTTCCTTGCTTAAGTAGTTTTCCTTGGTCATGATGCGTTGCCATAGTCCAAGATGTAATGTCTTGTCATGTGATATTTTATTCTCCCGCACCGCACCGCAAATACACACATAAATGATGACCCATTTTACAAATTTACCGTTTGACTAAATTCACCGTTTTGCCAAGAATATACATAACATAAATGATGGCCACCATGCCCAAAGTATTCAGCTTAAATGTGCACATACATGATACATCCCCATAGACCTACACCCGTACAGTGTCACTGGCACTGGCATGCACAAACACAGACCTAATAATGAAATCTTCGGACTTGGCAATGAGGAAGATAACAAGCACGGTCATGGAGATGGATACAACACACGCCTATCCTGCCATACACAATGCACGAAAGAATGTAGCATAATGAGGATCCGTGCAGAGATATTCCTCCAATGCACGGTGCCTACCCCTCGACTTCATGGTACGTCCCGAGCGACCAATGCCAGAAGCATGATGTAGGATGTCACGAAAACCCCACTATTATTAGCAAGATTGCAGTAAGGGCACACACAGCGACCATGGCAAAGCACACGAGTGTAACCCTGCTCCTGCAGCCAAGCCAAAGCATTTTTTTCATCTCCTCCGTTTCTTCCTCATCCACTTCGTCCATGTTGTACAAATCATATGGATCCATGTATCCTGGCTGCTACGAAGGTGGCACAGCATGGAAGTTGGCGGTTCCTCCGTTCGCATCAGAAGCCATCCTCCTACACACTCGCCAACAACGTAAATATAATAAGCACTAACTAGAAACAACGATTGTATCCTATAAAAACACAATGTGGAAGCTAATTGCTCACCTCTTTCACAGCACACAGAACAAAATAGAGTGGTCTTCTAGCACAATGTGTGGAGGATGAAGCGGCGGTGAGCAAAGGCCTTGGGGGCACACTTATTTATCGAACCATGACTGATACTAAGGCAGTGTGCACATCGTGGTAGAGTCTGCCCTCACGGGATTACAGTAGCCATGAAAATACGTGGGATGCTCGAAATACAAAGGCCCACGCTACTAAGGAATCATGTCACAAGTATAAGGCGGAATATGCAGGATTTTTCCCTGGTAGGCATGCAAAATATTTGGTGGGTACACGAGTGTGCTTTGGTCCAGATATGAACGCAGAAGGAAGATCCTTATATCCATATGACTCAAAAAAATAGACGTGTAGGCATTGCAGTAGGAGAAGTAGTTGTGAGGTTTTGTGATCTTCCACTGGAAATGCATCCAGCTTCACAGAAGCGTGGGCCTCTTCTAGATATCTATCTCCCGCCTAAGCTCGCGCCTTGGGTAAGGCCACTGTGTTTCTTAGTCTTCTGCTAGTGTCCTCCCTGCTAGTTGTGCTAGTTTGTGAGTACAGAGCTTTGTTATCTTAGTGGGTTCTATTTCAATACCAGCTTTATTTGTGAGCATGGAAATATCATGTGTATTGGTTTGTGAGCTACTAATTACAATCTTCTTGTGGTTGTTCTGTGTTCATAATGTGTCATGTGTGATCCGAAAAATTAATTTACATCAGTGGTATGGAAATATTATTTGTGATGTCAATTACTTTTTTTTTAGGATTCTGTGATGTCAATTACTTAATTGACTAGCATGTAATATGAGATTGAATTATATTTAATTAAGCACTACCTGGAGTGCAGCCCAAAATAACAGGGAAAAAATATGTGGGCTTGCCCCCTCGGCCCTGTTGACGCGAAACGTGCACCTAGCGCCAAACACACAGCAAGCCGAACAAGCTGGCTTCACACGCGCAAAGAGTCACGAGACGTGCCAGTCAATTTTTCCTGAAAAATTAACAAAAGATAAAGTAGTTAGATACCAAAGCTTGGAACATGCCGGTGGTACCGGCATGCTTCCATATTTACGGCTAGAAAGCCAGATGGGATGACACATAGCTATAGGAAGCTATTTGCCGATGACCGAAACCAATCGGGAACTTGTAAAAGGGAAAAGTAACATTGCCGAATGGATGACGTAAACATGACAGCGATCGGTCTTTGTTTGAACAAAGATGCACATGCACGAAACCATGACCGATCCCCATGATAATTAGCATTAAATAGACGAATAAAGTAAAGCACGAACATAAACATGTAATAAACAAGTATGCATAGATCCAAAGCACTAGTCTACCGCATATCTAGGTACTTTAAAACCCGTCGGGTACGATGTCAAGCAAATCTATCCACCGCATGATACAACTTGCATGAAAAACCGTACCACTTTCCACAAATAGATCTATCCACCACATGATACAATCTAAATATGGAAAGCTAAAAGCATACATTATTTGAAGCATGAATAACGCACGTGTTCTACTCATGAAGAAACATAACCGAATACAGCTGAACAGCCGGTTCGGGGTCCATGAAGAAGGAACGAAAATTACCAAGTGAATAAACCTATCAGATTGACTTGAAATCTAATCCACCGGATGATTAGCTCCAAAGCAACCCAAAAACCTGCATCTACCGCATGATACCCGGCTCTTTCAAGATTTATACCAACATTGGCAAGCTTGAACCCGCAACACGTCACAACCTAGATCGATTCGGTTTCGGCTATCGGAAAGCGCAAGATCCACGTGCTGAAACACGAACTCGACTCGTACAAGGATCACAAAAGGGATAAAGCCGATCCAAAACTATCTAGATTGGGAAAAAATGTGTTACATGAATCTAAATGTAAAGTAAAAACTCAAGGCAACACGGGGTAACTTAATGAATCTATTAGATCTTGCCAAAATCTAATAGAGCCAATAACTAGCTTCAAGCTAGATCTTAGCCTACCGCGTGGCTCATGACCTAACAAGAAACCCTCTTGAACCAAGCTTGAATCTACCGCATGACACAAAGCATGGTAACAAGACTACTTGCATCAGATCTAAATCCACTGCATGATACTAGACATGATACAAGGTTGCCGGTACTCACGGAGGTCGACGGATCAATGAACCCTCTCGAAGAACTCGACGACACGACAAAAGGACTCTAGGGTTTGGCGTAAGGCCGGTTTGTATTGAAGAATGGTTGTGTCCTTTTACATACATTCAGGGGTCATATTTATACCCTGTCAAGTACAACTTCGAATGGATTCGTTGCCTAACTTATCTCTAAGCTTGATCGCCTATCCATCCATTCGTTTCCCCTGATTGAGCCACGTCACCGTCCAATCCCGCAAAATCGCTCTCTCGTTCCTTTGCCGAACCGGAGCAGATAGCCGACCGCGATTTCTTTGCCGAATATCTCTGAAAAGATCCTTCCTTCCACCAGATGGACTCTTCATCGAGCCGGACCCACAAGTCAGACTCCTTACCAAATTTTGGTGTTAACACATGCCCCTTCAATTGCGGGATAAAAGTAATTTTGTTCCGCAATTGACTCCAGCCACGAATACTTTCAAATCAAATCTGTCAACACCTGTTTTTCTTTCTTCGTAATCCGCCGGAATCTTCATCTAGATCCAAACCCTAGATCCCCTCGTTCCGAGCTCAAATCCCCAATGGCAGCTCAAAACCAAGATGCTCAGGTAAATTCCTCTCTCGTAAGCTTCGTTCGCCATTTAGGTTTTCAATTTTACTTGAAATTTCTTTTCCGCCTTTTTTCTTCAGGAGCCTTCGACTGGGCTTCTGATTCGCACCGGGGCCAATTCAAGATCTTATTATCTTGGTCCTGTGGGGAACTCTGATCCTCAAGATTTCATCGCGGCTGAATCTCAGAGGATCCCCTTTAAAGCAGCTCTGTCCCCACCTCCTCGGTGGCAAGACGCTTTCAAGAACTGGCCCTTACCTCCAATCGCAGGCTGGAAAACTTGGTACTGAAGGATTCTCGCAGATAAGAGTGTATTGACCAAAAACTGGGGATACCCTCCGCATTGCTCGGTGTTTGGAGTTATCCTTGGCCGAGACCCCCAAGAATGAAGACCTCCCGATAGCAAACCTTGCCACTTTTGGTCAAACGGCGTCAACGCCTTCCTCTTTGGCCACGGCCCAATGTCTCCAACCCCGGCCGATGTGTATATGATCACCGGCCTTGACATTACGGATCCGTTCAACCTTGGGAATTCAAAAATTCTTCTCGGCAAACGGGGGTGAAGCCGGGGGAACGGATACAAGCATTACATCTTGAAGCACATGAAAGACAATCCCCTTGGTGATGTCGAATACAGGGCATTTCTGAATATGTGGCTGTGCAGATTTGTCTTCTGTGGCAAAGCCAATGAGCCTACCCTGAATCACATCACAATGGCGTCTCATTTGGTCAGTGGAAACCGCCTCCCCCTTGGAAAATTCCTCCTAGGCAGCGTGTACCATATGCTTCACCAAACTGTCACCCAAATGTATACTAGCCAGAGGATAACATGTGTCAACGGTCCTTGGTGGTTTGTCCAAATGTGGTCCGGCAGCCTCCACATGCATCGATCGTTGGTGTTGATTTGAACACCAGGCTCTTCCCCTTATCCAATCACCCTGAAGGGGAGCCCCAAGCCACCAGAGGATGCCAGAATTATGGAGAAGCGGCCTCAACTGTCCTCGTTCAGCAGGACATCAGCCAGCTGTTCAAGCTATTCTTCAAAGGTTTCCCGAATCCTCTCTGGCTTCCTTATCTGGACAATGACACTTTGATTTTCCCTTGTGACTTCTCTTTTGAATCCGAACGCCAAGATGGGAGATTCTTGGAGATCCTCAACATCATAATCCGCCCATGTATGCTGCCAGCTGAATTCAATGGAGGAAGGCTGAACTCTAGCACTTATGAATATTATCAGTCCAATGTAATGGCTAGGCAACTTGGGTGTGGCCAGATGCCCCCAAGACTGTTCCTGCATGAGTCCTCAAGCCCAGAGAGGAAATCAAAGAACTCATGCACAGTAGCAGAGTCTTCCATTATGTGTGCAGTCCCACTGTCTACACCTGACCTTTTTTGCCCACAACCATAGCTCACTCCACCTTCAACTCCTGGTGGCAAGAATTCCATGATCATATCTTCAGTGAGCCTGTGCACTCATTCTGTGCAGAGTTGACGCCTGATTTTCAGCCAACTTCAGAGGTAATATGATGAATTACTGAATCAGACATATTCTCTTTCAATCACGATTCTGACCTTTACTTCCCTTATTCACAGAACACAGTGCCTGCCCCTCGAGCCAGGAATATCACCTACAATGCTGTAGGCCCGATCTCAGCACTGGGATTCAGGTCCACAACTCTAGCTCAGTTAATGGCCAGGTTTGCCACAACAGACCCTAGCCTCTCTAGCCTTGCTGCTGATAGGAGGCAAGGTTTGTCTCTGGTTGCTCCTCCAAATGCCAAGAGGAGGAGAACTGTCAAGAAAATTCTTGTTGAGGTAAAATCTTTTACCTTGTTGATCGCAAGATTACTCTGGTTCTGATGAATCATCTCTTGTGCATTTTCAGACCAGAGCCCAGCAGCCTTCAATGCCAGAACCTGCCAATGCTCCATCCACTGGTATGACCTTTACTGTCCTCTTTCAAGGATGAACACTGGCATTTACCCTTTAATCTGGCACTTGCAGAAGAAACAATGGAAGAACAAATTGTGGATATCCCTGTGTCTCAACAAGCAAGTCCACCTAGGGTTGAGTTACCTATCCCAGTGGAGATCTCATCCTCATCACCCTCTGTAGAAGCAATGAATTCTCCAGAGATGAGTCTCCCAATCCAGCCAGAGCCGTCAAGTCCTCCAAAGGCATAATCACCTGTTGGTCATGCAGAGACACCAATCCCAACAGAGGTGGATCCATCTCCTCTTCAGCCAGAAGCCCATGAGTTGCCAGCGACTGCATCAAGACCTTCTAACTTGGAAGCTTCAGCTCTACCTGGAGCATCTTCTTCACCTGTGATTGCCCCTGCTCAAAATCTTGCCCCAACTCAAGAAATCAGCCATGAGGTACTCATTTGCACTTAACTCTGCTACCTTTGCATTTAGCACTCCTAACTCGGCAATACTGCTTCTTAGGATCAGGCCCTATCGTCATCGAGCCTGCCAACGGGAAACAATCCAGTTGCCGAAACGATGGAAGGAGTACATCAAATTCTGTCAGAGGCGGTACTAGCAAAGCTCAGAGAAATTGTTGCCTGGCTAGAAAGAGACGCACAAGATCAGTTCAAGGATCTTGATCACTTTGAAGAGATGCTTGAATCCATTAGCCAAGAACTCCCTGAGGATGTCAGTGCTTCTCTGGTATCTGTCTGTGGCTTGGAAATCCTTTATGCGCCCATAAGGCAAGCTTTGAGGAAATTGCGCTCCCGCCCGGCTATTGAAAAGAAGAGAGCCAGTGCTGAACAAGCCATGAACGGGGCGCAATCCCAAACAGAGAGCCACAAAGATACATTGGCCAGTCTGCAAGCTTCTTGTGATCTGAAAATTGCCAAGAAAGCTGCTCTAGAGGCAGAACTGAGAAGCCTGTCAGCTGAGATAGAGGCTGATAAAAAGAAAATAGCCGAGCTCCCTGGACTGATAGAAAAGACCCAAGCGGAAGCAAAATCCGCTATCGCCGAGATAGAACAATGCGATGCAGAACTCACCACCTTGTCCAGCGCCCAAAAAGATTGCCAGGAGCTGTTGGACAATTTCCGCCAAGCAACATCCAATGCTCGTGGTGTGATTGTGAAATACTTGAACATTTGATTGCTTCCATTGATGTATAACCGAATTGGTCGCTCTTGTAATATTTGTCCTCGCATTTTATTTCTTTTTCTTTTGCACACCTCTAAGTGTAAATGCTGAACGACCCATTCGGCAAAGAAATTCCAACACCCGAACGGTACTTTGACCCCTCTTAGCCGAATCGGTCAACTGAATGCGACTCGGCCTAGAACTCTAAGCGACCCGCTAGCGGGCTAGCCAAGGGAACCTTTCCACCTTCCGATTTTCTTGGGATATGCGCCACGATCCAAAGCCACGACTCGAGGCCACGATCCATCTTGCCAGGCCTATAAATGAAACCGTAGGTGCCCCTAGCTCTCCACCAAGCCTTTTAGCTCTCGAATCTTTGCCAATCTCAGTTCTTCCTCTTTCCAAACAGTGCACATCCCAAACCAACATGGTGCGCCGCCTGAACCGCCGCCGTGCCTCCGACGAGGCAGAGGGGACCAGCGCCAACGCGCGCCGGAGGCAATGATCGTCGATTCCTCTTCTTTGCTTTGACTTTGATCTTTTCTTGTTTTGACGATCATCTTCCTCTCAGGTTGATTTAGTGGAATCCGTCTCCTGCGCCGGCCAATCAACCCCTTCCGGACGACTCCTCGGAGTCCGACGGCCACTCCCCTGTGCCCTACGGGGAGCTCGACGCCCTCCGCTTCAAGGAGGAGCTGGAGACGGCACAGCGCAAGCTGGAGGACGTCTCCAAGAAGGCGGGTATAGCCGAGCTGGAGTGGGAGGACCGGCGCAAACAGCTGCTGGACACCATCGACGGTACAGCTCTTGAAATCAAATCTTTGATCTAGCCCGGCTTTCGATGCTAATCTCCTTTCTTCTTGCTCCTTGCAGCCCGCGACGCCGAGCTCAACCAGCTGAAGGCGCTGGTGGAGCAGCTGGCCGACAAGGTGAACGCCCGTGGCGACACGCCGGCGGAACGCCTTGCTGCGGTGGAGCACCGCGTCGACGAGGTGGCCACCCATGGCGTTCGCTTGGGCACCACCCCCGGGCCGGCCGCCATGGCGACGCACACGGACGTCGACTACTCCACCAGGCCGCGCGGCTTCCGGGGCGGCGCGCCAGAGGACATTGAGGAGATCGAGCTCATCCTGGAGCGCCTTGATGGCCATGGCGACGCCATTGCCGAAATCACTCATCCCCAATCTGTGTTGAACAGGCTTTTCGACTAGATTGTATTAGGGATGTTTGAATATCGGCAATAAATGAAGAAATTCTGAATTCCGTGCTTGCTCTGTGATGATTCTCTTTACATTTGCATCCGTGAATCTTGTTTTCTCTTTGAACGCATCCGGGAACTGTCTTGAGCCGAATACGTGCGAACAGATGCCTCTTGGCGCAAAATCCACAGAAGATCCCCGATTCGGCAATCCATAAGCACTGTTCAAGCAAAACCCCTTCGCATCTGGGAGAAAACCCTGCCGTTTGGTATTCCAAAAGTGCGTACTGGCCAGTCATCACTCCCAATGCGTCCCTTCGGTCAATAAAATAGCCTGCTGGGATGCCCTGCAAATCCACTCGCACACTCATCCGCCACTTCTCATCTCCTCCCCCGTCTCCAGAGGAAAAAACCCCAAGGTCATGGACAAGGGCAAGCAGCCCCAGGAGAGCAGCCCTCCCAAGAAACGCACGATTCGAAGGTGAGTTTTCCCTTGATTTACTTCCTGTTTCCATGCGATCTTGCGCTTTACCTCCTCTTCTTTTCCTCTTTCAGCCTTGATTTGCTCCCTGAAGAAATCATCGGGACCGAAGATGTGCCCGAGTACATCTCCTCCGATTCCTCTCTCGAAGCAGAGGACGCCACGCCTGAACAGAGGGCCAGCCATCTACTGCACCGCCGCGTTCGGCACTTGGAGCACAGCCTCAGGGACATCACCGCTCATTGCCAAGCCGAATGCAAGCACCGCATGGCTCTGGAGGCACTAGTAGGGGGTAAATGCTTCTGACTTCTTCTTGACTTTGTGCCCGCATCTAGATTTCTTGCCCCTAACATCCACTCCTTTGCTTCAGATGTCTCTGACAGGTACAACAGCCTGAAGGCGGCCTGGGACAGCTTGGTGGAGGCCGCGAACCATGGCCACCCTCGTGCCTTCCAAGTTGCCGTCACGGTGGTCCTGGAACAACTGAAGAGGGAGCAACCGGAGAAGAAGCAAAGAAAAGATTGAATCATACTTTAGCTTCTTCCTCCACGCCTTCTGCTTCCCGCCCCTTGAGGCCACGATCACCAAGGTTGTTGGATGTAAACCTGCAAGAAGCAGTTGTAATGTAGTTTTTGTGCTAAGGGCAATGCATCTAGGCACTGGCCATTTCTTCTGTTTGTGAATTTTTGTTCTGAAGGCGGCCTCGTTCTTGAGCGTCGGCTGTTTCTGTGTCAGATGTGTGTAATCCCGCTGTTGGTGATCATCGATCGATCTCAATGCTAGGATAATATTTCTTTAGATATCTTCCATTTATCGCGGCGGAAAATTCTTCTCCCAGCAAAGTTTTCAATATATATGCATTACCAGGGACGCATCTGACCACGCGGAAAGGTCCTTCCCAGTTAGGGGACCATTTGCCGAACTCACTGTATTTAGTTCCAATCGGCAATAACGCTTTCCAAACCAAATCGCCTTCTGCAAATTGCCTTACTTTTACCTTCTTGTTGTAGTACTTGGCAACCCGCAGTTTGTTCTTCTCAATGTTTTCCAGGGCCCTAAGACGGATCATGTGTAAATCCTCTAGCCCGTCCATCATTAGACCACTGTAATCCTTGGAGCTCAACTCTTTCTGTAACACAACCCTCCTTGAATCTGATTGCACCTCCCAAGGTAGAACCGCGTGGTGTCCATAAACCAATTCATAAGGAGAGGTCTTTGTAGCTCCATGGGGGGCCATTCGGTAAGCCCACAGTGCCTCACTGAGTACCGAATGCCACCTCCTTGGCTTCTGGTCGATCTTCTTTTGTATCAGCTTGATCATGATCTTATTAGAAGCCTCTGCTTGACCATTAGCTTGGGCATAATAGGGAGAAGAGTTGAACAATTTGATTCCCATGCTTTCGGCAAACTCTCTGAACTCCAGTGACACGAATTGTGCCCCTTGATCCGTGGTTATTGTTTGAGGGATTCCAAACCGATAGATGATGTGCTCCTTGACAAATTCAACCATGTTTTCTGATGTCACCTTCTTCAGTGGGATCGCCTCAACCCATTTAGTAAAATAATCTGTAGCCAAAAGCACAAACTTATGCCCCTTACTAGATGGTGGATTAATTTGGCCAATCAAGTCTATACCCCAGCCCCTAAATGGCCATGGCTTGATAATGGGATTCAATGCTGACGCGGGGACCCTTTGAATGTTTCCAAACCTCTGGCAATCCTGACATCCTTTGTAATACTCAAAGCAATCCTCTAGTAACGTCGGCCAAAAACACCCAGCTTGCCTAATGACCCATTTCATACGGTAGGCCGATTGGTGTGCTCCACATATCCCATCGTGCACTTCGCTCATCATTTTCTTGGCTTCCTCTGGACCCAGGCATTGTAATAATACCCCATCTAATGATTTATAGAATAAATTATCATCCAGAAGAACGAACTTTATGGCCTTGTACCTGAGCTTCCTAGAGACCTTTCGGGATGGATCCTTCAAGTAATCAACGATCTCTTTCCTCCAATCATCCTTTGCAAGATCCGTCCCCAGTGCACACACTTCCGCAGCAAACGCTTCTTGACTCTCTTTGTAACCAGAGGCGCTTTGAGCCAGCCTGTTTGCTTCTTCGTTATGTTCCCTAGGAATATGCTGTAGAGTTACCAACGGGAAGCTCTTCAAGATTTCCCTGCATTCTTCGTAGTAACTCCTCAGTGCTTCACTTTTGCATTCGTATTGGCCGTTCAACTGCTTGATCACCAGCTCTGAATCTCCATAAACTTCAACTGAAATGGCCCCAGCTTCTCTCAAATATTGAAGCCCTCGAAGTAATGCCTCGTATTCAGCCTGGTTATTTGTGACAGTGGGCTGTATAGGGATGGCAAATTCAAACATCTCACCTCTAGGCGAAATAAGTAGGATCCCTACTCCCCCACCTTTACCACATGATGATCCATCAAAAAATAAAGCCCAAGGGGTAATTTCAAGCAAATCAATTGGCGGATCGCGATGTTCAGTTATAAAATCGGCAATGATCTGTCCTTTGATAGCCTTTGCCGATTCGAACTTTAACTCAAACTCTGATAAGGCCAAGATCCATTTGCCAATCCTGCCGTTCAAAATTGGCATAGATAACATATGTTTTATTACATCGAACTTGGAATACACAGTGCATTCGGCATTTAACAAGTAGTGCCGAAACTTTGTACACGAGTAGTACACGCAAAGACACGGTTCTCTACACTCGAATACTCGGTTTCGGGATCAAGTAATTTTCGGCTAAGATATGCTAGTACCCGCTCCTTCCCTTCGAATTCTTGAATAAGGGCCGATCCAATGGTTTGGGTATCGGCCGCCATGTACAACTTGAAAGGCTTATCCGGTTGAGGAGGAACCAAAGATCGGTGGCTCCTTCATGTACTGCTTGATCTCATCGAAAGCCTTTTGTTGTTCGTCGCCCCATGTGAACTTCTGATCTTTCTTTAGCTTCAGCAATGGAGAGAATGGCAAAACTTTCTGTGATAAATTTGAAATGAATCTTCTCACGAAATTGATTTTGCCGAGCAGTGATTGCAACTCCTTGAGATTAGTTGGAGGAACAACTTCATCAATGGCCTTCATGCTCTTCTTGCCAACTTCAATTCCCCCTTCGTGGACTAAAAACCCCAAGAATTCTCCAGCTGATACCCCAAAAGCGCACTTGTTTGGGTTCATCTTTAAACCATGTTTCCGGGTGCACTCTAAGGTCCTCTTTACGTCTTCCAAATGCGTGTCATGACTTAGGGACTTGATTACCACATCATCAATGTAGATTTCCACAATTTTGCCGATCAACTCATGAAAAATGTAATTCATGGCTTGCTGATAAGTTGCACCGACATTTTTTAATCCAAACGTCATGACTATCCATTCAAACAGGCCTATATGACCAGGACATCTAAAGGCCGTCTTTGATATGTCCTCTATTGCCATGAAGATTTGGTTGTAACCCGCATTGCTGTCCATGAAACTGATGACTTTGTGTCCAGCTGCGGCGTCAATCAACAAATCGGCAATAGGCATTGGGTAACCATCCATCGGAGTAGTTCTATTCAGGTCCCTGAAATCTATGCAGACCCTCATCTTTCCATTCTTCTTGTACACAGGGACAATGTTAGAAATCCACTCTGCATATCTGCATGGCCGAACGAAGTTTGCATCAAGTAATCTTTCAACCTCTTTCTTCACATCGGCCAATACCTCATCCTTGTAGATTTTCCGGGGTGGTTGCTTGTATGGTTTGAAACCAGATTTGATTGGCAACCGATGCTCGACGATAGAACGATCCAATCCAGGCATCTCCGAATAATCACAGGCGAAGCAATCCTTGTATTCCTTGAGAACCTTAATCAACTCTCCCCTGAAGTCTGGCTGCAAGTTTGCGCTGATGAACGTCGGCCTTGGCTTATCACCGCTTCCAATGTCAACCTCTTCTAATTTATCAGCCGACATGAATCCTCGCCCCAACTTGCCATCAGTGCCATCTACGGGGTTCTCCATTAAAAATTGCTATAAGAGCCGACTGCTTGAATCGGCTGTTGATCACTGCTGACAGGTTCAACAGGACCTTCTCCCTAGTCTTTCCCTGAGAAACAATCAATGCCTTGGTATTCCCAGAAGGCTGGTTCCATGTTCACCATGCTCACGGAGTCATCTGCTTGGACGACCTCAATCTCATCATCCACCCATTGGATAAGTTGTTGGTGCATGGTGGATGGGACGCAACAGTTGGCATGAATCCAGTCCCGCCCAAGCAGTAGGCTGTAGGCTCCTTTACCTTCGATGACAAAGAAGGTAGTGAGCAGTGTCTTGGACCCGATCATCAAATCCATGTGAGCGCATCCCTTGGTGTCTGAAGGATTCCCAGCGAAATCATTCAGTATTATGCTGGTAGGCGTCAGATCGCTTGGGCCCATGCCAAGTTTCCTGAAGGTGGTGTACGGCATTACGTTGACTGTCGCTCCACCGTCGACAAACATCTTGGTCAATGGCTTGCCATTGACGTATCCTCTCAAGTACAGCGGCCTCATCTGTCGATTCTTGGCCGGTTTGTCGAAGATTGCCTGCTTGGCCAACACCAGTTGCGCCATCATCCCCTCGAACTGCTCATCATCTAGGGACGCCTCTTCCTGCACAACCTGGTTAGCAGGAGCCATGAATTCGTTCAGCAAAAAGTATACCATGCAAGTTGGAGCCGAACGCTTTGATCCTTCCGGTTGGTCTTTGGGGCGCCACACCTGCTTGGTTTGGATCCCGGCCTGCCTCAGTTCTCGGTTCCTCAAGCGTTGAACCCGTCTCTTCTGACTTTTGCGTAGGCCAGGCGGGCACCATTGCCCCTTCTGCCAGATGTAGGCATCTTCATCCTCCTCTTGATCAGCCCACCTTAGGTCAGCTTGCCGCTTCCTGGGGTGATCGATGACTTCAATTTTTTGGCGCCGATCCTCGTTAGGGTGGATCCTTCCAATTCTCTCATGGACGGATCGGCGATTGGCAGTTTCTTGCCTGTACTCAAAATATCTGTCACTGCATTCAGGACAGTTCCTCGGCGTGGGCAGCTTGAAACCCACGTTCCAACAGTGCCTGAAGAATGTGCATCCCCAATGCGCGCGCTCTTGCTCGCGCGTGTATTGCTCCTGGTCCCTTCTGTGTGCTTCTTCTTCGGCCCTGCGCTTCTCCTCCTCGTACCGTCGCTTTTGGTAGCGCTCTTTCTCCATCTGGCGCTGCAACTTGTTGAGGAGGATGCGCGTGGTCACCCTGGGCTTGGTTCTGGATGATTCCCCGATTTCGATGTGACTCTTGAGAACGCAGGGGGCTTCGCCATGCACTTGTTCCAGAGTTACTTGGCGCTCTGGGTCCACTGTTCCGTCTTGTCTAGCCCTGGCTGAGGTCAAGACTTTGACCTTTCCCTTCTCCTCGGCCGTTACCATGTTAACAGAAAAGCCCACCATGTTTTGAGGGAAGGGGTGGCCATCCAGCTTCATCTTGTTGTCGAACTTGAGGTGCCCCTCCTGGATGGCTTTCTGGATCCTCATCCTGAAGACCCTGCAAAGGTTGATGGAGTGCGAATCCCTGTCGTGGAAGCCACAGTAACGTTTCCCCTTAACTCCATCGGGCCGAAGCATGGAATGCCCTTCAGGCAGTTTGATTCGGCCTTCCTTCACTAAGAGCTCAAACAGTTTGTCAGCCTTCGTGATATCAAAATCGTAGGTGCCCTTGGTCTGTTTGACCCAGTGCTGATTCATCGTCAACGGCTCTTTCCCCCACATGATCTCGGCTGCGGCCACATCCAATTCATCATCAGAATCCTCGATCAGATCAGCCTTGTCTAAGAACTGGTTGTAGATATCAGCGACATCATGCTGCTTGCCAAACTTAGCATCCTTCCTGAAGCCATACGCCTGGTTGCTCATCAATGATAGCTTCTGCGATAGCTGGCCCAGGTTTTCAAATTCCATCCCGAAAAGTTTCTCGCGTACGGCCGGCAGCATCCCGGCGACGGCCATATCAGCCAACTGGTCATCTGGCAAGTTAAGCGAGAAGCACATGCCTTTAACCTCCCTGAATCTTCTGAGAAACTCCAACGGCGTCTCGCTGTGCCTCTGCTTCAGGGTGGCAAGGTCGATCAGGTTCTTCTCCGAGCTGCCACTGAAATAATGAGCATGGAATTTCCGCTCTAGGTCCTTCCATCTGCAAACTGACTCAGAGGGTAGGGACGAGAACCACTGGAATGCTGGACCTGTCAGTGATGTCGGGAAATAGCGGACCCTGAATGTTTCCTCAGCTGAGCATTCCCCGAGCTGCATGAGGTATCGAGCGATGTGCTCCACTGTACTCGTGTTGTCCTGCCCTGAAAATTCCGTGAACTCCGTCGGAGGTTTCACCCTTGGCGGAAGGAGCACGTTGTAGTACCACTCTGGGAACGGCGGCTTGTAAGCGGGTCCCTGCGTTTTTGGCTTGAGGCCGAACTGATTTTGCATCAACTCGGCCATCTTCCTTGCCAGGGCGTCGTCCTCTTGCGTGCCTGCAACTGGCGCGTATCCTGGATGCGGGAAGGCGTCAAATGCCCCATAGTTTCCCACCTCATGGTATCCTCCGCCGTATAAGTTTCTCTGCAGCCAGTTGTTCGCCGGAGCAATCCTATGGCCGGAGGCAAGTGGGGCTCCAGGCGAGCCAAATGCTAGCTCTCCGTACGTAGGCTGGTACGGATTCGGCTGTTGCACAGGTTGACCCGTGCTGCCCTGCGGTGGTGGCTGGATTGGCTGCCCTCCTGAGGCCTGTAGTGGGGGCTGAACTGGCTGACTCCCAGCACCCTGCGGAGGAGGTTGGAAAGCTTGACTTCCAAAGCTCTGGGGAGGAGGCTGATGTGGCTGGCTCCGTAACGGTGGCTGAGAGCTTGACTCGCCCAGCTCCACGGTGCCCCCCTGGATGGGTGCCTTGCTGAATGCTTGTTCCATGCCCGGGCCAAAGACGGCCACCATCATTTGCTGGAGCGCACCGAGGAAAGCTTTGTGGTGCTTGCTCAACATGTAGTCCGCATTCCCGAATGCCCGCATGCACTCATCTTTCTCCCCGCCGAGGTGTGGCATCGCTCTCCCCCCGGTAGCAACACCCCGGGCATCTCGTTCTTCAAGTACGGACGCCACTTCTATTTTTCTTGAAGGACAGCAGACATTTTTGCTGGAACTGGTCCATGGCGTCCTGGAGTTGCTGCCGCTGTTCGGGAGAGAGGTCCTCAATGTTGACGTCCATGATGTCCGTGATGTCAGGCATCTTGATCTATTCGGCTGTGGTCCCACCGGGCGTGCCAAAAAGTGTGTTGACGCGAAACATGCACCTAGCGCCAAACACACAGCTCGCGCCTTGGGTAAGGACATTGTGTTTCTTAGTCTTCTGCTAGTGTCCTCCCTGCTAGTTGTGCTAGTTTGTGAGTACAGAGCTTTGTTATCTTAGTGGGTTCTATTTCAATACCAGCTTTATTTGTGAGCATGGAAATATCATGTGTATTGGTTTGTGAGCAACTAATTACAATCTTCTTGTGGTTGTTCTGTGTTCATAATGTGTCATGTGTGATCCGAAAAATTAATTTACATCAGTGGTATGGAAATATTATTTGTGATGTCCATTACTTTTTTTAGGATTCTGTGATGTCAATTACTTAATTGACTAGCATGTAATATGAGATTGAATTATATTTAATTAAGCACTACCTGGAGTGCAGCCCAAAATAACAGGGAAAAAATATGTGGGCTTGCCCCCTCGGCCCTGTTGACGCGAAACGTGCACCTAGCGCCAAACACACAGCAAGCCGAACAAGCTGGCTTCACACGCGCAAAGAGTCACGAGACGTGCCATTCAATTTTTCCTGAAAAATTAACAAAAGATAAAATAGTTAGATACCAAAGCTTGGAACATGCCGGGTGGTACCAGACAGTTCCATATTTACGGCTAGAAAGCCAGATGGGATGACACATAGCTATAGGAAGCTATTTGCCAGTAAACTGAAACCAATCGGGAACTTGTAAAAGGGAAAAGTAACATTGCCGAATGGATGACGTAAACATGACAGCGATCGGTCTTTGTTTGAACAAAGATGCACATGCACGAAACCATGACCGATCCCCATGATAATTAGCATTAAATAGACGAATAAAGTAAAGCACGAACATAAACATGTAATAAACAAGTATGCATAGATCCAAAGCACTAGTCTACCGCATGTCTAGGTACTTTAAAACCCGTCGGGTACGATGTCAGGCAAATCTATCCACCGCATGATACAACTTGCATGAAAAACCGTACCACTTTCCACAAATAGATCTATCCACCGCATGATACAATCTAAATATGGAAAGCTAAAAGCATACATTATTTAAAGCATGAATAACGCACGTGTTCTACTCATGAAGAAACATAACCGAATACAAATTCGAATGTACCGATTCGGGGTCCATTAAGAAGGAACGAAAATTACCAAGTGAATAAACCTATCAGATTGACTTGAAATCTAATCCACCGGATGATTAGCTCCAAAGCAACCCAAAAACCTGCATCTACCGCATGATACCTGGCTCTTTCAAGATTTATACCAACATTGGCAAGCTTGAACCCGCAACACGTAACAACCTAGATCGATTCGGTTTCGGCTATCGGAAAGCGCAAGATCCACGTGCTGAAACACGAACTCGACTCGTACAAGGATCACAAAAGGGATAAAGCCGATCCAAAACTATCTAGATTGGGCAAAAATGTGTTACATGAATCTAAACGTAAAGTAAAAACTCAAGGCAACACGGGGTAACTTAATGAATCTATTAGATCTTGCCAAAATCTAATAGAGCCGATAACTAGCTTCAAGCTAGATCTTAGCCTACCGCGTGGCTCATGACCTAACAAGAAACCCTCTTGAACCAAGCTTGAATCTACCGCATGACACGAAGCATGGTAACAAGACTACTTGCATCAGATCTAAATCCACCGCATGATACTAGACATGATACAAGGTTGCCGGTAGTCACGGAGGTCGACGGATCGATGAACCCTCTCGAAGAACTCGACGACACGACAAAAGGACTCTAGGGTTTGGCATAAGGTCGGTTTGTATTGAAGAATGGTTGTGTCCTTTTACATACATTCAGGGGTCATATTTATACCCTGTCAAGTACAACTTCGAATGGATTCGTTGCCTAACTTATCTCTAAGCTTGATCGCCTATCCATCCATTCGTTTCCCCTGATTGAGCCACGTCACCGTCCAATCCCGCAAAATCAGCTCTACTGTTCCTTTGCCGAACTGGAGCAGATAGCCGACCGCAGATTTCTTTGCCGAATATCTCTGAAAAGATCCTTCCTTCCACCAGACGGACTCTTCATCGAGCCGGACCCACAAGTCAGACTCCTTACCAAATTTTGGTGTTAACAGGCCCATTATTTTTTACGAATTCAAAAACTATTTATTAATAAAATGGGTTGTATCGAAAATGATGTCAGCAAATGGTGGGTTGGGTCCAATATCAGTTGGGCCTTAATCATTTTATGACGTCATCGAATATTGAAGTCGATCCAGCCAGTACTGGACCCAAAACAAATAAATGACGAGTGCAATTATTGGGCTCGGTCATACTAACATCCGGCCTAAAACATTCTATGATGACCTCGATTATTGGGCCAGTCCAACTAGAATTAGGCCTAAAAGTGTCTATGATGACAACAATTATTGGGCTCCATCCAACCATAAATAGGCCTTACACATTCTATGACGCAAACAATATTTGGCTCCATCCAACCTTAATAAGGCATAAGACCAATTTATGACAAAAGAAACATGGGGCTCGACTTAACATTAAGTGGGCCAAATTCAATCTATGACGACAAGGTATTTGGACCTTGGCCCATCAAAATATGGGTTGAATTCACTTAATGACGAAACGATTTGTCACAAAACGTCGTGCCACATCAGATTTTGGTCCGATGTGGCATGTACCTTATGACGCCTTTGTGTTACGAATTTATACACGTTATTAAACTCAAGACACTGGGAAATAAGGTGTCGTCATTAATTGCGATTTGCGACGCTCGATTAATGACGGCGCGTTTTCGTAACAACTGGCATCAGTAATCCTGATTTATAACAAGAAACGGCCTTTTTTGTGTCACTAATCGGCGTTTTTCTTGTAGTGTATACGGAATTGTCCCCAACCACCTTGCGACTGCAACTAGTCGATTCGTCAGTACGGTACCCAGCGGGGATAGCTAAGGACATCCCAGTGAAGGTGCAAGATTGTTTCATCCCAGTGGACTTTGTGGTACTTGACATGGACATTGGTGATGAAATACCTCTCATTCTGGGGTGTCCATTTCTGAGCACGGCCGATGCACAAATTGATGTTGGTGCCGGAGTAGTCCAACTCCACATTAATGGCTAGAAGGAAAGGTTTGAATTCCGTCCGCGTAAGGAGTAATGCTTAATGGTTGAGGGCAAACCAAGGATGGACACCCTTGCCCAAGATGTTGAATCGATACAGTCACAAGGGGACAACTTCATTACTCCCGTAAAGGATCCTCGAGGACAAAAGCCGGCATCTAAGTCCCCATTAAAGAAGTAGTACCCCACACTTAGGAAGCAACAAAACATGAAGAAGGTGTGGACAGAGTAGGCGGGGAGCTGACTCCTTCATCCTAAAAGGCAGACCTTTCACCACGGTAAGTGATGGGAAGGTAGTCGGGGCTCTAGAAGATTTGAATAAAGAGCCCTGCGCCGACAGGTAAGATCAGTAAGATGCTTCCTTCAATAAAAAGATTCTAAATTCTAATAGAAACAAGCTATTCTTGCTCCATCTGTTTGCTTGCAGTCTTATTGGGATTCAAGCTCATGGGAGTCCATCCGGACAACCCCCCTTGAGTTTGAACCATGATGCACAACAGCCGCCACCACATCCATCCCCGCAGTCGTCGCCTCAGCCTACCACAACACCGTCTGGTACATGGACCTCTACCGAGTACATGCCTGGTGTTACTACCGGATATGCTCCTAGTTGGGACCAGCCCATGTACCAGCAAGGTGAGAGTAGCTCAACTTGGGCTGGCGCGGGCAGTGGCGAGTGAGCCACCCCTGCTGGTACTGCCTACGGAGATGCGCCATCTTCGTCGTCCAGATTGCGCTCATCATCTCGTGGGGCCACCCTCACTCAGAAGATGAGCGAGCTCATCTGAGTCGACGACATGGAGGAGACCATGCACCAGCATGTCGAGCCCACTCGGGACTGGCAGTGGATGTCTGGCGAGAGACTTCACACCATTGAGCTAGCACAGCAGCAAGAGCTGGAGGAGCAGAGGGCCTACTACCAGTGGATGGGATCTCCCCCTCGATAGTAGTGAGCTTGAAGCTATCTTGAGGGAGGACCCCCACTCTGAGGTAACTTGTATCTTTATCTTCAGAATCCCACATGATAAAAACACATAAAATCTGCAAAATGAAAAAGACCAAAAATATTTATTTGCTTTCTTAACTTAGTTGCTTTCATATGTGCGGTAAGAATACTTTTGTTCTTTATGGTTGAAATGATGAATAGTTCCTCTATTTATTCCTTTTGTATGCCTTGCTACATGTTAGTACCCTATCTTAGTTTTGAGTTTGTTGGCTTGTATGATTAAACCTTAGCTTCAAGTTTGTGGGTAGCAAAAGTGTTGACGGTCGATTTTGGTACACCTAGTTATGAGTTTACTGTCAATATTTGCATGTATTTGATATCCTAACTAATGGTACTAACCCCCTTTTGCCCTTCATATGACAAGTTTGCACTCGCATGTGGTTTTTTGAGTATGTTGTTTACACAGGATTTAAGCGGTTAAAGGAGTATTTTCGGGTAAAGTTCATCAAGCACTTTATGAGAAGATCATGAAGCTCGTAACAAGTGAAGACACGAAGCGAACAATACTCCAAATGACCCAAGGACCGAAGCATCAACACGTAAAACTCTAGGGACTTGGAGGTTTACCAACGAGATCAACTCAGTCTGAGAGATATTCGTGCAGCCTAGAACAACACGATCTTCCAATGCAGATTCAGAGACTTAAAAGGACTCTAATACCAAAAATTTGAATACCAAAGTTGTGCGCCTCGATGATATCTTCTATTTGGAAATGTGGAAGACCCGATTCGGGTGAAGGAGCTAGGAGATATAGCTCCCAAAATACCTGTTGCGCAGACAAGTCGGAAATCAGACAGATTATATTCTGAGGCTGTTTTGGGGATCTTATCTTGATTTCCAAGGAAGCCAATGAATACCAAAGTTGGAGATAATTTTGTGGCGCACAACCTGGATAGGAAATTTGCATTATTTAGAGTCTGGACGTGGGTCATATGGTGTCGACAAGGAAGGGCTGCGAATCAAGAAAATCTAGACGATGTTGAGTTTATGGAAACCAAGTTCGCATCTCCGCCAAGGAAGATCTCGTGCAAGGCAAGTTGGAGCACGCCCCAAGGCTCCCCAAGGGCATAAATACAACCCCTTGGGCGCCCAAGGAGGGGGGATCCATCTATCCATTCATCAGAGAGCCGCCGACACGAAGGAGAAGCACCGGGAGGAAGCCGACGGCCGTCGCAAGTCCTCGAGTTGCCTAGGAGATGGCCTAGGCCATGCTCTAGCCACCATGGTTGGCCCTACGTGATGAAGCCATGGTGGAGTTCTGGAGCCCATGCCTTGATTCCATTAAGGCAATTGTACACTCGACATTCGATTGTGATATAAATCATGTCTTTTCCTTACTTTGAGTTAGTTCGATGTGTGTTTATTCATATGTGTAGCTAGCATATGCCCTTAATAGGAATAGAGTAATCATGGTGGTTAGTCTATCTCTTGCGGATACATCATAGTAATGCACGTACCGAGGTTTATCGTTCGGTGATGAATATCCTTGCGTAGTGACAGTACAATGGAGCAGAAAGCGGCAAGCGAACGTGGAATGTTGAGTTGATGACTCATTCTCATGTTGTAGGATTAGATTGGTTTGTCACCTTGCCCGGAACGACAAGAATTAGATGATAGTCTAGGGTTAACATTTGAATGCTTATCTTTATGGCTAGGTGGATCTGATCCATACATCCCTTCATGCTTGTGTGATCTATATGCAGCAATCAACGCTTCATGATAGGTTAAATCATTAGATTAGATGGATAACCTTAGGAGTTTGCTTCTGATCCTTGGATTGACAAACCTTGGAGAACCCTCTCCGGTGAAAAAGGCACCAAGTCACTCGTACGCTTGCGGTGAATTTGATCACGGTTTTGAACCGTCAACAAGCCCTTTTTTTGGCGCCGTTGCCGGGGATTGGTAACTCGAACCCTAGGGCGATCTATTTATCTATTTGGACTAACCTTAATTTTATTATTGCATATACTCTGTGTTTCTTGTTTGTGTCCTTGAATGCAGGTAAAACCCTAGACACAAAGTGATCGAGAAGTTTTCAACATTCGGACTACAACAAGTTCATCCTCGCTCAACCAAGTTGATGGCTATGCCAAGAATTGCTCTTTATTGGTAGGTGCTAACATTGGTTAGTGGCCCAACATACGCTATTGAGCCCCCACCCAAAGCAAACAAATATGAACAAGGTATGCCTATGTGTCAATTAAGTTTTTAGACTAATGTCTTTTGAAGGTTTGCTTGTTCGAGCTATAGGTTTCGGAAACGACCATGTCAAGCATGATGGAGAAGAATTCCATTACCATAATGCTAATGCAGTGACATGGTGCCCTAAAAGACTTCAAGATAAAGACCACACGTACATCTCCGAATCGATGGACAAAAGGAAAATGATTTCATCACGATGTTTGCATGAGCCTTAGCAGAAAGCATTATATATATTTGGATTTTCAGAAGCCCCATGAAGTCTACGTTCCAATGAATCAAGCAGAAAGGAAATCTTCGATTAAGATGAATGAGTACCCTTTGGAAAGGTAATTTTATAAAATTTTCAATAGAACTATATTTTGGTATATGTTATGTTTTGTATGCAGGGGTAAATCCATGAAGAAGTGGCAGAAACAAGGCGATGACGACAAGAAAGAGGAGATGGACATGGTGTCAACAAAATAGAAGATGGGGCATGGTTCCACAAAACATACATGATGAAATTCAGAAGCTAAGGACTAAAACAAACTCTTTGGAGCATGGATGAATGAAGAAACAAGAGGCACAACTCAACACATGATGATGTTGGGAGCGAACCACGACCGATTTCATAAGGCAACATCAAACCGCATGGATACTTTGGATTCTCGCACAAAGAACCATGGCTTCACAACAATAGAAAGGTATGTGAGAAAGTAGAGCTCTATGACTTAAAAATAAGCATTTTGTGGGAGGTAACCCGATCTTTTTATTTATCTATATAAACTATGACAGTCTACATTGTGTCCTTTCTTTTAAAACTTCAAGTAACATTGTACCATTGCTCTAAAAAATATCACAACCACATTCTATATACTTTAATAGATATTGATTGAGCACTTTGCTACTTGCTTTTTGGAAAACATGTAGACCACTTATTTGTGTGCTTATTAGTGTTTATAGTCTTTTTATTTGTGTCTTTTTAGAGAGAAATATGAAGCATAATCCCTTTGATTCTAAACTCGTGGCTAGTTAACTTAGGCTATCTTTTGTTTTTGGTTTAGATCACCACCATATCATGTCATACCTTTTTGTTCATTCATAATCATGTTGCACTTCATTCCACTTTGTTCTCCACCCTTGCATTTTGTTGCATGATGCATGCCATATTTAAAACCCTTTTTGAAAAAAATCTCATCTTATCATGAACCCTCCTATGAAACCACACCTAGAACCTATGCCAACAAAGGATGGATCTACTTGTGTCAATTCAACAAAGTCTATATCTATCCCTTTTCTAATTAAAATTTTGACTAGCCTCATCCTAAACCCTTAGGGAAAACCTCTCATACCTTTAGTAATCCTAAAACCTTAGGTTTGTTTTCATTCAAAAATCTAATCCTAGTTTTCTTTTCTTCTCTTCCAAAACCACCTTAGATAGAATTTCTTCACCCGACTTATCTTTTCAAAATTCTTATCTTAAGACAAAAATATAGGATACCCATAAGCCTTACGATAAAACCTTGTTAGCGTGATTGACTAGGTCTTTTGATAAAATATTTTTGTTGACAAGGCTCTGCCTCTCATAAAGTGACTTGCTTATCTTTATTGAAGAACAACATCGAAAGTATTTTTCAAACATGGATGGACCTTTTTACTAACCCCTTTTTGCATTTGTATTTTACATCAACTCCTTTGTTCTATCATGCATAGGTTAGCTTGGCTTATTTGCGAAACTTTTTGATGAATGCATTATTTCCATGATAATGCTTCACGCGGGGCATTTTCTTTTGCAACCTTGTGTAAACATGGTGTTTAGACATGATTGGAGACCATCATCATTCAGTTTTATAAACCTTGCTTTCACATTGCATTGGTTGATTTATAAATTTTGCAATGCATCTTACTTCTCTTGCACTTTGAAGAATTATTAATCTTGGGATAAACATAGTGTTTTGACCTTAGTTAATAAGTCTTTGTATAAATGGAAAGTTTGGCAACCACTTTGTAAGCATGGAGCTTAGAATTTGGTGTAAACATTGTTTTGTTTATATCCCATCTTTGTAAACATGGAGCTTAGAATTGTTTTGAGCACATGTTCATATATGTACATTGGAAGAAAAGCCAATTTTCAGAAGCTCCTTCAAACCATCTTTCCAATGCATCAAGGATCATCAACTTTGAAGGCCCGTACAAGGAGATATGGCAGAGACATTGAGCGCTGCACAGTCTGAAATCAGCTTTGGACATATTGCATCGCCAGAGTAAAAAGGCACAACTCTCTTGTTCGGAACCTTTTTCACGCAAATGATAGCTCATTGGAAAGATAATTTCATGAACTTCAACTTGGAAGTGTGTTTCGGTACATGTCCTTTTCTGGAAGTAAACGAAAAATTGTGGAAGATGAGGCAGCGACAAGGACGGGATGGAAGTCGATGATGACGATGTGATGAAAGATTGGAACTATGGCTTGATGAAAATAAGAAGAAGTTGAAGGAAAACTGAGGTATCAAATGCAAGAAGTTAAGATGATTATCAAAACACATGGCAATAGGGAATTACAAGAGATTCAAGTCCTTTCACACTTAGCAACATGCTAAGCATGGGGGAGGATTTGAAGGACAAAAGGGAAAAGACCACATGGAGTTCAAGGATCACCTTCACCACAAGATGCTCATCACTCTTTTTCCATGCTAAGCACAATGTTTAAGCATGGGGAGGCCACGCTGCACTTCATTACGAGCATCGAAAAAGGATGGTAACTCACCCTTAACTTTATCCTTGTTCATCTCCTTCTAAATGCTTGCACATATATGCTTTCAACCATAGACAACCTTTGTATTTATCTCTCGATCAATAACATGGCTACTAGGAGGACAACCTAGGTTTGTTAGTTTTATTTTTTAATAAATGAATCACCATCTCTTTTGAGCTTACCATGATGATATATTTTGTATCCCTTGCTTATGGAAAAGTGTTGAAACTTGCCACTTTGTTTAACTTTCATGATGTTTTATATGACATGAATTTTTGCTCTCCATTAAAGGAACTTAAATTGATTAAATACCGGATCTTTCATTTGTGGAGGTTAAATGACTAATTATTAGACCACATGCCTTGCACTTGTTTTATTTAAAATCATTATCCTATCTACATTTGCGAATTCAACCTACCAAAGCCTATACACATACAAGTTCTTTTATGATGTAACCCTTAGTTTGCAAACTTATATCTTGATGAGTTGGATTAGGATTGATTTTTATGGTACGAGACTAACAAGATGGTCATTCCTTTGCGTATCTTTTTCATGCTACCCATTTTTCTTCATGCATTGTGAGTTTCTACACTGGAAATTTCACAAACTTCGCTAGGCATCCACCCTAAACCTAAAACATCTTTTTGTGATTACCTCCTTGACCACAACCCAAATTGAGTATGGATGATCTTTCGACGAATTTTCTGAAGATTTTCTGCCAAGATCTCAAGACATATAACATATGGAGGGACTCATCAATGCACCCAAGATCATGCGAGTTTCGACATGAATGATGCCATGAAGATTTCAAAAGATTTATAAAGGAACACAAGGATATTGTACTTCTCTAGCAGCCATAGGTCTCCTCACTTCTATGCTCGAGGACGAGCAATCATTTAAGCATGGGGAAGGACTGCTATAGCTATTACTATGTTGCTTAAAAGTTCAAAGGAGCATAAAAATGATAAATAAAAAAGAGAAAAAGAGAAAAAAAGATCAATGATGAATGAAAAAAAAGAAGAAAAAAAATATTAAAAGAAAATAAACAAAAAAAGAGAGAAAAATGAAAATGCTCCTCAGTTCTTTTTCACCTTCACTAAAATCTTAGAGAGCTTTGAAGACAAGTCCATACTTAATCTTTTCCAACCATGTGCAATCAGATAACGAGAACTTCATTCGTGTCTCAAGATCAACCATTTGCCACTTGCACATGTCCACCTCTCTAAATGCGTGTGTTCCATTTTTCTCTTTTGAACATTTATTTTCCATGGCCTTTTTTACTAGTCTCGGTAATTTCAATAGATCTCTCTCTTAGTTTGACAATATTTCAAGTATAATGTTTTGCTAGGATTGTTTTTACCTACCAAGCTCTGTCGTATGGACCTCCCTGGGCCCACTACCTCGGTGGGTACCAGGACCGACTACTCGGTGGGACCCTGGGACTACCCGGCCTGCGCTACACGGCACCTGATGGCGTGGAGCACAAGGACTATGGAGGAGAAGTACTCGGTTAAGAAGCTGTACATGACCTGCGCTGTATGGAAGACTCCTAGACGTACCCGACTAGTACTCTCTCCCTACTCCGACTTGTAACCCTGCCTCCCGGACTATATAAGGTGATGCAGGGACCGTTCTCTAGCATCTCATCCAACTCACGGCGCACTATTACACCATCTTGTAATCGTGCCCAATCAATCCAGAGCTACGCAGCATACAGGATGTAGGGTATTACGCACCTCGCGGCCCGAACCTGTCTAAATTGTGTGCCACGTGTCTGTTCCTTTGAGTTACCGATCTCGGCGAGGCCACATTCATCTAGTTCGGGTACTCCCCATAGTAGGTTGCCGATCTAAAACACCGACAGCTGGCGCGCCAGGTAGGGGATCTCGCCCGAGATCACATGGGGAACTCGACGGCTCCCGTATACTTCAAGCCAACCGTCGCCTTCAACCACGGCGACACCTTTGTGTTCGGCGCCTGGGTCTGCACTGCTGATGGCGCGGGCTCCTTCCAGCGCCGCCCAACCCGAAGACCGGCTTCGTGACGCTTCCCGAAGTTGTCACAGGCGAACTCGCCGGCAAGTTCAGCGAAATTTCGCTCTTCAACCACCACGCTGACTTCGAGCTCGAGTCCGCTTCCAACTCGAACTCGACGTCTCCATGGGCCATCGCATGCGAGCCGGGCCGCTCGCCCATCGCAGCGGTCCCCTCACCTCGTGAGCACGCCGCGCGTGGTCCCCGCATCCTCAGTCGGGCCCGCATGGGGCTCCCTCTTCGCGTCGGGCCGGCAAGGAGCCCGTACCCGAGTACAACTCGGACACCGACACCGCCCCCGGCCTCGCTTCGGACTCCAACCCTCTCTCCGAGTTCTACTCGAACCCCGATTACGAGTTCGACTTCGGGTCGGACCCTGAGGAGCCCGAGTCCGAGGACAACTCCACTGAGCTTCCCTTGTCAGGGCCGGCCTCGGGGCTGTTATAACATCCACACCGGCCGGGAGACTCTTCTACTGGCCAGACCGCAAGCCTGCTGACCTGATAAGCGGAGACTCACGCTACGTCACCTACATCGACTCGCTACCGTTCCAGGAGGGAACACCGCTAGCCCGGGCTGACTCGAGCACACCAACGGAGGTGGCGCCTTCTGAGTCCAGCCTTGGCACCCCCGATCGCCAAGTCTTCATGGCTGCTGGCGACGCCCCAGGGCCTTCAGAGACGGCCCAAGACAGATACCTGGAAGACATCTCCTCTGACGAGCTCTCTGCTGATGCTCCACCACACGAGAACCCTGCAGACAGAGACGCTCGACGTGAGCGTAACAGGAAGCGCAGCGAACGTCGCCGACGCCTCCGCGACAACTTCCCCGTCCGCAATCTTGCGGAAGCTCTCGAGGCAATCGAGAGCAGAGTACACACTACCCCTGAGCAATGCCTCATGTCGATCACAGCGATCGCATGCCAGGCTCAGGGCATATGCGCTGGAGAGGTCATCGCCAAGCTCGCTGAAGACGCCTACTTCATGCGGGTCGACAACATAGTCAACCAACCTCCTCCAGCCAGGCACCGCGATAACGAAGCCACAAGTCGCAGCGCCAACAACGGTCCCAACCGTACTTGAGCTGAGCCCTAGCCGAGTCGAACCGTCATCGTTCCAACGCAGGCGGACCTCCACAGCGTGATAACAGCAACCGCGAGGTCGTCCCCCACCGCGCTCCGGCCGGCGGCGACGGCCACGACCCCGACGGCGGTGGCGGCGACGGCGGACGCTCCAACCATGGAGCCAACAGAGGGCCGGGCGGCGGCGGCGGCCGCGGCGGCCGAGGCCACGCGAACACCACGCCTCCGGCGCCCCTCACGGGGCGGCTACGACGCCCGCCGAAGATTGAGGAGCCGCGGCGGAAGAAGTCGACCACCGCGAGCAACGGCGACGCTTCCCCGCCTTCTCACCTCGACTTCGCAACTTGCTCCTCCCCGACAAGTTCAAGCCTTTGGGGATCACCAAGTACGATGCGAAGCAGACCCCATCCAATGGCTCGGGTGCTACGCCCTCTCCATCGAGAACGCCGGCGGCAACAACGACACCAAGTGCCTCTACTTCCCCTTCTCGCCCGGACCAAGCTCCACTCACATGGCTCGAGTCGCCGGACAAGCACTCGATCGACAAGTGGGACCAGCCCGAAGGAGCGACTAAGCAACTTCGCGGGCGCCATGGGCCGATCGGGTACTCGCATGGACCTGGCCATGGTCAAGCAGGAACAAGGCGAGACCCTCCGCAAGTACATGTGCCGCTTCTTCGACAAGCGCGCCACCGTGGTTGACGTCACCGACAAGGAGGTCATCGACCTCTTTCAAGACGGCCTCTACCACCGCCGCACCTTCGAAGACTTCGGTCGTCGCCGCCCCAGGTCCATCCCCCACCTCAAGGACATGATCACGTCCTGGGCGGATGAAGAAGACAAGGCCAACGCCAAGTACGACGCCATCCGTGGCAAAAGCAAGCAGAACCAGGGCGGCGGCAGCGGCAACAACGCGAACCAAGGTGGTCGCAACAACAACAATAACAACAACTACTCGGGTCCCAACCGCAAGCGCAAGCCAGACAACACTGTCGCGGCTATCCAGCGCCCTGCGAAGGGGAACCCGAAGAAGAACTCCGGCGGCTTCATGGACCTGCTGAAGGAAAGGTGCCCGTGGAATCCAAACGGCAACCACACCACCGAGCAGTGCTACCAACTCAGGCACGCACTCAAGGATACGCCGGAGCCACCGCACCCTCACGACAAAAAGGGCAAGAAGAAGGACGGCGACAACAACGACTTCCAGGAGTGCCCAGCAAGACCACCACCATCGGGGCTGGCCTCGACCCCAAATAGGAAGACGCGCTCATCAGCTTCCTTCGGGCTAACCGCGACATCTTCACGTGGAAGCCTGCGGACATGCCAGGAGTGCCCAGGGAGCTGATTGAGCACTGCCTCAACGTCGATCCTAAGGCCACCCCCAAGTGACAACACCTCCGACGCTTTGCCGACGACAGATGGGACGCCATCAAGAAGGAACTCGCCAAACTACTCGCAGCCGGCTTCATCAGAGAAGTCTTCCATCCTGAGTGGCTCGCCAACCCCGTCCTCATTCGCAAGAAGAACTCGAACGAATGGAGGATGTGCGTCGACTACACCAACCTCAACAAGCACTGCCCCAAGGACCCCTTCGGGTTACCGCGGATCGATCAAGTCATCGATTCCATGGCGGGCTGCGACCTGCTTTGCTTCCTCAACTGCTACTCCGGGTACCACCAGATCGCGATCAAGGAAGAAGACCAGGAGAAGACCGCGTTCATCACCCCGTTTGGGGCGTACTGGTACACGACCATGTCCTTCGGGTTGAAGAACGCCGGCGCCACCTACCAACGAGCTATCCAGGCCTGCTTCAAGAGGAAACTCAACAAGAACGTCGAAGCCTACGTGGATGACATGGTCGTCAAGACCAGAAACTCCAGTACCCTCATCGAAGACCTTGAAGAGACTTTCGCATCACTGCGCGAGTACCGCTGGAAGCTCAACTTGAAGAAGTGCGTCTTCGGCGTACCTTCGGGCAAACTACTCGGCTTCATCATTAGCCAACGTGGCATCGAAGCCAACCCCGAGAAGATCTCCGCCATCACCAGCATGAAAGCTCCCACGAGCATCAAAGAAGTCCGAGAGCCGACCGGTGCATGGCGGCACCGAACAGATTTATCTCGAGGCTCGGAGAACGGGGGCTCCCCTTCTTCAAACTACTCAAGCATCAAGAGAAGTTAGTGTGGACTCCAGAGGCGGATCAAGCCCTTGCCCAGCTCAAGGACTTCCTATCGAAGCCGCCGATCCTCATGGCTCCTCACAGGGGCGAACAGCTACTGCTCTACCTCGATGCGACTACTAACGTGGTCACTACTGCCATCGCCGTCGAGCGGCAGGAAGACGGCCACGCCTACCCAGTCCAGCGCCCAGTCTACATCGTCAGCGAGGTTCTATGAGAGTCCAAGGCACGCTATCAGCCTGTGCAGAAGCTCCTGTACGCAGTACTCATCACCTCGCGGAAGCTACGACACTACTTCCAGCAGTACTCGATCTCCGTCGTCACCGACTACCCGCTCGGCGACATCCTGCGGAACCAAGACGCCACTGGAAGAATATCCAAGTGGGCAGTCGAGCTCGGCGCCCTCACCATCGACTTCAAGTCACGCACAACCATCAAGTCGCAAGCACTAGTCGACTTCATGGCGGAGTGGCGGGAGAACCCGCTGCCTACTCCCACCGTGCGACCAGAACATTGGGTGATGTACTTCGACGGCTCACTCAACCTCGAGGGCGCATGTGCAGGGGTACTCTTGATCTTTCCAACGGGCGAACAACTCAAGTATGTCCTGCAGATCTTCTGGAAGGTCTCGAATAACGAAGCCGAGTACGAAGCTCTCCTACACGGCTCCGCCTCGCGGCTTCACTGGGCATCAAGCGGCTACTAGTCTACGGCGACTCCGTAGTGGTCATCAACCAAGTCAACAAGTCCTGGGACCGCAACAATGAGAACATGGACGCCTACTGCCTAGAAGTCCGCAAGCTCGAGAACAAGTTCTACGGTCTCGAGTTCCATCACATCGTCCGCGACAACAACGTTGCAGCAGACGTCCTCTCGAAGCTCGGATCTACCCGCGCTCAAGTACTAGCGGGTGTCTTCGTTCACGAGCTTCACGCGCCATCCATCCCGGAGCCGGCGCCACCGACCACTGTCCCAGCTCACCCACCAGCTGGACAGGAGGTCATGATGATCGACGTGGAATGGAGGCAACCCTTCATCGACTACCTCAGCGAGCAGAAGGTTCCCTCCGATAAGAACTCGGCCAAGCAGCTCATCCGCTGTGCCAACTCCTATGTCCTCGTCGGAGACAAGCTTTGCAAGCGGGGCACATCTTTTGGAGTACTCATGAAGTGCGTCCCTTGGGAAGAAGGCAAGGACATCTTGGAGGAGATCCACAAGGGCGTCTGCGGCAACCACGCGTCCTCACGCACGCTGGTCAGCAAGGCCTTCCGGCGAGCTTTCTACTGGCCCACAGCTCTGGGCGATGCCGAGGAACTCGTCAGAAGGTGCTAGGGAAGCCAGTACTTCGCCAAGCAGCAACACGTCCCAGCCTACAACCTAGTCACCATACCACCCACCTGGCCCTTTGCCTGCTGGGGGCTTGACATGATTGGGCCACTACCAACTGCGCCAGGTGGTTTCAACAGAGTATTGGTGGCCATCGACAAGTTCACCAAGTGGATCGAGGTCAAGCCGGTCACATGCCCCAAGGCTGACAGAGTACTCGACTTCCTGGATGAACTCGTACATCGCTACGGACTACCCCACCGCATCAGCACAGATCTGGGCTCCAACATCAACAACCACCAGTTCTGGGAGTACTGCGAGAACAGCGGGATCGACGTCCGATACGTCTCAGTTGCCCATCCTCGGGCCAACGGACAAGTCGAGCGCGCCAATGGGATGGTGCTCGATGCTCTCAAGAAGCGGCTACACGATGCTGCTAACTCCAAAGGGGGCAAGTGGATCAAGGAACTACCCAACGCACTCTGGGGGCTACGGACTCAGCCATCCAAGCCAACGGGGCAATCCCCTTACTTCCTGGTCTACGGCTCCGAAGCAATCCTCCCTGCCGACGTCATATGGAACTCGCTAGCAGTGGAGCACTACGACGAAGGCGTCTCTGAAGAGAGCAAACGAGTTGACATCGACAGCCTCGAAGAAGCTCGCTGCGCTGCCCTCGTCCAATCAGCAAGGTACCTAGAGGGTATCCGATGCTACCACGATCGCAACGTCAAGGAACGCTCCTTCAATGTTAGTGATCTCATCCTCCGTCGCATCCAGAACACGGAAGGACTACACAAGCTCAGCTCCCCCTAGGAAGGTCCCTTCACCGTGGCAAAGGTGACTGGGCTGGGCTCCTACCGCCTCCAGACACTTGAAGGCGAAGACATCAACAACTTGTGGAACATCGACCAGCTCTGTCGATTCTACGCCTAGTCTACACGACTACTCCGGGGTTCAAGTCTACACGACTACATCAACACCCCCTCTGCCGTAAGTGGCCTCCGGGTCCTGGTCCCAGTCTCCGGACTACTCCTCTCCAGGATCCAGCCCGCGCGGCTACCTACGGATCCTGGGCTGCGATGAGCGACAAAGGACTCTAGCAGCGGCCTACTAAGAGACCATGTACTCCAAGATCCAGCCTACACGGCTACTTACGGATCTACTGCTGTAAGCGGCTACCCGCCCTAGCACTACTCAGCTGTAAGCGGCCTCCGGGTCCAGGCGACCACTCTGTAACTACGGCCCTGGCCATCCAGGTGTACTTCTTCAGTAATAAAGTTTGATCATTCATCAACTTCTTTACTGTCTACTCCCTTCAACGGGACCACTACCGCTGAGTACGACTACTCGCATCCACTCCACGATGGGGCTCCGCACTCTGAGATCGCGACTACGAGTACTCATTGCTGGAAATTTCCTTTCATTAATACTTAAGCAATTCCATTACAATTGTTTTCGTACAACTTTGGCTACAAGCTAACTATTACAGGGCTACTAGAGATTGAGCTTATCAGCTACTTGCTCCGCGATGGGAGCCATCTGCTCCAGCAGCTCCACGTACTGCTCATCGGTGCAGTTGGCGGCTACCCCGCCAACGACTACTTCCACTGGAGCCTTCGGGAAGTAGGACTTCATGAAGGCCAAGACCTGCTTCGGGATCGACCTCGCCATGTGCTTCACATAAGCCGCCAGCCTATTGGGGGCTTCCCTGAGGCAATCCACGAGTGGAGCAATCTTGGGGCCGCCCGAATGAGGAACCAAGAGTCTTGCGATCGGCAGCACGGCTTCTTCAAGATCCTTCAGTTGGGCCCGCAGCACGTCACAATATTCATTCAACTTCTGCAATGATTTGTAGCAATTGACAATATCGCGGTCAGATGCAATCCGAAGCTCCATGTGCTTCTTGCACTCGAAGGAAAGTTCTTTGTAGTCGAGCTCGAGTACCTGGCGGGCTTCCTGCTCCTGGTAGAAGAGGTTCTCCATACTCGTCTCCGAGGACTTCAACTGCTCCACTTGGCCCTCAAGCTCTGCAAATACAACAAAGCGCAGAGGGTCAGACTACATCTCGACCTCCAACAACTACCCAACAAGTCAAGCAGCGTACCTTTGTTCTTGTTGCGGAGGCTCTTGTTCTTCTGCACCAAGTCGTCGCCCTTTGCCTGCAGCTCTTGGATGTCATTGTGATACTTGGCAAAGGCAGCGTCGAGCTTGGCCTGCATGGCAGCCGCGTGCTTCCGCGACTTCAAAAGCTGATCCTCCAATGCCTCAGCCCGGAGCACTGTGTCACCAAAGCCCTGCAGCATGTTGGACTTCTCGCGGGACCTCTCCACGACGTCCTGCACAGACAACACACGTCAACGAGTACTCAACAACAGAGGATTGACTACTCAGAAGCTAAGGCTACTTACCTTCATCCACTGCTCGGCCTGGCGGACTGCCTCCAGGTGCCTGGCCACCGTTGCCGGGTCCACCAGATCGTCCGCGAGCAGCTCCACTCCGCCACGACTACTCGCGGCGGTCCCCGTCATCGGCGCAGAGCAGATGGGCTCTGAGTCCTGGATCTCTGGGGAGCGGACAGCCACCTCCAGAGCAACCTCTGGTGGCACGGTGGCCTCCTCTCCTCCGGTCGCTGCGGTGGCTTCCTCGGCGACCTCCTCCATCAGCTCGGGGGCTCCTTCAGCAGTTTCCGGTGCCTGTGGTGTCGACTTCTGCATAGGCACCGCTGCAGGGATGTCGCTTCCTTCGGCCTCGACGCCTGACAAGAAGACGTCAAGTTCATCAGCAACTACGACTACTCTATGGGGAAGACTAAACCCACAGCAGAACACTTACCCTCGACCACGCTGGCCTCGGGCAACGTAGCTTCAGCAGCCGGCGCCTCGGACTCCACCTGGGGGGCAGGAGTTGACCCCTCGACGGGCGGCGCGACATCTTCCTCCGCCACCGTCGCGGAGGGCTCATCTCCCTCCCAGGACAAGCCTGTTGATTTCCTGCAGAAGTACACAAAGCAAGTTGTCATTCAAGCTCGACTACTACACCAAGTACTACTCGGGAAGGTTCAATACTTACAGGCTGGACCGGACTATCGTCACGGCCGGGGCACCGAGGATGCTGGCAATATCTACCAGTCCACCCTCGGCGGCTGCCTCCTCCTGCGCTTCTGCAGCCGCTGCCTCCTCTGCAGCAACGGCAGTTGGCGTAGCGCCCTCCCGCGCTCCTGCAGCCACCACCTCTTCGACGGTGGGGGCTGCGGGTCCTGTGCTCTCTTGACGAGCAGGGGGCTGGCGCTCCAAATGCGCTATGAGCTCCTCGACAGTGGGGGCTGGACTACGACTTCCAGCGGGCTCCCCCACTGTGTCCCACTCGCCTTCGTCGCCCTCTTCGACGGGCTCCGTTGGCGGCACCTCCTGCATACAAGGAGGACTACTCATCAGCAAGTGTACTCGCATGATGGGTACTTGACTACACTAGTCAAGACATCTTACCTCATGAGGCGTGGTCTCTGAGACCCTCAGCTTCTTTGCCACCCGCTTGCGGGCGGGGTTGCGCGGCTTCCGTGGCGGCACAGCCAGACTAGCCTCCAGGCTAATCGGCGGGTCTTGCACAAGAGGTACATGAGGCAAGCCTGGACGGCTAAACCTCGACCGCAGCTGAAAGCGGTCCTGCAACGTCTCCTCGTCGTCGTCATCGTTGTCGTCGTCGGAGGTGTCCTCCACGATGACGGTGTCATCGCCTTCGCCGACTTCTCGTCGCTCCTTGGCTTTGGCTTTCCCTTCCTTCGGGATCTCGACCCCCTGAGGGGGTGGCTGCAGCTCGGAGACGAACATTTTCAAGTCATCCTGCAAGACATAAGACATTAGTGCGACTACTCACAAGCATGGACTACTCGACTAAGGGGTACGACTACCTACCTCCTTTGGCGGGCACGCGGCGGAGTACTCCTGGACGGGGCACGCCGTGTACGGCGGCACGTCTTTGAAGATCCGCGTCAGCCTCTCGATGATGTCGTTGTCGTCCATCTCGCCTCCGGGCATCCGCGACGTGTCGTCGTCGCCGGTGTACTCAAAGCCCAATGTGTCGCGAGCCATTAGCGGCTGCACCCTCCGCTTCATGAAACTGAAGGCCACGTGCTCGGCCCTCAGTCCAGCTTCTCTGAGCACCTTGATGCGTGCCAGCAGCTCGGGGAGCTGGATCCCTTCCTGCATTGTGGGCTCCATGTTCCACCAGTCGCAGTGCCTGGGCTGCATCCCACTCGGCTTCAGCAGGCCGGGGTGGTGGTTCGTGATGTAGAACCACCTCGCCTTCCAATCGGTGTTGGAGTCAATGAGCTTATACGCCAGGTACTGCTCAGCGGCGTCTTCTCTCATCTGGATGCCGGCCCCTCTTCTTCCCGGCGACCTTCGCAGACTTGGACGGTGAAGCCCTGGGTGGCGGCGCACTTGGATCTACTGCGGCGGCGGCGTGCGCTGGAAGTGGATCTAACTCCGATCGAACCGAAATGACTACAGCACAGATGGGTGAAAAACCCTAAGGGTTTTGGCTTCTATTTATAAGTCAAACCGGCCCTCCAACGGCCAGATTGATAAGTCCGCGCTCGGCTGACTCAGCGGCCGCGCGTGACCCTTCGCATTCTACTAGTTGACGCGCCTCACCTCGGGGGCTCGGCTACTTCTACTCGACTACCTGGGAAGCGGCTAGACTCAGGAGCCTCTCAGGACACATTCTTCAAGATGACCCTTCAATTCGAGAGTAAGTACTCGACTCAAGGCTCGGGGGCTCCGTGCCACGTGTCCTTCGGTTTTTTCTCTCCGGATTTTTCGGGGTTTTCTTGCCAAGACTTCAGATGGACCCTCAGCCAAAGCCTGCGGCTCAACCTAAGGCTCGGGGGCTACTACATATGGAGTGCGATTTTGCAATCGCACTTCCATATCAGCTTCGGCTTCAAGACAAGACGGGCATTTTTTGAAGACCTTTGAAGGCAGCACTCAAGGACGCTTGGGACTACTCGAGAAGACTTCAAGTTTGCTCAAACATCAGCTGGAGTACATTCCAGCCTCGGGATGCTTCGACTACTCTTGAGGACTTTTGACTTGTAGTACTCGCGGACGCTTGGGGACTACTCGTTAAGGCCGTCAAGACTACTTGAAGCTATCCTTCTCGACTACAAAGTACTCGGGGGCTTGTCGTATGGACCTCCCTGGGCCCACTACCTCGGTGGGTACCAGGACCGACTACTCGGTGGGACCCTGGGACTACCCGGCCTGCGCTACACGGCACCTGATGGCGTGGAGCACAAGGACTGTGGAGGAGAAGTACTCGGTTAGGAAGCTGTACATGTCCTGTGCTGTATGGAAGACTCCTAGACGTACCCGACTAGTACTCTCTCCCTACTCCGACTTGTAACCCTGCCTCCCGGACTATATAAGGCGAGGCAGGGACCGTTCTCTAGCATCTCATCCAACTCACGGCGCACTATTACACCATCTTGTAATCGTGCCCAATCAATCCAGAGCTACGCAGCATACAGGACGTAGGGTATTACGCACCTCGCGGCCCGAACCTGTCTAAATTGTGTGCCACGTGTATTTTCCTTCAAGTTACCGATCTCGGCGAGGCCACATTCATCTACTTCGGGTACTCCCCTTAGTAGGTTGCTGGTCTAAAACACCGACAAGCTCCACATAAGCTTTCAACTTTCATATATGAGTAGAATAAGTTGAGAATAATCTAGTGTATGCATGAGTGACTTGATGAGATGAGTGTTCCCATGAGCTTTTGCAAGAGAACCTCACTTATGTTAGGTGTGCAACGTTTTGAAAACTCTTCATGATGCAACAAGGTAAAGGTTTGAAGTTTGCTTAAGGTCAAGAGCATTATATTTGTTTTATTGTGGCATGTTCTTTAATGATAGTCTACCTTCCATGATGAATTATAGCCGGTCAAAACTTGAACCTTAAATGCTAAATACATTTGAGAGAAATATGTCTTGTTATATATAATTAAGTGCAGGGAAGACATTAAAAGGCAACACTGATTCCCAAGGCTAAGCAAGGATCATGGAATTGCTCGAGGACAAGCAAGGTTTAAGCATGGGGGTATGTTGATGGACGATTTTGGTACACCTAGCTATGAGTTTACCTTCAACATTTGCACGTATTTGATATCCTAACTAATGGTACTAACCCCCTTCATATGACAAGTTCGCACTCGCATGTGGTTTTCGGAGTATGTTGTTTACACAGAATTTAAGTGCTTAAAGGAGTACTTTCACGTCAAGTTCATCAAGCATTTTATGAGAAGATCATGGAGCCCGTCACAATTCAAGACACGAAGTGAACAATACTCCAAATGACCCAAGGACCGAAGCATCAACATGTAAAACTTCGGGGACTTCGTGGTTTACCAACGAAATCAATTCAGTCCGAGAGATATTCGCGCAGCCTAGAAAAGCACGATCTTCCAACGCAGGTTCGGAAATTTAAATGTACTCTAATGCCAAAAATTTGAATACCAAAGTTGTGCGCCTCGATGATAGCTTCGAATTGGACATGTAGAATCCCCAATTTGGGTCAAGGAGCTAGGAGCTGTGGCCCCCGAAATAACTGTTGTGCAGACAAGTCTAAACGTAGACAAATTATCTTCCACGGCCGTTTTGGGATCTTATCTTTGTTTACAAAGAAACCAATGAATACCAAAGTTGGAGATAATTTCGTGGAAGACAACCTGGACACTGAATTTGCATTATTTGGAGTCCGGACGTGGGGGATATGGCGTCGACAAGGAAGGGCTGCGAATCAGGAAAAATCTGGACGATGCTGAGTTTATGGAAACCAAATTCGCTTCTCCCCCAAGGAAGATCTCGTCCAAGGCAAGTTGGAGGACGCCCCAAGGCTCCCTAAGGGCATAAATACAACCCCTTGGGCGCCCAAGGAGGGGGGATCGATCCATCCATTCATTAGAGAGCCGCCGACACAAACGAAAGGCACCGGGAGGAAGCCGACGGCTGCCGCAAGTCCTCGAGTTGCCTAGGAGATGGCCTAGGCCATGCCCTAGCCTCCATCATTGGCTTGCATGGTGAAGCCATGGTGGAGTTCCGGAGCCCATGCCTTGATTCCATCAAGGCACTTGTACACTCGACATTCAATGGTGATATAAATCACATCTTTTCCTTACTTTGAGTTACTTCGATGTGTGTTTATTCATTTGTGTAGCTAGCATATGCCCTTAATAGGAATAGAGTAATCATGGTGGTTAGTCTATCTCTTGCGGATACATCGTAGTAATGCACGGACCAAGTTTTATTGTTCGATGATGAATATCCTTGCGTAGTGACAGTACGGTGGAGGAGAAAGCGGTGAGCGAACGTGTAATGTTGAGCGTTGACTCATTCTCATGTTGTAGGAGTAGATTGGTTTGTCACCTTGGCCAGAACGGCAACAAGAAGATCATAGGCTAGGGTTACCTTTTGGATGCTTATATTTATGGCTAGGTTGATGTGATCCATACATCCCTTCTTGCTTGTATGATCTATATGCAATAATCAATTGCTTAACGGCGGTTAGGTTAGACCGGTAGCACTACGTGAAAACCTCAAATAGGTCACGCAGGATTTGTAACGGGCCCTTAATGTTCGTTACATCCACCCACATCTGTAACGGTTGTTGTTTGGCACCCGTTACCTATAAGTGCGCCAGGACGACCCCGGGGTTGGCCTCCACAACACCTGTTACCAATGTGGACTTCTGGTAACGGGCTTCTTAAACACCCATTACATAAATTCTTTGTAACGAATGTTAAAAGAGCCCATTACAAATGTCAAACCTATCGGTAATGAGCTTGTAAAGTCCGTTACCGATCAATGCCCTATCAGTAATGGGCTGCTTAAGTCCGTTACTGATCCCTGTCGTATTGGTAACAGGCTATAAAGTCCATTACCGATAATTTCGTACTGCCGACGCATGCTTGTAGGATGCGTCTCCTTTGATTGCCACCCAGGGTCGCCTTTTTTCTCACATCGGAGACGCATGTTGTTATCTCGTCTGTCTTATCCTTCCGACACCACTCACTCTCTCTCTGCAGAAGGCCACTCCTGTTCCGACAACAACACTCGTTCTCTCTCTCTCTCCTCAGAAGGTCACTCGCTCGATCTGTGTGCTCAGATGTCCCCGCCGGCCTGTCCCATTCACCGTCGCCAGCTGCACGCGTTTTGAGGCTCACGCTTAATTTCTCTCCTCAGAAAGCCAGCGCTGTAGGAGGCCGGCAGGCCGCGCGTGCGCGACGGCGAAAGGGGCCAGAGCGGACGTCGACCACGCTGTCCTCCACGCTATCGCTGCAGCCGCGACGCCGCCTCGTAGAAAGTCCTCATCAACGCACGGTGGAAATTAATTGGCCCCTTTTATTGAAATTCTTCAGTTGTCTTTTTGTGTGATGAATTATGCTCATTTGGTGTATGGAATGCAGATGGTGTTTGCTGTTCGGGCTTGGATGTACAGACAACCCTAAGAATATTGGGAGAATTTCTTAAGCGGGGTCAATGGTTTTCTAAATCAAGCAGAGGCGGATATGAGAAACCGTGGTGTTCAGGCAATGCTTTGCCCCTGTATTGATTGTCTGAACCAAAAGAAATTCGCACAATGGGAAATCATTTTTCATCATTTGATCACACATGGTTTCACAAGAAATTACATGTGTTGGAATAAACATGGTGAGGAAGGCCTTAATGACCTCGAAGTAGGCTACCTAAATGAAGGTGAAGTGCGACACCATGCTAACCATGATGAAGATCTTGATGACAGTGGACTTTTTGAGGGAAATGAACCATTATTCCCACCTAACGTTTTGAGGCCTGAGGATATCACTGATCAAGAAGTTAGGGGCTTCGATGATGGCAAGGTGTTGCAACGTGTGCACAATGTTGATCAAATGTTGTGGGATGTTGAGTTTCAATGAGTGTACACACCTTCTGAATTAGCGAGGCTGAAGTAGTTCATTGAAGATTCAAAGAAACCCCTTTATCCTGATTGCCAGAAGTACCCTCGCCTTTTTGGTGATCTAAAACTTCTACAGCTTATCATGGTTGGAGCAACAAAAGTTTCAAACATCTATTGGATGTGCTTAGAGACATGCTACCTGAAGGAAACCACATAGCAGAGTCTGTCGATGAGGCGAAGAAGATAATCTATGCTCTGGGAATAGAGGTTGAAAAAATCCATGCATGCAAGAACAAATGTGTATTGTTCCGTGGAGAATATGCAGACCTTGACAAGTGCCCAAAGTGTGGCTATGATCGGTACAAGAGGAAAAAGGATGGTGGAGATGATAATGATGCTGATGACGAGAACGAGCCCGGCGAGATCAGAGGCAAGAAGAAGGCTAACAGAGGGGCTCCTGTGAGGTTGGCATGGTATTGTTGCATCATTTCTCGGCTGAGAAGATGGTTCGCAACACGAAAGGAGGCTCAACTCTTGCATTGGCATGAAGAAGGCCGAAAGGAGCTTAATTATAAGAAAGATGGCAAGTTTAGGCACCCTGCAGATGCAGCGCAATAGGGTAACATTAATACCCACTTTCCATGGCTTGACGACGTGAGGAGCATATGGTTTGCTATGAGCACATATGGCGTGAACCCATTCGGTTACCAGAGCTCAACACATAGCACCTGGCCTATCGTGTTGTCGTTGTACAACCTTCCACCCTGGCTATGCAAGAAACAAAAATATATGATGCTGACAATATTGGTCTCCGGGCCAAAGCAACCTGGCGACCGTATTGATGTCTACTTGAGGCCACTAGTTGATGACTTGAAGATATTGTGGAAGCCTGGTGTGCCAGAGGTTTGGGATGAGTACAAGCATGAGGAGTTCACAATGCATAGCATGTTGTTCACCACCATCAACGACAACCCGGCTCATCGCAACCTCTCTGGCCAAAGTAAAAGGAAAGGTGCAGGTTGCCCACACTACTTGGAAGATACTTGCGCAGTATGGCTAAGAGATTCAAAGAAATATGTATTTATGGGGCATCGTCATTTCCTTAGCAATAAACATCCACACCGAGACACAGATTGTAAGTTTAATGAGTAAAAGGAGAATCGAGAGGCGCCACTGCATGTGACTGGAGATCTGGTGCAGAAGCTCACCGGGTGTATGGCGGCCCTGAACAGATTCATCTCAAAGCTTGGAGAACGGGAGCTCCCCTTCTTCAAATTACTCAAGCATCAAGAGAAGTTCGCGTGGACTACAGAGGCAGACCAAGCCCTTGCTCAGCTCAAGGACTTCTTATCCAAGCCACCAGTCCTCACGGCTCCTCTCAAAAAGGAGCAGCTACTGCTCTACCTCGCTGCGACTACTCACGTGGTCAGTACTGCCATCGTTGTTGAGCGGCAGGAAGACGGCCACGCCTACCCAGTCCAGCGACCAGTTTACTTCGTCAGCGAGGTCCTATCGGAATCTAAAGCACGCTATCAACCAGTACAGAAGCTACTGTATGCAGTGCTCATTACCTCGCGGAAGCTACGACACTACTTCCAGGAGTACTCGATCTTCGTCGTCACCGACTACCCGCTCGGCGACATCCTTCGGAACCAAGATGCTACTGGAAGAATCTCCAAGTGGGCAGTCGAACTCGGCGCCCTCAACATCAACTTCAAGCCATGAACAACCATCAAGTCGCAGGCACTAGTCGACTTCATGGCAGAGTGGTGGGAAAATAAGCTACCTACTCCAACCGAGCGCCCAGAGCATTGGGTGATGTACTTCGACGGCTCTCTCAAGCTTGAAGGCGCAGGTGCAGGGGTACTCTTGATTTCCCCAACAGACGAACAACTCAAGTACGTCCTGCAGATCTTCTGGAAGGTCTCAAACAACAAAGCCGAGTACGAAGCTCTGCTACACGGGCTCCGCCTCGCGGCTTCACTGGGCATCAAGCGACTACTAGTCTATGGCGACTCCGTAGTGGTCATCAACCAAGTCAACAAGTCCTAGGTACACAACAAGGAGAACATGGACGCCTACTTCCTAGAAGTCCGCAAGCTCAAGAACAAGTTCTGCGATCTCGAGTTCCATCACGTCGCCCGCGACAACAACGTTGCAGCGGACGTCCTATCGAAGCTTAGTTCTACTCACGCTCAAGTACCAGCGGGTGTCTTCGTCCACTAGCTTCACACGCCATCCATCTCGGAGTCGGCGCCGACAACCACTGACCCAGCTCCTTCCCCAGCTGGCCAGGAGGTCATGATGATAGATGTGGACTGGCGACAACCCTTCATCGACTACATCTGCGAGTAGAAGGTTCCCACGGACAAGAACTTGGCCGAGCAACTCGTTCGCCACGCCAAGTCCTACGTCCTAGTCGAAGACAAGCTCTACAGGCGAGGCGCATCTTCTGGAGTACTCATGAAGTGTGTTCCCAGAGAAGAAGGCAAGGACATATTGGAGGAGATCCACAAAGGCGTCTGCGGCAACCACGCGTCTTCACGCACACTAGTTAGCAAGGCCTTTCGACGAGCTTTCTACTAGCCCACAGCTCTTGGCGATGCCGAAGAACTCGTCAGAAGGTGCCAAGGGTGCCAATACTTCGCCAAGCAACAACACGTCCCGGCCTACAAGCTAGTCACCATACCACCAACCTGGCCCTTCGCGTGCTGGGGGCTCGACATGATTGGGCTTCTTCCGACTGCGCCAGGAAGATTCAACAGGGTCTTGGTGGCCATCGACAAATTCACCAAGTGGATCGAAGTCAAGCTGGTTACCTGCCCAAAGGCCGACAGGGTACTCGACTTCTTGGACGAACTCGTACATCACTACGGACTACCCCATCGCATCATCACAGACCTGGGCTCCAACTTCAACAATCACCAGTTCTGGGAGTACTGCGAGAACAGTGGGATCGACGTCCGATATGTCTTAGTCGCCCATCCACGGGCCAATGGACAAGTCGAGCGTGCCAATGGGATGGTACTCGACGCTCTCAAGAAGTGAGTGCATGATGCCGCTAACACCAAAGGAGGCAATTGGATCAAGGAACTACCCAATGCACTCTGGGGGCTGCGTACTCAACCCTCCAAGCCAACGGGACAGTCGCCATATTTCCTGGTCTACGGCTCCGAAGCTATTCTGCCTGCCGACGTCATGTGGGATTCGCCGGCAGTAGAGCAATACGACGAAGGCATATCTGAAGATAGCAGGCGAGTTGATATCGACGGACTCGAAGAAGCTCGCTGTGCCGCACTCGTCCAATCAGCAAGGTACCTTTAAGGTATCCGACACTACCATGATCGCAACGTCAAGGAACGCTCCTTCAATGTTGGTGATCACGTCCTCCGCCGCATCCAGAACACGGAAGGACTACACAAACTCAGCTCGCCATGGGAAGGTCCCTTCATAGTTGCAAAGGTGACCGGACCAGGCTCCCACCGCCTCCGGACACTTGACGGCGAAGACATCAGCAACTCGTGGAACGTCGACCAGCTCTGTCGGTTCTACGCGTAGCCTGCCGACTACTTAGGGGGCTCAAGTCTACACGACTACCCCCGAATCTTTCGCTGTAAGCGACCTCCGGGTCCAGGCACTAGTCTTCGAACTACCCTACTCCGAGATCCAGCGTTAACGGCTACTAACAGAACTCAGGCTGCTTCGAGCGTCAAGGACTCTAGCAGCGGTCTATTAAGAGACCATGTACTCCTCGATCCAGCCAATAAGACTACTAACGGATCAACTGCTGTAAGCGGCCAGGCATCCTAGCACTACTCAGCCGTAGGCGGCCTCCGGGTCCTGGCGACTACACTTGTAAATGGCCCTGGCCATCCAGGTGTACTTTTTCAGTAATAAAGTTTGAATTTTGATCAACTAACTTACTGTCTCCCTCAACGGGTCTACCAGCGAGTACTGCTACATGCGATAACTCCACACATGGGCACTCCGCATACATACATTGTGACAATGAGTACTCATTGACAGAAGTCTTTCTCATTCACACTTAAACAAGTTCATTACAACTTTGTTTATATACAGTCTCGGCTACAAGCTAACCCTACAGGACTACTGAAGGTTCAGCTTCTCGGTGACTTGTTCAGCTATAGGCGCCATCTGTTCCAAAAGCTCTATGTACTGCTCATCAGTGCAATTGGCGGCTAGTCCACCCGCGACTACGTCCACCGGAGCCTTGGGGGAGTACGACTTCATGTACGCCAAGACCTGATTTGGGATGGACTTCGCCAGATGCTTGATAAAAGTCGTCAGACAGCCGGGAGCTTCTCTCGACTGGTCAACCAATGGATCAATCTTCGGCCCGTCTGGATTAGGCACCAGCAGCCTTGCAATGGGAAGTGCGACTTCTTCAAGTTCTTTGAGCTGTCCCCGCAACTTTTCGCAATCTTCGCCAAGCTTCTGCAGAGATTTATAGCAGTTGACAAGATCACGATCCAAGGCAATCCGAAGCTCCATATGCATATTGCACTCATGGGCCAGCTACTTATAATCATACTCAAGTACCTCGCGGGCATCCTTCTCCCGGTAGAATAGATTCTTCATGTCGACTTCTGAGGCCTTCAGCTACTCTACTCGGGTCTGAAGCTCTGCAAACAACACAGGAGACGATGTCAGACTACTACAGGGTACTTCCAATAAGTACTCGACATGTCAGCGGCATACCTTTGTTCTTATTGCGGAGCGACTTGTTCTTCCGGACCAGCTCATCACTCTTCGCCTGCACATCTTGCACCTCATTGTGGTACTGGGCGAAGGCGCCATCGAGCTTGGACTGGAGCATGGCAGAGTGCTTCCTGGCCTTGGCGAGTTCTTTCTCCAAAACCTCGGTCCGGAGCACCGTGTCGCCGAACCCTTGGAGCATCTCGGACTTATGTCGGGACCTCTCCACGATATCCTGCAGAAGGCAACAATTACTTGAGTACTCTTTCTACTGGAACTCGACTACTCAAGGGTACAGTCATGTACATTCATCCATTGCTCGACCCGCCGTATCATCTCCAAGTTGCGAGCTACTGTCGCCAGGTCGACAAGATCGTCGGCTAGAAGCTCGAGTCCACCACGACTAGTCGCGACGGCCTCAGACATCGGCGCTGAGAGGATCGGCTCCGCATCCTGAATTTCTGGTGAACGGACGATTACTTCCAGGCTGTACTTCGGCAATACATCATCGCGCACCTCTTCGGCCACCCCGGGGGTTACTCCGCTGTCTATCTCCGCCGGCTCAGTTGTTGCTCCAACGGCTACTTCGGTTTCTGGCATCACGGGCACAACCTTGGGGATGGTACTTCCCTCAGCTTCTACCCCTATCATCAGAAGACACATGAGATCAGTTTCCCAGGGGCTATGACTACTACTCGAGGAAGGCTGTGTCTCCACAGCGTACTCACCTTCTACTATGCTGGCCTCTGGCAGCGTAGCCTCCGCGGCTGGCGCCACGGTCTCGCCTTGGGGGAGGGGAGCGGACTCCTCGGCAGCAGGCGCGGAAGCTTCCTCAGCCGCTGCCGTGCTGGGTTCATCTCCCTCCTAGGACAAATCCGTCGATTTCCTGCACAGTACATAATCAGTGCTCAACCAAGTACGACTACCAAGCTACATGTACTACTCGGGAAAGATCTTCTCTTACAAGCATGACCAGAAAACAGTAACGGTCGGAGCGCCAAGTATGCTGGCGATGTCGACAAGCCCGGCTTTGGCGGGCACCTCTTCTTCGGCTTGAGTTGCTGCCGGTTCTTCAGCAGCAGCAGTCACGGCCGGTTCCATCCTGTTCTCGACGACCGGTGCCTGCGGCTCGACAACTGTAGTCGACCACTGTGTCAATCGCGACACAAGTTCTTCTATGGTGGGGGCTGGGCTGCTATTTCTCTCAGCCGGCTCTCCCACTGTCTCCCAGTCGCCTTCGTCTCCTTGGTCTACGGGGTCGAAAGGCGGAATCTCCTGCAAGCACTCGGAATTCAGTTGTCAGCGTACACAATATTGCAAGTCAAGTACTCGACATACTCTACTCGAGGAGTTTACCTCTTAGGACATAGTCTCGGTGACTTTCAACTTTTTGGCGATGCGCTTGCGTGCCACGTTGCACGGCCTCCTCGGCGGCGCAGGCAGACTAGCCTCCAGGCTAGTAGGTGGATCCTTGATGAGGGGCACGTTGGGCAGTCCAGGGCGGCTGAACATGGACCACAACTGGAACCGCTCCTAGAGCGTCTCTTCATCCTCCTCGTTGGATGTATCTTCGATGACGACGGTGTCGTCACCTTCGCCGACTTCGCGACGCTCCTTGACCTTGCCTTTCCCCTCCTCCGGGATATTGACAAGCTGGGGAGGCGAAGCTGGCTCAGAGACAAACTTTACAATATCATCCTGCAACATATAGCTTGGGTGAGCATGACTACTACCATACAACCAGTACTCGGACACTGAGTGCGGCTACTTACCTTGTTCAGCGGATGAGCTGCGGAGTACTCGGGGACCGGGCAGGGCATGTACGGCGACATGTCCTTGAAGATTCTGCCTAGCCTCTCGACAATGTCGTCATCATCGATCTCACCGCCAGGCATCCGCGGCGTGTCATCCTCGCTGGTGTACTGGTAGCCGAGGGTGTCGCGAGCCATCAGCGGCTGCACCCTCCTCTTCATGAAGCTGAAGGCCACGTGTTCGGCCCTCAGCCCGGCTTCTCTCAAAGCCTTAATCTTCAGCAACAGCTTGGGTAGTTGAATACCCTCCTGCATCGTCGGCTCCGTGTTCCACCAGGGCTGATGCTTCGGCTGCTTCCCGCTTGGCTTCGGCAGCTCCGGGTGGTGGTTGGTGATGTATAACAATTTCGACTTCCAATCTTGGTTGGATTCAATCAGCTTGTACGCTAAGTACTGCTCGGCGGAGTCTTCGCGCATCTGGATGCCGGCCCCTCCGACTACTCTTTGGTCGTTGGCACTTGGCTGGGGCTTCACGCGAAAGAACTTTCTGAACAGCACCCAGTGGGGCTTGATCCCCAAGAATGCTTCACAGAAGTGGACGAAGATAGAGACGTGGAAGATTCCATTGGCGTTCAAGTTGAGGTACTCGATACTGTAATAGTCGAGAAGACCATTGAAGAAGTCGCTCGCCGGAAGAGCCAACCCGCACTCTACAAACCGGGCGAACATCGGGATCTCGTTGGGGTTCTTCTCCATCGGATATGGATCTCCTGCAGCGGCACGCCACATATCCACTTCCTTCTCGTGGAGGAAACTGCTATTCACCGGCGCCAGAAGGTCTTCGGTCTTCGCCTTGGATTTTTTCTAGTCCTTGTTTGGATTCGGGCGCGTGGGAGACGCCGCGGCGTTGACCCTTCAGCAGATCCAACAGCCTCTTCACCGGACCTCTTTTTCCCGGTGGCGGTATTCATGCTCTTCGACGGGGATGGTTTCATTCTCCAAAGGCAGCGGGTCTTCACTCGCATTCGCTCGGGGGCTGCGGCGGAGGCATGCAGCGACGGCGCGCGTGGATTTGCAGTCTATGGCGCAGTGGCAGTGCGCTCAGGTGGCTAAGTCTTGGCTAGATCAATTTCAACCAACTGCGAATGCAGAGGATGAAAAACCCTAAGGGTTTCGGCTTCTATTTATAAGTCAACCGGCAGCTCCGCAACGGCCAGATGGATATGTTTCAACAGCAGACTCAGCAGCGGCCGCCTGACCCTTCAACTTCCAGTAGTCGATGCACTCCATCCGGGGGCTCGGCTACTTCTACTTAACTCTTTGGGTCGCGAAAAAATTCAAGAGCAACTCAGGACACATTCTACATTCAAGATGACCCTTCATTTCGAGAGGAAGTACTCGAGTCAAGGCTCGAGGGCTCTCTGCCACGTGTCCTTCGGTTTTTCTCCGGATTTTGCGGGATAATCTTGCCAGAACTTTAGATTGGCCCTCAGCCAGAGTCTACAACTCAACGTAAGCCTCGGGGGCTACTCCATATGGAGTGCGATTTTGCAATCGCACTTCCATATAAATTTTGGCTTCAAGACAACACGAGTATTGTTGAAGACCTTCAAGAGGGGAACTCAAGGACGCTTGGGAACTACTCGAGAAGACTTCAAGACTACTCAAGGATCAGCTGGAGTATCTTCTAGCCTTTGGATGCTTCAAGTATTCTTGAGGACTTTCGGCTTGTAGTACTCGGGGACGGTTGAGGACTACTTGGCAAGGCCATCAAGACTACTCGAAACTATCCTGCTCGACTGCAAAGTACTCGGGGGCTTGTCGCATGGACCTCCCTAGGCCCACTACCTCAGTGGGTACCAGGATCGACTACTCAGTGGGCCCCTGGGACTACTCAGCTTGTGCCACATGACACCTGATGGTGTGAGGCGCAAGGACTATGGTGGAGAAGTACTCGGATAGGAAGCTATACATGTCCTGTATTGTGTAGAGAACTCCTAGGCGTACCCGACTAGTACTCTCTCCCTGAACCGACTTGTAACCCTGCCTCCCGGGCTATATAAGGTGAGACAGGGACCCTTCTCTGTCATACGCATCATCTTGTAAACACACCCAATCAATCCAGAGCTACGCAACATACAGGACGTAAGGTATTACGCACCTCGCGGCCCGAACTTTTCTAAATTGTGTGCCACGTGTCTCTTCCTTTGAGTTACCGATCTCGGCGAGGACACATTCATCTACCTCGGGTACTCCCCTTGGTAGGTTGCCGGTCTAAAACATTGACAGGGACGAACCTTTCCGTTGCTGCAACCACCTAGTCAAAGATAGAGAGAAAAGAATTCTGTCAATTTTTTGCATGATTTGAAAGTACCTTCAGGCTACTCATCAAACTTCAAGAGGCTAGTGTTAGTTCAAGAGGCTAGTGTCAGTGAAGGACATGAAAATGAATTTCAAGTTGATGAAATCTCATGATTGCCATGTGTTGATGACAACTCTTCTTCCTGTTGCACTTAGAGGTATCAAAACAGAACTGGTTCGCGAAGCGGTCGCTAGCTTGTATTTATTCTTCAATGCAATAGAACAAAAGGTGATTGATGAGGAAAAACTATTGGACATGGAGAGGAGGCATTTCGAAACCCTATGCCTGCTTGAAGCTACCTTCCCACCGTCATTCTTTGATCTCATGCTGCATCTAACATCACACCTCGCGAGGGAAATCTGGTTCCTTTGCCCATTTTACCTTCATCAGATGTTTCCATATGAGAGGTTCTATGGATTCCTAAAATCATTGGTACATAACCAGTTATTTCCGAAGGGAGCCATTGTTCGTGGCTACGAGACCATCGAAGCAATGGAGTGGGCCATGGGTTATATGGACCAACAAAACCCCATTGGTGTGCCTCGCTCACGGCATGAAGGTAGGCTTTCAGGTGTTGGGACCATGGGGAAAAGGTCAGTCACTTCGGATGTAGATGCCTTCGAAAAGGCTTATTTCACCTTGATACAATAGCTACACCTAGTTACACCATTTGCCAATGAGCATAATTTACAACTACGTGAAGACAACCCTAACCGTGGTAGGGTTTGGCTTGCAAAGATGCACATGCAAGGTTTCAACAGGTGGCTCCGAGATTATGTCGAGACAGGCAACAATAATGCTGTAATTACCAACGAGATAAGGAATATAGCAGCAGGGCCATTGTTCACTATTACAAGACACCAAGGAATGGATATCAATGGATACGCGTTCTGCACCATGATCAAGGATAAAAAGAGCGTCTATCAAAATAGTGGTGTGCGTGTACGGGCCGTCGTCAACGACAGTCATGATGATGATGATGATTATGACACAGAGACAGACACATATTATGGACAAATAGAGGAGATATGTGAGCTTGATTATGTAGGATTGAAGGTGGCCTTGTTTCGGTGTAGATGGGTCACCAATGGGAAGAGAGCTGTGAGCAAGGACAAATATGGTTATGTTAGTGTTGATCTCCGGGTATTTGGTTACAAAAACGAACTGTTTGTCTTCGCCAACGATGTTGAGCAAGTGTTCTATGTACCTGACCTTGCAAAGAACTGGTCTGTGGTTATGCCTGGAAAAAAAGGATTGTGAGGATTGAAAATGTTGTTGAGGAGGAGGAATACAACTAGTTTGACTCGCTTTATTGTATCAGAAGAAGGAACCATATATTAGCTAGATCTAGATCTAGAGAAGAAGGAAGCAAGTGGTTCGCTTTATTGTATCAGAAGAGGGAACCATATAGCTAGATCTAGATCTAGAGAAGAAGGAAGCAACTTGAAGTGAGGAGGACCGATAGGCGTCGGTGCCTTTTTATAGAAAAAACAAGGAAGGGATAAGACCAAGAGCACAAGAATAGCCGGGAGGGTTCCCAATACGGTCAATGGCGAAACTGTTGCCAGTCAATGGCTGAGAGCAGAGCTCCAGAGATTGTGATTCCAATGTTGAATTAAATGATACGCGGAGTAAACAAACATCGTCTCCACCAGATGGCGCATACTCTTGGCACTACTGCTCTACGTAATCTTGGCCGTGTTTGGATGGTAGATGTTAGTGGTACTGTTAGTGGTAGTTTTTAACACCTCCAAATTAACACATAAAAAACTAACATCTTGGATGTTTGGATGGAGGTGTTAGTTTGCATTTGCATTAACTTTTCCAAACATTTGAAAAAGGAGAGGGAGAACGATAAAAGGGGTGGGTCCACCAAACTAACACCATAATGTAGTCATCATCTCCAAAAAAGGAAGAGGAAGGGATAAGATCAAGAGCACAGGAAACGGGAAGAGGTTCCCAAGAAGGTTAATGGAGAAACTGTTGCTATTAAATGGCTGAGAGCACAACTACAGAGGTAGTTATTCCAATGTAGAATTAAATGATATGCGGAGTAACGAAACATCGTCTCCATTGCATACTTAAACCGTGTTTGGAAACAAATCTCCTATATCTTCTACTTCCAAAACAATTATATCCCCTGCCCCTTCATCTCTACCCGCGAAAAACAGCAACTGCCTACTCATCTTCGTCACCATTCCCGGCCGGAGATGGATAGCATGCCGGCAGAAGCACACGGCACTAGCAGTTGTCGCTGCTGGGCCTCCCTCAAGACCTCCGCATTGAGATTGTAGCGCGCGTCTGTGCGACCTCAGAGTGGCCGTCAAGGGCACGCCAGTAGTTTCATTAACACAGTTACGCACACCGTTCATATTCGGCTCCTCGCTAGACAGATCCACAATGCCCGCATTCTCTCCACCGCCTCTGCCACTCACCTCGCTCGCCTTCGCCGCTCTCTCCCCACCGTAGCCCTACGCTTCTCCAGCCCCACTGCTCCCTGCGTGACGACGACGATGAGGACACGGTTACTAGCGTGCGGACGTACGTCCGGCCAACCTAAAGACGGTTGACACGGATCCGTCGACGTCGTCCCCGGCCATGACGACGAGCCGGCCGCCTCAGGCCACGAGCCAACGTGGATCCGGCCCTTCCGACCACCACGAGAACAACTACTTCATTCTCGACAGAGGTTAGTCCTGCTTGAACCCCCAACGCCCTCTCTCTCATCGGCCACCAAAATCTGCTATATATTCATGTCAATGTGGATTAATTAGGGAGACATGCCTTGATAGATCATCTTTAATTGATTGACTGTGGATTTCATGGATGGATTTTGTAGCCACAAGTCTGTTTGAATAAATTGTTACTAACAGATGTAGTCATATGAAATGTTGAAATTCATTTTCATGTTCCTGATGCTACAATTTTTGCACTGTAAATTCATGAAAAGCATCGAGGATGTTAGCATACTTTAATTCTGATATGCTTTGAATGTACCAGATCGACAGTTATGCTTTGGACCTGTTAGCATACTTTAATTCTGCTATGCTTTGAATGTACCAGATCGACAGTTATGCTTTAGACCTGTTAGCAAATTCTTTAATTCTACTATGCTCAGATCGACAGTTATGCTTTGGACCTGTTAGCATATTTTAATTCTGATGGCCACATAATGTCATTGAGAATTACATCGCAGTGGTTTATAATGTAGTCCACCCAATCTGCTATGTATTCATGTCAAGGTGGATTTGGGAGACATGCCTTAATAGTTCATCTTCAATTGATTGACTGTGGATTTTTGATGGATGAATTTTGTTGCTCCAAGTGTGTTTTCAATAAATTGTTGCTAACATATGAAGTTATATGAAATGTTGAAATTCATTTTCATGTTCCTCGTGCTATAATTCTTGCACTCTAAATTCATGAAAAGCATAAAGGATGTTAGCATACTTTAATTATGCTATGCTTTTGATGTAGCAGGTCGACAGTTATGCTATGGACCTGTTAGCATAGACTTTAATTCTGCTATGCTCATATCGACATTTATGCTTTGGACCTGATAGCATATTTTAATTCTGATAGCCAAATAATGTCATGGAGAATTGCATCACAGTGGTTGATAATGTAGTCCACCCAATCTACTATATATTCATGTCAAGGTGGATTAGGGAGACATGCCTTAATAGTTCATCTTCAATTGATTGACTGTGGATTTGAAGGATGGATTTTGTTGCTCCAAGTCTGTTTTGAATAAATTGTTGCTAACAGATGAAGTTATATGAAATGTTGAAATTCATTTTTCATGTTTCTCGTGCTATAATTTTTACACTGTAAATTCATGAAAAGCATAAAGGATGTTAGCATACTTTAATTCTTCTATGCTTTGAATGTACCAGATCAACAATTATGCTTTGGACTTGTTAGCATACTTTAATTCTGATGGCCACATAATGTCAGTGGGAATTGCAGCGCAGTGGTTTATAAGGTAGTGATAACTAGACTGTCTTATGCTTTGTTGTGAGTGTTAATTGTTTCACTACTGTCATATATATTGTTATTGTTGCTGTCATGATGTGTTGTGAGTGTTGTTTCACTACTATCATATATAATGTCATAACCATTGCTTTATCATGTTGTGCATGTACATATGGAACACACAATCCATCGCTGCTCAAGTTGGACAAGGAAGCAGTTGAAGGAATTTATTCTCTGCTTTGATATATAAGCATATTGTTGTGTCCCTGTCAAAATGGTTAGCACCTATCCCTGTATGCTAATTAAGTAAATTATGAACTGTGTATGTCTATGCTGATTTTATTTATGACTGTGTCAGCTATTTTGCCTGTCAGAGAAAATGAATTTATCTAATAAGAATTTTCTTTAGATTTTCAGTCTTGCTTATGTTGCTCTACTAACAAACCTGACAAATCATCTATGCAGTCTCCCACAACAAAGAACTCCTCTAACGCCAGTGCATCGTCACAGCCCATCATCGGTGAACCTTCTTCACAGGGCCACTCAGCACAGACTGCTGCGAGTAGTACTCGATCCCGCGGGTCAAGGACACAAACCAAATTGCTAGAAGACAAGTTGACTGCAACTGGACTTGATGCCAATTTTGGGCCTACCCCAGATGCTGCGAGGGATAGATTTGTATTGGTGTGTAGTCTCATTGCTCGGGAGAGGGTGTCAATCAACAAGGCGGTTGATGATATCTCACCAATTGAGAAGGACCATCTGTTCACAGTTTTAGAGGAAAAGCTAGTTTACACAACCAATCTAGAAGAATCTGTTCGCAAGAAGGCAGTTAAGGAAACTATATCTCAAATTGGAACCAAGCATGGCGGTTCAAGGCCCATTTAAGAAAAAAATGTGAGTGAAGAGGATACTCCCTTTGTGAAGCATGCCTTTTTGCAGCAACAGACTGGGACATGTTTGTGTAGGAAATCGATTCTCCTTCATTTCAGCAATTGAGCCAAGAGATGAAACCAAAGAGAGCATTGCATAATAAGCCACACAAGACGGGCACAAAAGGTTATCACGGCAAAAGGAAAGAGTGGGAGGAGGAGGATGCAAAGCTCGCTGCTGAAGAAAAACAGAACCCTTGGGACCAATTTCCTAGACGTTCGAGACTTTATCTGCGGGCAAGGGTAGGGAAGAAGAAGAAGAATACTAGTGAAGGAAGCGGGGGCATAACATTGAGTAACCTTGCGGTGGTGGGGGTAGCAGATAGGGTGAAAACACTTGCAGCTCAGGGTAGCGATGGTTCTTTCTCTAGGGTTAGGGAGGATGATATCCTCACCGCAACACTTGAGACTCCAGAGCATCGAGGTCAAGTCTGAGGCGTGTCTAGTTCACTTGGCTGGGGTCAAGGGTTTGGTTAAGAGTTTTCTGGAATGTACAGGAAGAAGAGGAATAAGAGGTCTGATGCTCATGATGTGATGGACAAAACATTTAAATCAATTGTCCATGATCTAAGACTATCAGGAATCAACATACCGAAAAATGCAATTCAACCTTCCCAATTACCAGCGCCTGTCAGTAGCAGCGAGGAAGAAGATATGGTTGGTAGTAAGGAAGAAGATGGGTATGACCGCGAGGAAGAAGATGCGCATGGCATCGAGGAATATGGTAGAGAGCAAGATCATTGGAATGCCAATAGTGACGAAGCGGATGAAGTGCACAGTGATAGTCGATCACCTATGCTGGACACAATAGATAAGCTGGCGGAGCCAACCGCGTGCAGCCTTTTGGATGGCACCGTGGAGCTCACACTAACGAAAGTCTTTCCATCTCAAAAGACTTGCCATTTAGTACCAGTGCAGGATGGGTATGTTGTGGTGCAACCTACTTATGTGGGGGCCAATGCGAGTCAATACCCTCTGCTTGTACCAATTGATGGGGGTGACATAGCAACCCTAGTTGAGGCTCTTGTTCAAAGGATCAAATGGCCAAAGGATAGGATCGTTATACCACCCATGACGAGACATCCCAACCCTGAAGTCGCAACAGGTAGTAGGGGTACGACATCAGATGGAGGTGCTACAGCTCAGTGTCAGCAAGAGAAGGCTCAACAGCAGCAGCAACAGATCAGCAAAACTATGCAGCAGTAGCGTCGACAAACCGGAGGAGGATCCCAGGCAAACTCCGCCTAAGTAGCAGCTACAACTTGAGGATAATCAACAGACGAAACAGCAGCCTCTTCAGCAGCAGGAGCGTCGACAACAGCAGGAGGAGCCCAGGCAAACTACACCTAAGCAGCAGCTGCAACATGAGGATAAGCAACAGACGAAACAGCAGCCTCTCCAGCAGCAGGAGGAGCACAGGCAATCTCCCCCAAAGCAGCAGATGCAACAAGTACAATAGCCTCTGCAATAGGAGGAGCCTAGGCAATCTCCACTGCATAAGTGGAATCAAGCTAGGAAACCTCTGTCTAAAGATGAGATTCTTAACTGTGTTAATGGGACAGAACAGGACAGACCAAAATACAAGCCTTGTGCACCTATGTTGTCAGAAGCAAATGCAAAGGCTGCTAGACCAAATTGTGCCAAGTTGCATGCTTATGTCATGGAACACAGTAAGGATAAACTTGCGTTTCCAGCAATGGTGAATCAAGACTACTTTAAAGGTGGTTGTGGTGCTTAAATGTTAAACATTGGATTCAGTAGCGTGTTTAACCTTATAACCCTGGCTTCTCTAGATGTTACCTTCATGAGGTTGTAGACATTGTAAGTCCTTTAAAACCTAAAAAGATATTTCTTTAATTTTGACCGCAAAGTTCATGCATGCTAACAATTTGATTTTTTGTAGGAAAATGATGGACAAGGCAGCAGAGAAGCAGATTAGTGTTGGGTTTTTAGATCCAAATTTGTTTACTTTAACAAATATTTCTCAACATTTTCAGCAAGTTGGCAAAGCAATCTCAAATGCAATGATGAACAACTACTATGTGGTGGGTGCCTACTACACTAGCCACTGGGTAACAGTGATCATTTGTATGAAGTTCAAAGAGGTTTGGTATCTAGATTCTGCTAAACAACATCCCCCGCTAAAGTTCCCAGACCTCCAAATTGATTTGAACTGGTCAGTTTCTTGTAGGTTTTGTTCACAAAAATTCAATCTCTTAGTGTTTCTAATTGGTATTGTTGACCATGCAAGGCCTTTGGTACAATATTTTTTGTTCACAAAAAATAAATCTCTTAGTGCTTTTAATTGGTATTTCTAATCATGCAGGGCCTTTGGTGATGCGCAGGACAGAGTGATGAAAGGAAAGAAAAAAGCCAAAAGCCACACTCAAGCGCAAAACAAATCTCGTTGTAAGACCGAGGTTTTTTTATGGTCCCTTCTTACCTATTTGGTACTGCATTAACTTGTCATTTTGGTACCTCGATGCAGTGTGCTCAGCAGCCACGGGTCCTCTTTGTGTGGATTCCATGTGGCATTCCATATGTTAAGACTACTTGATGACATACCTGACATCAAGAAGGTTGTTGTAAGTAGATAATAATGCTCAACCTTGTCTCTGCTAATATTCTCCATCTGATTTTAAAAAATGATTTCTACTTGTATTCTCATAAATGATTGTATTTTGCAAGATTTCAAACCTCCTATAGATATTTACACAGAAGATGTAAAGTGTGTCCGGGAGATGCTGTGCGAGTACATTCTCAAGGAGACCATCGACCGAAAGGGCAACTTCTACAGGGGTGCACCATAAGTTTATTGTGTCCAGAAACTTGAAACTCATTCAGTCTTCTTTAGTCAGGTGTTGTTACCTGAGAAAACTGCTTGGCTTGCTTGGTTGGGTCAGATACTGCCTAGTTCAGGTAGTTTTCTCATGACTCCATCCAAACAAGCCCTGATGAGAGTAACTTGAAACATGATGTGATCCTAGCTTGTCTATAAATGTGATCTTGCTTTGCCTATATATATGATGTGAGAATATATTTGTGATGTCTCCTTGCTGTGGTGGCTGCCATATCCTGGCTGGTTCCAGGATGCAGCCCCTGGTGGCTGCCAAATCCTGGCTGGTTCCAGGATGCTGCCGGCAACCGGGTAGGTTACTATAGGGGTGGCGGCCGTATCTATAATGGGCGTTAATTGAAGCTCGTTACAAACACTGATCAGTGAGTAACAGACTTCATTCGGAAAGCCCATTACAAAAATGCCCACAATATAACGGGCATTGTAAAAGCCCATTACCAGTCCTAACCCGTGGGCACCAGGACGTGGCCCATTCATCGAGATATAGGAGATGTAGGTTGAAAGCAAGCGTCTCCTTTAATAGAGAGAAAGCAGACGCGCGTAGAAACAGATGCGTCTCATTTCGTCGAGACAGTGGAGACGCAGGTTCACGGAACGCGTCTCTAAAGTTAATTTCACAGTAACAGTCTTTGTTTCATGCTCGTTACCGAAGTTCCATGTGGGCCCAGAGAAATAGCCATTTCACGTGACTGGTGACTAGTTGTGGTAACGGTTGTTGTTTGATGCCCATTACGAATCCTATATGTACTGAGACGCGTGTGAAATAGACTCGTCTCAGTTCGTCAAGATAGTGGAGACACAGGTGCACATCAGGCGTCTCTGATATTGAGCTCCTGTAACGGGCTTTTCTTTGGTGCCCATTACGAAAGTTCCCTGTGGGCCTAGAGAAATAGCCATTTCACGTGACCGGTGGCTAGTTGTCTTAACGGTCGTTGTTTAATACCCGTTACGAATATGTCTTATCAATAACGGGCATCTGCCCGTTACCTTTCTTGGCTTATTTATAACACTCAGTTTTTCACGTAGTGTAGGGTAGGAGAGAACCTTAGTGGTTTGCTTCCGATCCTTGGATTGACAAACCTTGGAGTACCCTCTTTGGTGAAAAAGGCACCAAGTCACTTGTACGCTTGCAGTGAACTTGATCAGGGTTTTGAACCATCAACAAAAAGCATGACTTTGCCTAAGTTGTTGTGAGGTATGATATGTTATAATAGGGTTGCTATGTGAGGATCATGTGTGGTTCGAGGACCGGTGGATGGTCACTTCCTTGTGTGATGAGTGATTGACAACGTTGTGTGGACTGATTCTTGGCTAAGTATTGTAGGTGCAGGTTACGGCTTGACTGGTGTTGGTGCAGGTGAAGAACAAGCGCGAAAGGTCGTTGCTGGTGAGGCCTCTCGGTGTGGAGAAGACAAGTAGGCTTCGTTCGAGGGACCCGGTGGCCAGCGGGGTCAAGTGCGGGCCGCATAGTAGCATGAACAGCAAGACGAAGTCATGGACGGTTTCTTGGCTGAGCCTCAAAACCAAGGTCGAGCCGGGACTACGTGGGAGCCGAGTCATGAGTGGCGATTGGCGGAGGCTACACCGAGTTCGCGGGGTTTCCAGTGGTTCACCAGAAAACCACTGGGTTCCTTGGTTGATCCACAAAACCATGACTGGAGAACCGAAGACGGTGCTGCAGCAGCTCCAGACCAGTCTGACCGGTGGGTACCGGTCTCACCGGTGAGGAGCACCGGTCTGACCGGTGTGCGACGACGCAGTTCGGAATCTTTGAAGTGGAGGACACGCGTCGGGATCGCAAGGCTTGCGTCGAGGCTGAACTGGGTGCGGTCGCCGGGCATCCGTCCGATGGAGAAAATCTGAAGACTTCCAAAATCGCCCTTGAGGGGCTTATATCCCTAGTTAGTAAGTAAGGGTATTTTAGACTTTCGGTTGCCTCCATATAACCCATGATGTGAGAGGATGGCAGCCATCTCTAGGAACCCTAGTTCATTTGCTTTCCTATTTTCCCTTCCTATTTTCTTAGGATTTCCATAGGACTAGCTTGAGAGCTTCATGGTGAGATCTTGTGAGAGGGTTGGATGATCGGGCGGCAAGCTAGACCTTGTATGAACCTCCTTGGTATGTATAGATGATTCGGCGTGGTTCCTCAAGGCTTTGTTGTGTTGTTCCCGGTTGTTCTTGGTGGTGATTTTCGGAGCCCTCTCTTGGTGGTTTTCTTGGGGTGTTTTCGAGACCTTGCTCTTGGGGATTTGTTGGGGGGAATTTGTGGGAACCCTTTGTGGTTCTTTGGCCTGTGATTCCCCTCCCAAATTTGTGAGTTAAGGGGCTCGATTTTGGGGTTTTCGGTGTTCCAGGGTTAGAGGTGTTCTTGGCGGGATTTCTTCGATTCCTCTTGATTTGGCAAGTTTTGGTTGACAAAATCATGGCTATGGACTCCTCATGAGGTGTTCCTATCATCCCCAAAGTCTTGTTCAAGACTGTGGAGCGATTCGGGAGATCGAGGTTTGGATTTGGAGGAGTTGAGCCGTGGGTGTTGCTCATCCCGAGTTGCCCAGACTACACCGGCCTGACCGGTGCTCTTGACCGGTCTAACCAGTGTGAGTCACTTGTGGGATTTGCCTCGGGTGAACTGCTTGACTCGTGTGTCTTTGGGTCTTGGTGCTGTTGGTCAGTTCTTGGTCTGTTTGGAGTTGTTTTGTTAGGTTTTGTGTAGGGTTTTCCTTCCATGCAGGTTGTGTTTTGGGCGTGATTTTGTTCCAGGGCCTAGAGAAGTCACTGAGACTTTCTGGAACGCTTGTTGTGCGGCTGCTGTAGCCACCGGCCTGACCGACACTGTCCACCGGTCTGACCGGCGCAGGCCATCGGTCTGACCGGCGCAGGCCATCGGTCTGACCGGTGCAGCATAGGCAGCAAGCCGTGCAAGTTTCCGTGTGCATGTTGGTATGTTTTGGCCCGGAAGGTTGTTTGTTGGTTCCTAGGTCCAGTGGCACTTCAGTGGCTACGTGGGCTTGGCCAACTTGGGTAGTGAGTCGGAGATGTGTGTTGGAAGCCGTATTCGTCTTGTTGGAGTCTGCATCTCTTTCGAGGAGAATTTTTATCAGCTCCCATTCACTGCCCCCTCTCTGGTTCGCCGTTTCGGTCCTTCAAGTGGTATCAGAGCCGGTTCGGGTCTTTATTGACTCTAACCAGTCTAAGATCCAATGATGGCGTACCAGGAACGGGGTTCGGGTCCTCCACACTTCGATGGCATGAACTACCAGATGTGGAGTAAGCGGATGGCGGCGTTCCTCCGCGGAAAGGGTAAGATCCTTTGGGATGTCACGGTGGACACAGGCTATGTCCAGCCGATGAACTTCCTTGCTCCAGGATCGAGGGACATGTTCGACGCCAACAATAAGGCGGTCGACTAATTGTTTCGTGCTTTGTGTCAGCCTGAGTTCGATCGGGTGCACACCGAGCACTTGGCTTGTAGAATCTGGTTGGTGTTGATGGAGGCTCATGTTGGGAATGCCCAGGTTCAGGCTCGGATGTAGGCGAAATACCGGAGAGAGTACGAGAACTTCACTCATCTCCCCTGTGAGTCCATCGATGCTTTGTTTCAGAGGTTCGCCGTGGTTGTGAACAACATGAGGGCCAATGTGGACGTGCTCCCGTATGATGATCATGATAGAGCTGTCAAGCTCTTACACTCTTTGGATCTTATGATTTGGGATGGAAAGTTCAAGGCCATTGTGGATTCGGAGAAGTATGACACTGACGGTGAACGAGCTGTTCTCGATGCTCAAGTCGGTTGAGGTGAATAGGGGCATGACAGCCAAGCTCGAGGGCCCGACTGACTCTCATAGTCTTGCCCTCGTTGGTGGGTCAAAAGGAAAAGCTAACACTAACCCATCCACCAGGATGTTCTCTTTGTCCTCTTTGATGTCTATGCCAGATGAGGAGTTCGATGTGCTTGGAGAGGACGAGCTGGCGTTGCTGACGAGGAGGTTCGAGAGGCTGCACAAGAACCTGGTGAACATGAGGAGGAACACGAGGACATGCTTCCATTGCGGCAAGCCGAGACACTTCGTCGCCGACTGCCCAGGGAAGGTCGACAACAAGGATGGCTACAAGCACAAGTCAAGGACGGATGGCAAGTACCGGTCGAGGCGTGACCACAAGAGCAAGCACAAGAACAAGCACAAGGACGAGCGACGATCGAGGAAGAAGGAGAGCCGAGGAAAGGCCCGAGCGATGGTTGGAGTGAGCGACATCGACTCCAGTTCCGCGTACTCCACCTCGAGCTCAAGCAGTAGTGAAGATGAAGGTGATCATCGCAAGAGCAGGAAGTCGTCCAAGAACCTGAGCGTGCTGAGCTGCTTCACTAGAGATGGCTTCTGCACCATGGCGCTGAGCTCCGGCAGCAAGAAGAGCACACAGAGTGACTCGAACTCTGATTCTGACGACGAGGTGCGTGATGAACTTCCGTTCTTGCGTTAGGAGAATGAACGGCTTGGCTTGTTGCTTGATAATCGTGATGACATGCTTAGAGAGGCTAAGAAAATGAGGAAAGAGCTTAAGGCTTCACTCGAGGATACTAGGACTAGAGTGGCTGAGCTAGAAACTCAGAATTTGGATGCTAAGCTTGAAATTGACTCTCTGAAAGCTTCACATGTTGTTTTTGATGATGTTGATTGTGCTGATTGCTCTATTTTCCATGCTGATCTTGCCTTGTTTAAGGAAAAGCATGCCTCCAAGTGTGAGGAACTATATGTGCTTAGGGTTGAAGTGGCTGAGCTTAAGTCTAGATCTGCTTTGCTAGGTGCTTGCACTTCTTGCCTTGTCTTGCATGCTAAAATTGATGAGATGCATGCTTACACTGATTCTATTGAGGCTAAGCTGAAAGAACCAATTCCTACGTCTTGCTCTACCTGTGAAATGCATTCTTTGAAGAATTTGGAACTTGCACATTATGTTGATCGTTTGCACGATGAGAATGATGAGTTGAGAAAGTTGATGGGTTGGTTGTCTGGTCATGAGCCTCAGTCGAGGATAATGATCGAGACATTTAAGAGGAAGGATGGTGAGGGACTTGGGGCAAACAAGGTTGGTGAGGGAAGTGGAGAAAACATTCCAGAGCCATCAAAAACCCACCACAAAAATGATTTCCCTCCCAAACCTAACAATCTTAGGAACCGACTAGACACAACCCCATCTCCACCCGTGTTTCCCCCACAAACAAATGAGTTCCAAAATCCTATCAGGTTTGTGAGCACTTCGGGGAAAGTGTTCTCTGGGAAAAAAGTGAGAAGGCTAGTGAGGAGAAATCCGTGGAGAAGTCGAGTGGAGAGAAACCAAGTGAGTAGCCCCAACCCAAGCCTAAGCCTGAGCTTGTGAGGTTTCATTGTGGCTATTGTGGGAGGGATGGCCATAAGGATGAGTTTTGCTTCAAGAGGAAGCGAGAGGAGGGAATGGAGAAGGAGTGGGCTAACAAGGACAAGTACCACCCTTCCGACGCTGTACTTGAGCCTCGTGTGCAGATGCCCAGGGTCAAGTCGAGTGTGAGGACAGTTCCGGCTTGGGGAGAGCGAAAGGCTATTGGAGGTGCTGCTGGCCAGGCTACACCGGTCAGACCGGTGAGGGGCACCGGTCAGACCGGTGCAGGCCTGGACAGGCAGCAGTTTGGGTTTCATACTCGTACAGGTGCGAGGTTTGTTTCTGGTGGTCATGGTTCTGGTGGTGGGGCTGGAGAGTTTGCAGGAGGTCAGGTTGCTAGGCATTCTCCCCTTCGAGCTCACTACGGGGATGGGAGGAGTCGTAGCTTTGAGAAGGAGAGGAGGGACAGTCGACGGGCCTTCTTTCGTGGTTTTGGTCCTCCTCTAGGTAGAGAGGGTTGGTCCCCTCATGGTGGTTACCGTGGTAGTGTTCGTGGAGGTAGCTTTAGTATGAAAGATGGTTTGGTTTGTGCTAACCCCACTTTCGAGCAAATGGCTCGGCACTGGTTTTACTCTTTTGGTACTAACCCTAGTGCTGAGTCGTTTGTTCTCTCACGTGGTCGTTTTTGAATTTCAGGTGGGAGACTTGAAGAAAATTTGGTTGATTGACTCCGGTTGCTCGAGGCATATGACCGGAGACAAGGGGTGGTTCTCAAGTCTCGTCCCGGTGGTGACAAGGAGGTACATCACTTTTGGGGACAATGGGCGTGGGCGTGTGCTTTCAGAAGGTGAGATTAAGGTGAGTGACAAGATCACTCTCAGGCGTGTTGCTCTTGTTCAATCGCTTGGATACAATTTGCTTTCTGTGTCCCAGCTGTTGGATGAGGGTTTTGAGGTGTTGTTTCGGCCTGGTGGTTCTCGGATTTTGGACTCTCGAGGGGACCTTGTCTGTATGGTCGTTCCCGAGGGTCAGGTGTTTCGTGCTGATTTTTCTCAGTCTTCTGGTGTGGAGCGTTGTTTCTTGGCTGGTTCTTCGAGTGAGTTGTGGAAGTGGCATAGGAAGTTGGGCCACTTGAGCTTTAACCTTTTGTCTCGCTTGAGTAAACTCAATTTGGTCCGAGGATTGCCACGGTTGAGGCTTGAGAAAGAGTTGGTTTGTGCTCCGTGTAGGCATGCCAAGATGGTAGCCTCTTCTCACCTGCTTCTCACAGATGTGATGACTGAGCGTCCATGCGAGCTGTTCCATATGGACCTTGTTGGCCCAGCTCATGTGCGATCTGCGGGTGGGAAGTGGTATGTCCTTGTTGTGGTGGATGACTACTCTCAATATGCGTGGGTGTTCTTTCTCGAGGATAAGGAGGAGACATTTGGTTTTGTTCGAGATCTTGTCTTGAGGTTGAGAAACGAGAGGCACGGAGATGCCATACGAGCAATCCGCAGTGACAATGGATCAGAATTCAGAACTCTCGTTTTGAAACCTTTTGCCATGATTTGGGTCTTGAACACCAGTTTTCGAGTCCATATACGCCTCCCCAGAATGGTGTTGTGGAAAGGAAGAATAGGACCTTGTGTGAGATGGCTCGGACGATGCTTGATGAGCCTAGGACTCTCAGAAGGTTCTGGGCTGAGGTGGTGAATACCGCGTGCTATGTGTCAAACAGGATCTACCTCAGAGTGCATAAGAAGAAAACATGCTATGAGTTGATGCACGGTCGCACACCCAAGGTGAGTCACTTCCATGTTTTTGGTTGCAAGTGTTTTATTCTGGAGAAAGGGAAGAAGTTGGATAAGTTTGGGGCTAGGTCAGTCGATGGTATTTTCTTTTGGTTATGCATCTCACTCTAGAGCATATCGTGTGCTCAATCTTGAAACTAACCAAATCGTGGAGACTTGCGAGGTAACCTTCTACGAGACACAGCCACGTAGTCAGCTTGTCTTTGAGTGTGCAGGTGATGATGAGCTTGGCGAGGAGATCTTTCAGGAGGAGGAGCAAGAACATGAGAAGGTTATGGGCTGAGGCGGTGAATACCGCGTGCTATGTGTCAAACAGGATCTACCTCAGAGTGCATAAGAAGAAAACATGCTATAAGTTGATGCACGGTCGCACACCCAAGGTGAGTCACTTCCATGTTTTTGGTTGCAAGTGTTTTATTCTGAAGAAAGGGAAGACGTTGGATAAGTTTGAGGCTAGGTCGGTCGATGGTATTTTCTTTGGTTATGCATCTCACTCTAGAGCATATCGTGTGCTCGATCTTGAAACTAACCAAATCCTGGAGACTTGCGAGGTAACCTTCGACGAGACATAGCCATGTAGTCAGCTTGTCTTTGAGTGTGCAGGTGATGATGAGCTTGGAGAGGAGATCTTTCAGGAGGAGGAGCATGAACTTGTGTGTTGTGTCTGTTGGTTGGGTCTTGCTTCTAGGTTCAGTTGCACTTCAGTGGCTACGTGAACTTGGCAAGAGAGGCTTGCGGAGGTGCACGAGTAAAAGCGGGTTCATAGGCCGAATTCTTGAATAGAATTTTTATCGGCTCCCATTCACTCCCCCCTCTCTAATTCGGCGTTTCGGTCCTTCACTCCTACACCGACACATGTTCCCATGCTGCTGCAGTACTAATGCCTTCTCCTCTGCTAGAGTCACACCATCCTGTTACTCGCACCGCGACCGATGTCATATCATAGGTGTCGTATTATCAGAACCTCAGTGCCACTACATCCACATCGACATTGTTTTCGATTCTGAAGAACTACTGTAGCGCCGTGGCCGATGCTAATTGGCGTGCAGACATGACTGATGAGTACTAGGCGCTCACACTCATGGACAACGGGACATGCGTATCGTTCCTCGACTTCTTGACACTAACATTTTGATGGGAAAGTGAATGTACATGCTTAAGTACCACTCTGAGAGTACTCTTGTCTGTCACAAGGCTCGTTGGGTGGTCCACAGCAACAACTAGCAAACCAGCATCGACTACGATGAGACCTTCAGCCCGGTTGTCAAACCGACAACATACAGACTATGTTGAGTCTCACCGCTTCACATTCCTGGCCTCCTCATCAGCTGGATGTGAAGAATTCTTTTCTTTATGGTCACCTCAAGGAGACCGTCTACTGCTAGTAGCCGCCTGGTTTCGTCGACCTTGCCGCTCCCAACCGCGTCTTCCTACAACAGAAGTCCTTGTACAGGCTCAAGTAGGCTCCTCGAGCGTGGTACCAATGGTTCGCCACATTTCTTTGTCAGCTCGATTTCGTCGCCTCCACTTCCGACACCTCTCTTTCTTTGTTTACAAAGAGGGTGCACGGATCACTTCCTTGCTGCTCTATGTTGACGACATCACCCTCACTGCTTCATCTTTGGCTCTTCTACAGCACATCAAGGCAAAATTCAGTTCTGAGTTCGCCATGACTGATCTCGGCGAACTCCACCACTTCCTCAGCATCGCTGTCACCCGCTCCATAGATGGCATGTTTCTGTCTCAGCGATAGTATGTTGTGGATATTCTCCAGCATGCTGGCATGGCTGAGTGTCACTCTATAACGACTCCTATTGACACTCATGCCAAGCTATCGGCCTGTGAACGTGCACTCTTCTCTGAGGCTGATGGTTCTCACTATAGGAGTATTGTGGGTTCTCTATAGTACCTCACACGACTCGGCCTGACCTGCAGTACGTCATTCAGTAAGTCTGCCTCTTCGTGCATGCCCAGTGTGAGCCTTACATAGCATTAGTCAAGTTCATTCTTCACTATGTCAAGGACACGCTTTCCTCCAGCCACCACATCAGCATAGGTCCTTTCTAGACCCTGCCTGCATATTCAGATGCGGATTGGGCTAGATGTCCAGTCTCTCGATGCTCGACCTCCAGTTTCTATGTCTTCCTCGGTGTCAACTTGATTTCTCGGTCCTCCAAGCACTAGATCACGGTGTCACATTCCCGGCCTCCTCGTCCGCATTTGCAGTTGAGGCCGAGTGCTGCTGGATGTGCCATCTGCTACAGTAACTCCACATTATCCTCACCTCAGCCACAGTTGTTATCTTCTATGACACGTGAGTGTTGTCTACATGACGGCGAATCCAGTCCACCATCGACGCATGAAGCATGTCAAGATTGACATTCAATTCGTCCGCGAGAAGATGGCACTGAGACAGTTTCGGGTCAGTCGTATGGACCTCCCTGGGCCCACTACCTCGGTGGGTACCAGAACCGACTACTCGGTGGGCCCCTGGGACTACCCGACTTGCGCTGCACGCCACCTGATGGCGTGAAGCACAAGGACTACAGAGGAGAAGTACTCGGTTAGGAAGCTGTACATGTCCCGCACTGTATGGAGGACTCCTAGACGTACTCGACTAGTACTCTCTCCCTGAACCGACTTGTAACCCTACCTCCCGGACTATATAAGGCGAGGCAGAGACCCCTCTCTCCTTCATCTCATCTCACGGCTTAAGATTGCATCATCTTGTAATCGCACCCAATCGATCCAGCGCTACACAACATACAGGACGTAGGGTATTACGCACCTCACGGCCCGAACCTGTCTAAATTGTGTGCCACGTGTCTCTTCCTTCGAGTTACCGATCTCGGCGAGGCAACATTCATCTACTTCGGGTACTCCTCTTAGTAGGTTGCCGGTCTAAAACACCGACAGCTGGCGCGCCAGGTAGGGGCTCTCGCCCGAGATCACATGGCGAACTCGACGGTCCCGTCTACATCAAGCCAACCGTCGCCTTCAACCGCGGTGACACATTCATCTTCGGCGCCTAGGTTTGCACTGCTGACGGTGTTGGATCCTTCCAACGCCGCCACGCCATGCCACCCAACCCGGAGATCGGCCTCGTGACGCTTCCCGAAGTAGTCACGGGCGAACTAGCCGGCAAGTTCAGCGAAATTTCGCTTTTTGACCAACACGCCGACTTCGAGCTCGGATCCGCCTCCAACTCGAACTCGACGTCCCCGTGGGCTATCGTATGCGAGCCGGCTACTCAGCCATCGCATGTGGATTCCCCACCCCGCGAGCACTTCACGCGTGGCCCCCGCAACGTCAGCAGGGCCCACACGAAGGCTCTCCCTACGCGCCGGGCCGGCAAGGAGCCCGTACCCGAGTACGACTCGGACTCCGACACCGCCCCCGGCCACGCCTCGGACTCCAACCCCCTCTTTGGCTTCTACTCGGACTCCGCGTACGAGTTCGACTTCGGGTCGGACCCCGAGGATTCCGAGTCCGAGGACAACTCTACTGAGCAACCCTTATCAGGACCGGCTTTTGGGCTGGTTATAACGTCCACACCCGCCGGGAGATTCGTCTACTGGCCAGACCGCAAGCCCGCCGATCTGATAGACGGAACTCACGCTACGTCGCTTACCTCGACTCGCTTCCCTTCCAGGAGGGAACACCACTCGCCCGAGCTGAGGAGTATAGTCCAACTGAGGTGGCGAGTTCTGACTCCAGTCTTGGCAACCCCGACCGCCAAGTCTTCATGGCTGCCGGCGACACGCCAGGACCCTTAGGAACAGCAGACAACCGATACCTTGAGGACATCTCCGCAGAAGAGCTGTCTGCTGAAGCACCCGCGGATGAGATTGACGCCAACAGGGACGCTCGACGTGATAGTAACAGAAAGCGGAACGAACGACGCCGGCGTCTTCGAGACTCCCTCTCCATCTACAACCTCACGGAAGCACTCGACCCAGTCGAGAGCCGGGTACACACTACCCCAGAGCAATGCCTCATTTCTATCACCATGATAGCACGTCAGGCCCAGGGGATGCGCGCGGGACAGGTCATCGCCAAGCTTGCAGAAGACGCCTACTTCATGCGAGTCGACAACATGGTCACTCAGCCCCCCCTGGCAGGAACCGCGACAACGAAGCCATAAGTCGCAGCGCGGACCTCGGCCGTAACCATACTCGAGGCGAGCTGCCTGCCCAGCCCAACCGTACTCATGCAAATGCCGGCGGACCCTCTCAAGCTGGCAACAGCGCCGCAGCTGCTGGCGGCAATCGTGAGATCATCCCCCACCGCGACCCTGGCGGCGGAGGCAGCGACGGCGGAAGCTCCAACCATGGGGCCAACAGGAGGGCCTGTGGCGGAGGCGATCGCAGCGGCCGAGGCCACGCGAACAGCCACGCCTCCGGAGCCTCACAGGGTGGTTTCGACTCCCGCCAGAAGATTGAAGAACTGCAGCGGAAGAAGTCCGCCACTGTAGGCGACAACGACGGCTTGCCCTCCTTCTTCCCTCGGCTTCGCAACTTACTCCTCCCGGACAAGTTCAAACCTCTGGGAATCACCAAGTACGATGCGAAGCAAGACCCCATCCAGTGGCTCAGGTGCTACGCCCTCTCCATCGAGAACGCTGGCGGCAACAACGACACCAAGAGCTTGTACTTCCCCTTTTGCCCGGACCAAGCCCCGCACACATGGCTCGAGTCACTGGACAAGCACTCGATCGACAAATGGGACCAGCTGAAGGAGCAGTTCACCAGCAACTTCGCGGGCGCTATGGGCCGCTCGGGTACTCGCATGGACCTAGGTATGGTGAAGCATGAACAAGGCGATACCCTTCGCAAGTACATGTGGCGCTTCTTCGACAAGCGCGCCACCATAGTCGACGCCACCGACAAGGAGGTCATCGACCTCTTCCGAGACGGTCTTTACCATAGTCGCACCTTCGAAGACTTCGGTCGACGCTGCCCTAGGTCCATCCCCCATCTCAGGGATATGATCACGTCCTGGGCGGATGAAGAAGACAAAGCCAACGCCAAGTACAATGCCATCCGTGGCAAGAGCAAACAGAACACGGGCGGTGGCAGCAGCAACAACGAGAACCAAGGCGGTCGCAACAACAACAACTACTCGGGTCCCAACCACAAGCGCAAGCCAGACAACACTGTCGCGGCTATCCAGCGCCCTGCGAAGGAGAACTCGAAGAAGACCTCTGGCAGCTTCAAAGACTTGCTGAAAGAGAAGTGCCCGTGGCATCTGAACGGCAATCACACCACCGAGCAGTGCTACCAACTCAGGCGATCACTCAAGGGCACTCCAGAGCCACCGCACCCTCATGACAAAAAAGGCAAGAAGAAGAACGACGAAGGCAATGGCGACTTCTAGGAACCCAACAAGACGGTGAACGTCCTCTTCGGCGGACTACCCAACAGATGGGAACAAAAGGCTAACCGTCGAGAAGTCATGAGCATTGAACCAGCGGTTCCGACCCCTCTCAGGTGGTCGGAGGTACCCATTACCTTTTCCCGCGCGGATCAATGGACTAGCTTCTCCGAACCAGGGCGGTTCCCTCTCACCCTGAAGCCAGTTGTCGCGGGCTCCAGGCTCAACAAGGTCCTCATCGACGGTGGAAGCGGGCTGAACGTCCTTTTCACCAAGACCTTGAAGAAGATGAAGCTCGACATCACCCACCTGCTCACCAAGAGCACCTCGCCCTTCTACGGCATCGTCCCCGGGAATGCGGCAATCCCACTGAGCTCAGTGGTCCTGCCAGTTACCTTTGGGGAATCTCAGGAGAACTATCGTACCGAGTACATCAAGTTCGAAGTCATGGACTTTGAGACCTCCTACCATGCCATCCTCGACAGACCGGCTATCGCCAAGTTCATGGCGGTACCACACTACAGCTACTTGGTACTCAAGATGCCAAGTCCAGCATGTGTACTCTCACTGCAAGGGGACTTGAAGATCTCGCACGACTGCGACACGGAAGCTGTGGAGATTCCCTCCACAAATCAAGTACCCTATGCAATGATGGAGATCTACGGTGCGTCGAAGAAGCTTGCCCCAAGTGAACTCGACATCCCAGAGAAATCGGACAAAGCTAACAAGCCTCAGCCAGCTGAGGAGGTTCTGGTCAAAACAATTGACCTCGGGAGAGGCGACAGCACAAAGACTACCACCATCGGGGCGGGTCTCGACCCCAAATAGGAAGACGCGCTCATCAACTTCCTCCGGGCTAACCACGACATCTTCGTGTGGAAGCCAGCGGACATGCCAGGGGTGCCCAGGGAGTTGATTGAGCATTCCCTCAAAGTCGAACCTAAAGCTACCCCGAAGCGACAACACCTCCGCCGCTTCGCCGACGACAGACGGGACGCCATCAAGAAGGAATTCTCCAAACTACTCGCGGCTAGCTCCATCAAAGAAGTTTTCCATCCTGAGTGGCTCGCCAACCCCGTCCTCGTTCGCAAGAAGAACCCGAGCGAGTGGAGGATGTGCGTCGACTACACCGACCTCAACAAGCAGGTCATCGACTCCACGGCAGGCTACGACCTACTCTGCTTCCTCGACTGCTACTCCGGGTACCACCAGATCGCAATCAAGGAAGAAGACCAGGAGAAGACCGCGTTCATCACCCCATTTGGCACGTACTGCTACACTACCATGTCCTTCGGGTCGAAGAATGCCAGCGCTACATACCAACTAGCTATCCAGGCCTGCTTCAAGAGGCAATACAACAAGAACGTCGAAGCCTACGTGGATGACATGGTCGTCAAGACCAGAAACTCTAGCACCTCACCGACGATCTTGAAGAGACTTTCGCATCCCTGCGCGAGTACCGCTGGAAGCTCAACCCAAACAAGTGCGTCTTCAGCGTACCTTCGGGCAAACTACTCGGCTTCATCATCAGCCATCGCGGCATCGAAGCCAATCCCGAGAAGATCTCCGCCATCACCAGCATGAGAGCTCCCACGTGCATCAAAGACGTCCAGAAGCTGACCGGGTGCATGGCGGCCTTGAACAGATTTATCTCGAAGCGTGGAGAACCGGGCCTCCCCTTCTTCAAATTACTCAAGCACCAAGAGAAGTTCGTGTGGACTCCAGAGGCGGACCAAGCCCTTGCCCAGCTCAAGGACTTCCTATCGAAGCCACCAGTCATCACGGCTCCTCGCAAAGGCGAGCAACTACTGCTCTACCTTGCTGCGACTACTCACGTGGTCAGTACTGCCATCATCGTCGAGCGGCAGGAAGACGGCCACGCCTATCCTATCCAGCGCCCAGTCTACTTCGTCAGCGAGGTCCTGTCAGAGTCCAAAGCACGATATAAGCTAGTACAGAAAATCCTGTACGTTGTTCTTATCACCTCGCAAAAGCTACAACACTACTTCCAGGAGTACTCGATTTCCGTCGTCACCGACTACCCGCTCGGCGACATCCTGCGGAACCAATATGCTATTGGAAGAATCTCCAAGTGGGCAGTCGAACTCGGCGTCCTCAACATCGACTTCAAGCCACGCACAGCCATTAAGTCGCAGGCACTAGTCGACTTCATGGCGGAGTGGTGGGAGAATCAGCTACCGACTCCAACCGAGCACCCAGAGCACTGGGTGATGTACTTCGACGGCTCACTCAACCTTGAGGGCGCAGGTGCAGGGGTACTCTTGATCTCTCCAACGGGCAAACAACTCAAGTACGTCCAGCAGATCTTCTGAAAGGTCTCAAACAACGAAGCTGAGTACGAAGCTCTGCTACACGGGCTCCGCCTTGCAGCTTCACTAGGCATCAAGCGGCTACTAGTCTACGGCGACTCCGCAGTGGTCATCAAGCAAGTCAACAAGGCCTGGGACCGCAACAAGGAGAACATGGACGCCTACTGCCAAGAAGTCCGCAAGCTCGAGAACAGGTTCTATGGTCTCGAGTTCCACCACGTCGTCCACGACAACAACGTTGCAGCGGATGTCCTATCGAAGCTTGGTTCTACTCGCGCTCAAGTACCAGCGGGTGTCTTCGTCCACGAGCTTCACGCACCATCCATCTCGGAGCCGGCGCCACCGACCACTGTCCCAGCGCATCCCCCGGCTGGCCAGGAGGTCATGATGATCGACGTGGACTGGAGGCAGCCCTTCATCGACTACCTCAGCGAGCAGAAGGTTCCCCCAGACAAGAACTTGACCGAGCAGCTCATCCGCCGCGCCAAGTCCTACGTCCTCATCGGAGACAAGCTCTACATGCAGAGCGCATCTTCCGAAGTACTCATGAAGTGCTTTCCCAGACAAGAAGGTAAAGACATCTTGGAGGAGATCTACAAAGCCATCTGCGGCAACCACGCGTCCTCTCGCACGCTGGTTAGCAAGGCCTTCCGACGAGCTTTCTATTGGCCCACAGCTCTGGGCGACGCCGAAGAACTCGTCAGAAGGTGCCAAGGGTGCCAATACTTCACCAAGCAGCAACATGTCCCAGCCTACAAGCTAGTCACCATACCGCCAACCTGGCCTTTCTCCTGCTGGTGGCTCGACATGATTGGGCCACTTCCAACTGCTCCAGGTGGATTCAACAGAGTACTGGTGGCCATCGACAAGTTCACCAAGTGGATGGAGGTCAAGCCGGTTACATGCCCCAAGGCTGACAGAGTACTCGACTTCCTGGATGAACTCGTACATCGCTACGGACTACCCCACCGCATCATCACAGACCTGGGCTCCAACTTCAACAACCACCAGTTCTGGGAGTACTGCGAGAATAGCAGGATCGACGTCCGATGTGTCTCAGTTGCCCATCCTCGGGCCAACGGATAAGTCGAGCGCGCCAATGGGATGGTGCTCGACGCCCTCAAAAAGTGGCTACATGACGCCGCCAACTCCAAAGGAGGCAAATGGATCAAGGAACTACCCAATGCACTCTTGGGGCTACGTACTCAACCCTCCAAGGCAACGGGGCAATCTCCATACTTCCTGGTCTACGGCTCCGAAGCAATCCTCCCTGCTGATGTCATGTGGGATTCACCAGCAGTGGAGCACTACGACGAAGGCGTCTCCGAAGACTGCAGACGAGTTGACATCGACAGACTTGAAGAAGCTCGTTGTGCCGCCCTCGTCCAATCAGCAAGGTACCTAGAGGGTATCCGACGCTACCACGATCGCAACGTCAAGAAACGCTCCTTCAATGTTGGCAATCTTGTCCTCCGTCGCATCCAGAACATGGAAGGACTACACAAGCTCAGCTCGCCCTGGGAAGGTCCATTCACAGTCGCAAAGGTGACCGGACCGGGCTCCTACCGCCTCCAGACGCTTGAAGGCGAAGACGTCAACAACTCGTGGAACATCGACCAACTCTATCGATTCTTTGCCTAGTCTACACGACTACCATGGGGGCTCAAGTCTATACGACTACATCAAGACCCCTTCGCTGTAAGCGGCCTCTGGGTCCAGGCACCAGTCTCCGGACTACTCCTCTCCAGGATCCAGCCCATGCGGCTACCTACGGATCCTGGGCTGCGATGAGCGACAAAAAACTCTAGCAGCGGTCTACTGAGAGACCATGTACTCCTAGATCCAGCCCATGCGGCTACCTACGGATCCTGGGCTACAACGAGCGACAAAGGACTCTAGCAGCGGTCTACTGAGAGACCATGTACTCCTAGATCCAGCCTACACGGCTACCAACGGATCTACTGCTATAAGCGGCTATACGCCCTAGCACTACTTAGCCGTAGGCGGCCTCCGGGTCCTGGCGACTACTCTGTAACAACGTCCCTAGCCATCCAGGTGTACCTCTTCAGTAATAAAGTTTGATTATCTATCAACTACTTTACTGTCTCCTTCCCTCAACGGGACTACTGGCGAGTACGGCTACTCGCGACGACTCCACCATGGGACTCCGCACTCACATATCACGATAACGAGTACTCATTCATGGATGTTTTCTTCATTCTTACTTAAACAATTTCATTACAATTGTTTATGTACAACTACTGCTACAAGCTAACATTACAGGACTACTGGACGTTGAGCTTCTCGGCGACTTGTTCAGCAATGGGCGCCATCTGCTCCAGCAGCTCCGCGTATTGCTTGTCAGTGCAGTTGGCGGCTAGCCCGCCGGCGACTACGTCCACAAGAGCCTTCGGGAAGTACGACTTTATGAAGGCCAGAACCTGGTTGGGGATCGACTTCACCAAGTGCTTGATGTAGGTCGCCAGGCGGCTGGGGGCTTCCTTCAGCCGGTCCACCAGTGGAGCTATCTTCTGACCGCCAGGGTGGGGCACCAGCAGCCTCGCGATGGGGAGCGCGGCTTCCTCGAGTTCCTTGAGCTGAGCCCGCAACTTCTCGCAGTCCTTGTTCAGCTTCTGCAAGGATTTGTAGCAGTTGACGAGGTCACGATCTGACGCAATACAGAGCTCCATGTGCTTGTCGCACTCATAAGCAAGCTCCTTATAATCGTACTCCAGTACCTGGCGGGCCTCCTGCTCCCAGTAGAAGAGGTTCTTCAGGTCGGTCTCTGAAGCCTTCAGTTGGTCGACACGGGTCTCAAGCTCTGCAATCAACAAAGGCAAAGTGGGTCAGACTACCTCAAGATACCATCAACAAGTACCCAACAAGGAGGTCGCGTACCTTTATTTTTGTTGCGGAGAGACTTGTTCTTCCGCACCAGATCGTCACTCTTGGCCTGCATTTCTTGGATGTCATTGTGATACTGGGCAAAGGCGGTGTTAACTTCGATTGCATGGCGGCGGTGTGCTTCCGGGACTTCACAAGTTGCTCCTCTAAGGTTTCGGCCCGGAGCACCGCGTCGCCGTACCCTTGAAGCATTTCAGACTTCTGCCGGGACCTGTCCGCGACGTCCTGCAATAGACAACACATATCAACTGGGTACTCAACACTAAAGGATTGACTACTCAAAGGTGTCGACTACTCACCTTCATCCATTGCTCGGCCTGGCGTACCGCCTCCAGGTGCCAAGCCACCGTCGCCGGGTCAACAAGATCATCCGCCAACAACTCGAGCCCGCCACGACTACTCGTCGCGACTTCGGACATAGGCGCCGAGCGGATCGGCTCTGCGTCCTGGATCTCTGGCGAGCGCACGACTACCTCCAGAGCGGGTTCTGGCAGCACGTCGCCGCCCTCTCCTCCAGTCGTCATGACGGCTTCTCTGACGGCCACCTCCATTGGCTTGGGGGCTTCTTTAGCAGCTCCCTGAGTCTCTGGCGTCACGTCTTCGACAGGCACCGCCGATGGGATATCGCTTCCTTCGACTTCAACACCTATCATCAAGTGACAACTAGATCAGTCATACCTGGCGGCTACGACTACTCTTCGGGATTATTCGCACCTGAGCAGAGTACTCACCTTCAACGACGCTGGCCTCAGGCAACGCAGCCTCAGCGGCCGGTGCCTCGGACTCCGCCTGAGGGGCGGGAGCGGACTCCTCAGCGGGTGGCGCGATTTCCTCTTCTGCCACCGCTGTGGCGGGTTCATCCCCTTCCCAGGACAAGTCCGTCGATTTTCTGCAGAGTGTACAAGCTAGTTGTCAACCTAGTACGACTACCACGTCCAAAGCACTACTCGGGAAGTATCAACACTTACAAGCTCGATCGGACCACCGTCACAGTTGGGGCGCCGAGGATACTGGTGATGTCGACCAGTCCTGCCTCGGCAGGCGCTTCCTCCTGCGCCTCAGTAGCCGCTGCCTCCTCAGTAGCAGTAGCGGCGGGTTTTGTGCTCCCCTGAGCAACAGGGGGCTGGCGCTCCAACTGCGCCAAAGCTCTTCTACGGTGGGGGCTGGGCTACGACTACCCCCAGCTGGCTCCCCCACTGTGTCCCAATCTCCTTCGTCACCCTGCTCAACGGGGTCGGAAGGCGGCATCTCCTGCAAGCAAGGAAACTTCGTCGTCAACACACAACATCGAGACACAAGTACTCGACTACCCTATTCAAGACGGCTTACCTCCTGGGACGTGGTCTCCGAGACCTTCAACTTCTTGGCCACGCGCTTCCGGGCCACGTTGCGCGGCTTCCTTGGCGGCGCGGGCAGACTAGCCTCTAGGCTAGCCGGCGGATCCTGAACGAGAGGGATATGAGGCAATCCAGGGCGGCTGAATCTCGACCGCAGCTGGAAGCACTCCTGCAGCGTCTCCTCATCATCGTCCTCCTCGGACGTGTCTTCGACGACGACTGTGTCGTCTCCTTCGCCAACTTCGCGTCGCTCCTTGGCCTTGGCCTTCCCCTCTTCTGGAACCACGACAAGTTGAGGAGGCGACGCTGGCTCGGAGACGAACTTCACCAAGTCATCCTGCAAGAAGCACAACACATCATTACGACTACTCTTACGTAATGAGTGCTCGAACATGGATGCGGCTACCGACCTCTTTTGGTGGGCGCGCGGTGGAGTACTCTGGTACTGGGCATGGTGTGTACGCCGGCATATCTTTGAAGATTCTGGCCAGCCTATCAAACAATGTTGTCGTCGTTGACTTCATCTCCAGGCATCCGCGACGTGTCGTCGTCGCCGGTGTACTCGTACCCTAGGGTGTCGCGGGCCATCAGCGGCTGCACCCTTCGCTTCATGAAGCTGAAGGCCACATGTTCGGCCCTCAGCCCGGCTTCTCTCAGCGCCTTGATCTTCGCCAGCAGCTCGGGTAGCTGGATACCCTCCTGCATTGTCGGCTCTGAGTTCCGCCACGGCCGATGCTTGGGTTGCTTCCCGCTTGGCTTCGGCAGCTCCGGGTGGTGGTTGGTCACAAAGAACCACTTCGCTTTCCAATCCGGATTGGAGTCAATAAGCTTGTACGAGAGGTACTACTCCGCGGCGTCTTCCCTCGTTTGGATCCCCGCTCCTCCGACTAATCGGGGATTGCTGGCGCTGGGCTGAGGTTTCACCCGGAAGAACTTCCGGAACAAGATCCAATGGGGCTTGATCCCCAAGAAGGCTTTGCAGAAATGTATGAAGACTGAGGCGTGGAAGATACCGTTGGGGTTGAGCTTGAGGTACTCGATGTCGTAGTACCCCAGCAGCCCCTTGAAGAAGTCGCTGGCCGGAAGAGACAGACCTCGCTCCGCAAACCGGGTGAGCATTGGGATCTCGTCCGGGTTCTTCTCCATGGGGTACGGATCCCCTGCAGTGGCTCTCCACATGTCCACCTCCTTCTCCCGCAGGAACCCACTGTTGAGAAGGGCCAGCAGGTCTTCGGTCTTGGCCTTGGACTTCTTCCACTCTCGATTTGGATCTGGCCGCGGCGGAGAAACCGGCGGCGATGGCCCCGCAGCAGATCCGGCGGCCTCCACACGAGACCTCTTCTTCCCGCCGGCGGTCTTCATGGCCTTCGAGGGAGAGGGCTTCATTCTCCAGGGGCAAAGTGTCTTCACTCGCATTCGCTCGGGGACTACGGTGGTGGCTTCCTACGGCGGCGCGCTTGGATCTACAATCTCTCAACGGCGACAGTGCGCACCAGTGGAGATTGCTAGCCCGATCTGCTGGGAATTGCTGCGAATGCGTAAGGTGAAAAAACCTAAGGGTTTTGGCTTCTATTTATAAGTCAACAACGGCCCCTCCAACGGCCAGATGGATAAGTCTGCGCTCGGCTGACTCAGCGGCGTCGCATGACCCTTCAACTTCTACTAGTCGACGCGGCTCATCTCGGGGGCTCGGCTACTTCTATTCAACTTCCTGGGGAGCGACAAGACTCAAGAGAATCTCAGGACACATTCTACAAGATGACCCTTATATTCGAGAGGAAGTACTCGACTCAAGGCTCGAGGGCTCCGTGCCACGTGTCCTTCGGTTTTTTCTCTGGATTTTTTGGGATATTTTTGCCAAAACTTCAGATGGACCCTCAGCCAGAGTCTGCAACTCAACCTAAGGCTCGGGGGCTACTCCATATGGAGTGCGATTTTGCAATCGCACTTCCATATCAGTTTCGGCTTCAAGACAACACGGGCATTGTTGAAGACCTTCAAGGGCAGCACTCGAGGACGCTTGGGACTACTCGAGAAGACTTCAGGATTGCTCAAACATCAGCTGGAGTACATTCCAGCCTCGGGATGCTTCGACTACTCTTGAAGACTTTTGACTTGTAGCACTCGGGGACACTTGAGGACTACTCGTTAAGGCCGTCAAGACTACTTGAAGCTATCCTTCTCGACTACAAAGTACTCGGGGGATTGTCGTATGGACCTCCCTGGGCCCACTACCTTGGTGGGTACCAGGACCGACTACTCGGTGGGCCCCTGGGACTAACCGACTTGCGCCGCACGGCACCAGATGGCGTGAAGCACAAGGATTACAGAGGAGAAGTACTCGGTTAGGAAGTTGTACATGTCCCCCACTGTATGGAGGACTCCTAGACGTACTCGACTAGTACTCTCTCCCTGAACCGACTTGTAACCCTGCTTCCCGGACTATATAAGGCGAGGCAGGGACCCCTCTCTCCTTCATCTCATCTCACAGCTTAAGATTGCATCATCTTGTAATCGCACCCAATCAATCCAGAGCTACGCAGCATACAGGACGTAGGGTATTACGCACCTCGCGGCCCGAACCTGTCTAAATTGTGTGCCACGTGTCTCTTCCTTCGAGTTACCGATCTCGGCGAGGCCACATTCATCTACTTCGGGTACTCCCCTTAGTAGGTTGCCGGTCTAAAACACCGACAGGGTCCTCCATGTCCAATCCTCTCACCTGTTCATAGACATCATGACCAAGGGACTTCCTGTTTGACTCTATACTAAATTTGGGTCCAATCTTTGTGTCTGCTCTCCTCCCACTGCAAATGCGGATGAGTATTAGAGATATTGTAGATATCATAGATGTTTATAGCTTACCTTCTATAGCTGATAGGCTTACACTTGATAGTATTCTTGTACTACAAGCCATGTCAGCTATATAATGAAGGTCGGCCTATTCCCCTCTCACTAGGGTGTGTTGTTTCCCATTCTCTAAGTTTCTACAATGTCCACCTGTAAAATTTTTACGTGGATGTTTTCTGTATGCTATATATTGATTGTGAAAATCTGTGGCGAAATTCATCAATCACATGAGTGTTTTAATTGACACTGGACTTCTCCCTTCACCTTCATCCTTTGATTCCACTAAGACTAGGATACTTGGGATAAGGGAGGTGGGGTTGCCAGGGTCCTGTGGTGATGGTGGCGGCAGGCGTTGGGACGGTGAGGCACAATGGTGGTGGTGACGGTGGGTGGGAGGTGGAGGAGGGAGGTTGGACGATGCGAGTAGGGAAACAGTGATGCCCATTGGCGGTTGAGGGAGGACATGGCAGGAGGGGTAGGGAGGGGATTGACGTCGAAGGGCTAGGGTCATGTCGGAGTGGCACGCTGAGCCGGCATGCCACTCCGACGAGGTCGCCGTGGCAAGGGCAGTGGTTTGTTTGGGCAGTGCTGGAGCTGGTGAACTTGAGCCACAGAGGTTGAAGAAGTAGTACAAGCCACTCAAACTCAATCCTATGTCTAGAAAACTAAGCCAATTCCCTATATGGCATTGAAAATTATACTTGTCGTTTATATGCTACTAGCCTCACACGTCATACACACAAACAAAAAAATTCCCTACATGCCATACAAGAGATGAGTTGTATTTTTAATAGCATATAAAGAATTTAAGTCAGGAAATTCGAGTGTACAGTGCTGAAAAAACACTCACGTACGTTTTAGATAGCCCTGGCCAGCATTTCCTCTCATTACCAGTCCTCCATAGAACAGATCCAGTACCAATTCCTTTGCGAGACCGGTGGCCACTGATGATTTTCCACTCTATAGGATCACGTGCCGTGTGTACTCGTCTAGTAGTTACATCTGTCAAATACAATTATCACAAGAATTTAAAAAAGAAGAGAGAGAGAGAGAGAGAAGTTAGTAGGAAGAAAAGGGAGGTAGGACACCAGAAACCGCCCGCCCCCGCGTCGTCCCTAGTGCGGCGCCCCCTGCCGCCGGTGCCGATTTCCTTCTCTTCCTCCACTATTGGCCCACCTCACTTCCACTTCCGTCTCTCCCAGTAATCTAGATCAAGATTAGGTTAGGTTTACATTTTCTCCATGCCGTGTTTTGTGGTATGGGAGATCTGTTTCCTCATTCTCCTCTCCAGCAACGGTGATGAGACAGGGAGGCTTGGGTCTCTCCATGGCGTCTTCAATAAAGGAGGTGGCAGCAGCATCTACGACGCCAAAAACTTTCTTGAGATGATGACATGGAGAATTAGGTTCTCGGATGGCGACACTAAGGCAGAGATGGTATCGTCGTCATGGAATAATTTTCTCCAGCCACTTCTCTGTTTTGTCATGGTTAGATCCATCCACGGTGAAGGACTTGTGAGAATAAATATGTTCCAAGTTAATGATCAGCCTTGGATCAGATTCTTTGAGATTAGTCTCTCTTCTCAATCGGTGGCAACAAGAGGAAGAAGAAAGACGCAAGAAGGAAGAAGAAGATTATTCTCATTCCAGCCTACAGGGATGTTGGTCGCCATTCTTTGAGAGCTTGTGCTGAGCCTATTTGCTGAGTGTACACCTGTGCGGCCTTCTATTTGATTTTTTACACAGGTTTGGGAATGAGATTTGGAACTTCTTAGAATGTGAGTACTTTGAGAGTGTTATTTGTATCTTGATGATGTACTTAACTTTATATAATATAACCTGTTGGATCTTGAGTCGGGAAGGGAAATAGGAGAGTTTTGGGGGTTTGACCGCGTGTGGTTAGAGTGTGAGAGTGAGGAGGAGAGCTTGGAGGACATAGAAAAAAATGCTCTAAAGAGCTTATGTGGTGATTTATTGGAAGAGATTTTTGATGAATCAAGTTTTCTATTAAATAGCGAACTTGATCATTTCAGCTTTAAGGGCAAGTCTCACGCTAATTCATGTTTGAGAAAGACTTGTAAGATGAGAACAATGAAATTTTCTAAAAGAGGTGCCAAATGAAGGGAATCTTTTGGAATAGTAGAGGTCTTAGTGACTTGTCTAAAACAAGATTTCTAAGGAAGACTTCCAAGGAGCAAAACTTGGCGTTTATTGCTCTGTTGGAGATGGGAAACAAGGATTTTTCCGAGAATCACTAAATAATTTTAGTGGACGGGGGACTTCGTATGGCACTGGATGGCACCTCATGGCAGATCAGGTGGTATTCTGCTAGGGGTTAACCTAGATGTATTAGATGTAGGTAGTAGTTGTTGGGGGTATCTGAGGACCATGTGTGGTTCGAGGACCGGTGGATGGTCGCTTCCTTGTGTGATGAGTGATTGACAACGTTGTGTGGACTGATTCTTGGCTAAGTATTGCAGGTGCAGGTTGCGGCTTGACTGGTGTTGGTGCAGGTGAAGAACAAGCGCTAAAGGTCGTCGCCGGTGAGGCCTCCAGGTGTGGAGAGGACAAGTAGGCTTCGTTTGAGGAACCCGATGGCCAGCGGGGTCAAGTGCGGGCCGCATGGTGGCATGACCAACAAGATCAAGTCATGGACAGTTTCTTGGTTGAGCCTCAAAACCAAGGTCGAGTCGGGACTACGTGGGAGCCAAGTCATGAGTGGAGATTGGCGGAGGCTACACCGAGTTCGCGGGGTTTCCGGTGGTTCACCAGGAAACCACTGGGTTCCTTGATAGATCCACAAAGCCAAGACCGAAGAACCGAAGACGGAGCTGCAGCAGCGCCAGACCGGTCTGACCGGTGGGGACCGGTCTGACCGGTGAGGTGCACCGGTCGGACCGGTGTGCGACGACGCAGTCCGGAGACTTCGAAGCGGAGGACACGCGTCGAGATCACATGGCTTGCGTCGAGGCTACGCAGGGTGCGGTCGTCGGGCATCCGTCCGATGGTGAAGACATGAAGACTTCCAAATCCGCCCTTGAGGGGCTTGTATCCCTAGTTGTTAGAGAAGGGTATTTTAGACATTCGGTTGCCTCCATATAACCCAAGAGGTGAGAGGATGGCAGCCAACTCTTGGAACCCTAGCTCATTAGTTTTCCTATTTTCCACCTATTTTCCTTAGGTTTTCATTAGGACTAGCAAGAGAGCTTCACGGAGAGATCTTGTTGAGAGGGATGGATGATCGGGCGGCTTGCTAGACCTTGTATAAACCTTTGTTTCATGTATAGATGATTCGGCGTGGTTTCTCAATGTTTGGATGTGTTTTCATCGGTTGTTCTTGGTGGTGATTTTTAGAGCCCTCTCTTTGTGATTTCTTTGTGTTGTTTTCGGGACCTTTCTCTTGGGGACTTGATGGGGGAAATTTGTGGGAACCCTTCGTGGTTCTTTGGGCTGTGATTCCCCTCCCAAAATCCGTGAGTAAAGGTGCTCGATTTTGGGGTTTCTTGAGTTCTTGGGTTGGAAGTGCTCTTGGCGGGATTTCCTTGATTCCTCCTTGTTGGACGAGTTTTGGTGGGATTAAACTTGGCTATGGACTCCTCATGAGGTGTTCCTAAAATCCCCAAAGTCTTGTTCAAGTCCGTGGAGCGATTCGGGAGATCGAGATTTGGATTTGGGAGAGTTGACCCGCGGGTCTTTGTTCATCCCGAGCGCCCAGGCTACACCGGTCGGCCGGTGCTCTTGACCGGTCTGACCGGTGCGAGCCCTGGTGGGTTTTTGCTCGGGTGAACGTTTGTGTGTGTTCGTTGTTGTCCCGTGTTGCTGCTGTTTGAAGTTTGGGTCAATTTGGTGGTCGGTTGGCCTGTTTGGTGCCTTGGGGGCTTTCAGGCTGTGATCGGTCTGACCGGTGTGTCTCACCGGTCTGACCGGTGTAGAGGCACTCAGTGAAAGTTGCTCAGTTTCACCAGCAGGGACCGGTCTGACCGGTGGTGCTCACCGGTCTGACCGGTGTGGGTCTGTAGACTCGAGGGTTGGTGTTCCGCTGCGTTCTCGAGTCGGAAGGTTGTGTGTTGGTTCCTGGGTCCAGTGGCACTCCAGTGGCTACGTGGGCTTGACCAACTTGGGTAGTGAGTCGGAGACGTGTGTTGGAAGCCGTGTTCATCTTGTAGGAGTTCCCATCTCCTTCGAGAAGAATTTTTATCGGCTCCCATTCACTCCCCCCCCCCTCTCTGGTTCGCCGTATCGGTCCTTCAAGTGGTATCAGAGCCGGTTCTGGTCTTTATTGACTCTAACCAGTCTAAGATCCAAAGATGGCGTACCAGGAACGGGGTTCGGGTCCTCCACACTTCGATGGCAAGAACTACCAGATGTGGAGCAAGCGGATGGGTGCGTTTCTCCGTGGAAAGGGTCAGATCCTTTGGGATGTCACGGTGGACACATGCTATGTCCAGCCGATGGACTTCCTCGCTCCAGGATCGAGGGACAGATTCGACGCCAACAATAAGGCGGTCGACTACTTGTTTCGTGCTTTGTGTCAGCCTGAGTTCGATCAGGTGCACACCGAGCACTTGGCTTGTAGGATTTGGGCGGTGTTGAAGGAGGCTCATGTTGGGAACTCCCAGGTTCAGGCACGGATGTATGCGACATACAGGAGAGAGTACGAGAACTTCACTCATCTCCCCGGTGAGTCCATCGATGCCTTGTTTCAGAGGTTCACGGTGGTTGTCAACAACATGAGGGCCAATGTGGACGTGCTCCCGTACGATGATCATGGTAGAGCGGTCAAGCTCTTACACTCTTTGGATCGTACGATTTGGGGTGGAAAGTTTGAGGCCATTGTGGAGTCGGAGAAGTATTACACTCTGACGGTGAACGAGCTATTCTTGAAGCTCAAGTCGGCTGAGGTGGATAGGGGCATGACTGCCAAGCCCGAGGGACCGACTTATTCCCATAGTCTTGCCCTCGTTGGTGGTTCCAAAGGAAAGGATAACTCTAACCCATCAACCAGGATGTTCTCTTTCTCCTCTTTGATGTCTATGCCAGATGAGGAGTTCGACGAGCTTGGAGAGGACGAGCTGGCGCTCCTAACGAGGCGGTTCGAGAGGCTGCACGAGAACCGCGTGAACATGAGGTGGAACACGAGGACATGCTTCCAGTGCGGCAAGCCGGGACACTTCGTCGCCGACTGCCCGGAGAAGGTTGAGAACAAGGACAGCTACAAGCACAAGTCGAGGACAGATGGCAAGTACCGGTCGAGGCGCGACCACAAGAGCAAGCACAAGAACAAGTACAAGGACGAGCGACGATCGAGGAAGAAGGAGAGCCGAGGCAAGGCCCGAGCGATGGTTGGAGCGAGCGACGTCGACTCCAGTTCCGCGTATTCCACCTCGAGCTCGAGCAGCAGTGAAGACGAAGGTGATCATCGCAAGAACAAGAAGTCGTCCAAGAACCTGAGCGGGCTGAGCTGCTTCGCGAGAGACGGTCTCTGCACCATGGCACTGAGCTCCGGCAGCAAGAAGAGCACACCGAGCGACTCGGACTCTGAGACCGACGACGAGGTGCGTGATGAACTTCCCTTCTTGCGCCAGGAGAATGAGAGGCTTGGCACTTTGCTTGATAACCGTGATGACATGCTTAGAGAGGCCAAGAAAATGAGTAAAGAGCTTAGGGCTTCACTCGAGGATGCTAGGACTAGAGTGGCTGAGCTAGAGACACAGGTGCTTGATAGCAAGCTTGAGATTGATTCCCTTAAGGCCAGCCCTGTTGTTTCGGATGAGAATGATTGTGCTAATTGCTCCATATTTCTTGTTGATCTTGCTTTGTTTAAGGAGAAGCATGCCTCCAAGTGTGAGGAACTAGATGTGCTTAGGGTTGAAGTGGCTGAGCTTAAGTCTAGACCTACTTTGCTAGGTGCTTGCACTTCTTGCCCTGTTTTGCATGCTAAGATTGATGAGATGCATGCTTACACTAGTTCTCTTGAGGCTAAATTTAAGGAACCCATGCCTACATCGTGCACTACCTGTGAAATGCATGCTTTGAAAAATCTGGAACTCACATATTATGTTGATCATTTGCAGGATCAGAATGATGACTTGAGGAAGTTGATGGGTTTGTTGTCTGGTCATGAGCCTCAGTTGAGGATGATGATCGAGGCATTTAAGAGGCTGGATGGTGAGGGACTTGGGGCAAACAAGGTTGGTGAGGGAAGTGGAGAGAATATCCCGGAGCCACCAAAAACCCACCACAAAAATGATTTCCCCCCAAAACCTAACCATCTTAGGAACCGACTAGACACAACCCCAGCTCCACCTGTGTTTCCTACACCCACAAATGATCTACAAAAGCCTATCAAGTTTGTGAGCAGTTCGGGGAAAGTGTTCTTTGGGAAAGGAGGTGAGAAGGCTAGTGAGGGGAAACCGGTGGAGGAGTTGAGTGGAGAGAAACCAAGTGAGCAGCCACAGCCTAAGCCCAAGCTTGTGAGGTTTCATTGTGGCTATTGTGGGAGAGATGGTCATAAGGAGGAGTTCTTCTTCCAGAGGAAGCGTGAGGAGAGAATGGCAAAGGAGTGGGCTAACAAGGACAAGTACCACCCTTCCGATGGTGTACTTGAGCCTCGTGCACAGATGCCCAGGGCCAAGGCGAATGTGAGGACAGTTCGGGCTTGGGGAGAGCGGAAGGCTGTTGGAGGTGCTGCTGTCCAGGTCACACTGGTCAGACTGGTGTGGGGCACCGGTCAGACCGGTGCAGGCTTGGACAGGCAGCGTTTTCGGTTTCGTGCTCGTACAGGTGCCAGGGTTGTTTCTGGAGGTCGTGGTTCTGGTGGTTGGGCTGGAGAGTTTGCAGGTGGTCAGGTTGCTAGGCGTTCTCCCCCTCGAGTTCACTACGGGGATGGGAGGAGTCGTAGCTTTGAGAAGGAGAGGAGAGACGGTCCACAGGTTCTCTTTCGTGGTTTTGGTCCTCCTCCAAGCAGAGAGGGGTGGTTCCGTCAGGGTGGTTACCGTGGTGGTGTTCGTGGAGGTAGCTTTGGTAGGAGAGATGCTTTGGTTGGTGCTCACCCCACTTTCGAGCAAATGACTCGGCACTGGTATTACTCTTTTGGTACTAACCCCAGTGCTGAGTCGTTTGTTCGCTCATGTGCTCATTTTTGAATTTCAGGTGGGAGACTTGAAGAACATTTGGTTGATTGACTCCGGTTGCTCAAGGCATATGACCGGAGACAGGGAGTGGTTCTCAAGTTTCGTCCCGGTGGTGACAAGGAGGTACATCAAGTTTGGGGACAATGGGCGTGGGCGTGTGCTTTCTGAAGGTGAGATCAAAGTGAGTGACAAGATCACTCTGAGGCGTGTTGCTCTTGTTCAATCGCTGGGGTACAATTTGCTTTCTGTGTCCCAGTTGTTGGATGAGGGCTTTGAGGTGTTGTTTCGGCCAGGTGGTTCTCGGATTTTGGACTCTCGAGGGGACCTTGTCTGTATGGTCGTTCCCGAGGGTCAGGTGTTTCGTGCTGATTTTTCTCAGTCTTCGGGTGTGGAGCGTTGTTTCTTGGCTGGTTCTTCGAGTGAGTTGTGGAGGTGGCATAGGAAGTTGGGTCACTTGAGTTTTGACCTTTTGTCGCGCTTGAGTAAACTCAATTTGGTCCGAGGATTGCCACGGTTGAGGCTTGAGAAAGAGTTGGTTTGTGCGCCGTGTAGGCATGCCAAGATGGTAGCCTCTTCTCACCCGCCTCTCACCGATGTGATGACTGAGCGTCCATGCGAGCTGCTCCATATGGACCTTGTTGGCCCAGCTCGTGTGCGATCTACGGGTGGGAAGTGGTATGTCCTTGTTGTGGTGGACGACTATTCTCAGTATGCTTGGGTGTTCTTTCTCGGGGATAAGGGGGAGACGTTTAGTTTTGTTCGAGATCTAGTCTTGAGGTTGAGGAACGAGAGGCACGGAGATGCCATACGAGCTATCCGCAGTGATAATGGCTCGGAATTCAGAAACTCTCGTTTTGAAACCTTTTGCCATGACTTGGGTCTTGAGCACCAGTTTTCAAGTCCGTGTACGCCTCCCCAGAATGGTGTTGTGGAAAGGAAGAACAGGACCTTGTGTGAGATGGCTCGGACGATGCTTGATGAGCATAGGACTCCGAGGAGGTATTGGGCTGAGGCGGTGAATACCGCATGCTATGTGTCAAACAGGATCTACCTCAGAGTGCACAAGAAGAAGACATGCTATGAGTTGATGCATGGTCGCACACCCAAGGTGAGTCACTTCCATGTCTTTGGTTGCAAGTGTTTCATTCTGAAGAAAGGCAGGAATTTGGATAAGTTTGAGGCTAGGTCTGTCGATGGCATTTTCTTTGGTTATGCATCTCATTCTAGAGCATATCGTGTGCTCAATCTTGAAACTATCCAAATCGTGGAGACTTGCGAGGTAACCTTCGACGAGACAGAGCCACGTAGTCAGCTTGTCTTTGAGTGTGTAGGTGATGATGAGCTTGGCGAGGAGATCTTTCAGGAGGAGGAGCATGAACATGGAGATGATGAGGATGGCGGTGTGGTGCCCCCTGCTGAACATGTACCCACTACTTCGACTACGATGATGGATGGACCCTCTACTACACCTACAATGACAAATCAAGAACGAGAAGAAGCTGATGTTGAGGGGGATGTAGCATCGAGGCGAGAACCTCCCCGGCGAGTACAATTGGATCACTCAGCTTCGAGGATCATCAGCGACATGAATGAACTCACTACACGGTCGAGGGTTCGAAACAATTCCCATTTCGCTCATGCTGCGTTTGTTGCTACTTTTGAGCCCAAAGACATTGGACACGCACTATCTGATCAAAATTGGGTTAATTCGATGCATGAGGAGTTGGAGAACTTTGAGAGGAATCAGGTGTGGGAGTTGGTTGACCCTCCCCCAGGGTGTAAGCCGATTGGTACAAAGTGGGTGTGGAAGAACAAAGAGGGAGAGAAGGGTGAGGTTGAGAGGAACAAGTCGAGACTTGTTGCTCAAGGGTTCAGTCAGAAGGAGGGGATTGACTACGAGGAGACCTTTGCTCCCGTAGCCCGTTTGGAGGTGATTTGGATCCTTCTAGCCTTTTCCGTGACTAAAGGGTTCAAGTTGCACCAAATGGATGTGAAGAGTGCTTTCCTGAATGGTGTGTTGGAGGAAGAAGTGTATGTGAGGCAGCCTCCGGGGTTTGAGAGTGAGAAGTACCCCCACCGGGTGTACAAGTTGAGGAAGGCGCTGTATGGGTTGAAGCAGGCACCTAGATCTTGGTATGGCGAGGTTGAGGGGGTTCTTGTTTGAGAGAGGTTTTGAGATGGGGAAGGTCGATCGGACCTTGTTTTTGCTTTGAGGGCGGGGCGGAGATATCCCGATTGTGCGGTGTGTACGTGGATGATATTGTCTTTGGTGGCTCATCTAACTCTCTTGTTGCAAGGTTTGCGGATGATATGAGCGAGGGAATTTGAGATGAGCATGATGGGCGAGTTGCGGTTCTTCCTCGGGCTACAAATCAAGCAATCAAAGGAAGGAACATTTGTGCACCAGGCTAAGTACACCAAGGACATTGTGCGGAAGTTCAAGATGGAGGACTCCAAGGCTATGACGACGCCGATGAGTACGACTACAGCTCTTGATGCGGACGAGGAAGGTGAACACGTGGACCAGAAGGAGTACCGGAGCATGATCGGGTCACTCCTCTACTTGACGGCGACGAGGCCAGACATACAGTTCTCAGTGTGTCTGTGCGCTCGTTTTCAAGCGTCTCCGAGGACTTCGCATCGACAAGCGGTGAAGCGAATTTTTAGGTACTTGTGTCACACTCCCGACTTCGGCCTTTGGTACTCCGCGTCCTCTTCTTTGGCGCTTCATGGTTTTTCAGACGCGGATTTTGCCGGGTGTCGGTTGGATAGGAAGTCCACTTCTGGGACTTGCCAGTTTTTGGGTTCTTCTTTGGTCTCTTGGTCTTCCCGCAAGCAGTCGAGTGTTGCTCAATCCACGACCGAGGCCGAGTATGTTGCCGCTGCTAGTTGTTGCTCTCAGCTCCTTTGGATCACCTACACCATGAGTGACTTTGGTGAGGAGTATACCCATGTCCCACTTCAATGTGATAGCACCAGTGCCATAAGCGTTGCAAAGAACCCAGTACTCCATTCCAAAACCAAGCACATAGAAGTGAGGCACCATTTCCTGAGAGACAACGTAGAGAAAGGAAAGATAGCCTTGATCCATGTATCCACACATGACCAACTAGCCGATATTTTCACCAAAGCCCTAGATCAAGCAACTTTCACTCGTTTGCGGGGGGGCTTGGTGTGTGTTTAATTTCTTGAGTTGGGTGTGTGGGAGCTCTTTTGTAGCATATGTATAGCTTTCCTTTGTGCATTTCTTGCATTTTGCATGGCATATGTAACATGATGTATAGGCATCCTTGTATCTTAGATTGCATGCATTTTGTATCATCTGCATTGGTTAGGAAAAGCTTCTCTCATATACATTGTTCACCATGGAATGAAATATATGTCTTTGTGAGCTTGTTTGGTATGCTATGGTTAGTTTGGCTTAGCTCTCGATGATCTTGATGAATAATCCATGGTTGATAGCTATGTCTTTGAAAATGTCACATATATGCTCTCTCATGTGTAAATGCCTTTATATGCTCTTGACATGTTTTAGTGGCTTGCCTATGCTTAATTTGTGGTTGGATGGCTAGTTTATTGATCATATGGGGCCAAAGGCTCATTTGCCATCATGAATGTTTAGCCCTCTTGGTTTATCTTGTGGAGGAGCATAAGTTCCTTTTTGTCGCAAAGACATTTCATGTACCATTTACAAATCTGAAAATGAAATGAAAAATGCTTGGAAATGTGCTCCCATGTCATATGTGCTGAATTTAATTTGCTTTGGGTGCTAAACCGTTGCATGATGTCTACCAATGAGAAGTCTCATACATAGAAGTAGGCACTTGTCTCGGTGGCTTTGACATGACATGAGGTGCTTGTGGGTGTTTGTGATGGTCTTATGATTAGAATGGCTGTCCTAGCATGAAGTTTGTGTGGCTTTGCCATTTTGATATGCTTTGATCATGTTTAGGACTATGCTCATGAGAGGCGAGTTTTTCGCAAAATTGCCAAAATCCATCTTAGCTTCGTCCAATGGTTGTGAAACTTGGTGATCATGTAGTTGAGATCGATACGAAACCGTAGAGTATCTAACTTGCTCATTTGGACATGTGTAGCATTCTTTGTTGAATTTTGTCTATTTGAGAAGCTCTAGGTTGAAAGTTTTGCATTTTTGGCTTGATTCATGCATTACTAACAAGGGGGAGAAGTTTGAGCTTGAAATGGCTTGCTGGGCGCATTTAGAAGGTTTTCAGGTGGTTTCGAGCCTTTTCTGGGCTCTGTTGTGCACCGGTCTGACCGGTCAAGGTCACCGGTCTGACCGGTGTGAGTGCTGATTTTGTTCACATGTTGCACACCGGTCTGACCGGTGGTGTTGACCGGTCTGACCGGTCAGTGCTGAGTTGTTGCAGCTGCCCTGTTTCAAGTGGTGTCTTGCATGCATTCGTCCAGGGGGAGGTGCATTGGTTCAGGGGGAGCTTGCATGTGTGCATGGGGATCTCTTTGTGGTTGTTCGAGCTTTGATTCGGTGGTTTGCGCTTTTTGTTTGAGCTTTGCTTTGTCTCGGATGTGTCGAGTCGTTGCCCTTGCCTAAGGGGTCCGAGACTTGTCTTCTTCAAGTGATCTTGCTCTTTGCCTTTGTTCGGCTTTCGATCGCTTGTTGGAGTTTCTTTTTGTTCATTTCTTTTCTTTTTCTTTTCTCTCTTGTTACTTTCGTGTGGGTGTTGTCAATGCACTCATCAAGGGGGAGATTGAGGACCATGTGTGGTTCGAGGACCGGTGGATGGTCGCTTCCTTGTGTGATGAGTGATTGACAACGTTGTGTGGACTGATTCTTGGCTAAGTATTGCAGGTGCAGGTTGTGGCTTGACTGGTGTTGGTGCAGGTGAAGAACAAGCGCTAAAGGTCGTCGCCGGTGAGGCCTCCAGGTGTGGAGAAGACAAGTAGGCTTCGTTCGAGGAACCTGATGGCCAGCGGAGTCAAGTGCGGGCCGCATGGTGGCATGAACAGCAAGATGAAGTCATGGACGGTTTCTTGGTTGAGCCTCAAAACCAAGGTCGAGCCGGGACTACGTGGGAGCCAAGTCATGAGTGGAGATTGGCGGAGGCTACACCGAGTTCGCGGGGTTTCCGGTGGTTCACCAGAAAACCACTGGGTTCCATGGTTGATCCACAAAGCCAAGACCGAAGAACCGAAGACGGGGCTGCAGAGGCGCGCACCGGTCCCCGACCGGTGAGGAGCACCGGTCTGACCGGTGTGCGACGACGCAGTCCGGAGACTTCGAAGCGGAGGACACGCGTCGGGATCGCATGGCTTGCGTCGAGGCTACGCAGGGTGCGGTCGCCGGGCATCCGTCCGATGGTGAAGACATGAAGACTTCCAAATCCTCCCTTGAGGGGCTTGTATCCCTAGTTGTTAGAGAAGGGTATTTTAGACATTCAGTTGCCTCTATATAACCCAAGAGGTGAGTGGATGGCAGCCAACTCTTGGAACCCTAGCTCATTAGTTTTCCTATTTTCCACCTATTTTCCTTAGGTTTTCTTTAGGACTAGCAAGAAAGCTTCACGGAGAGATCTTGTTGAGAGGGATGGATGATCGGGCGGCTTGCTAGACCTTGTATGAACCTTTGTTTCATGTATAGATGATTCGACGTGGTTTCTCATGGTTTGGATGTGTTTTCCCCGGTTGTTCTTGGTGGTGATTTTCGGAGCCCTCTCGTTGTTATTTCTTTGTGTTGTTTTCGGGGGGACCTTTCTCTTGGGGACTTGATGGGGGAAATTTGTGGGAACCCTTCGTGGTTCTTTGGGCTGTGATTCCCCTCCCAAAATCTGTGAGTAAAGGTGCTCGATTTTGGGGTTTCTTGAGTTCTTGGGTTGGAAGTGCTCTTGGCGGGATTTCCTTGATTCCTCCTTGTTGGACGAGTTTTGGTGTGATTAAACTTGGCTATGGACTCCTCATGAGGTGTTCCTAATATCCCCAAAGTCTTGTTCAAGTCCGTGGAGCGATTCGGGAGATCGAGATTTGGATTTGGGAGAGTTGACCCGCGGGTGCTGTTCATCCCGAGCTGCCCAGGCTACATTGGTCTGACCGGTGCTCTTGACCGGTCTGACCGGTGCGAGCTCTGGTGGGTTTTTTCTCGGGTGAACATTTATGTGTGTTCGTTGTTGTCCCGTGTTGCTGCTGTTTCAAGTTTGGGTCAGTTTGGTGGTTGGTTGGCCTGTTTGGTGCCTTGGGGGCTTTCAGGCTGTGATCGGTCTGACCGGTGTGTCTCACCGGTCTGACCGGTGTAGAGCCACTTAGTGAAAGTTGCTCAGTTTCACCAGCAGGGACCAGTCTGACCGGTGGTGCTCACCAGTCTGACCGGTGTGGGTCTGTTGACTCGAGGGTTGGTGTTCCGCTGCGTTCTCGAGTCGGAAGGTTGTGTGTTGGTTCCTAGGTCCAGTGGCACTCCAGTGGCTACGTGGGCTTGACCAACTTGGGTAGTGAGTCGGAGACGTGTGTTGGAAACTGTGCCCATCTTGTAGGAGTTCCCATCTCCTTCGAGAAGAATTTTTATCGGCTCCCATTCACTCCCCCCCTCTCTGGTTCGCCGTATCGGTCCTTCAATCCGAAAATACGGATAAGATCCCTGAACACAGGAGAAGAGTATACACAAACGTTCAAGTCAGAAGCACAGATGACGCAAGAGGAGACAAAGAATCCCCTAAAGACTGCTCATGCCTCAAAAGTTTTGAATCCTTTTGCACGTGCCCTCGCGCCCCCTTTTATAAAGAGACGAAGGGACTTTTACATTCTGAAAATGCCCTCGAATCTATGGAATATTCATAGTGTGAACGTGTACATGAATGTCCTTTACATCCCATACATTTACAAGCCTGCCACTAGTTCACACATCAAACACAGACTTTTGAGGCGACGTCATAGACTTGGCTTCTTATAGATTCATGAGTCTCTTATTCATGGAAATTTTCATGCGCCATAACCTCTGAACTTGAACTTCAGTAGATTCCCTAATTTCATAGATTCCCGATTTCAGAATTTCGCAGGTTCATGACTCGGTGTCCTCACAGGTTCGCGACTTCAGGGCTTTGCAGATTCAAGATTCCAGATCTTCACAGGTTCGCGACTTCAGGGCTTCGCAGATTCAAGATTCCAGATCTTCACAGGTTCGCGACTTCAGGGCTTCGCAGATTCAAGATTCCAGATCTTCGCAGATTCACGACTTCAGGGCTTCGTAGATTCAAGATTCCAGATCTTCACAGGTTCGAGACTTCGGGGCTTCGTGGATTCAAGATTCCAGATCTTCACAGATTCGCGACTTCAAGGCTTTGCAAATTCGAGATTCCATATCTTCACAAAGTCAACAACATTTCATGAATTTTGTCAAACTCGACGTTTCGAGGGTGACTGACAATGGAGATTTTTTTGTGAAATTTAGACTAAGAGATAAGAGGAGTGATTTTAAATGTGTTTTGGTGGCTGTGTATGGGGCAGCCCAACCGGAATTCAAGGAATCATTTCTTACTGAGTTAGTACAATCTTGCAGTAATGAGCAATTACCATTGTGTATTGGGGAAATTTTAATATCATTTGGAATAGCAGTAAAAAAATAATGAAAGATTTGAGGAAAGGTGGCCCTTCCTTTTCAACGCGGTCATAGATAGTTTAGTCCTGCGAGAGATAGAGATGTCAGGTCATAAGTTCACCTGGGCTAACTCTCATAGGGTACCTACTTATGAGAAACTAGACAGGGTGTTGGTTAGTACGGAATGGGAGCAGAATTTCCCACTGGTGACAGTGGAGGTCCTTAATAGAGAAATTTTAGATCATACATCTCTCCTGCTAAGTAGGGGAGATGAGGCCAAGACAAAGAAACAACCACCCTTCAAATTTGAGCTGGGTTGGCTGTTGAAAGATGGCGTTTTTCAGGTGGTTTCAGAAGTTTGGAAAAAAGAGAACAAGGGCGGTACCCCGATGCAAAGGTGGCAAAACAAGATTAGGAGGTTGAGACAATTTCTGAGAGGATGGGCAAATAATATGAATGGAGTCTATAAAAAAAGAAAAGCAAGAATTGTTCAGGAAAGCGGAGGAACTAGATAAGAAGGCGGAGTCTCAACTGCTAAGTCGGCGAGAATGAGACTTAAAGCAGAGCATTAACAAAAGAATTATGCAATACTCAGGGAAGAGGAGTTAAGGTGGTTTCAAAGAGCAAGGACCACTAAAATTTTAAAAGGGGATAACAATACTAAGTATTTTGAAATGATAGCAAATGGAAAGAGGAGGAAGACTAGAATCTTTCGTCTTGAACAAGAAGAAGGGATTGTGGAAGGTGAGGAACAACTGAATAACTTTATCACATAATACTATAAGAATCTTTTCGGGTGATCAGAAGTTAGTAGTTTATCACTGAATGAGTCTTTGGTCGAGGATATTCCTCATATCACCAATACAGAGAGTGAAATGTTGGTGGTTGATTTTTCTGAAAAGGACGTTATAGAGGCCATTTTCCAGATGAAGCATAATAAAGCGCTAGGGCCTGATGGTTTTCCTGCTGAGTTTTATCAAGTGTTTTGGAGTCTCATAAAGGATCACCTAATGGCCACGCACTACGTGAAAACCTCAAATAGGTCACGCAACATTTGTAACGATTGTTCATGAGAGAGTAATTTTTCGCAAAATTGCACAATTCTATCTTAGCTTTGTCCAATGGTTGTGAAACTTGGTGATCAAGTAGTTGATGTTATCACGAAGGTATAGAGTATCTAACTTGCTCATTTGTACATGTGTAGAATCCTATGTTGAGTTTTGTCTATTTGATAAGCTCTAGGTTGCTTTTGTTTGCATTTTTTGGCTTGATTCATGCATTGCCAACAAGGGGGAGAAGTTTGAGCATGATTTGGCTTGCTGCATGTATTTAGAAGGTTTCCAAGTGGTTTCGAGCTATTTTTGAGCTCGGGCAGTTTCCCAGGTGGCATCCTCCTGACCGGTGTGGTACACCGGCCTGACGGTGTAGTTCCCAGGTGTTTGGCGATCTTGTCCACCGGTCTGACCAGTGAGGTGGACCGATCTGACCAGTCAGAGCGAAGCTGAAGCAGCTGCACTGTTTGCGTGCTGGTTTGCATGCATTTGTCCAGGGTGAAGGATCGGATGGCGACTAGAGAGGGGGGAGTCAATAGGAGCCGATAAAAATTCTTCTCAAAGAACCCGGCCTATACCCTAGACAATTCCCGCTCACACACAAGCGATGGATCGAATCACACACCAACCGCCAAGACAACAAGGTTATGGATCAACCTCAAGTCTTAGGAACGATTCCTTGAAGCACACGCGGAAGCACGAAAGGAGGAAGGAAACGAACCCAGGAACCAAGCTGTCAGCCTCGGGCGGACTGTCCGGCCAGGCGGGGCGGACTGTCCGCTCGAGCCACGCGGACCGTCCGGCCGCCGCCGCGGACCGTCCGCACCCACACCGCGGACTGTCTGGCCCTGCGCCACAGACCGTCCAAAAAAGGGACCAGAACCTCCAGAGATGACCCTGAATAACGGACCCTCCGCGGGGAGCACGCGGACTGTCCACCAGGCACCCGTGGACAGTCCGCCCGCTGCTGCGGACTGTCCGAAACAACTTCCAACCAAAACTCGAAACCAAAACGCATCGAAAGCGAAGCCGAGCACGAACACGAAGAACACGCGAAGAACACTGTGCGCGCGGACCGTCCGCCAGGCCCTCGCGGACCGTCCGCCAGGCACGAACAGAACTGAAAACTGCTCGACCCCGAAAGTCAACACTCCCAATCCATCACCAGATCTCCCAAACGGTAGAAGCTGTTGAGACAAGAGTTTGGGGACATGAAAAGCGTCAACCAAGGATGCTATACCCCAAAAATTTCGTCTCCTAACTCCCTAAATCATCGGGAATCGCGGATCCTTTGAACACCACCAAAAGCTAGAGCACCGAACGAAAATCCTCGAATCGAAGTGGTTTGCCGGCGTTTGAGGGCACAAGATGAATCACAAAGATGCACTAGACATCAATCCATGTTTCCCTCAAAGAAATCCGGGGAGAAACCCACTCAAATCCGCGGAATCACACCGAGAACAGAGGCACCAAAAACAAGCTCGAAAAAGACCACGCAAATCACAACACCGAATCTTCTATACAAAGCAGGAAAGATTCACAAGGTCTAGCATGCCGCCCTAGCATCCATCCCTCTCAACAAATCTCTCATGGAGCTCTCATGCTAGCCTAGAGAAAATGGAGAAGAAAATACTCCAGGAAAAAGAGAAAGAGGAGGGGGAAATGAAACCCTAAGTCGCGCAGAGAGAGAGAGCCATCCACACACACTCATGGCTTATATATCGGGTCCCGCCGGTGTGGGAAATGACTCGACTACCCCTAACTCAACTACTGGCGATACAACCCACGCAGGAGCATTTATGTAATGTTTGTGGGTCTTGCCATCGGACGGCCACGCCTTCGCCGCACCCCGCGTCCTCCCGACGCAAGCCATGCGATCCCGCCGCGTGTCCTCAGCTTCGAAGCTTCCCGACACGCTCGGATCCCATCTCCGTCGTGTTAGGCCTTCGGACTTGGTTTTGAGGCCCAAACCAAGAAACCGTCCTCCGATGGTTTTGTGGGCAAACCACCAAACCCCGCGTGCTCAGCCCGGCCTCCCGCCAAGCCTCTTGACTCGACCGCCACCGTGCACCGGCTCAATCGTCCATGACTTCGTCTTGCTCGTCTCGCCACCATGTGGCCCGCACCTAGTCCCGCCGTCCACTGAGTCCCTCGAACCGAGCCTACTTGTCTCTCCATCTCTCGGAGGCCCCTCAAGGCTGAAGACCTTTCGCGCCCGTTCTTCACCTGCAACAACACGAACTAGGCCGCAGCCTACACCTGCGCACTGAGCCAAGAGTTAGTCCAACACCCGTTGTCAATCACTCATCACTGAGGAGCGGTCATCCACCGACCACCGGGACGCTCCTGGTCCTCAATCTCCCCCATGATGAGTGCATTGACAACACACAACGCGAAATGAAATTCAGAGAAAGAAGAAAGAAAAACAAAGAAGCTCAACTAATGACCAAAACGAAAGAAAGACAAAGAAAGGTCACAAGCCAAGCAAAGCACAAACTCCACACTGAATACAGCAATAAAGCTCCCCCTGAACAAATGCAAGCTCCCCCTGAACATGTGGACGCAAACTTCCAAATTTTAGCCCACCTCTTCTGAATTTGCATTAAGCTCACCTCTTCTCCCCCTTGTTGACAATGTATGAATCAAGGTGAAATGCAGGAATGAAAAACAAAGCATATAAACACCTACATGAGCTTCTCAAATAGGCCAAATTTAGTGTCAAAGGCTAGAAATGAGACAAAGAGCACATATATGGATCATGACATAGTCAAAGCATTGCCACAAGTAATATATGGAAATATAGGCATGTGACAAAGCAAAATTTCAGATTTGAGCGGTTTTATCAAAAGATGGCTCACTTCAAATGTAAACTCCTATCCATGTCATATTCGAGCCAAAAACATGCATATCATCCAGAGATCATACAAGGATATCCAGTTCTCAACAAAAGATCATTGCAAACACCCATAAAGCAAAGCATGTCATGTTAAAGCTCATGAGCCATGTGTCCACTTCGGGGAGACTTCTCCACTGGTGAACATCATGCAACATGTTTTGCACCCATGTGTGAAAGATAAGACATTTTAAGCATAAACATGATGGATGGAGCATTTTTCAAGCATACACACTTCTTTTCAAGATTAATTCATTTCGTGGTACATGAAGTGCCTTTGCGGCAAAAAGAAGCTTATGCTCCCCCATGAATGCAACATAGGCTAAACATTCACAATGATATTCGACCTTTGGCCCAAATGCAAGAAAGAGATATCCAAGCACAATCTAAGCATAGAAAGCACATTTAGACCAAAACGTGACATGGATACACTACTACACATGAGTGGAGCACATTTCATCAAATTTAGTCAAGATTAGCATTTGATGCAAAAAGGGCTATCTCACAACACATATATCTCAAATATTCCAAGAGCATAGCCTCACATAGCCATTTCTCCACACACATGACCAATATCTCACAAGTAGCCAAAGAAACTCAAATAAGGCATATAAAAGAAGCTCATCATCCTATAATGCAATATGATACAAATGCAACATGATATATGAGAAGATGGCTATCCAACCATGGTTTGTACATCAAGCAAAGCATGTATATACATCAAAGTAAACAACGTATGATACATATGGTACAAAAGAAAATCCCCCAAGAATCAACTAGAAAGGGCGACAAACCCCAAGTTCCCCCCGCAAGCGCACAAATGTAGCTTGGTCGAGAGGCTTTGTAAAGATGTCTGCAAACTGATCTTAGGCAGGGACATGGCCCAACACAATGGTCCCTTTCACCACATTGTCTCTCAAGAAATGGTACCTCACTTCTATGTGTTTAGTTCTGGAATGAAGCATTGGGTTTTTCGCTACGCTTATGGCACTGGTCCTATCACAAAGAAGTGGGATCTGGGTGCACTCCTCACCAAAGTCTCTCAAAGTGTATGAGATCCACAACAGCTGGGAACAACAACTCGCGGCTGCAACATACTCTGCCTCGGTGGTAGACTGAGCTACACTAGACTGCTTGCGGGAAGACTGCGAAACCAACAAGGACCCAAGAAACTGACAAGAACCATAAGTAGACTTCCTCTCGACTCGACAACCAGCAAAATCCGCATCAGAAAAACCATGAAGAGAAAGAGTCAAGGAGGAAGAATACCAAAGGCCAAGACCAGGGGCAGACTTTAGGTACCTGAAGATCCTCTTGACGGCCTGTCGATGTGATGTCGTCGGCGAAGCCTGAAAACGAGCGCACAGACACACACTGAACTGTATGTCTGGCCTCGTTGCCGTCACGTAGAGGAGGGAGCCGATCATGCTCCTGTACTCCCGCTGGTCCACTGGTTGTCCATCCTCGTCCGCATCCAAAGTAGCCGTACTCCCCATGGGTGTCGACAATAGGCTTCACATCTTGCATCTGCAACTTTCTCATCATGTCTTTCGTGTACTTGGTCTGATGTACAAATGTTCCGTCCTTCACTTGCTTGATCTGCAACCCGAGAAAGTACTGCAACTCGCCCATCATGCTCATCTCGAATTCCCTGCTCATCTCATATGCAAACTTGGCAACAAGGTTATGTGATGAGCCACCAAAGACAATATCATCCACGTATATCTGCACAACTAACAAGTCATTCCCATGCTTGAGGAGAAACAAGGTCCTATCCACGGTACCTATCACAAACCCTCTGCTTACCAGAAAACCTCTCAATCTCCCATACCAAGCTCGGGGCGCCTGTTTCAACCCATACAGAGCCCTTTTCAACCTGTACACCCTATGTGGATACTTCTCACTCTCAAACCCCGGTGGCTGCTTCACATACACCTCCTCCTCTATGACCCCATTCACAAAAGCACTTTTCGCATCCATTTGAAACAACTTGAACCCTTTAGCCACGGCAAAGGCTGAAGGATTTGAATTGCCTCAAGACGGGCCACAGGAGCTCCTCATAGTCGATCCCCTCCTTCTGACTATATCCCTGAGCGACAAGTCTGGACTTGTTCCTCACAACCATCCCATTCTCTCCCTCTTTGGTCTTCCAAACCCATTTGGTTCCTATAGGATGGAAATTTGGAGGTGGTTCAACTAACTCCCACACCTGGTTCCTCTCAAAGTTTTCCAACTCCTCATGCATAGAATTGACCCAGTTTGCATCAGATAAAGCGTGTCTAATGTCCTTGGGCTCAAAGGTGGCAACAAATGCAGCATGAGCGAAATGAGAGGAATTTCTGGACCTTGACCGCGTAGTACGTTCGTCGATGTCCCCAATGATCTTCGATAGGGGATGCACTTCTTGAATCCGCCGGGGAGCCTCACGCCTCGAGACTACCTCCCCCTCAATTGCATCTTCTCTCGCCTGGTCCTCTTGTCGCACCGTCGTTGTCCATGAAGTAGACGGTCCACCCTCCGTAGTGGTCTTAGGGGAAGTTGTGGGTACACACTCAGCTTCAGGCGCATGGTTCTCTCCATCATCATCTCCAGCTTCAACCTTCTCCTCTTCAAAGAGGTCCTCGGCCATCTCTTCATCACCTGCACACTCAAAGCCAAGAGAGGTACATGGCATTGTCTCGTCGAAGGTTACCTCGCAATTCTCCATGATTTTGTTAGTCTCAAGGTTAAGCACCCTATAGGCTCTAGAATGATTAGCATATCCAAAGAAAATCCCATCACTAGACCTAGCCTCAAACTTGTCGAGTTTTCCCTTCTTAAGAATAAAGCATTTGCAGCCAAAGACTCGAAAGTGACTCACCTTGGGTGCCCATCCATGCATAAGCTCATAACAAGTCTTCCTCTTGAAAGCTCGCAATAAAATCCAATTAGAGACATGACAAGCCATATTGACCACCTCAGCCCAATACCTCCTAGGAGTCTAGTGCTCATCGAGCATCGTCCTAGCCATCTCACAAAGAGTCCGATTTTTCCTTTCCACAACTCCATTTTGAGGGGGCACATAAGGGGTCAAATACTGATGTTCAAGACCTAGATCACGACAAAAGGCATCAAAACGAGAGTTATTGAACTCTGAGCAATTATCATTGAGGATAGCTCGAATAACATTCCCATGCCTCTCGTTTTTCAACCTCACGATCAGATCTCGAACAGAACAAAATGTCTCATCTTGTCTACCAAGAAAAACACCCAGGCATAGCGAGAGTAATCGTCCACCACAACAAGGACATACCACTTCCCACCTACCGAGCAAACTCAAGCTGGCCCAACAAGATCCATATGCAACAGCTCTGTCGGACGCTCGGTCATGACATCGGTCAGGGTTGGATGGGGAGTGGCTACCATCTTGCCATGCCTACACGGAGCACAAACCAAATCCTTCTAAAGCTTCAACCTTGGCAATCCTCGGACAAGGTCAAGACCACTCAAGCGGGAAACCAAATCAAAGCTCAAGTGACCCAACCGCCTATGCCATTTCCACAAATCAGAAGAAGGACCAGCCATCGAACAGTGAGCAGGACCCAAAGAACGAGAGAAATCAGCCCTAAAAATCTGACCCTCGGGGATGATCATACAGACAAGATCACCTCGAGAATCCAGCAAACGAGACTCACCAGACTTGAAACGCACCTCAAAGCCCTCATCAAGCAACTGAGAAACCGAAAGCAAATTGAAACCCAAAGACTTCACAAGAGCAACTCTCTTCAATGTTACCTTGTCACTCACATGCACCACACCCTCAAAAATCACCCTTCCTCGTCCATTGTCCCCAAATGTGATGTACATCTTTTCCTTCACTGGGGTAAGGCTGGAGAACCACTTCTTATCTCCGATCATGTGTCGAGAACATCCGGAGTCGATCAACCAAATGTTCTCCAAGCCTCCTGCCTGTAGTCAGAAATAAGAACGAGAATGAGCTAAAGACTCGACACTGGGGTTAGCACACAGAAAGTTGAACCAGTGTCGAGCCATCTGCTCAAAAGAGCGGTTAGCAAACATCATTCCCTTGCCACCAAACTTCCCATGTCCCATGGAAGGAGTACGAGCACCACGAGGGGGAAAACGTGGTCCGTAGTTCCTCTGGAACCCAAAGCTGCGATCATCTCCCCTAAACTCGTATTGAGGACCAGTAGGAGGACGTCCAGCAAAACCACCACGAGCACGACCAAACCTCTCACCAGCACGCACACCATCATCTCTCCTAACAAACCTCTCACCACCACCTCTCTGTGGGAACCTACCACTCTGAGCTCCAACTCTACCAACACTCCTCACACATCTCACACCCCATGGAAGTGGCACTTTAGGCTCAGGAACACCATGATACTGGCGATACCTGTCCTAGTTTGCTTGCTCCCTAGCAAGCCTCTCATCCCTCTTCCTCTTATAGCAAAACTCTGCTAGGTGTCTCTCCTTGCCACAATACTCACACCTGAAGGGGATGGGTTTTGGTTTTGGCTCTGGCTTCTCTTTAGGTTTCTCACCCTTCTCACTCACAAACTTCCCGGGTTTCTGGAAGTCATTTGTTTTGGGTGGGAATTTGGGCGGATCTTGGGTTGTGTCAAGCTTGTTGCAAAGGTGATTGGGCTTTGGAGTGAAAGAATTCTTGGGTGCTTTTGGAAGTGGGACTTGGATGTCTCCGATCACCTCAAACTCGGGGTTAGACTCAACACACTTCTCATACACACTCTCCCCACTGTTCTCTCCCACTTTCTCACCCAACTTCTCAAAACCCAAACCACGACCATCAGCTCTCTTGAACTCCTCAATCATGATTTTCAATTGAGGTTCCTGCCCAGACAACCAACCCAACACCTTCCTCAAATAATCATTCTCCTCATAGATGACATCCAAACGGGAAGTAAGTTGAAGATTGCGCAAAGTAACTTCATCACAGCTAGTGCATGCATTGACGACAGGAGATTTCAAAGAAGCTTCCAAAGTACTAATGGTAGAACGAGCATCAACAAGCTTAGCACGCATAGTAGGACATGATTTACAAGCACCAAGCAAAGTGGGTCTAGCCTTAAGCTCATCATACTCAGTCCTAAGAGCATCTAGTTTAGCCAAAGTGGAAGCATTCTTCTCATTAAGCAACTTGATCTCATTCAACCATGCATCACATTCTGGACATTCAACATCATCAGAAGTAGTAGGAGCAAGTTTCAAAGAATTATTCTCAAGTTTTAATTCAAGCAATTTAGACTCTAACTCTCCTACTTTCTCACTAGCATTCTCAAGTTGAGCCCTAAGATCTTTTCTCATCTTCTTAGCATCTCTCAACACACTATCACGGTTGTCAATCAAGCAATTCAACCTAGTGATCTCAGCAAACAAAGAGTCGGGGTCACGATTTACCTCATCGTCCGAGTCGGAGTCGCTGTCTTCCTTCTCGCTCTTCTTGCTGCTTGAGTTATGGGCCATGCCACAAAAGCTTTCAAGCGCCATACAGCTCAATCCACTGAGGTTCCGGTGTGCACTCTTCTTGCCCTTGCGCCTCCTGGCGTCTTCATCTTCACTGCTTGAGCTTGACTGCGCGTCGCTTGAGCTAGAGTCGACATCGCTTGCACCGGCCACCATGGCTCTTGCCTTGTCCTTCTTGTAACCGCCCTTGCTCAGTCGCCGCTTGTCCTTGTCCTTGCTCTTGGACTTGCTGAAGTGCTTGCTCTTGGAGGAGTACTTGTCTTCACGCCTCGGGTGCGCCTTGTACTCGCTCATCTTGTACTTGTTCTCCTCCGCTTCCGGGCACTCGGCGATGAAGTGTCCACGCTTGCCACACTTGTAGCATGTCCCCGAGCTCCGCCTTGCATTCTTCCGGCTCTCATGTAGTCGATCAAACCTCCTTGAGAGCAAAGCCAGCTCCTCCTCGCCCAGCACATCAAACTCCTCATCTGGAATAGACATCAGAGAAGACAAGGAAAACTGTCGACAGGAAGGGTTAGCTTTGCTCTTTGATCCGCCCACAAGAGCAAGACTATGATCAGTCGAGCCGTCATGCTTGGATTGCAACTTCTGTCAACCTCAGCAGACTTGAGCTTAGAAAAGAGGTCATCCAACTCAATGGTCAAATATTGCCCGGACTCCTTGATGGCTTCAACCTTAGCACCCCAAACATTTGGGTCCAAGATATGCAAGAGCTTCAAAGCTTGATCATGCTCAGTGTAAGGGAAATCCTCAACATTAGCCTTCATGTTGTTCACGATGGCGGTGAACCTCTGAAACATCGCATCAATGTCCTCACCGGGAAGTTGAGTAAAGTTCTCATATTGCATCCGGTAAGAGACAAAGAGGCGAGCCTTCACATGGTTATCACCACCGTGAGCAACCAACAACTTCTCCCAAATTTTCCAAGCAAGATTCAAATGGCGAACACGCTCAAACTCAGGATCACACAAGCTCCGAACCAAGTGATCAACGTCTTTTGCATTTGCCTCATACTTGGCCTTAGCACCAGCATCGTTCACCATAAGATTATGGATGTTGACCGGAATAGCATAGGTCTTGTCAAGCACAATGAAATCCAAAAACTTGCCACGAAGAAAGATCATCATACGAGCCGCCCACTTGTGGTAACCCTTCCCATCGAAGTGCGGCGGACCGCCCCGCTCAACGTACACCATCTTAGGATTCAAGACTTGTCAAAGGCACAAAGAATCCGGCACCAAGCTCTGATACCAATTGAAGGATCGGATGGCGACTAGAGAGGGGGAGAGTGAATAGGAGCCGATAAAAATTCTTCTCAAAGAACCCGGCCTATACCCTAGACAATTCCCGGTCACACACAAGCGATGGATTGAATCACACACCAGCCGCCAAGACAACAAGGTTATGGATCAACCTCAAATCTTAGGAATGATTCCTTGAAGCACACGCGGAAGCACGAAAGAAGGAGGAGGAAACGAACCAAGGAACCAAGCTTTCAGCCTCGGGCGGACTGTCCGTTCGAGCCACGCGGACCGTCCGCACCCACACCGCGGACTGTCCGGCCCTGCGCCGCGGACCGTCCGAAAAAGCGACCAGAACCTCCAGAGACGACCCTGAGTGACGGACCGTCCGTGGGGAGCACGCGGACTGTCCGCAAGGCACCCGCGGACCGTCCGCCCGCTGCTGCGGACTGTCTGAAACCACATCCAACCAAAACTCGAAACCAAACGGATCGAAAACGAAGCCGAGCAAGAACACGAAGAACACGCGAAGAACACTGTGCGCGCGGACCGTCCACCAGGCCCTCGCGGACCGTCTGCCAGGCACGAACAGAATTGAAAACTGCTCGACCCCGAAAGTCAACACTCCCAATCCATCACCGGATCTCCCAAACGGTAGAAGCTGTTGAGACAAGAGTTTGGGGACATGAAAAGCGTCAACCAAGGATGCTATACCCCAAAAATTTTGTCTCCTAACTTCCTAAATCATCGGGAATCGCGGCTCCTTTGAACACCACCAAAAGCTAGAGCACTGAACAAAAATCCTCGAATCGAAGTGGTTTCCTGGCGTTTGAGGGCACAAGATCAATCACACAGATGCACTAGACATCCATCCATGTTTCCCTCAAAGAAATCCGGGGAGAAACCCACTCAAATCCGCGGAATCACACCGAGAATAGAGGCACCAAAAACAAGCTCGAAAAAGACCACGCAAATCACAACGCCGAATCTTCTATACAAAGTAGGAAATATTCGCAAGGTCTAGCATGCCGCCCTAGCATCCGTCCCTCTCAACAAATCTCTCATGAAGCTCTCATGCTAGCCTAAAGAAAATGGAGAAGAAAATAGTCCAGGAAAAAGAGAAAGAGGAGGGGGAAATGAAACCCTAAGTCGCACAGAGAGAGAGCCATCCACACACACTCATGGCTTATATATCGGGTCCCGCCGGTGTGGGAAATGACTCGACTACCCCTAACTCAACTACTGGCGATACAACCCACGCAGGGGCATTTATGTAATGTTTGTGGGTCTTGCCATCGGACGGCCACGCCTTCGCCGCACCCCGCGTCCTCCCGACGCAAGCCATGCGATCCCGCCGCGTGTCCTCCGCTTCGAAGCTTCCCGACACGCCCGGATCCCGTCTCCGTCGTGTTAGGCCTTCAGACTTGGTTTTGAGGCCCAAACCAAGAAACCGTCCTCCGATGGTTTTGTGGGCAAACCACCAAACCTCGCGTGCTCGGCCCGGCCTCCCGCCAAGCCTCTTGACTCGACCGCTACCGTGCACCGGCTCGATCGTCCATGACATCGTCTTGCTCGTCTCGCCACCATGTGGCCCGCACCTAGTCCCGCCGTCCACCGGGTCCCTCGAACCGAGACTACTTGTCTCTCCATCTCGCGGAGGCCCCTCAAGGCTGAAGACCTTTCGCACCCGTTCTTCACCTGCAACAACACGAACTAGGCCGCAACCTACACCTGCGCACTGAGCCAAGAGTCAGTCCAACACCCGTTGTCAATCACTCTTCTCTGAGGAGCGATCATCCACCAACCATCGGGACGCTCCTGATCCTCAATCTCCCCCTTGATGAGTGCATTGACAACACACAACGTGAAATGAAATTCAGAGAAAGAAGAAAGAAAAAAGAAAGAAAAACAAAGAAGCTCAACTCATGACCAAAACCAAAGAAAGGCAAAGAAAGGTCACAAGCCAAGCAAAGCACAAACTCCACACTCAAAACAACAAGAAAGCTACTAGACATCCATCCATGTTTCCCACAAAGAAATCCGGGAGAAACCCACTCAAATCCGCGGAATCACACCGAGAACAGAGGCACCAAAAACAAGCTCGAAAAAGACCACGCAAATCACAACGCCGAATCTTCTATACAAAGCAGGAAAGATTCACAAGGTCTAGCATGCCGCCCTAGCATCCGTCCCTCTCAACAAATCTCTCATGCAGCTCTCATGCTAGCCTAGAGAAAATGGAGAAGAAAATAGTCCAGGAAAAAGAGAAAGAGGAGGGGGAAATGAAACCCTAAGTTGCAAAGAGAGAGAGCCATCCACACACACTCATGGCTTATATATCGGGTCCCGCCGGTGTGAGAAATGACTCGACTACCCCTAACTCAACTACTGGCGATACAACCCACGCAGGGGCATTTATGTAATGTTTGTGGGTCTTGCCATCGGACGGCCACGCCTTCGCTGCACACCGCGTCCTCCCGATGCAAGCCATGCGATCCCGCCGCGTGTCCTCCGCTTCGAAGCTTCCCGACACGCCCGGATCCCGTCTCCGTCGTGTTAGGCCTTCGGACTTGGTTTTGAGGCCCAAACCAAGAAACCGTCCTCCGATGGTTTTGTGGGCAAACCACCAAACCCCGCGTGCTCGGCACGGCCTCCCGCCAAGCCTCTTGACTCGACCGCCACCGTGCACCGGCTCGATCGTCCATGACTTCGTCTTGCTCGTCTCGCCACCATGTGGCCCGCACCTAGTCCCGCCGTCCACCGGGTCCCTCGAACCGAGCCTACTTGTCTCTCCATCTCCCGGAGGCCCCTCAAGGCTGAAGACCTTTCGTGCCCGTTCTTCACCTGCAACAACACGAACTAGGCCGCAGCCTAAACCTGCGCACTGAGCCAAGAGTCCCGGTCTTCGCGGACCGTCCGCTACTGAAGCCGGACCGTCCGCGAACCGGCTGCAACGAAAACCTAGAACAAAACCAGATCGAAAGCAAAGGCGCACAAGAACACGACAAACACGCGAAGAACACGCAGCTCGCGGACCGTCCGCCACCGCCTCGCGGACCGTCCGCGCCGCACGGACAGAGCAGAAAACTGCTCGACCCCGAGGGTCAACTCTCCCAATCCATCACCGGATCTCCCAAACGGTAGAAGCTGTTGAGACAAGAGTTTGGGGACATGAAAAGTGTCAACCAAGGATGCTATACCCCAAAAATTTCGTCTCCTAACTTCCTGAATCATCGGGAATCGCGGATCCTTTGAACACCACCAAAAGCTAGAGCACCGAACGAAAACCCTCGAATCGAAGTGGCTTCCCGGCGTTTGAGGGCACAAGATCAATGACAAAGATGCACTAGACATCCATCCATGTTTCCCTCAAAGAAATCTAGGGAGAAACCTACTCAAATCTGCGGAACCACCAAGAACAAAGGAACTTAAAACAAGCACGAAAAAGACCACGAAATTCACAACGCCGAATCTTCTATACAAACCAGGAAAGATTCACAAGGTCTTGCATGCCGCCCTAGCATTCATCCCTCTCAACAAATCTCTCATGAAGCTCTCATACTAGACTAGAGAAAACGGAGAAGAAAATAGTCTAGGAAAAAGAGAAAGAGAAGCGGGGAAATGAAACCCTAAGTCGCGGAGAGAGAGCCCCATCCACACACCCTCATGGCTTATATATCGTGTCCCGCCGGTGTGGGAAATGACTCGACTACCCCTAACTCAACTACCGGTGATACAACCCACGCAGGGGCATTTATGTAATGTTTGTGGGTCTTGCCATCGGACGGCCACGCCTTCGCCGCACCCCGCGTCCTCCCGATGCAAGCCATGCGATCCCGCCGCGTGTCCTCCGCTTCGATGCTTCCCGACACGCCCGGATCCCGGCTCCGTCGTGTTGGGTCTTCGGACTTGGTTTTGAGGCCCAAACCAAGAAATCGTCCTCCGATGGTTTTGTGGGCAAACCACCAAACCCCGCGTGCTCGGCCCAGCCTCCCGCCACCGTGCACCGGCTCGATTGTCCATGACTTCGTCTTGCTCATCTCGCCACCATGTGGCCCGCACCTAGTCCCGCCGTCCACTGGGTCCCTCGAACCGAGCCTACTTGTCTCTCCATCTCCCGGAGGCCCCTCAAGGCTGAAGACCTTTCGCACCCGTTCTTCACCTGCAACAACACGAACTAGGCCGCAGCCTACACCTGCGCACTGAGCCAAGAGTCAGTCCAACACCTGTTGTCAATCACTCATCATTAAGGAGCGGTCATCCACCGACCACCGGGACGCTCCTGGTCCTCAATCTCCCCCTTGATGAGTGCATTGACAACACACAACGCGAAATGAAATTAAGAGAAAGAAGAAAGAAAAAAGAAAGAAAAACAAAGAAGCTCAACTCATGACCAAAACCAAAGAAAGGAAAAGAAAGGTCACAAGCCAAGCAAAGCACAAACTCCACACTGAAAACAGCAACAAAGCTACTAGACATCCATCCATGTTTCCCTCAAAGAAATTCGGGGAGAAACCCACTCAAATCCGCGGAATCACACTGAGAACAGAGGCACCAAAAACAAGCTCGAAAAAGACCATGCAAATCACAACGCCGAATCTTCTATACAAACCAGGAAAGATTCACAAGGTCTAGCATGCCGCCCTAGCATCCATCCCTCTCAACAAATCTCTCATGAAGCCCTCATGCTAGCCTAGAGAAAATGGAGAAGAAAATAGTCTAGGAAAAAGAGAAAGAGGAGGGGGGAAATGAAACCCTAAGTCGCGCAGAGAGAGAGAGCCATCCACACACACTCATGGCTTATATATCAGGTCCCGCCGGTGTGGGAAATGACTCGACTACCCCTAACTCAACTACTGGCGATACAACCCACGCAGGGGCATTTATGTAATGTTTGTGGGTCTTGCCATCGGACGGCCACGCCTTCGCCGCACCCCGCGTCCTCCCGACGCAAGCCATGCGATCCCGCCGCGTGTCCTCCGCTTCGAAGCTTCCCGACACGCCTGGATCCCGTCTCCGTCGTGTTAGGTCTTCGGACTTGGTTTTGAGGCCCAAACCAAGAAACCGTCCTCCGCTGGTTTTGTGGGCAAACCACCAAACCCCGCGTGCTCGGCCCGGCCTCCCGCCAAGCCTCTTAACTCGACCGCCACCGTGCACCGACTCGATCGTCCATGACTTCGTCTTGCTCGTCTCGCCACCAGGTGGCCCACACCTAGTCCCGCCGTCCACCGGGTCCCTCGAACCGAGCCTACTTGTCTCTCCATCTCCCGGAGGCCCCTCAAGGCTAAAGACCTTTCGCGCCCGTTCTTCACCTGCAACAACACGAACTAGGCCGCAGCCTACACCTGCGCACTGAGCCAAGAGTCAGTCCAACACCCGTTGTCAATCACTCATCACTGAGGAGCGGTCATCCACCGACCACTGGGACGCTCCTGGTCCTCACAGGGGGAGTTGCATTGGTTTAGAGGGGAGCTCTTTGTGGATTTCGAGCTTTGGTTTGGTGGTTTGCGCTCTTTGCTTTAGCATAGTTTTGTCTCTGATGTGTCGAGACGTTGCCTTTGCCTAAGGGGTCCGAGACTTGTCTTCTTCAAGTGATCTTGCTCTTTGCCTTTTCTTGGCTTTCGATCGCTTGTTGGAGTTTCTTTTTATTCGTTTATTTTCTTGTTCATTGCTCTCAGGGTACTATATGTGTGTGTTTCCAATACACTCATCGATGGGGAGGTTGAGGACCATGTGTGGTTCAAGGACCAGTGGATGGTCGCTTCCTAGTGTGATGAGTGATTGACAACATTGTGTGGACTGATTCTTGGCTAAGTTTTATAGGTGCAGGTTGCGGCTTGACTGGTGTTGGTGCAGGTGAAGAACAAGCGCGAAAGGTCGTTGCTCGTGAGGCCTCCAGGTGTGGAGAAGACAAGTATGCTTGGTTCGAGGGACCCGGTGGCTAGCGGGCTCAAGTGCGGGCCGCATTATGGTAAGAACAACGAGATGAAGTCATGGACGGTTTCTTGGTTGGGCCTCAAAACCAAGGTCGAGCCGGGACTATGTGGGAGTCAAGTCATTAGTGGTGATTGGCGGAGGCAACACCGAGTTCGCGGGGTTTCCGGTGATTCACCAGAAAACCACTGGGTTCCTTGGTTGATCCACAAAGCCAAGACCGAAGAACCGAAGATAGAGGTGCAGCAACTCCATACCAGTCTGATCGGTGGGTCTGACCGGTGAGGAGCACCGGTCTACCGGTGTGCACGACGTAGTATGGAGACTTCGAAGTGAAGGACATGCGTCGGGATCACAAGGCTTGCGTCGAGGCTAAGAAAATTTGCAGTCGCTGGGCATCCGTCCTATGGAGCGATGACAAAGATTTCCGAAGTTGACCTCGAGGGGCATGTATCCCTAGTTAGCTATTAAGGGTATTTTAGACTTTCGGTTGCCTCCATATAACCCAAGTGGTGGGAGGAAGGCAGCCATCTCTTGGAACCCTAGATCATTTCGTTTTCCTGTTTTCCCTTCCTATTTTCCTTAGGATTTCATAGGACTAGCTTGAGAGCTTTATGATGAGATCTTGTGAGAGAGAGGATGATTGGGTGGCAAGCTAGACCTTGTATGAACCTCTTTGGTACGTATAGATGATTCGGCGTGGTTCCTCAAGGCTTGGATGTGTTGTTCCCGTTTGTCTTTTTTGGTGATTTTCGGAGCCTTTTCTTGGCGATTTTCTTGGAGCGATTTCGAGGCCTTTCTCTTTGGGATTTGGTGGGGGTATATGCTTGAACCCTTCATGGTTCTTTTCCTTTTGATTCCACTCCCAAATCTGTGAGCAAAGGGGCTCAATTTTGGGGTTTTCTTGGCTCTAGGTTAGAGGTGTTCTTGGTGGGATTTCTTCGATTCCTCTCAATTTAGCAAGTTTTGGTGGACCAAATCTTGGCTATGGAGTGCCCATGTGGTGTTCCTACTATCCCCAAAGTCTTGCACAAATCTGTGGAGTGATTCGGGAGATCGGGAGTTGGATTTCGGGGAGTTGACCCGCGGGCGTTGTTCATCCCCGAGCGGCCCAGCCTGACCGGTCTGACCGGTGCTACTCACCGGTTTGATCGGTGCAAGGTCTTATGAGTTTTGCCTTGGGTGAACGTTCTGGTGAGTTTCATGTTGTCCCGTGTTGCTATTGTTTCGATTTTAGGTCATTTTGGAGCTCGGAAGGTTGATTTGGATTATTGGGGCTTCCTGACTTCGACTGGTCTGACCGGCGTGCTACACCGGCCTGACCAATGTAGGAGTCTTTTGTGGAAGTTATCAGGAACTAGTGGTGAGTCCAGTAGGGACCGGTCTGACTGGTGCTGCTCACCAGTCTGACCAGTGCAGGTTAGTGTGCTCGAGTTGCTAGTTCCCCTGTGTTCTTGAGTCTGTGAAGGTGGTTGTTGGTTCCTAGGACCAATAGCACTCCCATGGCTGCGTGGTCTTGGCCAACTTGGGCAGTTGAGTCGGAGACGTGATTTGGAAGTCGTGTTTGTCTTGTTGGAGTTCTCATCTCCTTCGGGAAAAATTTTTTATCGCTCTCATTCACTCCCCCCTCTCCGGTTCGCCTAATCGGTCCTTCATTTGGAAGATTGGCTGCTTGGAGTATATTTTCCATGGGAACCAGGTGAACAAGAGTCGAAAATCACTATGCAAAAGTATTAGCTGATCGTAGTTCATGTTGCATGGGAGCTAGGCGATCAAAAACACAAATATATTGCCCTGAAACATTAGCCACTTGGAACTTATTTTCCATTGGATCCAGGAGGACAAGAATGGTGTACGAAACTTTAAAGCTGATACCTCCAATCGGCTAGATGATGGGGTGCATGTCTTTTGATCCTATCATCATGTTTCCTCGTGATGGAAAGCCAAAAGGATATATACTTTGGCTACATGCTATTCCATCATAGTATCATAAATTATTTATTTAATAAACGGGTACTGGAAAATAAGAGATATATCGGCTGCTTTATTTAAAATATGGCCGATGGAAGCAAAGGTTAGCTGGTAGAAGAGCAACAAAATCAGCCGATGGAGCACAACCGCCCTTCGTTGACCTCGCCATCAAGCTCCATGTCGACGATCTCGCTGATGACTTCATCAATGATTACTTCGACAACGACAACTACATAAATGTTGTTAGCAAACGAATCTGCATCAACTCGTCATCAAGCAGGCGTGTCTAAAACAATGCCTAACACCCTATGCGGTATGTATCTACCGATAACTGCCCTACGCGGCAAGTGGAGTAGATCAGTTGGCACGAAAACAAATGCAAGGTAAGTACATGCTGGGGGCATAATCCCCTAGATTATTTCAAATTCTTGCTTGAGGCCAAGAGGAACATATCGTGTGGCATGAATATAGAAAGCCGACGAGAAATATATCGACTACGTGTTATTTAAATGGATTTGACATGCCACCACAAAGTCTACTAGCAAGCAGCAGGGTTGCACCTCATGGTTCATCTGCATAACTAAAAGGCTAAAAGTCGAGCACATATGTAAATGGAAGGAACCATATGCATTGAGAAGTCCAGAAGATTTTGGTACAATCCATGAAAGCTAGAAAAAAGCAATCGGCCAAGTATCTTTTACATCTTTTGGCCGACGGTAAGAGAAAGTCGATGAAATGTGTTCTTTAATCGGCTACTCGCTATTAAAATGGATTGTATGAAAAAATTGAATCACAATGATGAAAAGAGAAGATGAAGATAACATGGTAGGACTTGCAGAATCAGTCAAAGGCAAGAAGGCAGTGTCCTATCCCTTTGGCAAGAAAGAACCAGAAAATTTCGACTTTGATATCACTAAGGCCGATAAGATATTTGATCTCTTGCTTCAGCAAGGGTAGACTAAGCTCTACCAGTTACATACCATACAATCTGCAGAGGAGCTAAAGAGAATGAAGTATTGCAAATGGCACAGCGCAGCATCGCATGACACCAATGATTGAAAGATCTTCAGACAACAGATCCGATTAGCTATTGAGCAAGGGAGGCTTAAGTTTGAAACCCCTACCAAAGTTGAAAAGCCGATGAAGATTGATCAGCACCCGTTCCCAACTAACGCAGTTGAGGTGTCTAGCAAAGACACGTCATGAGTTAAGTTGCTGGCATCTGAATCGGCTCAAAATAATGGAGCTGTCGATCCCAAACTACAAGTAACCAATGCTGTCATGTCCCAAATTCTGATCAACAAGTTCCAACGTCAACAAGAGAAAGCAAGGGGGAGAGAAGAGTGGGTACGGCATAACGAAGGACATTTGAGATGTCTATTCTTCAAGTACTGCTGGGGAGAAGGGATCAAGCTGCGGAAGGCAAAGAAGTGTCCAGAGTGTAATGAACCTTACAGTAATAGCAACTCATCTGAAAGGGTTTTCTTTAATGATAGAAGTCCTATGACTTGGATCACCGTGAATTCAGCAATCAACGGACCCCAGTTCATCAAAGGCTGCGGGGCAAGGCCGGCATCTATGATCGGCTGGGGGGTAAGGCCAACGTTCATGATCGACTGGGAGGCCGAGTCACTGAATAGCCAAGAAATCGGCGAGGAGAGATGGCCGATTCTCTAGTTCCTGATGAAGATATCATGTGTCGAGCTCCTGAATGTCGACACACTTTGTAACTGGACAGTGAAGAGTCAAGCCGACTATATAGGAAGCCTAATCCACAATGATGTCCAGATGGCTTGACTAAAATTCCAAAAAAAGGAGAGTCTAGCACCTACGCCGGCTAGAGCAACAACAACAAGAAGAAAGACATATGTTGGACAAGAAGAAGGTTCGGTCTAAAGTATGGTGTCCTAAGCCTATGGCTCATGATGGGAAGGATGATAAACCAAAAACTGATATAAACATGGTTGTCCTCCTACCAAAAGAGCTTATGGCTCCAGCTGATTCGGATGTGTCCGATGAAGAACTTTGGATGGTTCAGTTAACATTGGAACCTACACAAGCGATCTTTGAGAAACCAGAAATGAGAAAAGGCAACACTTAGGCATTGTTTCTCAAAGGTTTTGTCAATGGGAAGCCAGCAACCAGGATGTTAGTAAATGGAGGAGCAGCAGTCAATCTCATGCCCTACGCCCTGCTATGCAAGATTGGGAAATTTGATGAAGATCTAACCCAAACAGATATGATGGTAGACTTTGAAGACAATGTCTCTCTGGCTCAAGGAGCAATCTGCGTGGAGCTCACCATCGACAGTAAGACCCTTCCAACTGCTTTCTTTGTCATTAAAGGATGGAGCTACAATGGAGTGAGCTGCATACCGGGGAAAGCTTGGGACACTAATTACCTCAAAGTGTCTGATTTCATGCTATAGCCAGTTCAAAGCAGTCGGCTCAAATGACAAAGCTTAATGGATCAATTCATAGAAATATGAAGGGGAGCTTGGGCATGAATTCACGTCGGCCGATGAACTAGAAAATAAATTAATCTTGAAGAAGGAATTTGAACAAGACGACGCCGATGGATGGCTATACGATGCTAGTAGCCGATGGATTGGTTAATGTTGCTGCAGGACACAAAGTCATCAACTTCGTAGATGATTAAAAATGCGGAAGTTATATATATCAAGAGGCCATGGATTGTATATTCCACGAGCTTGACAGAAAGATAATTAAAATTTAGATTGACGATGTGGTCGTCGAGTCAAAAGGCTATAAGGAACATGTGGCAGACCTATGAAAAACACTGGAATGCACGAGTGAATCCCAACAAGTGTACTTTTGGTATTTCAGCTGAACAGCTCCTAGGTTTCTTGATACATGAAAGGAGAATTGAAGTTGGTCAGAAGTCAATCAGTGTAATTGACAAGATAGAAGCACCATTAAACAAGAAAGAGCTTCAATCGTTGATCGATAGGATTAATTTTATCAGAAGATTTATATTTGGTCTGTCTGAGAAGAACTCAGCCGTGCACAACTTTGTTGAAACTCAAGGCCGATCAGAACTTATATGGGGAGAAGAGCAGCAAAAGGCTTTGAAGCAGCATCAAACATTATCTAAAATCTTTGTCTGTCCTAATGCCCCCTCCAGACAAAAAGCCGTTCAAATTATATTTATCGGCTAACGAGTGGGCTATTGGATCAACCCATGTACAAGAGTTTAAAAAAAAGTGAGTTGTATACTTCGAAAGTAGAGGACTCTTGGATGTAGAAACAAGGATGATGTGGTCAAGCACATGTTGTCACTGCTCATTTTGAAAGGTAGAAACGGAAACTGGAGCTTGGTTCTGTCAGAATTTGATTTAACTTCTCAATCGGCCAAAGCAATCAAAGGACAAGTAATGTCCAATCTGGTAACTCAGTATTGTGGGCTCGAGATTGCAGTTGTTAAGCCCATCCCATGGACCATATTCTTCGATAGATCATCATGTGGAGTAGGAGCTGGAATTGGGAATGTCCTCATCTCGCCTCGGGAGGAAAGTTATGAATTCCCTATTCCGATTGGCAAGAGTTCAAAGAATAATCAAGTTGAGTACCAGGCAGCACTAAAAGGGTCTTATCGTAAAGAGTGCCTCGAATTACTCAAAGGTTACTCGATTAGCTCAAGATGCATCAGGCTATCGGCCCATTCTTGCTTGGGAGATACCTGCCAATTATCGGAGACAAGAGATAGTTGGCTATTTGAAACATCCATCCAAGAACGTTTATAAGTAGCTAAGGGATAATCAATCAGCGTTCAAGAAATAACAATTATTATTGGCCGACGATCTGGGATGATTGCTTCAAATATTACAAAGGATGTCACAGGCAAGCGTTCAGAGAGTACCAGCATCGGCGATGAACGCGATAATTAAACCTGCGCACGTTCTAGATATGACATCTAGAAGATCAATGCCTTTTTGAATGCATGCAAGTGGATACAAGGTTACGCATGATGCTTGGGAATCATAATTGAGGACAGAAGCCATCAACATGAATATACACAAAGGCAGTAGGACAACATTAACAACAAACGTGATGTTGCAAAAACATTGATAGAGAGATAGCTGAATTATGTTTCGGTTACTGATGAGCTGATGGCATATCAGCTGAGAAATATTTGGAAGCTCGACAACGAGAGTCAATGAAGACACTGGTAGTATCGACAGAACTTGAATCATTGATAAAGAAGGAAACCGACAAGAATAATGAGGAATTGGCTCAACACTTACTGTTTGCAACTCGTGACATATTACAAGAAGATTTATTAAGAACCTCATCTTCATCATGAAGATGTGAAAGGAGCAAAGAAAGTCAACAATGCATGAGGAACTCATGTATTGCTGCTACCACTGATGCCATAGTAAGCCTACCGGAAAGAGGGAGTTGTACCAAGCTTCAGTCCCAGAGGAGACTTTAACGTTTTGGCTTACAAGGAGAATTGATTCTGAGGATTCCAGATTCAACATCAACTAGTCTTGCAAATACAAAGTGTGGAAACCAGTGATTAAAGATCAACTCAAATACACAAGGAGCCCATCTGGGACGTTATGCCGATGGTTCAAATTTGGTGCAACGATAGATCGACCAGGAGGAGTAGAGTTACTTAATCATTCATATTGGCCAAGATATTGTATAGATATCAGCTACTAGAAAGCAACTCTAAAAACGTTGAAGTAATGGAGCAATTTGCATCAGTCGGAGGATGGAAGTTCTGGATTTATAGATTTTCGAAGCATGAATGTTTCATACTCCGAAACTGGGGGGTGTGTGTTGACATCGGATTTTGACTAAGTCCAGAGTCAAATAATCTTGGCTTGGTAATTGATAGAGAAGGACATGGAGAAAAGATGGGCAAGGAAATATTAGCCGATGGAGTTAGCACATATGCATAGGACAAGTGCACGTAGGCATATACATGTATACATTGGAGAGTCATCAGCACTAAAGGAGAGAAAAGAGACTAGCATAGCCCAGACATGTATAAGTACAAGTCTTATATTGTTTGTGAGAGTATGCACAGGACAATCACCTAGATAACAGCGAGGATGATCGGCCACCAATATATTGGCAAGAATTGGCCAGTAGTGACCATCGGCTAGCAGCGACGATCGGCTGGGCAGGAGGCTAGGGTGACATCAGGACATGCAAGTGCTTAATGCAAAAGCAAGGAAAGATTCACACATAAAAGGAAAGATGATTAAAATAAAGAAGCCACATAAGGAGTCCAAGTTGATTGCGCCTGCATGTTGCTCTTTTGCCGGATAAGTCAGAGGAAGCTTTATTAGAAAGGATTCTGTGTAAGGGAAAATAGAGTCCATGTATCTTAGTATTTCCTTTAATTTAGACATCTAATTATGGGAGTTCGTGTTGGTTAGTTGTGTAACTCGTTAGGAGTCTTTAATTAGGAAGTTTTGAGCCCTTCCGGCTGCAGGAGTCTAGAGGAGCCCAGGGTATAAATATTAGCACCGGCTATTGTAATTGAATCATCACACGATCAATATCAAAACCACCTCCGGGCACTCTTTTACCAATTACTGCATCTACTTTACTACATCTACTTTTCGGTGACTTCGCCTTCGTATCTTTTTCTCTTTCACGAGTTCTCGAAAACTCGTCGGGCTGCATCGCTTCGATCGCCGGCTTGCTGGTGAGTACCGCTTTACCGAGTAAATTCTGGGCTTTAACCATCGGGCGCATCACTGTGGTTTCGTCTAGATTTATTCAACAATTATTGATATCAACTAGATTAGCTTTTATCACATTTATCCAGCTTGAAATTGCTTCCTATCAGCTCACATTATTATCTGAAGGATCAGATGGCGACTAGAGAGGGGGGGAGTGAATAGGAGCCGGTAAAAATTCTTCACAAAGAACCCGGCCTATGCCCTAGTCAAATCCCGGTCACACACAAGCGATGGATCGAATCACACACCAATCGCCAAGACAACGAGGTTATGGATCAACCTCTATCCTTAGGAACAATTCCTTGAAGCACACGCGGAAGCACGAGAAAGGAAGGGAGGAATCGAACCAAGAAGCAAAGCTCACAGGCTCTGGCGGACCGTCCGGCTAGGAGGGGCGGACCGTCCGCACTGGCCTCGCGGACGTCCCCGCCGCTACGCGGACCGTCCGCGCCAACCCCCGCGGGACCGTCCGGCCCTACGCGCGCGACCGTCCGTTAAATCACATAGAACCAACCGAAGCGATCCACGAACCACGGACCGTCTGCGGGGAGCACGCGGACTGTCCGCCAGGCACCCGCGGACCGTCCGCCCCCTGCTGCGGACCGTCCGAAACTCCGTCCAACCGAAACTCAAAAACGCGACGGATCGAAACGAAAGGTGAGCAAGAACACGAAGAACACGGGATGAACCCTAGTGGCGCGGACCGTCCGCCAGGTCCTCGCGGACCGTCCGCCAGGTGCGGACAGAGCAGAAAACGCCCGACCCCGAAAGTCAACTCCCCCAAATCATCATCGGATTTCCCAAACGGTTGAAGCTGTGAAGACAAGGGTTTGGGGACTTGAAAAGCGTCACACAAGGATGCTATAGCCCAAAAATCTTGCCTCCTAACTCCCTAAATCACCGGGAATCGCGAATCCTTTGAGCACCACCAAAAGCTTGAGCACCGAACGAAAACACTCGAATCGATGTGGTTTCCCAGCGTTTGAGGGCACAAGATCAATCACAAAGATGCGCGAGACATCTATACATGTTTTCCTCAAAGAAATCCGGGAGAAACCCACTCAAATCCGCAGAAACGCACCGGGAACAAAGGCACGAAAACAAGCACAAAAAGACCACGAAAAACACAACTCCGAATCTTCTATACAAACCAAGAAAGATTCACAAGGTCTAGCATGCCGCCCTCGCATCCATCCCTCTCAACAAATCTCTCATGAAGCTCTCATGCTAGCCTAGAGAAAATGGAAGGAAAAATAGCTACGAAAATGAAAAATGGGAGGGAGGAAATGAAACTCTAAGTCGCGGAGAGCGAAAGCCATCCACACACACTCATGGCTTATATATCAGGTCCAGGGTAAATGACTCGACTACCCCTAACTTAACTACTGGCGATACAACCCACGTAGGGGCATTTAGGTAATGTTTGTGGGTCTTGCCATCGGATGGCCACGCCTTTGCCGCACCCCGCGTCCTTCCGACGCAAGCCAGGCGATCCCGCCGCGTGTCCTCCGCCTCGAAGCTTCCCGACACGCCCGGATCCCGTCTCCGTCGTGTTGGGCCCTCGGACTTGGTTTTGAGGCCCAAACCAAGAAACCGTCCGCCGATGGTTTTGTGGGCAAACCACCAAACCCCCGCGTGCCCGGTCCGGCCTCCCGCCAAACCACTTGACTCGACCGCCACCGTGCACCGGCTCGTCTGTCCATGACTTCGTCTTGCTCGTGTCGCCACCATGTGGCCCGCACCCAGTCCCGCTGTCCACCGGGTCCCTCGAGCCGAGCCTACTTGTCTCTCCATATCCCGGAGGCCCCTCAAGGCTGAAGACCTTTCGCGCCCGTTCTTCACCAGCAACAACACGAACTAGGCCGCAGCCTACCCCTGCGCACTAAGCCAAGAGTCAGTCCAACACCCGTTGTCAATCACTCATCACTGAGGAGCGGTCATCCATCGACCACTGGGACGCTCCTGGTCCTCAATCTCCCCCTTGATGAGTGCATTGACAACACACAACGCGAAATGAAATTCAGAGAAAGAAAGAAAGGAAGAAGAAAGAAAACAAAGAAGCTCAACTCATGACCAAAACCGAAGGATGGCAAAGAAAGGTCACAAGCCAAGCAAAGCACAAACTCCACACCGAAAACAACAAGAAAGCTCCCCCTGAACAAATGCAAGCTCCCCCTGAACATGTGAATGCAAACTTCCAAATTTCAGCTCACCTCTTCTGAATTTTCATTAAGCTCACCTCTTCTCCCCCTTGTTGACAATGTATGAATCAAGGTGAAAATGCAGAAATGCAAAACAAAGCATATAAACATCTAGATGAGCTTCTCAAATAGGCCAAATCTAGTGTCAAAGGCTAAAAATGAGACAAAGATCACACATATGAATCATAGCATAGTCAAAGCATTGCCGCAAGTAATATATGAAAATACAAGCATGTGACAAAGCAAAATTTTCAGATTTAAGCAATTGTACCAAAAGGAAGGCTCGCTTCACATGTAAAAACCTATCCATGTCACACTTGAGCCACAAACATGCATACCATTCAAAGATCATACAAGGATATCAAATTCTCAGCAAAAGAACATGGCAAACACCCATGAAGCAAAGCATGTCATGTCAAAGCTCATGAGCCATGTGTCCACTTCGGGGAGACTTCTCCACTGGTGAACATCATGCAATATGTTTTGCACCCATATGTGAAAGATAAGACATTTTAAGCATAGACATGATGGATGGAGCATTTTTCAAGCATTATACACTTCTTATTCAAGATTAAATCATTTCATGGTACATGAAGTGCCTTTGCGGCAAAAAGAAGCTTATGCTCCCCCATGAATGCAACATAGGCTAAACATTCACAATGATATTCGGCCTTTGGCCCAAATGCAAGAAAAAGGCATCCAAGCACAATCTAAGCATGAGAAGCACATTGAGACCAAACTGTGACATGGATACACTACTACACACGAGTGGAGCACATTTCACCAAAAGTTAATCAGGATTAGCATTTATTTCAAAAAGGCTATCTCACCACACATATATCTCAAATATTCCAAGAGCATAGCCTCACATCACCATTTCTCCACACATATGACCAATATCTCACAAATATCCAAAGAAACTCAAATATGGCATATGAAAGAAGCTCATCATCCTAAAATGCAATATGATACAAATGCAACATGATATATGACAAAATGGCTATCCTACCATGGTTTATACATCAAGCAAAGCATGTATATACATCAAAGTAAACATGGTATGATACATATGATACAAAAGGAAATCCCCCAAGAGTCAACTAGAAAGGGCAACAAACCCCAAGTTCCCCCCGCAAGCGCACAAATGTAGCTTGGTCGAGAGGCTTTGTAAAGATGTCGGCTAGCGGATCTTGGGTAGGGACATGGCTCAACACAATGGTTCCTTTCTCCACATTGTCCCTCAAGAAATGATACCTCACTTCTATATGTTTGGTTCTGGAGTGAAGCACTGGGTTTTTGGCTACGCTTATGGCACTGGTGCTATCACAAAGAAGTGGGATCTGGGTGCACTCCTCACCAAAGTCTCTCAAAGTGTATGAAATCCACAACAACTGGGAACAACAACTCGCGGCAGCAACATACTCCGCCTCGGTGGTAGACTGAGCTACACTAGACTGCTTGCGGGAAGACCATGAGACCAATGAAGACCCAAGAAACTGGCAAGTACCAGAAGTAGACTTCCTCTCGACTCGACAACCAGCAAAATCCGCATCGGAAAACCATGAAGAGAAAGAGTCGAGGAGGAAGAATACCAAAGGCCAAGACCAGGGGCAGACTGTAGGTACCTGAAAATCCTCTCGACGGCATGTCGATGTGATGTCCTCGGCGAAGCCTGAAAACGAGCGCACAGACACACGGCCGAACCGTATGTCCGGCCTCGTCGCCGTCAAGTAGAGGAGGGAGCCGATCATGCTCCTGTACTCCCGCTGGTCCACTGGTTCTCCGTCATCGTCCGCATCCAAAGTGGCCGTACTCCCCATGGGAGTCGACATCGGCTTCACATCTTGCATCTGGAACTTCCTCAGCATGTCTTTTGTGTACTTGGTCTAGTGCACGAATGTTCCATCCTTCACTTGCTTGATCTGCAGCCCGAGAAAATACTGCAACTCGCCCATCATGCTCATCTCGAACTCCCTGCTCATCTCATCTGCAAACTTGGCAACAAGGTTATGTGACGAGCCACCAAAGACAATATCATCCACGTATATCTGAACAATCAACAAGTCATTTCCATGCTTGAGGAGAAACAAGGTTCTATCCACGGTACCCATCACAAACCCTCTCGCTCAACGTGAAAACCTCTCAATCTCCCATACCAAGCACGGGCGCCCTGTTTCAACCCATATAGAGCCCTTTTCAACCCGTATACCCCGTGTGGGTACAACTCACTCTCAAACCCGGGTGGTCGCTTCACATACACCTCCTCCTCTATGACCCCATTCGGAAAAGCACTCTTCACGTCCATCCGGAACAACTTGAACCCTTTAGCCACGGCAAAGGCTAGAAGGATCCGAATTGCCTCAAGACGGGCCACGGGGAGCAAAGGTCTCCTCATAGTCGATCCCCTCCTTCGACTAAACCCCCGAGCAACAAGTCTGGACTTGTTCCTCACAACCATCCCATTCTCTCCCTCTTTGTTCTTCCAAACCCACTTGGTTCCTATGGGATGGCAATTTGGAGGTGGTTCAACTAACTCCCACACCTGGTTCCTCTCAAAGTTTTCTAACTCCTCATGCATAGAATTGACCCAGTTTGCATAAGATAAAGCATGTCCAATGTCCTTGGGCTCAAAAGTGGTGACAAAAGCAGCATGAGCAAAATGAGAGGAATTCCTGGACCTTGACCGTGTAGTGCGTTCATCGATGTTCCCAATGATCTTCGACAGGGGATGCACTTATTGAATCCGCCGGGGAGCCTCATGCCTCGAGACTACCTCCCCCTCAACTTCAGCTTCTCTCGCCTGGTCCTCTTGTCGCACCGTCGTTGTCCATGAAGTAGACGGTCCACGCTCCGTAGTGGTCGTAGGGGAAGTAGTGGGTACACACTCAGCTTCAGGCGCATGGTTCTCTCCATCATCATCTCCAGCTTCATCCTTCTCCTCTTCAAAGAGGTCCTCGGCCATCTCTTCATCACCTGCACATTCAAAGCCAAGAGAGGTACATGGCATTGTCTCGTCGAAGGTTACCTCGCAAGTCTCCATGATTTTGTTAGTCTCAAGGTTAAGCACCCTATAGGCTCTAGAGTGGTTAGCATATCCAAAGAAAATACCATCACTAGACCTAGCCTCAAACTTGTCGAGTTTTCCCTTCTTAAGAATAAAGCACTTGCAGCCAAAGACTCGGAAATGACTCACCTTGGGTGCTCGACCATGCATGAGCTCATAACAGGTCTTCTTCTTGAAAGCTCGCAATAAAATCCTGTTGGAAACATGAGAAGCCGTATTGACCGCCTCCGCCCAATACCTCCTAGGAGTCCTGTGCTCATCGAGCATCGTCCTAGCCATCTCACAAAGAGTCCGATTTTTCCTTTCCACAACTCCATTTTGAGGGGGCCCATAAGGGGTCGAATACTGATGTTTAAGACCTAGATCACGACAAAAAGCATCAAAACGAGAGTTCTTGAACTCTGAGCCATTATCACTGCGGATGGCTCGAATAGCATTCCCATGCCTCTCGTTTTTCAACCTCAAGATCAGATCTCGAACAAAACCAAACGTCTCACTCTTGTCTTCCAAGAAAAACACCCAGGCATAGCGAGAGTAATCGTCCACCACAACAAGGACATACCACTTCCCACCTACCGAGCGAACTCGAGCTGGCCCAACAAGGTCCATATGCAACAGCTCTGTCGGACGCTCGGTCATGACATCGGTCAGGGGTGGATGGGGAGTGGCTACCATCTTGCCATGCCTACACGGAGCACAAATGATGAGTACTAATCTAGGATTAGTACAAGGGATGGCCTGATCTTCACGGCAGTAGGTCACGAACAAGGTAATAGATGTAAAGTAACAGCGGATCAAGATAACTTGCTGCAAAGCAGCGGGTAACTAACTTTATACCTGGCCAAGGTTGGATGCGACCAAGCGACGGGAAGAGAGGCACCGAAACCGCGAAGACTTCGACTCGATCTCCGAACGACCGCAGAACCACAACCGGAGCTAATCCACACAAAGAGAGGCAGCCGTACTGGAACTCTCAGAGCACGAACTAGTGGATCCCAGAGGAATCTCTTCACAAGTCCAAGAAGAACAAGGAAGAACAAGGGTTGAGTAAGCACTCTGGCAGCTCGGCTGCAATCTCACTGGATTAATCTCAAATCATTCAAAGTTGTTTACATCTGAGGTGTAGGGGTCTATTTATACATGGAACAAGCCTCTAGGATGGGTGAAAACATGAAAACAAAGTATTTGGTTCGTCAATGTGAAAGGGCTCCTCGAAATGGTCTTCTGAACTTTTCCCGCGTGGCTGTTTGGCTTCTGAGTAGTCTTCAATGTTTTGACCATAACTTCTTCTAGGGAACTCCAAATGACGAACGGTCAGATGCGTTTGAAAGCTAACTCGATCCCCGTTCCAACCATGTATACCATGCACCGCGAATTATTGTAGAATGGTACAGTTTAACATGGGAACTTGAACTTCATGTAGGCTGTGGACCTCTGGACCAGTGTGCACTCGACCAGAAATAACTCTTAGCTCGAAACACCAAACTGGTCGAGGCTAGACTCTTTGGAAACTAGACTTCCAGCCGGTTCCAACAAGTACTCATACGCCTTCATAGCTTTTGGGAATCAGAAGTTATGGACGTTTCTTCAACTGTTCCGTTTTTACTGCCCTTGTCCGCTGACTGATCTGTTGTGTTCTTCATGTAGCTCGATGGTGTAGCCTCTTGTGTAAACCTAACTAATATCAACATACAAGACTTAGGTAGCACAAAATTGTCATTAGAATTGAGTTTAAGTTCACAAAGTAGCGCGTGCACCTCTTGTTGTATCTTTTTAGCTCGGCTACATGTGATTGGTCCTGTAGGCGTTGGTGTAGAGGTCGGTAATGTGGTTGGAGTGGTCGATGACGCTGGCGTGGGCGTATCATCCTCCCTTCCTTGAAAAGGAGTCGTCCTCGACTCTAACTCTTGTATTCCAAAGAGTTGTGCTAGGCAAAGGACTTGTACTGTGACAACAACGTAATCTTTGTCCTCCAACACAGCAAGGTGTTTCAATCTATAATCATACAGACCAAGTAGTAGCCTTGTAGGTGGAAACATAAATAATTTGAAGTCAAGTTTAGCTTTCACCTCGAATGGATTCTTAGAGCAAATAGTGAATGTTGAATGCCTTGGCATGGTCATATCATCCTCCCTCCCTTGAAGAAAAGTCGTCTGCGACTTTTGTTTACCTGAAAATAATCTATCAAAGCAGAGGGTGGATGCACATCATGATTCCAATAATCCTTTTCTTTGTTCTGTTTACTTGCTCCATTATGATTCAATTTCACAATATTAGCTTTTCCATGTATGAAATATTCTCTCATCCTTGGAAAAACTACAAATAGCTTAGAAGTTGGAAGCACAAGAATTTCTTGTAATCCAATTAATTGATTCATGTTATCATATTTCATCTTTGCAAGATCGAATATACCAAGAGACGTGGAAGAAGCATTCTTAACATTCTCTTTGCATGATTCAATGATGTATTTGTCAAACTTTTCATCAAATCGATGTTGAGCATTCATGGTATTCCAAAAATTATTATGGCTTAAATGATTCATGAGTTTAGAAGCATACCTGTCAACCTTAATGCTTCTGCAAGTGGGCGAGAAACTTTTGTGTGCATGATCCATGCTTTGCACATGTTTTCTTTCTTTCCATGGATGGAATGCACATGATGGTAGCATTAATTGTTTAAAATCACAAGCATCAAGTGATAGTTGTATCTCAAGAAACTTATCAATGTGTTTTTCACTCAATGGTTTTGACTCTAAACCAGCAAGCATGTCATATGTTACACAAATTGCATGAACTTGGAAGATATTTACAACATGATCTCCAATTAAAATACAAGTAAACTTGCAACTATGAGCAGTAGTCAAATCACTCAAGGATGTCATCACAAAAATTTTCTCAAGTATTTTATCAATAAGGATAGGCATGTCAAGCATACACAAACAATCAGTAAGATATATCCTTGCAATCAAAGCAAGACATGTAACCAACCGAACAAGATGAAGCATGTCGGTATATGAGGTGTTGGAAGGATCATTCAAAGCACGAGAGACTCTTATCAAAGTAAAATTCATTACTTGTTTCAACATGAGATCCAGTTAAATCAGCACAAAGGTTTTGATTATGTTCTATGGCTGAAACATTATTATCATGAGTATTCATTTCTTTGTTATCAAATTTATTTACATGTATAGTATCAGATATATGAGTGCAAAGTATTATATAAATGAACCACATCAAAGCATAGAAAAAATCATATATGACTGAACATTGCTTATCAACTTGAAAAATTTGAGCAAAGGTATGGTCATGTGACACTACAAAATCAGCACAGCTATCATGGTCAATTTCATTAGAAACATGTGCTTTATCAGAATTACTCACCACTAGACTTTGCAAATCCAAATCTGAATTATTTTCATTACCTTCATGAATTTGTGGTGGTCCAACAACCATGCATGACATTTCTGAAATATTACCACTTCTCTCGTCATGGTTCATGTTTTGGGAAGCAAAGAATTGATTCGGCTGAATGGAAACCTTCTCATCTCTCACAACAAGTATGGAGCTGTCATGAGCAGCCATCTTTTCCTCATTCCTATTGCAAACCTGCACATATGAAAAGACAACTCTAAAAGTAGAGATGAGTGTGTTAGTCTCAAAAATATCCTCACATGTCTTGCATTCTATCTCTCTGTTTTTCAGTGGTGTATCCCTCACGCTCTCATTAGTGGTACTCTCAATATCATGGAGGGTGGAATCGCACAACTCTCTTTTGTATTCACTCTCTTTCAGTTTGGTTATGTGGCTCTCAATTTCACATGGGTTTTGATGCACAATTACTTCGGTGTCCAATGGAACAACATATTTATATGTGTCATACTTCGTCATATTCTTCAATGGCATTGGGGCAGCCATTGTTGCAAAAGAATCAAGAGCTGAAGCACCCTCAAATACTACTAAACTTGCATCACATGAAGGAGAAGCTTCTGAATTTGTATTGCCATCAATCTGAACATTATGTCGCTTGTCGGACAATGAAATTTCAGCATCACTATCCATGGCAATCACTTGATCCTCTTCATCAAATCTTGGGGGCTGATCATAATTAACTTCTTGATTTTTTTCATGAACCTGCATCACAAATGAAACAAAACTAGAAGAAGGTGTTATGATGTTAGTATTAAATAATTCCTCACATGAATCCTCTTCTTTTTCACTCATTTTGACAATGGGTTCACTCAATTCTTTTGAATCCCCTCTCCTAGCCATCATTACTAATCCCTCTTTTCCCGGTTTTTGGGTATTTTGCGGCTGTGGGGTTTTCTTTGGCTGTGGAAACTCTCTCTCAATATGTTTGTGGGTCACTCGAAAGTGTTTCTCACTCTCTCATTGTCTTCTTTTCAGGTCATTCTTTAAAATCTCATGAGCACCTTCCCGATGCCGTCTGCTATGACCAAAGAGACCACCACGAGAGTTGGTTGGGCTATGTCGTTGTAGAGCACGATGGCGTGGTGTAGATAGACGTTCAACTAACATCCTCTCCATGGCCTCCACAGATGAGTTTCCAAATTGATGTAACTCAGACCGCGTGATTGGTGATTCTTTTCCTCTATGTCCACCACGAACACTTGAAGTTGGTCCTGCCATGTTAGGGGCAGCAAGACAAGGTGGAAATATTATGTGGAAACAAACAATCTCACCTCTTACTTACCCAAGTTCTTAATTGATCTCAAGGACCGTGATGGTGCCGATGTGGCAGCCTCAACAGAGGTGGTAGAGAGGTCGTAAGGATTACGAATCGAAAGTCCCGGTTCAGGTTTTAAGGTGGAGCTATAGGTGGCTAACAAGGAGGGCTACGGTACTGCTCACCAAGTGGATTGATGTGTGCTAAAGATCTGAAACGCTGCTATCAAGAACACCACCGCTAAGATATATGAACTGAAAATTTCAGCAATACACCGCAACACAATTCCCTTCAAATTCTTTACACTTCTCTTTCTTTTTTTTTTGACTATTTTTTCTCACTCTTTTCTTTCTTTTTTCTTTTTTTTTGACTCTTTACTTTCTCTTCCTTTTTTTTCAGAACTCTCTTTTTTTATAATACTAACAGGGATGCGAAAAAACAAATGAACAACACAATATATATATATAAATGATGCTGACTAGCAACTAGATGAACACAAACACAAGGAAAAACAGTACCGCCAAAGGGTTATGGTAATTTTTATGGCTCTGGACTGTAGGATAAAACAAAATATATGTGATAAATGATCAAAGGGATAAATGTATGATGATGGTAAGACCTACCGTGTCAACGAAAGCTCTGATACCAGATGATGAGTACTAATCTAGGATTAGTACAAGGGATGGCCTGATCTTCACGACAGTAGGTCACGAACAAGGTAATAGATGTAAAGTAACAGCGTATCAAGATAACTTGCTGGAAAGCAGCGGGTAACTAGCTTTATACCTGGCCAAGGTTGGATGCGACCAAGCGACGGGGAGAGAGGCACCGAAACCGTGAAGACTTCGACTTGATCTCCGAACGACCGCAGAACCACAACCGGAGCTAATCCACACAAAGAGAGGCAGCCGTACTGGAACTCTCAGAGCACGAACTAGTGGATCCCAGAGGAATCTCTTCACAAGTCCAATAAGAACAAGGAAGAACAAGGGTTGAGTAAGCACTCTGGCAGCTCGGCTGCAATCTCACTGGATTAATCTCAAATCATTCAAAGTTGTTTACATCTGAGGTGTAGGGGTCTATTTATACATGGAACAAGCCTCTAGGATGGGTGAAAACATGAAAACAAAGTATTTGGTTCGTCAATGTGAAAGGGCTCCTCGAAATGGTCTTCTGAACTTTTCCCTCGTGGCTGTTTGGCTTCTGAGTAGTCTTCAATGTTTTGACCATAACTTCTTCTAGGGAACTCCAAATGACAAACGGTCAGATGCGTTTGAAAGCTAACTCGATCCCCGTTCCAACCATGTATACCATGCACCACGAATTATTGTAGAATGGTACAGTTTAACATGGGAACTTGAACTTCATGTAGGCTGTCGACCTCTGGACCAGTGTGCAGTCGACCAGAAATAACTCTTAGCTCGAAACTCCAAACTGGTCTAGGCTAGACTCTTTGGAAACTAGACTTCCAGCCGGTTCCAACGAGTACTCATACGCCTTCAGAGCTTTTGGGAATCAAAAGTTATGGCCGTTTCTTCAACTGGTCCGTTTTAGTACCCTTGTCCGCTGACTGATCCGTTGTGTTCTTCATGTAGCTCGATGGTGTAGCCTCTTGTGTAAACCTAAGTAATATCAACATACAAGACTTAGGTAGCACAAAATTGTCATTAGAATTGAGTTTAAGTTCACAAAGTAGCGTGTGCACCTCTTGTTGTATCTTTTTAGCTCGGCTACATGTGATTGGTCCTGTAGGTGTTGGTGTAGAGGTCGGCAATGTGGTTGGAGTGGTCGATGACGCTGGCGTGGGCGTATCAACAAACCAAATCCTTCTCAAGCTTCAACCTTGGCAATCCTCGGACAAGGTCAAGACCACTCAAGCGGGAAACCAAATCAAAGCTCAAGTGTCCCAACCGCCTATGCCATTTCCAGAAATCAGTAGAAGGACCAGCCATCAAACAGCGAGCAGGACCCAAAGAACGAGAGAAATCAGCCCTGAAAATCTGACCCTCGGGGATGATCATACAGACAAGATCACCTCGAGAATCAAGCAAACGAGACTCGCCAGACTTGAAACGCACCTCAAAATCCTCATCAAGCAACTGAGAAACCGAAAGCAAATTGAAACTCAAAGACTTCACAAGAGCCACTCTCTTCAACGTTACCTTGTCACTCACATGCACAACACCCTCCGAAAGCACCCTTCCTCGTCCATTGTCCCCAAATGTGATGTACATCTTTTCCTTCACTGGGGTGAGGCTGGAGAACCACTTCTTATCTCCGGTCATGTGTCGAGAACACCCGGAGTCGATCAACCAAATGTCCTCCAAGTCTCCCCGCCCGCGGTCGAAACAAGAACGAGAATGAGCTAGCGACTCGACACTGGGGTTAGCACAAATAAAGTTAAACCAGTGTCGAGCCATCTGCTCAAAAGAGGGGTTAGCAAACATCATTCCCTTGCCACCAAACTTCCCATGTCCCATGGGAGGAGTACGAGCACCACGAGGGGGAAAACGTGGTCCGTAGTTCCTCTGGAACCCAAAGCTGCGATCGTCTCCCTTAAACCCGTATTGAGGATGAGTAGGGGGTCATCCAGCAAAACCACCACGAGCCCGACCAAACCTCTCACCAGCACGCACACCATCATCTCTCCTCTCAAACCTAGCACCACCACCTCTCTGTGGGAACCTGCCAACACTCCTCACACTTCCCACACCCCGTGGAAGTGGCACTCTAGGCTCAGGAATGCCATGAGGCTGGCGATACCTGTCCTGGTTTGCTTGCTCCCTAGCAAGCCTCTCATCCCTCTTCCTCTTGTAGCAAAACTCTGCAAGATGCCTCTCCTTACCACAATACTCACACCTGAAGGGGATGGATTTTGGCTTTGGCTCTGGCTTCTCTCTAGGCTTCTCACCCTTTTCACCCACAAACTTCACCGGTTTCTGGAAGTCATTTGTCTTAGGTGGGAATTTGGGTGGATCTTGGGTTGTGTCAAGCTTGTTGCAAAGGTGGTTGGGCTTTGGTGTGAAAGAGTTCTTGGGTGCTTTTGGAAGTGGGACTTGGATGTCTCCGATCACCTCAAACTCGGGGTTAGACTCAACACACTTCTCATACACACTCTCCCCACTGTTCTCTCCCACTTTCTCACTCAACTTCTCAAACCCCAAACCACGACCATCAGCTCTCTTGAACTCCTCAATCATGATTTTCAATTGAGGTTCCTGCCCAGACAACCAACCCAACACCTTCCTCAAATAGTCATTCTCCTCATAGATGACATCCAAACGGGAAGTAAGTTCAAGATTGCGCAAAGTAACTTCATCACAACTAGAGCATGCATTTGCAACAGGAGATTTCAAAGATGCTTCCAAAGAACTAATGGTAGAACGAGTATCAACAAGCTTAGCATGCATAGTAGGACATGATTTACAAGCACTAAGCAAAGTAGGTCTAGACATAAGCTCATCATACTCAGTCCTAAGAGCATCTAGTTTAGCCAAAGTGGAAGCATTCTTCTCATTAAGCAACTTGATCTCATTCAACCATGCATCACACTCAAGACATTCAACATCATCAGGAGTAGTAGGAGCAAGTTTCAAAGAGTCATTCTCAAGTTTCAATTCAAGCAATTTGGACTCTAACTCTCCTACTTTCTCACTAGCATTCTCAAGTTGAGCCCTAAGATCTTTCCTCATCTTTTTGGCATCTCTTAGCACACTATCACGGTTGTCAATCAAGCCATTCAACCTAGCAATCTCAGCAAGCAAAGAGTCGGGGTCACAATTTACCTCATCCTCCGAGTCGGAGTCGCTGTCTTCCTTGTCGCTCTTCTTGCTGCTCGAGCTATGGGCCATGCCACAAAAGCCTTCAAGCGCCATACAGCTCAACCCACTGAGGTTCCGGCTTGCACTCTTCTTGCCCTTGCGCCTCCCGGCGTCTTCATCTTCGCTGCTTGAGCTTGACTGCTCGTCGCTTGAGCTTGAGTCGACGTCGCTCGCACCGGCCACCATCGCTCTTGCCTTGTTCTTCTTGTAGACGCTCTTGCTCGGTCGCCGCTTGTCCTTGTCCTTGCTATTGGACTTGTTGAAGTGCTTGCCCTTGGAGGAGTACTTGTCTTCACGCCTCGGGTGCGCCTTGTACTCGTTCACCTTGTACTTGTTCTCCTCCGCTTCCGGGCACTCGGCGATGAAGTGGCCACGCTTGCCACACTTGTAGCACGTCCCTGAGCTCCGCCTTGCATTCCTCCGACTCTCGTGTAGTCGATCAAACCTTCTTGAGAGCAAGGCCGGCTCCTCCTCGCCCAAAGCACATCAAACTCCTCATCCGGAATAGACATAAGAGAAGACAAGGAAAACCGTCGACGGAATGATTAGATTTGCCCTTTGATCCGCCCACAAGAGCAAGACTATGGTCGGTCGAGCCCTCATGCTTGGATTGCAACTTCCCGTCAACCTCGGCGGACTTGAGCTTAGAAAAGAGGTCATCCAACTCAATAGTCAAATAATGCCCAGACTCCTTGATGGCCTCAACCTTAGCACCCCAAACATTTGGGTCCAAGACATGCAAGAGCTTCAAAGCCTGATCGTGCTCGGTGTAAGGAAAATCCTCAACATTAGCTTTCATGTTGTTCACGATGGCGGTGAACCTCTGAAACATCGCATCGATGTCCTCACCGGGAAGTGGAGTGAAATTCTCATATTGCATCCGGTAAGAGACAAAGAGGCGAGCCTTCACATGGTTATCACCATCGTGAGCAACCAACAACTTCTCCCAAATTTGCCAAGCAAGATTCAAATGGCGAACACGCTCAAACTCAGGATCACACAAGCTCCGGACCAAGTGATCAACGGCTTTTGCATTAGCCTCATACTTGGCCTTAGCACCGGCATCGGTCACCATGAGAGTATGGATGTTGACCGGAATAGCATAGGTCTTGTCAAGCACAATGAAATCCAACAGCTTCCCACGAAGAAAGATCATCATACGAGCCGCCCACTTGTGGTAACCCTTGCCATCGAAGTGCGGCCGACCGCCCCGCTCAACGTAAGCCATCTTAGGATTCAAGACTTGTCAAAGTCGCAAAGAATCCGGCACAAAGCTCTGATACCAATTGAAGGATCAGATGGCGACTAGAGAGGGGGGGAGTGAATAGGAGCCGGTAAAAATTCTTCACAAAGAACCCGGCCTATGCCCTAGTCAAATCCCTGTCACACACAAGCGATGGATCGAATCACACACCAATCGCCAAGACAACGAGGTTATGGATCAACCTCTAGCCTTAGGAACGATTCCTTGAAGCACACGCGGAAGCACGAGAAAGGAAGTGAGGAATCGAACCAAGAAGCAAAGCTCACAGGCTCTGGCGGACCATCCGGCCAGGAGGGGCGGACCGTCCGCACTGGCCTCACAGACTGTCCGGCCTGCTACCGCGGACCGTCCGCGCCAACCCTGCGGACCGTCCAGCCCTACGCTGCGGACCGTCCGTTAAATCACACAGAACCAACCGAAGCGATCCACGAACCACGGACCGTCCGCGGGGAGCACGCGGACTGTCCGCCAGGCACCCGCGGACCGTCCGCCCTCTGCTGCGGACCGTCCGAAACTCCGTCCAACCGAAACTCAAAAACGCGATGGATCGAAACGAAAGGCGAGCAAGAACACGAAGAACACGGGACGAACCCTAGCGGCGCGAACCGTCCGCCAGGTCCTCGCGGACCGTCCGCCAGGTGCGGACAGAGCAGAAAACGCCCGACCCCGAAAGTCAACTCCCCCAAATCATCATCGGATTTCCCAAACGGTTGAAGCTGTGGAGACAAGGGTTTGGGGACTTGAAAAGCGTCACACAAGGATGCTATAGCCCAAAAATCTTGCCTCCTAACTCCCTAAATCACCGGGAATCGCGAATCCTTTGAGCACCACCAAAAGCTTGAGCACCGAACGAAAACACTCGAATCGAAGTGGTTTCCCGGCGTTTGAGGGCACAAGATCAATCACAAAGATGCGCGAGACATCTATCCATGTTTTCCTCAAAGAAATCCGGGGAGAAACCCACTCAAATCCGCGGAAACGCACCAGGAACAAAGGCACGAAAACAAGCACAAAAAGACCACGAAAAGCACAACTCCGAATCTTCCATACAAACCAGGAAAGATTCACAAGGTCTAGCATGCCGCCCTAGCATCCATCCCTCTCAACAAATCTCTCATGAAGCTCTCATGCTAGTCTAGAGAAAATGGAAGGAAAAATAGCTACGAAAATGAGAAATGGGAGGGAGGAAATGAAACCCTAAGTCGCGGAGAGCGAAAGCCATCCACACACACTCATGGCTTATATATCAGGTCCCGCCGGAGTGGTAAATGACTCAACTACCCCTAACTTAATTACTGGCGATGCAACCCAGGTAGGGGCATTTAGGTAATGTTTGTGGGTCTTGCCATCGGACGGCCACGCCTTTGCCGCACCCCGCGTCCTCCCGACGCAAGCCATGTGATCCCACCGCGTGTCCTCCGCCTCGAAGCTTCCCGACACGCCCGGATCCCGTCTCCGTCATGTTGGGCCCTCGGACTTGGTTTTGAGGCCCAAACCAAGAAACCGTCCGCCGATGGTTTTGTGGGCAAACCACCAAACCCCGCGTGCCCGGTCCGGCCTCCCGCCAAACCACTTGACTCGACCGCCACCGTGCACCGGCTCGTCTGTCCATGACTTCGTCTTGCTCGTGTCACCACCATGTGGCCCGCACCCAGTCCCGCTGTCCATCGGGTCCCTCGAACCGAGCCTACTTGTCTCTCCATCTCCCGGAGGCCCCTCAAGGCTGAAGACCTTTCGCGCCCGTTCTTCACCTGCAACAACACGAACTAGGCCACAGCCTACACCTGCGCACTAAGCCAAGAGTCAGTCCAACACCCGTTGTCAATCACTCATCACTGAGGAGCGGTCATCCATCGACCACTGGGACGCTCCTGGTCCTCATTATCATATAGCCGGTTAGATCTATTTCAAGTGCTGCTCACATAGCTCTACTTATGTTGCTTCTGGTATCTTACACTCTGCCTACGTCATCATATTGGTTGATCTAACCAATCTGCTCTTGCCCCGTATCAGCTACCTAGTTGTTACGATTTTATCAAAAGACACATCGGGTCTCTAGTCGGTTTTCCATTGTCAATCAACAGGTCAGATTGGCTGGCACGCCTCGCAACAGACCGGACAGTCACGTGTGTTGCGCACAAGGGTGACGACCTATTTTTGTGTCAACACCACCAAATGTGTTGAGGCCTGAGGATATCACTGATCAAGAAGTTAGGGGCTTCAATGATGGTGAAATGTTGCAACGTGTGCACAATGTTGATCAAATGTTGCGAGATGTTGAGTTTCAATGAGTGGACACACCTTCTAAATTAGTGAGGCTGAAGCATTTTATTGAAGATTCAAAGAAACCCCACTATCCTGATTGCTAGAAGTACTCTCGCCTTTCTCATGATCTAAAACTTCTGCAGCTTAAGGAAGATCATGGTTGGAGCAACAAAAGTTTCAAACATCTATTGGATGTGCTTAGAGACATTGTAACACCCTAAAATTCCATCACTAAATTAATATAAGCAACAAGATGTTTTAGATTTTATTTTCTAAGGATTAATTAAATTACGAAATAAATTTGGTCTCTAAAATATTTAAATATCATTTTAATAATTTAGAAGCAATAAGTGCTTGTGCATCATGATTTGAATGCATGAGTTCTGGCTGTGGTGTAGTTTTAAAAGTCTTAAAATACTTGTGAAAATTCTTTAAAATAATTATGAAAATTTGTGTAAAAGATTTGAATTTAAAAAGGGTTTGAAAAAGATTTGAAAAGGATTTGAAAAGAAAAGAAAAAAACAAAACAACAAACCTATCTCACCTTCCCGCGAGCCCAGCCCACCTCCTTCCTCCCCCGGCCCAGCTCCCGCTTCTGGCCCAACTCAGCCGCGCCGGACCACCTCCACTCCCTCCCTCTCTCTCGCACTAACAGGGGGGCCCCACCCGTCAGGGTCACCCCTAACCTCCAGCCGCCCCCTTTCTTCTCCTCTGTTTCTCAACAGGGCGCCGCCGCCGGCCGATTTCCCCGCCTTCCCTCGCGCCCCGCCATCAATCCTCCTCTTGAATACTCACCGAAGCACCGGAGCCGCCTCTCTTCTTAAATTCCTTCCGTTTCCCCTCATCAAGAGTCCGCCCCCTTGATGGCATTGAAGGCCGCAGGCCCTCATGGCCATTGATGGCCGCCGCCTCCCCGGCAGGCGCCCCCTCTCCTTCCCTTTCCCCTACAAGAGCCGAGGCCGAGCCCTGCCTCGCCCTTTTCCTCCTTTCCACACCACTCACGCACCTACACACCCCCATCCTCGCGCTCGCGCCGTCGCCGTCGAATTCCGACCGCCGCCGCTGGTGTTGCCACGCCGATTCACTAACCCCGTCGATCTTCAGGACGAACGAGCATCGCCCAGAGCTTCGCCGAGCCGAGCCGCACCTCCTTAGCCCCTTCCCGTTGCCGGAGACCCACTGGAACCCCACTGCCACCGCGGACCGCCGCCGGCCGCCGCAATCCTCCACCACCGGCCATTCTCCCGTCCGTCTCTGTCCAAGGTGAAGATCTCCAAGTGTTCCCCATCATCTTCTCTTCATTTTCCCCTATTTACTCGAGCTCCTCGTGCCTTAGGCCACCGGCGCCGCCGAAGCGCCGCCCGCCGCCGGAGCTCGCCCTCGCCGCCGATCCGCTCTCCGGCGCTCCTTCCTCCCTTCCGAGCCCTCGGGTGAAATCCTCGTGGCCTCCTTTTCAATTTGGTAGTTTTTCCCTTGGCTAAGAGGCTCGTTGGCCGCCGCCGGCGAGCCGGCCGGCGAGCCCGCCGCCGCCCCCGGCATCGCGCGCGCGCCGCCCGGAAGGTAGCCGCGGCTGCCCACCCGCTTGCATGCGACCCCCACCGCCTGATCTGATTTGAACGGCCCAGATCAAAAGGGGGGCATACCCCTTTAGATCGGTCCACCGTGGACCGGTGGATCAAGTCCACAGGCGCCGGTCCACCGCGCGCGTCAGCCTTGCGTCCTGCCTGCGTCAGCGCCGTGCCAGCCGTCGGATCTGCAGTAGACGGCGCGGATCGGCCCCGGCCCTAGGTCATCAAAGCCGTCGCACGCACGCCACGTCCGCCGTCCGATCCGGCGCGGACGGTCCGGATCTCGCCCCGGCCCGCGTCAGCATGGCGTCGCATCGTATCATCCCGGCCACTCACGCGTTCGCCACGTGGCGCCTCCACGCTCACTCGCCGCCGCCCGTGCAGCTTTTGCAAGAAGAAACCCTAGTTTCCGGAATTCACAACCATGCCCTTCCACCTATAGAAATCCTTTCAGTTAGGTCCTGTTTTCAACGTTTAAGCCCCTGTCCTTTTTAGTTCTTCCCATCAGAGGCCCATTCTTGATCTTTTACACTATAAACCTTGGGTTTATATGTGTAATTATGTTTTAGCCCCTGGTTTCTTGCAGTTAAGCCCCTGGAAGCCCTGTTTCTTCGCAGAAAAGCCCCTGAACCTTGTTTTAGCCATATCTTTTCCGTCCTAGCTCCGTTTTAAGCGTTTTTGGTGTCCACGCGACCGTCTTTTCAAACCTGTCAGTTTTAGAACCTTGTTTTGGCCATATCTTGTGCATTTTAGCTCTGTTTCCACCATTTCAAGTTGCGTTAGGCTAATATCAACTAAAACTACGTGATAGGACCAATGTTGTACATAATCTTTGTTTTATAATTTTTTAAATGTTAAATATGATTAAATCTTATTATGCATGCTTTTCTAATTAAAATCTAGCTAGAGTTCAACACGTGTTTTCATAAGAAAGTTAATATGCTTAATACTAGTTAATTATTTCTTATAATTAAAAGCTAATTAGATGTGTACCTCGGTTTTTATAATCAAACTTAATTTGAGTAATGTTTATGCAATTTACTTCCTAAATAAAAGCAATATAGGTTTATCTCGAGTTTTCTTAATTAAATTGTTAATTTGATTAATATGAATATAAATGTGTTTTTAAATTGTAATTTGGTTAGAATAACTCGAAATATAAAGATAAGTGCCTATATGCTTTTACATGCTTCTTTTGAATTAAAATGTTTAATTTGTATAAGTTAAACTTGAATATTTATAAATAAAATTGAACTAGGCTTACATCGTCTTTTAAATACCAATATAACTTGCTTAATTATAAGTGGGGTATTTCTTTGAAATAACCTATACACATGACTTTATTTAATTAAAAGATACCAAGCACATAACTAGCTCTTGTTTGTGATCATCCAAATCTTCCGATAGTTCCTAGTGCTTTTGTGTTCGCGTTCCTAGAGCCAACCCTTGTCTTCTCTTTAAGCTTTTCATGCTTGGTGTATTGTTTTGTTTATTGTATGTTTTCTTGTGTGCTCGTAGACATCGTGCCAGTTTCAAGTGAGCAACCAGTTGGAATAGATCAAGAGCAAGTGTTTGAAGAAGAAGAACCCCAGTGTTTAAGCAAGGAAGGCAAGTGGACTTCTCCCCCTGCATATTCTATTTTGTCCCACACAACTTGCATGATAACTAAGTTTACTTTTAGCTGTTGTATTGCATAAACTTGATGGGAAATCACCTTTTTAAGGACATGACTAGACTTTTATCCCTTTACCTTGGACAACCCTTTTAAATAAATGTTTTGGGTAGAAATGCTTAGTTTGCTATAACTTGGGATGGTTAAAATGAATCTTTTACAATATGATGAATGTTGATCATGATAACCTTTGGTGATTATATGTATGTGTGTGCTTATGGTTAATAACAAGATCATATGGTTTAATCGGAACATGGAGAACCACCCAAGAAAATAGTGCAACCACAAGACATATGGCTCTGTCTTGGCCAATTAATTAGAGAAGTCTTGTGTGGCTATTAGCCTTAGTAGCTTGGGGTACGGAGGAATGCTTTTATGACTCTTCTACTCTGGACAGGTTTTGGAACGGAAGTGCTCTTCTAGGCTTACCTGGTCTGAGAGTAGAGAGAGGGTACGAAAGATAGCCTCTAGGCGTGCTACTATGGACTAATACACATAGGAGGACTCTTTGTAAAGGCCTCGTAGTGTCCCTATGCAACCACACCTCGGACGTGTGGTATTGTGCCTACTTTTGCACAGCATGGTTGGGTTCAAAGTTCTTCGGAACTTTTACGCGACTTGTGGTGAAAGTGTACAACCTCTGCAGAGTGTAAAACTGATCGATCAGCCGTGCTCACGGTCAGGAGCGGCCTGGACCTTCACATGATTAATAAACTTGAAGATGGAATTAAATCATGGTTTCTTGTGGGTTTTGAGAGGAGATGCTTTCCTAAATGCTTAAGTGGGTTGGTATAAACTTACACCTAGTAATTAGGTGCTTTCTAATAAAATTTGACCAACATTAAAATGCTAACCGCAGCAAAACTCTTAGCCTATCCTTGATGGCCTTGCATCTTTCCCCCACTTGCTGAGCTCCAACCATAAGTGTGCTCACCCTTGCTTAGCCGCTGTTCAGAGGAGAACACTGGAGGAGAGTACTTCAGTGTATACGAAGAGTTTTGAGGCTCGCGTGCCCCAGTCAGATGCCTGTGGAAGATGAAGATGGAGTTGCGTCTTCATAGTTATCGTTTGATCGTTGTAAGGACCTTCGAGTCTATCGTCTGAGTGTAATAAAGAGATAATGTAACGGTTTAACTCTTGTACGTTTTTATTGCTGTTTATTGATATTTCACTCATGACGTCTATCATATGTGTGTAAACTTGATCCCAGCGCACATATGAGATGCATTTGGTTTTCTTCGGAAAATCAGGTGTGACAGAGTGGTATCAGAGCAGTGATGACTGTAGGACGCAGCCTTAAGTTAGAAATGGTCGAAAAGTAAGAATTCATGTTCTAGAAAGCCTGTCATCCTTCAAAATTGACTTATTTTACATATAAAAACTAATTTATTCTTGCCTTCTTGTTAAAACACATCATTTTGTTTTGATCTATTCTGAGTTCGTTTCTCGTGCTATCAGCTGAATCTTCACCACCGAGGTTTTCTGATATAAGTTCTTAGATTGCCTACCCCTTATCAACTTCGATAGAAACGTTTATGTGAGGACAATCGTTGTGTTGATGTTTGTTGTTTGAACACATGTTTGATCTGGATCTTTGTTTGTGTGAGTTGTATTGTGGAGTGATGGCCACAAATGCAACAAGAAATAAATTGTTAGGTTAATAGAGATAGATTGGGTTCAAATCTGGGTTATCCTTATCTGCCATTCGAGTTGGTCAGAGGATGTCAGAAAATCAAAGTTTAGAAGCAACACCAACATCAACAACAAGAAACCTACAAGCATATGAAGACATCAACACATGAAAGAAGTTGAAGAAAAGGATGACCTATTTTCTTTCTTCTACCCCTTGCTATTCTACTTCCTACCATTATTTGATTACAATCACAACAACCAAGAAAAAAATGGATATGATATCAAGAATTCTACCACTTTTTAATTTATTTATCCTTGTTCTCTTCTGATCTTGATCTTTGTCCACTAACCAGATGGAAAAAGGCAATCAAGACAAAAGCAATGATAGCAGTTACAACCTTGGATGTGATCAATATGTATCACCATATCCAAACCCTGAGGATACACATACAAAGTTCTGGAATACTGAGCCACCTATGTTCTCTAACACTATGGATCACCTAGAAGCTGATGAATGGATCACAACAATTGAACAGAAGCTAGACTTGGTGCAATGCAACGATATATAGAGAGAAAGTTTTGTTTGCATCAGGACAACTTGTAGGAGAAGCCTCAGAATGGTGGGATTCTTACATCTACGAACATGAGCAACCACAAAGTATTGTTTGGAAAGAATTCAAGGACAACTTTATAACACACTTTATTCCTGTAAGTACGATGAAGCTCAAAAGGAAGGAGTTCCTTAACTTGAAGCAAGGGCAAATGACAGTGAATGAGTATTGGGATAAATTTATTCAGTTATCTATGTACGCACCAAGATCGTCTGAAAGTGATAAAAAGAAACGAGAACATTTCCTCAAAGGGTTGAATGAAGAGCTTCAGAGTATACTAAGCTTACATGAATATTCTAGTTTGCAAGATGTCATCAACAAAGCTATTGAGTTAGAAAGCAAACTACAGGAAATCATAAGTAAGAAGAGGAAAATGAATTTTCCAGAGCAACATGAGAACAATTCACATCTTTACCAGTTGACTCAAGGATCAGAACATGAGAGTGAAGATCCACCACGCAATCGTCGAAACATTAAAGAAAGTGGAGCTTGTTTCTACTGCAAAGATCATGGACATTTTATTAGTAGGTGTCCTAAGAAACATGTTGACCGATATGAGAAGAAAGCTCAGCAGAGACAGAATAAGCAAATCAGTACCCAAGAAGCCTTGGATCAAATGGAGAAGAATATTAAAAGTGGTGTATGAGGACCCGAAGTATGATTCGAGATGGCTAAGCTTAGGAAAGGAAACAATTATGGAGTCGATCCAGCTCTATTCAAATCACTTTATCAAGAAAAGAAGAAAATCCTACAAAGGCAAATCAACAGAGTCGAGAAAAGGAATGGACAATTAGAAATGAATTTAGATTGAATATGTCATGAGGTGTTTTATTTATAAAGTGAGTTGTGAAGGATAAAGAATTATGTATATGGAGCTTGTGTAAAACGAATTATATGGAAGCAAGATAAGCAGTGTTGGATGCTAAACACCCGAACTCTTGTCTCATGCTAGCCTTTGTGAATCTAAGGATGAGAATTTGTCTTAAATTGTAAGTTCATGTTGTTTTATCTTTGTGAGTTCATCTCTTCATGCATTAGTTCACTATTCCTATCTGAAATACCTTTCTCCAACAATCAGATGGTAAGCATCAGGTCAGGAGAAGGTCAAGACATTCTATCTGTTGTCTGTGCTCATATTGCTAATCAGCGGACTCAAGCATCATCCCCACCCCCCAACCCAGCAATAGGTCCAATAACGCAACAATCTCTTGCCGCTCACATGCAGCTAATCCAAAACCTATCTGCCATTAATCAAACATTCAAGCTCAGCGAAGTCAGCACCACCAGCACCGGTGGACAAGCATAAGGAATTCATGAGTCATCATCCTCCCACATACTCCCACTCAACCGATTCACTGGATGCTGATGATTGATTAAAGACTGTCATCAAGAAGTTGAAGATGACGCAATGCACTAATCAAGAGATGATCTTGTATACAACAGGATGTTTGGAAGAATTAACAGTTGAATGATGGAATGCGTACACTGTCGCACATGCTACACCTAACACCATCACCTGGCAGGAGTTTAGGGATAGTTTTCACGTGCACCACATTCCCTCTGGTGTAATCAAGCTTAAGCAAAGAGAGTTCCTCACTCTAAAGCAAGGCAATATGTTAGTTAACGAGTATCTGGACAAGTTTACTCAGTTGTCTCGCTATGCATCGGATGAAGTTAATACTGACCCAAAGAGGCAAGAATACTTCCTGGATGGTCTGATAGGGCCACTCAACTATCAACTACAGAGTCACAGCTTCTCGAACTTCGCAACATTACTAAACAAAACATAGGTCTAGAGAATAAACTTGTGGAACTGGATGAACAGTAGCGCAAGTTCCAAACACATGGACAATCAGCAGCGCACGTTCCGACTTCAACACATCACAAAAAAAACCTCAATTTAGTCCTGGTGGATCAAGTGGAAATTATTTGCAAAATTCTTAGTTGCAGCGTTCAACTCAGCAGTTCCAACATTTCAGCCAACAAACACCCCATGTTCCAAATCATCAACGAGATCGCTTAGGTGCCTAATGAGAAACGACTCTCAAGTTAACTCTAATGGTTGTTTCAATTGTGGAGAATTGGACTGATATACCAGCATCTGCCCAAATCGTAACATCTAGACTCCCCAGAAAGATAATGGTCAAAGGTTCAGACAACCAACATCTCAGATACACCATGGAAATGCAAATTCTCAGATCAACAAGAGTCAACGGAATTACGTGCGTGGCAGAGCGAACCACGTGACAACTGAACAAGCTCAAGACGCTCCTGGTATTGTGCTGCATACGTTCCCTGTCAACTCTATGCCTGCAACGATTTTATTTGATTTCGGAGCATCACATTCTTTCGTTACTGAACCATTCGTGGCAAAGCATGATACACCTATGAGTTCTATGAAGACACATTTGCTGATTAGTTCCCCGAACGGTGAAATGAAATCCACTTATGTATGCCCACAAGTAAATCTTAGAATCAGGGGAATGGATTTTCAAACTGACATAGTAGATCTTACATCTAGTGGAATAGATGTGATACTTGGAATGGATTGGTTAGGCGAATGTGATGGAATAAATTTTGTGTGCTAAGAAGTCAGTACTCGTAACCAAGGAGATAGGGTTGAAGTGTTGCCACGACTGCCTCATCCAACAAGGAAAGAGAAGTGAATCAAGATGAAGGAAAGCAAGACAAGAAGCTATGATTGAAGAACTCAACATGCAAGATGAGATTATAGAAGTGTACCCTTAGTTTCTTTTCCAATCTCTCCGAATCTCGGGATGAGATTCTTTTTCAGGGGGGTAGATTTGTAACACCCTAAAATTCCGTCACTAAATTAATATAAGCAACAAGGTGTTTTAGATTTTATTTTCTAAGGATTAATTAAATTACCAAATAAATTTGGTCTCTAAAATATTTAAATATCATTTTAATAATTTAGAAGAAATAAGTGCTTGTGCATCATGATTTGAATGCATGAGTTCTGTCTGTGGTGTGGTTTTAAAAGTCTTAAGATACTTGTGAAAATTCTTAAAAATAATTGTGAAAATTTGTGTAAAAGATTTGAATTTAAAAAGGGTTTGAAAAAGATTTGAAAAGGATTTGAAAAGAAAAGAAAAAAACAAAACAACAAACCAATCTAACCTTCCCGCGAGCCCAGCCCACCTCCTTCCTCCCCCGGCCCAGCTCCCGCTTCTGGCCCAACTCAGCCGCGTCGGCCCACCTCCACTCCCTCCCTCTCTCTCGCACTTACAGGGGGCCCCACCCGTTAGGGTCACCCCTAACCTCCTGTCGCCCCCTTTCTTCTCCTCAGTTTCTCAACAGGGCCCCGCCGCCGGCCGATTTCCCCGCCTTCCCTTGCGCCCCGCCATCAATCCTCCTCTTGAATACTCACCGAAGCACCGGAGCCGCCTCTCTTCTTAAATTCCTTCCGTTTCCCCTCATCAAGAGTCCGCCCCCTTGATGGCATTGAAGGCCGCAGGCCCTCATGGCCATTGATGGCCGCCGCCTCCCCGGCAGGCGCCCCCTCTCCTTCCCTTTCCCCTACAAGAGCCGAGGCCGAGCCCTGCCTCGCCCTTTTCCTCCTTTCCACACCGCTCACGCACCTGCACACCCCCATCCTCGCGCTCGCACCGTCGCCATCGAATTCCGACCGCCGCCGCCGGTGTTGCCACGCCGATTCACTAACCCCGTCGATCTTCAGGATGAACGAGCATCGCCCAGAGCTTCGCCGAGCCGAGCCGCACCTCCTCAGCCCCTTCCCTTCACCGGAGACCCACTGGAACCCCACTGCCACCGCGGACTGCCACCGGCCGCCGAAATCCTCCACCACCGGCCATTCTCCCGCCCGTCTATGTCCAAGGTGAAGATCTCCAAGTGTTCCCCATCATCTTCTCTTCATTTCCCCTATTTACTCGAGCTCCTCGTGCCTTAGGCCACCGGCGCCGCTGAAGCGCCGCCCGCCGCCGGAGCTCGCCCTCGCCGCCGATCCGCTCTCCGGCGCTCCTCCCTCCCTTCCGAGCCCTCGGTGAAATCCTCGTGGCCTCCTTTTCAATTTGGTAGTTTTTCCCTTGGCTAGGAGGCCCCCGTTGGCCGCCGCCGGCGAGCCGGCCGGCGAGCCCGCCGCCGCCCGGCATCGCGCGCCGCCGCCTGGAAGGCAGCCGCGGCTGCCCACCCGCTTGCATGCAACCCCCACCGCTTGATCTAATTTGAACGGCCCAGATCAAAAGGGGGGCATACCCCTTTAGATCGGTCCACCGTGGACCGGTGGACCAAGTCCACAGGCGCCGGTCCACCGCGCGCGTCAGCCTTGCGTCCTGCCTGCATCAGCGCCGTGTCGGCCGTCGGATCGGCGGACGGCGCGGATCGCCCCCGGCCCTAGGTCATCAAAGCCGTCGCACGCATGCCACGTCCGCCGTCCGATCCGGCGCGGACGGTCTGGATCTCGCCCCAGCCCGCGTCAGCATGGCGTCAACATCGCATCATCCCGGCCACTCACAGTTCGCCACGTGGCGCCTCCACAGCTCACCCGCCGGCCGCCCAGGCAGTTTTGCAAGAAGAAACCCTAGTTTCCGGAATTCACAACCATGCCCTTCCACCTATAGAAATCCTTTCAGTTAGGTCCTGTTTTCAACGTTTAAGCCCCTGTCCTTTTTAGTTCTTCCCATCAGAGGCCCGTTCTTGATCTTTTACACTATAAACCTTGGTTTCTTGCAGTTAAGCCCCTCCCTGTTTCTTCGCAGAAAAGCCCCTGAACCTTGTTTTAGCCATATCTTTTCCGTCCTAGCTCCGTTTTAAGCGTTCTTGGTGTCCACGCGACTGTCTTTTCAAGCCTGTCAGTTTTAGAAACTTGTTTTGGCCGTATCTTGTGCGTTTTAGCTCTGTTTCCACCGTTTCAAGTTGCGTTAGGCTCATATCAACTAAAAATGCGTGATAGGACCAATGTTGTACATAATCTTTGTTTTATAATTTTATTGAAATGTTAAATATGATTAAATCTTATTATGCATGCTTTTCTAATTAAAATCTAGCTAGAGTTCAACACGTGTTTTCATAAGAAAGTTAATATGCTTAATACTAGTTAAATATTTCTGATAATTAAAAGTTAATTAGATGTGTACCTCGGTTTTTATAATCAAACTTAATTTGAGTAATGTTTATGCAATTTACTTCCTAAATAAAAGCAATATAGGTTTATCTCAAGTTTTCTTAATTAAATTGTTAATTTGATTAATATGAATATAAATGTGTTTTTAAATTGTAATTTGGTTAGAATATCTCGAAATATAAAGATAAGCGCCTATATGCTTTTACATGCTTCATTTGAATTAAAATGTTTAATTTGTATAAGTTAAACTTGAATATTTATAAATAAAATTGAACTAGGCTTACATCGTCTTTTAAATACCAATATAACTTGCTTAATTATAAGTGGGGTATTTCTTTGAAATAACCTATACACATGACTTTATTTAATTAAAAGATACCAAGCACATAACTAGCTCTTGTTTGTGATCATCCAAATCTTCCGATAGTTCCTAGTGCTTTTGTGTTCGCGTTCCTAGAGCCAACCCTTGTCTTCTCTTTAAGCTTTTCATGCTTGGTGTATTGTTTTGTTTATTGTATGTTTTCTTGTGTGCTCGTAGACATCGTGCCAGTTTCAAGTGAGCAGCCAGTTGGAGTAGATCAAGAGCAAGTGTTTGAAGAAGAAGAACCCCAGTGTTTAATCAAGGAAGGCAAGTGGACTTCTCCCCCTGCATATTCTATTTTGTCCCACACAACTTGCATGATAACTAAGTTTACTTTTAGCTGTTGTATTGCATAAACTTGATGGGAAATCACCTTTTTAAGGATATGACTAGACTTTTATCCCTTTACCTTGGACAACCCTTTTAAATAAATGTTTTGGGTAGAAATGCTTAGTTTGCTATAACTTGGGATGGTTAAAATGAATCTTTTACAATATGATGAATGTTGATCATGATAACCTTTGGTGATTATATGTATGTGTGTGCTTATGGTTAATAACAAGATCATATGGTTTAATCGGAACATGGAGAACCACCCAGGAAAATAGTGCAACCACAAGACATATGGCTCTGTTTTGGCCAATTAATTAGAGAAGTCTTGTGTGGCTATTAGCCTTAGTAGCTTGGGGTACGGAGGAATGCTTTTATGACTCTTCTACTCTGGACAGGTTTTGGAACGGAAGTGCTCTTCTAGGCTTACCTAGTCTGAGAGTAGAGAGAGGGTACGAAAGATAGCCTCTAGGCGTGCTACTATGGACTAATACACATAGGAGGACTCTTTGTAAAGTCCTCGTAGCGTCCTTATGCAACCACATCTCGGACGTGTGGTATTGTGCCTACTTTTGCACAGCATGTTTGGGTTCAAAGTTCTTCGGAACTTTTACGCGACTTGTGGTGAAAGTGTACAACCTCTGCAGAGTGTAAAACTGATCGATCAGACGTGCTCACGGTCAGGAGCGGCCTGGACCCTCACATGATTAATAAACTTGAAGATGGAATTAAATCATGGTTTCTTGTGGGTTTTGAGAGGAGATGCTTTCCTAAATGCTTAAGTGGGTTGGTATAAACTTACACCTAGTAATTAGGTGCTTGCTAATAAAATTTGACCAACATTAAAATGCTAACCGCAGCAAAACTTTTAGCCTATCCTTGATGTCCTTGCATCTTTCCCCCACTTGCTGAGCTCCAACCATAAGTGTGCTCACCCTTGCTTACCCGCTGTTCAGAGGAGAACACTGGAGGAGAGTACTTCAGCGTCTACGAAGAGTTTTGAGGCTCGCGTGCCCCCAGTCAGATGCCTGTGGAAGATGAAGATGGAGTTGCGTCTTCATAGTTATCGTTTGATCGTTGTAAAGACCTTCGAGTCTATCGTCTGAGTGTAATAAAGAGATAATGTAACGGTTTAACTCTTGTACGTTTTTATTGCTGTTTATTGATATTTCACTCATGACGTCTATCATATGTGTGTAAACTTGATCCTGGCGCACATATGAGATGCATTTGGTTTTCTTCAGAAAATCAGGTGTGACAGACATGCTACCTGAAGGAAACCAAATAGCAGAGTCTGTTTATGAGGCAAAGAAGATAATCTATCCTCTGGGAATAGAGGTTGAAAAAATCCGTGCATGCAAGAACAATTGTGTATTATTCCATGGAGATTATGTAGACCTTGACAAGTGTCCCAAGTGTGGCTATGATCGGTACAAGAGGAATAAGGATGGTGGAGATGATAATAATGCTGATGACGAGAACGAGCCCGGCGAGATCAGAGGCAAGAAGAAGAAGGCTAATAGAGGTGCTCCTGTGAGGGTATCATGGTATTTTTGCATCATTCCTCGGCTGAGAAGATGGTTCACAACACAAAAGGAGGCCCAACTCTTGCGTTGGCATGACGAAGGCCGAAAGGACCTTAAGAAAGATAGCAAGTTTAGGCACCCAGCAGATGCAGCACAATGGTGAAACATTAATAACCACTTCCCATGGTTTGACGACGCAAGGAGCATACGGTTTCCTATGAGCACAGATGGCAGTGAACCCAGTTGGTAACCAAAGCTCAACACATAGCACCTAGTTTGTCGTGCTGTTGTGCAACCTTCCACCCTGGCTATGCAAGAAACAGAAATATATGATGCTCAATATTGGTCTTTGGGCCAAGCAACCTGGCGACCGTATTTATGTCTACTTGAGGCCACTAGTTGATGACTTGAAGATATTGTGGAAGCCTGGTGTGCCGGAGGTTTGGGATGAGTACAAGCGTGAGGAGTTCACAATGCATGCCATGTTGTTCACCACCATCAACGAAAACCTGGCTCATCACAACCTCTCTGGCCTGAGTAAAAGGAAAGGAATAGATTGCCCACACTGCTTGGAAAATACTTGCGTAGTATGGCTAATACATTCAAATAAATACGTATTTATGGGGCACCGTCATTTCCTCGACAAGAAACATCCATACCGGGCCATGGATTGTCAGTTTAATGGGGGAAAGGAGAATCGAGAGGTGTCGTTGCATGTGACTGGATAACTGATCCACTTGAAAGTCAAGGACATCAAAACTATCAAGGAGTTACCCAAACTGACTGAAAACCCTTGGAAAAGGAAATAAATGAGATGGTGAAGAAGAACAAGAAGAAGGAATGTGGAACAAGAAATCAATTCTATGGGAGCTAGAGTATTTGCCGATGTTGGGTCTGCGTCATTCATTTGACAACATGCGCGTCAAGAAGAATGTGTGTGAAGCTACTTGTGGAACATTGCTAATATAGAAGTCCAAAGGAAAAGATCATAAAAATGCAAGGGAGGATCTTAAAGAACTGGGCATCAGGCTGGAGCTCTATGCAGAGATAACAGAGATGGGGACGAACCTTCCCGTTGCTGCAACCACCTTGTCAAAGGCAGAAAGAAAGGAATTTTGTCAGTTTTTGCATGATTTGAAAGTACCTTCAGGCTACACATCAAACTTCAAGAGGCTAGTGTCGGTGAAGGACATGAAAATGAATTTCAACTTGATGAAATCTCATGATTGCCATGTGTTGATGACAGCTCTTCTTCATGTTGCACGTAAAGGTATCAAGACAACTGGTTCGCGACGCAGACACAAGCTTGTGCTTATTCTTTAATGCAATAGAACATAAGGTGATTGATGAGGAAAAACTATTGGACTTAGAGAGGAGGCATTTCGAGACCCTATGCCTGCTTGAATCTACCTTCCCACCATCATTCTTTGATCTCATGCTGCATCTAACAACACACCTCGCGAGGGAAATCTTGTTCCTTGGCCCATCTTACCTTCATCAGATGTTTCCATATGAGAGGTTCTATGGATTCCTGAAATCATTGGTACATAACCGGTTATTTTCAGAGGGAGCCATTGTTTGTGGCTACGAGACCATCGAAGCAATGGAGTGGGCCATGGGTTATATGGACCCAGAAAACTCTATGGGTGTGCCTCGCTCACGGAGTCATGTGGAAAAGTTAGGCTCTCCGGAACCAGATGCCTTCCAAATGGCTCATTTCACCGTGATACAACAGCTGCACCTAATTACACCGTTTGCCAATGAGCACAAATGACAACTACATGAAGACAACCCTGACCGTAGTAGGGCTTGGCTTGCAAAGATGCACATGCAAGGTTTCAGTAGGTGGCTCCGAGATTATGTCGAGACATGCTGCAATAATGTTGTAATTACCGACGAGATAATGAATCTAGCAGCAGGGCCATTGTTCACTATTACAAGATACCCAGCAATGGATATCAATGGGTACATGTTATACACCATGGCCCAGGATAAAAAGAGCGTTTATCAAAATAATGGTGTGTATACGGGCTGTCGTCGACGACAGTCATGATGATGATGACACGGAAATAGACACATATTATGGTCAAATAGAGGAGATATGGGAGCTTGATTATGTAGGATTGAAGGTAGCCTTGTTTCGGTGTAGATGGGTCACCAATGGGAAGGACAAATATGGTTATGTTAGTGTTGATCTCCAGGTCTTTGGTCACAAACACGAACCGTTTGTCTTCGCCAACGATGTGGAGCAAGTGTTCTATGTACGTGACCTTGTAAATAAGAACTAGTCTGTGGTTATGCCTGGAAAAAAAAGATTGTTGGGGTTGAAAATGTTATTGAGGAGGATGAATACAACCTGTTTGACGAAATTCCATCTTTTTACACTTCATACAAACCCCAACTCTTGGGAACTAACAAAACACCATACTTGTGAAGCGACCATAGGTAAATCATACAAAAAACTGTAAGCCCCCGTCGGCTTATTCTTATTCATGCTTGCAAGTGAGTAGGTAAATCATATAAAACATTGCACTGCACAGAGATAATCACACAAGAGTGTCTCTTGAGATGCAAAATCACACACACACACACATATAGATTACAACCATCATTGATACATCAGAAGGTTACAAGGCGGTCATCTATGTTCATCATAACTAGGCACTACCGGGATGAGGAACATAGATCTAAACTAAACAAAAGAGATATATTTTCGTCGTCTTGTTCTTCATGACGAGTTATGCAAAATCACACACACACACACACAGAGATCGATCTTGCTCGTAGGTAGATCTTGCTCGCGGGTCGTTGATCTTGCTCTCCTTCGGCTTGTTCTTCATCACGAGATATGCTCCAGATTCTGGCTTCTACTTCATGCTTACAAGTGAGCACAAGCGAAAGATACAGAGAGGGTGGAAACATATCCCTTAAAAAAATCCCTCCTCCTAGAGGAGGTAAAGCAAAAGGAAGCCCAAGCGTGATGGAAAAGATGCAGCGGGCAGTTACTACATTTCTGTAACGAGTGTTAATTAAAGCTCATTACAAACCCTAATCAGTGAGTAATAGGCTTCATTCGTAATGCCCCCAATGTAACGGGCAGTGTAAAAGCCCGTTACCAGTCCTGACCAGTGGGCCCCAGGACATGGCCCATTCATCGAGATATATGAGACGCAGGTTGAAAGCACGCGTCTCCTTTAATCGAGAGGAAGCAGACGCGTGTGGAAACAGATGCGTCTCATTTCATCAAGACAGATGAGACATAGGTTCACGGCACACGTCTCTGATGTTGATTTCATAGTAACGGGCTCTATTTTCATGCCTGTTACCATGTTCCCTGTGGGCCCAGAGAAACAGCCATTTCACGTGACCGGTGACTAGTTGTGGTAATAGTTATTGTTTGATACTCGTTAAGAATCCTAGATGCGCTGAGATACGCGTGAACTAGACGCGTCTCATTTCGTCAAGATAGAGAGACACGGGTACACAGAAGGCGTCTCCGATATTGAGCTACTATAACGGTTTGTGTTTTGGTGCCCGTTACAAAAGTTCCATGTGGGCCCAAAGAAACAGTCATTTCATGTGACCGGTGGCTAGTTGTGGTAACGGTTGTTGTTTGATGCCTGTTACGAATCTTTGTTATCAGTAACGGGCATCTGCCCGTTACCTTTCTGGCTCATTTGTAACACTTGATCGGTACCGGGCGCTTTGCCCGTTACTAAAAGCAATCTATGCCCGTTACCAAAGTGAGTTTTTCACATAGTGATGTTCCGAGACTTTCATGATGGGGACCTACCTCTTTTCTGCCTCAATTTCGGGATAATAACATTACTTCCAAAGGAGAAGGGGGTCAAGAAAATTCAGCAATACATGCCCATTTGCATGCTTAATGTTAGTTTCAAGATTTTTACAATGATGTTGGCTAAAAGGACTCACTTCGGTTGCGTGTAGGATTACCAAACCTTCTCAATCTGCCTTCATGCCTGGAAGATATATTTTAGAAGGGTTGGTTGTTTTACATTAAACTATTCATGAGCTAAATAGGAAAAAGCAAATGGGCCTTATTCTCAAACTAGATTTTGAGAAGGCATATGATAAAGTTAATTGGGATTTCTTGCAGCAGGTCCTTAGGATAAAAGGTTTCCCGAGTATGTGGTGTCAGTGGATGGAAAAAGTGGTCACAATGGGTAGTGTGTGTGGTCAGGTGAATGACAACTTGGGTCACTTTTTTCAAACAAAGAAGAGTTTGAGGCAGGGTGATCCTTTGTCCCCTATTCTTTTCAACTTGGTTGCAGATATGCTGGCCGTGTTGATTGAGAGGTCAAAAAATCTGGTACTCATTGATGGGTTAGTTCCTCACTTAGTGGAGGACGGTCTATCAATATTGCAGTACGCAGATGATATAATTCTATTTTTGGACGATGATTTGGAAAAGGTCAAAGGCTTGAAACTAGTACTAAGTGCTTTTGAAAAGCTATCAGGTATTAAAATCAACTTACATAAAAGTGAGTTATTCTGCTTTGGGGAAACGAGAAATAGGTCTGGGGAATACGTGGAGCTTTTTTGATGTAAGGAGGGTGAGCTTCCTTTCAGATATTTGGGAATTCCTATGAGTCCTAAGAGACTTTCTAACAAGGATTGGAGGGTGGTAGAAGAAAGATTTCAAAAGAAGGTTGGTAGTTGGAAGGGTAAGTTGTTATCATCGGGAGAGAGACTAGTCCTAATCAACTCGGTCTTGTCTAGCTTACCAATGTTCATGATGTCCTTCTTCATAATACCTAAAAGTGTTTTGGAGAAACTGGATTATTATATATCGAGATTTCTTTGGCAATGCGATGAACATAAGAAGAAGTATAGGTTGGCCAAATGGAGCATTCTTCATAAACCTAAGAGTGTTGGGGGAATGGGCATTATTGATTTGGATATCCAAAATAAATGCTTGTTGAGTAAATGGATTATCAAATTAGTCAATGAAGATGGCACTTGGCAACAAGTACTCATGAAAAAAATACCTTAAGGGCAAAACTTTATCACACGTAGAGAGAAAGAAAGGGGATTTACATTTCTGGTCTGGTTTAATGGAGGTTAAAAAGCTTGTGCTGAAGAGGGGTAAATTTAAAGTACAAGATGGTACCCAAACTAGATTTTGGGAAGATCTTTGGTTAGGGAAAGAACCTTCAATGGAAAATATCCTACGCTTTATAATATAGTGAGGAAGAAATTTTTGTCAGTTTCCCAAGTACTAAGTACTACCCCACTAAATATATCCTTCAGACGTACCTTAGTGGGGGACAATTTGGACAAATGGCTCAATCTAGTGGGGAGTATTATTGTGGTGCATCTTAATGATCATAGGGACTCCTTTATCTGGATGGCCAATAAAAAAAATTCGGTGAAAAACATGTATAATGACTTAGTTTTGAAATCAGAGACTCTAGTTAATATTGGACGTGGAAAGCTAACATTGGTGGAGAGGGTGGCTTTGGTTCGGGCCTTTAGTCCCAGTTCAACTTTGGAGCCAGGACTAAAGGCCTTTTGTCGACGTGGCCCAAAATGCTCACTGGAGACACCCCCTCTTTAGTCCTGGTTGGTATAACCAACCGTAACAAAAGGGCTGCCTCCCAACGTCATTTTCCCGCAATGATTGACGTAGGCTTTTAGCACTGGGTGGAATTACCAACCGAGACTAAAGGTGTACCCTTTAGTCTCGGTTGGTAATTCCACCCGGTGCTAATTCTTTAGTCCCGGGTGGAGTTACCAGGCGGGACTAAAGTGTACCCTTTAGTCTTAGTTGGTAACTCGAACCGGGACTAATAGTCGGCACCCTATAAATCCACCTTCTTCTTCCCCTTTCTCTTGCCCGAGCCATTCTTCACCAAGAGCTCAAGCTCCTCCTCCATGGCGCCTCAACCTGAGAGAGGTGGTGCTGAATTTTTTCTTCATGTATTTGTGATGATTTCTCTCCTCTAAAGTGTTTCCGAGATTTGATTATTCTTCATCCCATCATTTGTTGTCATTAATTTTTTTATATATTTTAGAGATGGAGAAATAAATCTTAAATCTTAGGTGCGAGGAGGTAATGAGAGATGAGGTTTTTTATATACTTTAGATTGAGAAAAATGTGGTTGGCTAAACACTAGCATTGTCTTGTTATCTTTTATATTGTTGTAGAGAAAATTGAATTTTACTTTTTGATATAATGAAACATAGAACTAATTATGATTTTACATTTAGCTAATTTTATAGAAGTTTTTTTATAAAAAATATGGTCATTAATAATGGAGATCAAAATGGCCATCAGGCGACCTCTGTATGTCTTTGTATCACAAGTTCCCAATCTAAAATTAGTCAACTTCTAGCTTTTGAACCTCTGCTTCAAACTCATTTATGAATTCACGTATTGTGTTGGGATGATCAACATGTTAAGGAAGAATGGTAGGCCTCCAGTTCTCATCATCTAGTACATAACGGAATACATCATTGAATTCACCCTTCTTCATCTTTCTCTTTGTTTACTTTTTAATATAATGAAACATAACCTAATCTTGATTTTGCATTTAGCTAATTGTATGGAAGTTAGTTTCTAAAAAGTATGGCCATTGATAATGGAGATCAAAATGGCCATCATGTGACCTCTGTATGTCATTGTATCACAAGTCCCCAAGCTAAAACTAGTCAGCTTCTAGCCTGTGAACAGCTACTTCAAACACATTTATGAATTCACGTATTGTGTTGAGATGATCAACATGTTAAGGAAGAATGTAGGTAGGCCTCCAGTTCTCATCATCTAGTTCATTACAGAATACATCATCGAATTCACCCTTCTTCTTCTTTCTCTTTGTTTACTTTTTAATATAATTTGTGGACTTAATATGATGCAAATGCATCGGCAATGGATGAACGCCGACAGACGATCCCCGGAGTACATTGCTGGCATGCAAGCTTTTCTCAAAGTTGCCAAAGCCAACAAGAACCCAAAGGGATTCATGTGTTGTCCATGCTCTTTGTGCAGAAACGACAAAGACTACTCTGACTGGGGGACTCTTCACCTCCACTTGATTAAAAACAGATTCATGGTGAACTATGTGCTTTGGTCCAGGCACGGTGAAAGAGGGGTTGTGATGGAAGAGAACGAAGATGAGGAGGATGATAATAACATTCTTGACTGGGCCGCAGGGCAAGATTTTGCGGATACTTTAGTGGAAGATGCTGGCGAAGAAGAGATACTAGAAGACGGCCATGTGGATGATCTTGGTCAAGTTCTAAAAGATGCACAAAGGGACTGTGAAAATGATAATGAAAAGGCAAAGTCGCGTCGTATGATAGAAGATTATAGAAAACTATTTTACCCAGATTGCAAATAGGGTCACAAAAAGCTTGGTACTACACTTGAAATGTTGCAATGGAAGGAAAAATATGGTGTGTCTGATAAAGCATTTGAGGGGACACTAAAAATTGTGAAGGACAACATATGAAGCGAAACAGACTGTGTGCCCTCTAGGGTTGGAGGTTCAGAAGATCCATGCCTGCCCTAATGATTGCATCCTATATCGAGGCATGGAACACAAAATTTTGGAAGCTTGTCCTGTGTGCAAAGTGCTATGTTATAAGATCTGGAGAGATGATGATCCTGGTGCTCGCAAGGGGACACCTCCCAAGATGACGAAAGTACCGGCAAAGGTTATGTGGTATTTTCCTATAATACCACATTTGAAGCATTTGTTCAGGAACAAAGAAAATGCTAAGTTGATGACATGGCACAAAAGCGATCGTAAGCAAGACCATATGCCAAGACATCTGGCAGATGGGTCTCAATGGAGAAAATTGATAGAAAATACAAAGATTTTGCTAGTGAAGCAAGAAACGTAAGATTTGGTTTAAGCATAGATGGTTTCAATCCATTTGGTGAGTTTAGCAGTGGTCATAGCACTTGGTCTGTGACACTATGCATGTTCAACCTTCCTAGTTGGATGTGCATGAAGAGAAAGTTCATTATGATGTCAATTCTAATCCAAGGTCCAAAACAACCTGGCAACGACATTGATGTGTATCTAAGACCATAGTTTGATGAACTATTACTGCTATGGAAGAAAGAAGGTGTACGTGTGTGGGATGAGAATAAGCAATAGAACTTCAACCTACGAGCATTGTTATTCATTACCATCAACGATTGGCCTGCTTTAAGTAACCTATCTAGGCAGTCAAACAAGGGATATCGGGCCTGCACCCATTGTTTACATAAAACAGACGGTATTCATCTAAAAAATTGTAAGAAGGTTGTGTATATGGGTCATCGTAGCTTTCTTCCTGAGAAGCATCCCTTAAGGAAGAAAGGCTTACACTGGAAAGGAAAGGTTGATCATCGTACAAAGCCCCCCCCCATTTTAAAGGAGAGGAGATAATTGAGATGGTAAAGGATCTAAGGGTTGTCTTCGGAAAGGGTGACGGTAGTGAACCTGTTCCACATGATGCTAATGGGCGTGCACCAATGTGGAAGAAGAAATCTATATTCTAGAAGTTACCTTATTGGGAAATTCTTGAGGTCCGGAATGCTATTCACGTGATGCACTTGACGAAGAATCTTTGTCTGAATGTCCTAGGCTTCTTGGGTTGTTACAAGAACTCTAAGGATACACTGGAAGCACAACGGGACCTGAAAAATATCCATAGGAATGAAGCACCTCCGATAGAGGTTGATGAGGAAGAAGCAGATCCTGAAGAGGTTGAGGAGGAACAACAAGATTACTTAGGTCCTGCTAGTTACACCCTGAGCAAGGAAGAGAAGGTCATCATGTTTGATTGCCTAAACAGTATGAAGGTTCCATCTGGCTACTCATCGAATATAAAAGGGACAATAAATATCAAAGATAAGAAGTTCACAAATCTAAAGGCCCACGACTGCCACATGTTGATGACACAGTTACTTCCAGTTGCGTTGAGGGGTGTTCTACCAGAGAAAGTATGATTAGCACTCATAAAGCTTTTTGCATTTCTCAGTGCAATTTCATAGAAGGCAAACAATCCAAGGAACCTAGTGAAGCTAAAGAATGATGTTGTGCAATGTTTTGTCAGCTTTGAGTTGGCATTTCCACCTTCATTCTTCGATATTATGACTCACCTCCTGGTGCACCTTGTGAAAGAGATTACTATCCTTGGACCAGTATTCTTGCACAACATGTGGCCTTTTGAGAGGTTCATGTCAGTCCTCAAGAAATATGTTCTTAACCGCGCACGTCCGGAAGGAAGCACCGCCAAAGGATATGTAACTGAAGAGGTCATTGAGTTTTGTGTGGACTTTGTCAACTCAATTGACTCAATTGCGGTTCCAATATCACGACACGAGGGGAGGCTACTAGGAAAGGGCACCATTGGAAGGAAAGCATGTTTCAGCAATGATACTAATTTGTTCAATAAAGCACACCTAGTTGTTTTGCAACAATCAGCCTTGGTGACTCCATATATTGAGGAACACAAGCAGATTATTTCTTCACAAAATCCAACCAAAACTGAAGCATGGGTTACACACCATCACTTGGAAAATTTTCCCTCATGGTTAAGTGAACAAGTTATTGGTGATTCCACAATTCACCCACAACTCGCTTTGTTAGCCAGGGGACCTTCGAGCACAATTGTCAAATTCCAAGCTTACGATATAAATGGTTATACTTTTTACACAAGAGACCAAGATCGGAAAACCACACACAAAATAGTGGTGTCTGTATAAACACCATGGACAGCAACAATAACAAGAACTCGTATTATGGTGTCATAGAAGACATATGGGAGCTTGAGTACGGGCCACTTAACATCCCTCTGTTTCTTTGCAAATGGGTAAAACTAATTAGAGGTGGCATAAGGAAAGTTCAATATGGAATGACAATAGTGGAACTGACCAAGATTGGTTTCAAAGATGAACCATTGGTCCTTGCCAAAAATGTGCATCAAGTTTTCTATGTCAAGGATATGACTAGCAAACCGAAGAATAAAAATTCCGAAGGACCACAAGAGCCAAAGCGACACATTGTTCTTCCAGGTAAAAGAGTAACGGTGGGAGTCGAGGACAGAACAGACAAATCAGATGACTATGATCAGTTCGATGGCATGCCTCCATTCGCTGTCGAAGATGACCCAAGCATACCACTTGGAAATGAAGAGACACCGTACTTACGTCACGACCATGACCAAGGAACTTTCGTCAAGAAAAGAAACTTCAATACTGTACTATAATGATTAATGTTCAAATCATTTATGTAATGTTCTATGAGTGTATTCCTTTAGTTATTTGAACTAAAACTTGTGAAAGCCTTTCAGATGCCCTGTGAGAAGTAACCACAAAGTTTTACATTTTTCTGAATTAGTTGAGCATGTTTCTTATGTCTTATGAGACAAATATTGTCGAGTCTGAAAAGAAAGTAATTATTTCAACTATTAAATTATTTTTTATATTGGAAAGTTGAGGTTCTTAACACTTAACGAAATATAATTTTGCATGGTTCAAATATTAAGCTTACCATTTTTTAAAAATGTTGCAAAGAGAAGGAATGAGAAAATGAGGAGGGAAAATAGGAAAAGAATTTAAGTCCCGCTCAAAATAGACCTTTAGTCCTGGGTGGTGTTACGACCCGAGACAAAAGGGGGGGCCTTTTGTCTCAGGTCGTAAAACCACACAGGACTAAAGATGGAAATTTTCCCTTTTGAGACTCCCGCGCGAAATCTCACCCTTTAGTCCCAGGTGGTATCACCAATCGTGACAAAAGGCCCCCCCTTTGTCACGGTTCGTTACACGACCCGGGAGTAAAGGTGTGCCTATATATAAAAGCAGTGACCTTCCCCTCCAGCACTTAGCTACTTTTTCGTCCCTGATTCAGCTCCATCATCGTCATCGTGTTCTCCTCCTCCACCGTCGCCGTCATCCTCCCCGACCGCCACCTTCCGCGGTGCCCCCTTCCTTTGCCCCACGGGATTCTCAGCCGCCACCGGCCTCTCGAAATCCGTCGTCCACCGACCCGCCGACGCCATCGCCCCCCCTACCACGCCGTCGGTCCGCCACTGTCGGCCCCCGAATGCGGGCGGCTTCCTCCCCGACCCGCCCCGGCCTCCGGGGCTCCTCGATCCCCATACTCCTCGCGTCGGCCTCCTCCCCATCCTCCTCCTTCGCGCCGTCCTCCCGGGCCTTCGGGGCTCCGCCGCCGCGCCGCGCGCCTTGCGCCTTGCCGCCCGGCCATCCTGAGCATCGTCGCCTCCGCACGCGCATCAACATCGTCGCCTTGTCCTGCTGGTAGGGGCGCCTCACGGTTGTACTCCACAACGTCGGTAGCCCCCCCCCCCCCCCCGATCGCGCATACACCGACCCTACCCGGCTGCCCCCAAATTGGGTCTTGCTAATGCAAGCAAATTAATTGTTTGCGTCAAAAAATTTTTAAATTTCTTTTGAAGAATAAATTTATGTACAAAATTGTACTAAATATGTCTATAATAATTCTAATTAAATATGTTTCTCCCCAGCATCGCCGACCGCCATCTCGCCCCGGCTCCTCACTGCCTCCCTCGACGCACCCAAGATCCCATCGTCGTCTAGCCCGGCTACGCACTGCCTCCCTCAACGCACCCCAAGATCCCGGCTCCCCTTCTCCTCGCCGATCGCGGTAGGCGACACTACCGATTCTAGAAATACATAGAAATTATTGTATATTCTCATAAATTCACGTCGATTCATGGTAAATTAGTGTTTATTTTAGATGGATAGTACAAATAAATATAAATTATTGTATATTCTCATAAATTCATGTTGATTCATACAAAATTACTGCTTATTCTAGATGGATACTAGAAATACATAGAAATTATTGTATATTCTTATAAATTCGGGTCGTTTCATAGAAAATTTGTGTTTATCTAGATGGATACTAGAAATACATAGAAATTATTGTATATTCTCATAAATTCGTGTGGATTCATAAAAATTTAGTGTTTATTCTAGATGGATACTAGAAATACATAGAAATTATTGTATATTCTCATAAATTGGTGTCGATTCATAGAAAATTAGTGTTTATTCTTAATGGATACTAGAAATAGATAGAAATTATTGTATATTATCATAAATTTGCGTCGATTCATAGAAAATTAATGTTTATTTTAGATGGATACTAGAAATAAATAGAAATTATTGTATATTCTCATAAATTCGTGTCGATTCATAGAAAATTACTTTTAATTCTAGATGGATAACAATAACAATAATGAAAGGATTATGAAGGAGATTATTGTTGGCGATGCAAATGCCTTTGCATCCTACATGAACGAGGAAATTATTTTAAATATGATTGGTCAAGGAGGCGTCCCCGCCGATGACTTTGCAAATAACGAGGAAAACATAGCCGCTGACTCAGAAAATAATGACGACCTTGAGGATGCTAATGCAGAAGGTTCCAACGATGTATACATATCATGCATTAAGTTTATTAGTACTAATTCGATAACCCCATTTCTTGTATATTCTCATAAATTTATGTCGATTCATGGAAAATTACTGTTAATTCTTGTAGGCTTCTGGATCGACGACGAAAAAGTCCAAGAGAGGTCATACACAACTAATCGTCGGTGATGTGATGTATCGTATCACAGAGGTGTCAGAGCTTGGCCAGCCTGTTGCACCAAAAAAAGTCAAGGACAAGTTTGTGTCTCAATGCGGGGCAATTGTAAGGGACAACGTGCCCATCAAGTATAGAGAATGGAAGGGAAAACCAAGTATTCCATACATGGTTCAGATTCAGTAAAAGACCAGCTGTGGAATGATGTGCTAAAACACTTTACACTTCCAGAAGGTGTCGACGCAAACCTTGTTAAAGGTTGGACTCTAGTGAAGATGGCAACTCAATTTCAGAATTTCAAGAAGAAGTTGACTAGTGATTTTATCAAGAACAACCGAACTCCAAATTGGGATGAATATCTGAAGATAAAAGATCACTGGAAGTCCTTTGTTGAATACAAGAAAAGTGAAATTTTTGCCCAAAAAAGTGCCCAAGCAAAGATCAGTGCCAGTAAGAAAGGGGAGTACAACCATCACCTTGGTCGAGGTGGTTATGCCGTAGCAATTCCCAAGTGGCGGAAGATGGAACAAGACCTTATCACCATAGGTATCATATCACCAGTCTTTCACTGGCCCAAAAGATCAAAGAATTGGTATTATGTGCATGGAGGCAGATTGAACCCTGATGATGGTACCCTTGAATTCCCGCCCACGTTACGAGAGAAGCCACTTGAGTTAATGAACAAAATAGAAGATGTCAAAGCTAGTAGATTGAAGGTTGATAGAGAAATGGATGAGCTCACTATGGCACTAGGGAATCCAGAACACCCAGGACGTTGCAGGGACTACGGGGTGGTGCCATGGAAGTATGCCTTCAAGGGAAACCTCGATAGCTATAAAAGTTGCAAAAGAAGAAAAGAGTGCGAAGAGGAGCATTGGTGCCAAATGATGGAGCAAAGACTTAAAGAACAAGATGAAAAGATGTAGGTACAGATTGAACGACGATTGGCTGTAACGATATCTCAAATGACCCAAACTGGAGCACTGCCCGAAGTACCTCTGGATCCCGTCATTAGCCCTTCCGCTCGGAAAAGAAGTTGTGCTTCTACCGAGGTTGCAACAGGTGCTTGCATAGAGGTCACACCGGGTGCTTGAACAGAAGGCCCTGAAGAGCCGAGGGCAATCGAAGGAGTTCCAGTGGATGACAACCAACAATACCTGGTGGATTTTCTCTGTCGGTGCACCCTTTGTGAGCTACACAAGCCGTTTGGCAACATCATAATGCAGGTCGCGTACGGAAGTGCTTTTGCTCATTTTCTTGGACAGACTAGCCACGACATGTTGATTCCACCCGGCTACGCCTCAATTTCTGTGGAGGAGATTTGTCAGCCACAATTTGAAGATTTAGAGATAGACATCCCAGGAGGTGACGGGGAAAGGACACTCAAGGATGCAGTTCACGGTATCATTGTTGACGGTATATATTCGTGTTATCGTTCAAGTGGACTTGCAAGCGGACAAATCCTCCGTCATAGTCAATGTACCCTTCTTCCCTCGAGTGATGAACCCAAGGTATCGAATCTGTGGAACAAATGTGTGATGCAAGAGTTGATCTATTAAAGCCGAGAAACATTGATCTTCAAGAGGTGAAACCTATGCATCTAATCTTAAAGAACATCACAAGAACGAGTCTAATCTATGAAAGCCGGAGGTAGCAAGAGATGGAGGGGGATAGATAAACCAATCTAGAGATATTGGATCAAGCCTTCGTTGAAGTTCCGAACAAAGAAAGAAGTAACAAGTTCAATCTCATTAAAAGCTTCTTTAAACCACGGTTTCCCATCCGACTCCAAAAACACCCGTCTTTTGGAGCCACAGTTATGTCACAACACACCCCTATTCATGCGGGTTAGTCTAGGGCGAGTCCAAGGACAAGTTGAAATCTTTCGGAAGGTCAGGCATGCACCTCACTACGTGAAAACCTCAAATAGGTCACGCAGCATTTGTAACGGGCCCTTAACGCCCGTTACATCCACCCACATCTGTAACGTTTGTTGTTTGGCACCCGTTGCCTATAAGCGCGTCAGGGCAACCCTGGGGTTGGCCTCCACAACGCCCGTTACCAATGTGGACTTCTGGTAACTGGATTCTTAAACGCACGTTACATAAATTCTTTGTAACGGATGTTAAAAGAGTCCATTACAAATGTTAATCCTATCGGTAACGGGCTTGTAAAGTTCGTTACCGTTCAATGCCCTATCAGTAACGGGCTGCTTAAGTCTGTTACTAATCGCTGCCGTATTGGTAACGGGCTATAAAGTCCGTTACTGATAAGTTCGTACTGGAGACGCATGCTTGTAGGATGCGTCTCCTTTGATTGGCACCCAAGGTCGCCATTTTTCTCACATCGGAGACACATGTTGTTATCTCGTCTGTGTGTTTGTGTCTTATCCTTTCGACACCACTCGCTCTCTTTCTCTCTGCAGAAGCTAGGCCACTCCTGTTCTGACAACAACACTCGCTCGATCTGTGTGCTCAGATGTCCCGGCCGACCTGTCCCGTTCGCCACCGCCAGCTGCGCGCGCTCTGAGAATTGAGCGACGGCGAAAGGGGCCAGAGCGGACGTCGACCGCGGCTTTCTCCGCGCCTCCGATCCTCCTCCTCGGCCATGCTCGGCTCGTAGAAAGTCCTGTCAAGGTGGAAATTAATTGGCCCAATTTATTGAAATTTTTCAGCTGTCTTTTTGTGTGATGAATTATACTCATTTGGTGTATGGAATGCAGATGGCGTCTACTGCCCGGGCTTGGATGTACAAATAACCCCAAGAAGATTGGGAGAATTTCTTAAGAGGGGTCAATGGTTTTCTAAATCAAGCAGAGGTGAAGGACCGATACGGCGAACCAGAGAGGGGGGGAGTGAATGGGAGCCGATAAAAATTCTTCTCGAAGGAGATGGAAACTCCAACAAGATGAACACGGCTTCCAACACACGTCTCCGACTCACTACCAAAGTTGGTCAAGCCCACATAGCCACTGGAGTGCCACTGGACCTAGGAACCAACACACAACCTTCCGACCCGAGAACGCAGCGGAACACCAAACCTCGAGTCTACAGACCCACACCGGTCAAGCCGGTGAGCACCACCGGTCAGACCGGTCCCTGCTGGTGAAACTGAGCAACTTTCACTAAGTGGCTCTACACCGGTCAGACCGGTGAGACACACCGGTCAGACCGATCACAGCCTGAAAGCCCCCAAGGCACCAAACAGGCCAACCGACCACCAAACTGACCCAAACTCGAAACAACAGCACCACAGGACAAGAGCGAACACACCAAGACGTTCACCCGAGCAAAATCCCACTAAGGGTTACACCGGTCAGACCGGTCAAGAGCACCGGTTAGACCGGTATAGCCTGGGCAGCTCGGGATGAACAGCACTTGCGGGCCAACTCCCCCAAATCCAAACCTCGATCTCCCGAATCGCTCCACGGACTTGAACAAGACTTTGGGGATATTAGGAACACCTCATGAGGAGTCCATAGCCAAGTTTAATCCCACCAAAACTCGTCCAAAAAGGAGGAATCAAGGAAATCCCGCCAAGAGCACTTCCAACCCAAGAACTCAAGAAACCCCAAAATCGAGCACCTTTACTCACGGATTTGGGAGGGGAATCACAGCCCAAAGAACCATGAAGGGTTCCCACAAATTTCCCCCATCAAATCCCCAAGAGAAAAGTCCCGAAAACAACCCAAAGAAATCACCAAGAGAGGGCTCCGAAAATCACCACCAAGAACAACCGCGGAAAACACATCCAAACCTTGAGGAACCACGCCGAATCATCTATACATGAAACAAAGGTTCATACAAGGTCTAGCAAGCCGCCCGATCATCCATCCCTCGCAAAAAGATCTCTCCATGAAGCTCTCTTGCTAGTCCTATGCAAAAACCTAAGGAAAATAGGAAAGAAAATAGGAAAACAAATGAGCTAGGGTTCCACGAGTTGGCTGCCATCCTCTCACCTCTTGGGTTATATGGAGGCAACCGAAAGTCTAAAATACCCTTCTCTAACAACTAGGGATACAAGCCCCTCAAGGGCGGATTTGGAAGTCTTCATGTCTTCACCATCGGACGGATGCCCGGCGACCGCAACCTGCGTAGCCTCGACGCAAGCCATGCGATCCCGACGCGTGTCCTCCGCTTCGAAATCTCCGGACTGCGTCGTCGCACACGGGTTAGACCGGTGCTCCTCACCGGTCAGACCGGTACCCACCGGTCAGACCGGTCAGACCCACCGGTCAGACCGGTCCGCACCGCTTTGCAAAGACCGTCTTTGGTTCTTCGGTCTTGGCTTTGTGGATCAACCAAGGAACCCAATGGTTTCTGGTGAACCACCGGAAACCCCGCGAACTCGGTGTAGCCTCCGCCAATCTCCACTCATGACTCGGCTCCCACGTAGTCCTGGCTCGACCTTGGTTCTGAGGCTCAACCAAGAAACCGTCCATGACTTCATCTTGCTGTTCATGCCACCATGTGGCCGGCACTTGACCCTGCTGGCCACCGGGTCCCTAGAACGAAGCCTACTTGTCTTCTCCACACCTGGAGGCCTCACCGGCGACGACCCTACGCGCTTGTTCTTCACCTGCACCAACACCAGTCAAGCCGCAACCTGCACCTGCAATACTTAGCCAAGAATCGGTCCACACAATGTTGTCAATCACTCATCACACAAGGAAGCGACCATCCACCGGTCCTTAAACCACACATGGTCCTTAATCTCCCCCTTGATGAGTGCATTGACAACACCCACACGAAAGTAACAAGAGAGAAAAGAAAAAGAAAAGAAACGAACAAAAAGAAACTCCAACAAGCGATCGAAAGCCAAACAAAGGCAAAGAGCAAGATCACTTGAAGAAGACAAGTCTCGGACCCCTTAGGCAAGGGCAACGGCTCGACACATCCGAGACAAACCAAAGCTCAAACAAAGAGCGCAAACCACTGAAACAAAGCTCGAACAACCACAAAGAGCTCCCCCTGCACACATGCAAGCTCCCCCTGAACTAATGCACCTCCCCCCGCACAAATGCATGCAAACCAGCTGAAAACAGGGCAGCTGCAGCAATTTCAGCTCACACCGGTCAGACCGGTCATCACCACCGGTCAGACCGATGCCTAAGATGTGCACAGGATCAGCACTCACATCGGTCAGACCGTTGCTCCTCACCGTTCAGACCTTCTAAATGCGTCCAGCAAGCCATTTCAAGCTCAAACTTCTCCCCCTTATTGGCAATGCATGAATCAAGCCAAAAATGCAAAACTTTCAACCTAGAGCTTCTCAAATAGACAAAATTCAACAAAGAATGCTACACATGTCCAAATGAGCAAGTTAGATACTCTACGGCTTTGTATCGATCTCAACTACATGATCACCAAGTTTCACAACCTTTGGACGAAGCTAAGATGGATTTTGGCAATTTTGCGAAAAACTTGCCTCTCATGGGCAAAGTCCTAAACATGATCAAAGCATATCAAAATGGCAAAGCCACACAAACTTCATGCTAGGACAGCCATTCTAATCATAGGACCATCACAAACACCCACAAGCACCTCATGTCATGTCAAAGCCACCAAGCCATGTGCCTACTTCTATGTATGAGACTTCTCATTGGTAGGCATCATGCAACGGTTTAGCACCCAAAGCAAATTAAATTTAGCACATATGACATGGGAGCACATTTTCCAAGCATTTTTCATTTCATTTTCAGATTGGTAAATGGTACATGAAATGTCTTTGCGACAAAAAGGAACTTATGCCCCTCCACAAGATAAAACAAGAGGGCTAAACATTCATGATGGCAAATGAGCCTTTGGCCCCATATGATCAATAAACTAGCTATCCAATCACAAATTAAGCATAGCCAAGCCACTAAAACATGTCAAGGTCATATAAAGGAATTTACACATGAGAGAGCATACATGTGACAATTTTTCAAAAACATAGCGATCAACCATGGATTATGCATCAAGATCATCAAGAGCTAAGCCAAACTAACCATAGCATACCAAACAAGCTCACAAAGACATATATTTCATTCCATGGTGAACAATGTATATGAGAGAAGCTTTTCCTAACCAATGCATATGATACAAAATGCATGCAATCTAAGATTCAAGGATGCCTATACATCATGTTACATATGCCATGCCAAATGCAAGAAATGCACAAAGGAAAGCTATACATATGCTACAAAGGAGCTCCCACACACAAAGCTGACAAACCACCGGCTCCTCGAGGGGAGGCAAAAAGGGCTCGACACCACCGACAAAAGAGCAAAGGAGCACAAAACTCACAAGCTCCCCCTAAACACATGCACTAGGGCCAAAGAGCATACAAAGCTCACCCTACACACATGAGATAGAGAAGGAGCAAAACAAACCAAGTGGCTTGACCAAGGCCACACACTCGAAGGTCACAAATACACTTACCTTTATCATTTCTTCACAATTCACTCATCCTTGTTTGCCATCCCCGAAAGTGATGCACATACATGTCACCACCGGGATATGAAGCCGAAGAACCACCCCCGATATCAACCAAATGTTCTCCGGGCCATCCACCTGCAACTCAAAACCAAGAGCGGGAGCGAGCAAACGACTCAACACTGGGGTTAGTTCCAAAAGTGTAAAACCAGTGCCTAGCCATTTGCTCGAAAGTGGGGTTAGCACAAACCAAACCATCTTTCCTACCAAAGCTACCTCCACGAACACCACCACGGTGACCACCACGAGGTAACCAAACCTCTCTACCTGGAGGAGGACCAAAACCATGAAAGAAAACCCGTGGACTGTCCCTCCTCTCCTTCTCAAAGCTAAGACTCCTCCCATCCCCGTAGTGAGCTCGAGGGGGAGAGTGCCTAGCAAACTGACCTCCTGCAAACTCTCCAGCCCAACCACCACAACCACGAACTCCAGAACCAAACCTCGGACCTGTACGAGCACGAAACTCAAATTGCTGCCTGTCTAGGCCTGCACCGGTCTGACCGGTGCCCCTCACCGGTCTGGCCGGTGTAGCCTGGGCTGCAGCACCTCCAACAGCCTTCCGCTCTCCCCAAGCCCGAACTGACCTCACACTCGCCTTGGCCCTGGGCAACTGCACACGAGGCTCAAGTACACCATCGGAAGGGTGGTACTTATCCTTGTTAGCCCACTCCTTCGCCATTCTCTCCTCACGCTTCCTCTTGAAGCAAAACGCTCTCTTGTGACCATCCTTTCCACAAAACTCACAATGGAAACGGATCGATTTGGGCTTAGGCTTGGGATGAGGCTCTTCACAAGGCTTCTCACTTGGTTTCTCACTAGGCTTTTCACTTGCCTTCTCACTCGGTTTTTCTCGTGGTTGGTTTGGCTTGGATGCAAACTTGTCTTTGTGTGTGGGTTGTGGTGGAACTGAAACATTCCCAAAAATCCCTTCTCTCTAACCACTGCCCTCACCAACCTTATCCAAACCCAAAGCCCAACCATCAAAGCGCTTACAGCTAGCAATCATCATACCAAGCTGAGGTTCTTGACTCGACAACCAACTCAGCGCTTCACGCAACTTATCATTCTCATCTTGCAAGCGACCAACACATTTTGCAAGATCCAAATTCTTCATAGCATGCAGCTCATGTAGAGCAAGAAGTAGGAATAGGCACTTTCAAATCAGCCTCAAGCGAAACAATGTGAGAACGGAGCTCAACAATTTTCTCATGCAAACTAGGGCAAGAAGTGCAGGCACCAAGCAAAGTGGGTCTAGATTGTAGCTCAGCCAACTCAACCCTAAGAACATCTAGTTCCTCACACTTGGAGGCATACTTCTCCCTAAGATCAGTCAAGTCAGCCAGGAAAGCAGAGCAATCAGCACAATCGTTCTCATCAGAAACAACAGGGCTAGCCTTAAGAGAATCAATTTCAAGCTTGCTATCAAGAACCTGTGTTTCTAGCTCAGCCACTCTAGTCCTAGCATCCTCGAGCAAAGATCTAAGCTCCTTCCTAAGCTTCTTAGCCTCTCTAAGCATGTGATCGCGATTATCAAGCAAGTCAACCAACTCCTCATTCTCCTTGCGCAAAGAAGAGAGCTCATCACATACCTCATCCTCGGAATCCAAGTCTGAGGCGTCCTTCTGGCTTCTCTTGCTACTTGAACTGCGAGCCATGCCGCAGAGGTCGTCCTTGAGGCTTAGGCCCGTCACACAGAGGCCGTTGAGATACTTGCCGAGGTTCTTCTTCTTCTTCTTCTTGTCATCCTTTTCGTCTTCATCACTCGATCTCTTCATCTTCTCTCGAGACCGAGCCTTCTTCCCATGTTCATGATCCTTCTTCTTGGACTTCTTCCTCTTGTCCATGAACTTGTGCTTGTCGTGGTTGTTCACCTTCGGACACTCAGCGAAATAGTGTTGTTGACGGTGAATTTCCGTCAACCTAGAGTACTTGTTATACATTGGTTTCGATTATGATTTGCAACTAACCCGCCACTAGGCATACTAATGATATAACAAGTTCACACTTGCATGTCGATTTTGGAGTTTGTTGTTTACGCAGGAAATCTACGCTAATGAGGAGACTTTCGGGATAAGATCACCAAGCACTTTGGAAGAAGATCATGAAGCCCGACAACAGTCAATACACGCGATGAACATGACTCCGAATGACCCGAGGACCGAAGCGTCAATGTGCAAGTCTTCAGGGACTCAACCAGAAAACAGCGAAGCTTGCATAGCAAGGATTCAAGCCTTAACCGTGAAGGAAACGACGTCAAAGGCCCACATGCAAGTGCACACGAATAAGGGATCACGCGAGAAGCAACCGGGGAGGAAACCGGGGCCGAACCGGGCCGAAGTGGGCCAGGCCGGCCGGCCCAGCCCACTCCGGGGTCAGTTCGGTCCCCCCTTTGCCCTAGGTGTTCGTCTATTTATTACCTCCGCCGCCGTCGGCCGCCACATCGAACAAATCATCCTACCGACGCTAATCACCAGAAAACCGCCGCCGCAAGATGAGGGAGAGAGTTAGATGAGCTCGTCGCAAGGATCAACGCCGGCGGAGAGAAGGAAGCAAGAGGAGGACTCCAAGTCGTTGGCCTAGGGGTGTTCCCAAGCTCCATCGCCGCCATCTTCATCGACGACGTTCTCCGGAGTCTCCATCACCCCTATGTGCTTCAATCCGTGTAAGATGATGGGGTAATGTCTCCGTTCATCCCTAGGATTAGATGGATACATGCTGTGTGATCGCTACTCGATTTGTGGTTTCAATCTATTGTTTTCATGTTGATGATGCTTTGATGATTAAGGTTAGCTACCATGCTTTTCGGGCGTATGATATCCGCTACTCCCATAGATTCCATCAACATACCGTGTCCATCATAGGTCTAGTCATGAATACCTTCGCGTAGTGACAGTACGAGAGGAGGGAAAGGGCGAAACCGTGGTCACAACCCCCGGTAGATTGGTTTACCACTTTTGTGTAGTAGATGCATACCATGTTATCCTAGATCCTAGGGAGGGAACGCTTATCTTTCTTAATCACTCTCTTGTGTTCACCCCTTTACCATCTAGTTTAACCCTAGATTTGTTTGATCAACTTAACTTAGATTAACTTAGGTTAGATTGTCTTTACTTTTAGATTAATACTCTCTTTAAAGGTTTCCTTAGTCAACTAGATTAGTACTTGGTTAAGCGCTAGTAATCCCCTTGCTCCACGGATTGACAAGAACCTTGGGAATCCCGTGGTGAAAAAGATGTGGGGTCCGTACGCTTGCGGATCGTAGAGGGATACGTCTTTTATCCATCAACAAGCCCCTTTTTCTGGCGCCGTTGCCGGGGAGCAAGCCAGTTTGCTACGTTTAATCTAGTATTAATTTTGTTGATTACTAACACCTAACCCTTATTTTCTAAAAAAGAAAAAAAATCTTTTTTGTCTTTCTTTCTACTTTTCTTGTGCCTAGATGGATTTGTTCACCTCACCATTGGAAGACGAAGAGATGTCGCTAAGGGAGCTAGCAATGTCGTCAATGGAAGACATTGAGATGCAAAAATTAGATTTGACGTTTGCTACAACCCACTATGAAGTGAAGCCTGGAATCATCAAGTTAGTGGCGACAAAACCATTTAGAGGATTGGAGGATGACAACCCATATAGACACATTAAGGAATTCACGATGTTGTGCAACACGGTGCAACAAAAAGGAGTTCCGGCCGCTTGGTTCAAGTGGAATCTTTTTCCATTCTCTCTCGAAGATGAAGCGCGAAGATGGTACACACTTGCGTCCGTTGAAGCAAAAGGAAATTGGGATGAGCTAGTGAAGAAGTTTCTTTCGAAGTTCTTTCCCATAAGCAAGGTCCAAGACTTAAGGAGGCAAGTGCTCACTTTCAAGCAAGGAGAGGATGAAGGAATTGATGAAGCATGGGACCGTTTTAATGAACTACTTGAGCGAGGCCTGAACTTGGGATTTTCCGGTGACTTGATGTTGCATACCTTTTATTTTTCACTAACCCCTAACTCGTCTCGTTTTGTAAGCATGTGTGCAGCTGGTGATATAATGGATAAAACAATTAGTGAAGCCGCACAAATCTTACAAAGGATAAGCAATGGACAAAGAACACTACGAGATTGGCAAAGATGTTGTCGAGAGGAGCAAAACGACAAAAGCAAGCCCAAGGTGCTTGCTGAAATTTTTGAAAGAGATGAACCGGAGGTCAAGGAAGATGAACCGACCATACAAGAAATTGAAGATCCACTTCCCAAGGTAAGAGAAGTCATTTCGGATGTTAAAAATGTTGAAACTAACATGAATGTAGGACGAAGTATGTGGAATGCTAGACCATTGGCGGAGTTCATTCAATCCGGTTGGGTTCAAGTTGATTTCGCCCCACTAATTAACTACCGAAGGAAGGAGGAACGCCGACACGTCGCCAAATTAATTGAAGATATATTTGATCAAGAGATGAGTGGAGAGTCGATCCAAAAGATGTTTGAAGAAGAAAGAGAAGAAGGAGATGAAGGATGGATCGACTGGTTTGACAACTCAAAGATTTATGATGAAGGAAGAGAAGAGTACAACCGCGATGAGCCTAGTGACTCAAAGGATAAATGGGAGGAGATAGGACTCAAGCTAGATGATAGCTTGTGTGCTATTGAAGCCTACACACTAGCAAATCAAGACATGGAAGTACTCAAAAATGAAGAAAAGAGTGAATCAACAATGAGCGATCTTGACGACATGTGGTACATGGGAGATAAAGAAAGCAACACACAAGACTTTGAAGATGAAGATTTGGTTGATAAATAAGACTTCAAAGAAGAGATGAATGCGTACATAGTTGAAGGATTACATGTTCCACATGATGAGTTGAAGAAATTGCAAGATGGTGATGAAGAGGCAACTACACTTGTTGAGATCGATTCGCCTTCAACACCGCTTGATGAACCAAATATCACTCTGGTTGAAAAATCTCTAAGGCCAAGGCATGCACTGAAATCTCAAGATATTATTGGTATTGATGTTGATAAATTCAAATACTCATGCTCAACCAATAGTATGAATGATAGTTTAATGTCTATGCCTTGTTCCAATAGTGATCATGTTGATAGGCTAGATTTTCTTGAGAATGAAAAAGAGGAAACATTTATTTTTGATCCAATTAATCTCACACCTAAACAACCTTTGACTAATGATGAGCTAAGTGCTATGCATGAAACATATGCTTCTTTTATTCACACCTTGACTTGTTGCTACAATTCACATGTGGTGTTAATTATGGACGCGTATGTTTACAGTAAGTTTTGTAAATCTCAATCATGCTTTGCTCTTGGTCAAGCTAATGACCTTAAAGAATGATATGTCGGGAAAGGCCTGATTTTCACTAACCATGTAGACAAGGCTTGAATAATGAAAAAAAGAAGTCATGCCTGCAAGATAAATCATCAACCTCTCCGAATCCCGCGATGGATGCTGCTGTCTTCATCAATTTGAGAGCTTGTTCAGAGGTATACAAATGAATAAAATGAGATATTCAGAAGCTCCATCGAATTACCATTCCAACGCATCAAGAACCAACAAGTTTGAAGACCCATGCAAGGAGTTATGGAGGAAACATTGATCGTTGCGCGTTCTGAAATTTCAGGACAGATTTCATCGCCGAAGTAAAACGGACGTAACTCTCTTGTCCGGAGTCCGATTTGAGCAAATAAAGACTCGTTGGAAAGGAAATTTTGTGCACTGTGCAATGGAGTAGAGCTTGAGTATACTCTCTGTTCTGGACATTAAAAAAAATTCGTAGAGTGAAGGCAGCACTGAAGGATGATAAAGAAGGAGATAATGATGAAACAAAAGGATGCTTTGGGCAAGTCTTCTATAAGTGATCAAGCACAACATGGGAAGTAAATTAAAGTTGCATTGGTACCTTTTATTCTTGCATGAAGGGCAATGGCTATGCAACGAAAAGAAGGTATGTGAGAAAGTCGAGCTCTATGACTTTAAATGAAGCGCTTTTCGGGAGGCAACCCGTTTCTTTATGTTTTTATTCCTTTCTTAGAGAGAATAAAGAAAGACACCATCTTATGATGATCAACTTGTGGTTATTAATCTAAGTTTAGTTTTATTTTTAGAACCACCATCATGTTCATGCTCATATTTATTTATTTGCATGCATTGCATTTTGTTATCAACATGATGTTTCTTTGCATGTACATGTTTTGCATATAGTTGGCTTGGTTGTTTTAAGGCTCAATGATGTATGCTTTCATATCCATGTTAATGCTCCAGCTGGGCATTTTCCTTTTGTGATCTTGTGTAAACGTGGTGTTTAAACATGATTTCGGACCATCATCATTAAGTTCGATAAACCTTGCTAGCTTTTCATATGTTTTCATGCTGCATTGGTTAGTTTATAAGCTCTGCAATGTGCTTAATTTTCCTTGTGCTATAAGGGTTATTGATTTAGGGCTAGACATGGTGTTTTAACCCTTGATAAATAAACCTTTATGGCTATGGAAAGATTCGGCAACCTAGTTGTAAACATGGTGTTTAGAACTAGGTGAAAACATTGTCTTTGTTTATATGCTTTCCTATCATGTGCATACACACCTTGCACCACGTACACTCATTAGGTTTTTATTCCTCATTAAACTAATTATGCCACAAGTTAAGAATCTTAGGAGACATTGTTGGATTGTTGGCAATTCTATCTACTCCCAACCGTCACCTTGGGGGTAGAATGTGCGTTTAAAACGTCTTACAGGCAAGATAAAGACTCTCACTACAAGAAAATTGAAGGATGGCTAAGAAGTGCTTTGTCTTCTTCTTCCATGACTAGCAAAATGCTAAGCATGGGGGAGACCCTGAATCTTCAACATGAAGTGCAACATGACACTCTAGAAGATAGAATGATAAAGATCGTTAACATCTCCGGATCAATGCGCAAGAAGTCATCAATCTCATCAAAATTATGCATGGTCTCAAAGGGAAAACACTAGATATTTTTGGATATTTAGAAGCCCCATGAAGTTAAAATTCCAACAAATCAAGAATCGAAACAATCGGAGGTTTCTACAAGAAGTTATGCCCGAATCACCGAGTGCAACACGTCCTGAAATCAGTTTTGGACAGCACGCAGCGCTGAAGTAAAACGGACATAGCTCCCTTGTTTGAACTCCGTTTTCGATGAATGACCACACGTTGGAAAGGTAATTTCATAAACTTTTCAATAGAGCTATATTTTGATATATGTTCTGTTCTGGACAGAGGGGGAAATCCATGAAAAAGAGACAGCAAGGAGATGATGAGAACAAGAAAGAGGAGATGGTGATGACAACATTGAAGAGAAGGGTGACCAATGACTCCATTAAGCATACAAGATCAAATTCAGAAGTTTAGGAGCATTAATAAATCAAGACAAAAGCAAAAGCCACATCGATACATGGAGATGCCGGAAGAAGGCAACGAAGGATTACAAAAGATGGTAACATCTCCATGGACCTTCTCTTTTCCAAACACAAATGCTTGTAAGTATGCCTTCAACATCAACTAGGTGCAACCTTTTGTTTTTCTCTTCAAACAATAACATGGCTACTAGGAGGACAACCTAGGTTTCTTTTTACTTTCAATAGATAAGCATGACCATGTGTTCACTTCGATGTTCTATATTGCCTATGCTTACGGAAAGATGATGAAAGTTGCCGCTTTGTTTTACCTACATGAAGTTATACATGTCTTGGCTAATTGCTCTCTATAATATGATCTGAAATTAATTTAAATTCCGGCTCTTTTATTTGTGGAAGTGAAATGACTATGCTCTAGACCCACATACATATCTTTGCTCTTTGATTTAAGTTTATGGATAGCCGGATAACTTGTTGTTTTTATGAAAACTTAACTTTTATGCTATCTACATGGTTGTGATGCTCTTGCAAAGTTCTACCTACCAAAGCCATATACATATATGTTTTATGATAACAAAACCCGTAGATTGCAAACATATGTTTTGATGAGTTGGATTAGGATTGATTTCTATGGTTCGAGACTAAGAAGCTGGTCATTCCTTTGTGTAACTTTTTCATGCTAGCCTTTTTGTCCATGCATTGTGGGTTTTCACATCGAAAATTCCACAAACTTCGCCGGGCATCCACCCTAAACCAAAAACATCTTTTTGTGATCACCTCCTTGTCCACAACCCAATTTGAGTATGGAGTAAAATTCTCGATGGAGATTCAAATATTCCGCAAGATTATGGAATTTATACTTACTTTAGCAGTCATTTCCCCTCTCTTTTATGCTCGAGGACGAGCATCGTTCAAGCATGGGGGAGGAGTCATTCTCTGACACAAATGCTATGTAAGTATTATGTTGCAAAAAGTTTTGAGGAGCAAAAGAAAAAAAGAATAAAAATGAAAAATAAAAAAAAATATGATAAGAAGAAAAGAAAAGTAAGAAAATAGGAAGAATAAAGTGAAAAAAAAGAAAGAGTGAAAATGAGAAGGAAATAAAATAAATAAAAAAATAAAGATGCTCCTCGGTTCTTTTTGCTTCATAAGTTCTCAAGTGCCTTGATGACACATCCATACTCAAATCTTCCAACCATGTGCAATCCGATAACGAGGACTTCACTCGTGCCTCGGGATCATCCATTTGCCACTTGCACATGTCCACTTATCTAAATGTGTGTGTTTCATCCTTCTCTTTTTCCAACATTTATTTTCCATGGCCTTTTTGACGAGTCTCGGTAATTCCAATAGACCTCTCTCTTAATTTGACAATATTTCGGATATATGTTTTGCTAGGATTGTTTTTAACCTTCCAAGCTCCACATAAGCCTTCCACTATCACATATGAGTAGAGTTGGTTGAAAATAATCTAGTATAGGCTTGAGTGACTTGATGAGATGAGTGTCCATGAGCTTTTGCAAGAGATTTTCACTTATGTTGGATATGCATCTTTTTGAAAATCTTCGATGTGACAAGGTAATGGTTTGAAGTTCACTTAAGTTTGAGAGCATTGTGTTAAATGTGGCTTGTTCTTTATCGTTAGTCTATCTTCCATAATGAAAAAGAAGTCGGCCACAACTTGAACGTTAAAAATAAATTGAAGAGAGAGCAATTTGCCTCGTCATGAATGACTAAGTGCAGGGACAACATTGGAAGGCAACACTAGTTTCCCTTTTAAGCAAGGATTACTTACTCGAGGACGAGCAAGGTTTAAGCATGGGGGAGATGTTGACGGTGAATTTCCATCAACCTAGAGTACTTGTTATACATTGGTTTCGATTATGATTTGCAACTAACCCGCCACTAGGCATACTAATGATATAACAAGTTCACACTTGCATGTCGATTTTGGAGTTTGTTGTTTACGCAGGAAATCTACGCTAATGAGGAGACTTTCGGGATAAGTTCACCAAGCACTTTGGAAGAAGATCATGAAGCCCGACAAGCGTCAAGACACGCGATGAACATGACTCCAAATGACCCGAGGACCGAAGCGTCAACGTGCAAGTCTTCAGGGACTCAACCAGAAAACAGCGAAGCTTGCATAGCAAGGATTCAAGCCTTAACCGTGAAGGAAACGACGTCAAAGGCCCACATGCAAGTGCACACAAATAAGGGATCACGCGAGAAGCAACCGGGGAGGAAACCGGGGCCAAACCGGGTCGAAGTGGGCCAGCCCGGCCGGCCCAGCCCACTCCGGGGTCAGTTCGGTCCCCCCTTTGCCCTAGGTGTTCGTCTATTTATTGCCTCCGCCGCCGTCGGCCGCCACATCGAACAAATCATCCTACCGACGCTAATCACCAGAAAACCGCCGCCGCAAGATGAGGGAGAGAGTTAGATGAGCTCGTCGCAAGGATCAACGCCGGCGGAGAGAAGGAAGCAAGAGGAGGACTCCAAGTCGTTGGCCTAGGGGTGTTCCCAAGCTCCATCGCTGCCATCTTCATCGACGACGTTCTCCGAGTCTCCATCACCCCTATGTGCTTCAATCCGTGTAAGATGATGGGGTAATGTCTCCGTTCATCCCTAGGATTAGATGGATACATGCTATGTGATCGCTACTCGATTTGTGGTTTCAATCTATTGTTTTCATGTTGATGATGCTTTGATGATTAAGATTAGCTACCATGTTTTTCGGGCGTATGATATCCGCTACTCCCATAGATTCCATCAACATACCGTGTCCATCATAGGTCTAGTCATGAATACCTTCGCGTAGTGACAGTACGAGAGGAGGGAAAGGGCGAAACCGTGGTCACAACCCCCGGTAGATTGGTTTACCACTTTCGTGTAGTAGATGCATACCATGTTATCCTAGATCCTAGGGAGGGAACGCTTATCTTTCTTAATCACTCTCTTGTGTTCACCCCTTTACTATCTATTTTAACCCTAGATTTGTTTGATCAACTTAACTTAGATTAACTTAGGTTAGATTGTCTTTACTTTTAGATTAATACTCTCTTTAAAGATTTCCTTAGTCAACTAGATTAGTACTTCGTTAAGCGCTAGTAATCCCCTTGCTCCGCGGATTGACAAGAACCTTGGGAATCCCGTGGTGAAAAAGGTGTGGGGTCCGTACGCTTGCAGATCGTAGAGGGATACGTCTTTTATCCGTCAACAAGTGTCCAGCCTTGCCGCATTTGAAGCATGTCCTCGTGTTCCTCCTCATGTTCACCCGGTTCTCGTGCAGCCTCTCGAACCGCCTCGTCAGGAGCGCCAGCTCGTCCTCTCCAAGCACGTCGAACTCCTCATCCGGCATAGACATCAAAGAGGACAAAGAGAACATCATGGTGGATGGGTTAGTGTTAGCCTTTCCATTTGAACCACCGATGAGGGCGAGACTATGAGAGTCAGTCGGGCCCTCGATCTTGGCTGTCATGCCCTTATCCACCTCAGCCGACTTGAGCTTCGAGAACAGCTCGTTCACCGTCAGAGTGTCATAATTCTCCGACTCCACAATGGCCTCGAACTTTCCGCCCCAAATCGTACGATCCAAAGAGTGTAAGAGCTTGACCGCTCTATCATGATCATCGTACGGGAGCATGTCCACATTGGCCCTCATGTTGTTCACAACCACCGTGAACCTCTGAAACAAGGCATCGATGGACTCACCGGGGAAATGAGCGAAGTTCTCGTACTCTCTCCGGTAGGTCGCATACAACCGTGCCTGAACCTGGGCATTCCCAACATGAGCCTCCTTCAGCACCGTCCAAATTCTACAAGCCAAGTGCTGGGTGTGCACCCGATCGAACTCAGGCTGACACAAAGCATGAAACAAGTAGTCGACCGCCTTATTGTTGGCGTCGAATCTGTCCCTCGATGCTGGAGCGAGGAAGTCCATCGGCTGGACATAGCCTGTGTCCACTGTGACATCCCAAATGATCTGACCCTTTCCGCGGAGAAACGCACCCATCCGCTTGCTCCACATCTGGTAGTTCTTGCCATCGAAGTGTGGAGGACCCGAACCCAGTTCCTGGTACGCCATCCTTGGATCTTAGACTAGTTAGAGTCAATAAAGACCCGAACCCGCTCTGATACCACTTGAAGGACCGATACGGCGAACCAGAGAGGGGGGGAGTGAATGGGAGCCGATAAAAATTCTTCTCGAAGGAGATGGAAACTCCAACAAGATGAACACGGCTTCCAATACACGTCTCCGACTCACTACCAAGGTTGGTCAAGCCCACGTAGCCACTGGAGTGCCACTGGACCTAGGAACCAACACACAACCTTCCGACCCGAGAACGCAGCGGAAAACCAAACCTCGAGTCTACAGACCCACACCGGTCAGACCGGTGAGCACCACCGGTCGACCGGGTCCCCGGCGGGTGAAACGGAGCAACTTTCACTAAGTGGCTCTACACCGGTCAGACCGGTGAGACACACCGGTCAGACTGATCACAGCCTGAAAGCCCCTAAGGCACCAAACAGGCCAACCGAGCACCAAACTGACCCAAACTCGAAACAACAGCACCACAGGACAACAGCGAACACACCAAGACGTTCACCCGAGCAAAATTCCACCGAGGGTTACACCGGTCAGACTGGTCAAGAGCACCAGTCAGACCGGTGTAGCCTGGGCAGCTCGGGATGAACAGCACCCGCGGGCCAACTCCCCCAAATCCAAACCTCGATCTCCCAAATCGCTCCACGGACTCGAACAAGACTTTGGGGATATTAGGAACACCTCATGAGGAGTCCATAGCCAAGTTTAATCCCACAAAAACTCGTCCAAAAAGTAAGAATCAAGGAAATCCCGCCAAGAGCACTTCCAACCCAAGAACTCAAGAAACCCCAAAATCGAGCACCTTTACTCACGGATTTGGGCGGGGAATCACAACCCAAAGAACCACGAAGGGTTCCCACAAATTTCCCCCATCAAATCCCCAAGAGAAAAGTCCCGAAAACAACCCAAAGAAATCACGAAGAGAGGGCTCCGAAAATCACCACCAAGAACAACCAGGGAAAACACATCCAAACCTTGAGGAACCACGCCGAATCATCTATACATGAAACAAAGGTTCATACAAGGTCTAGCAAGCCGCCCGATCATCCATGCCTCTCAACAAGATCTCTCCATGAAGCTCTCTTGCTAGTCCTATGGAAAACCTAAGGAAAATAGGAAAGAAAATAGGAAAACAAATGAGCTAGGGTTCCAAGAGTTGGCTGCCATCCTCTCACCTCTTGGGTTATATGGAGGCAACCGAAAGTCTAAAATACCCTTCTCTAACAACTAGGGATACAAGCCCCTCAAGGGCGGATTTGGAAGTCTTCATGTCTTCACCATCGGACGGATGCCCGTCGACCGCACCCTGCGTAGCCTCGACGCAAGCCATGCGATCCCGACGCGTGTCCTCCGCTTCGAAGTCTCCGGACTGCGTCGTCGCACACCGGTTAGACTGGTGCTCCTCACCGGTCAGACCGGTACCCACCTGTCAGACCGGTCAGACCCACCGGTCAGACCGGTCTGGCACTGCTGCAGCACCGTCTTCGGTTCTTCGGTCTTGGCTTTGTGGATCAACCAAGGAACCCAGTGGTTTTCTGGTGAACCACCGGAAACCCCGCGAACTCGATGTAGCCTCCGCCAATCTCCACTCATGACTCGGCTCCCACGTAGTCCCGGCTCGACCTTGGTTTTGAGGCTCAACCAAGAAACCGTCCATGACTTCATCTTGCTGTTCATGCCACCATGCGGCCCGCACTTGACTCCGCTGGCCACCGGGTCCCTCTAACGAAGCGTACTTGTCTTCTCCACACCTGGAGGCCTCACCGGCGACGACCTTTCACGCTTGTTCTTCACCTGCACCAACACCAGTCAAGCCGCAACCTGCACCTGCAATACTTAGCCAAGAATCAGTCCACACAACGTTGTCAATCACTCATCACACAAGGAAGCGACCATCCACCAGTCCTCGAACCACACATGGTCCTCAAGAGGTGGATATGAGAAACCGTGGTGTTCAGGCAATGCTTTGCCCCTGTATTGATTGTCTCAACCAAAAGAAATTCGCACAATGGGAAATCATTTTTCATCATTTGGTTACACGTGGTTTCACAAAACATTACACGTGTCGGAATAAACATGGTGAGGAAGGCCTTAATGAACTCCAAGCAGGCTGCCTAAATGAAGGTGAAGTGCGACACCATGCTAACCATGATGAAGACCTTGATGACAGTGGAATTTTTTAGGTAAATGTACCATTACTCCCACCAAATGTGTTGAGGCCTGAGGATATCACCGATCAAGAAGTTAGGGGCTTCGATGATGGTGAGGTGTTGCAACGTGTGCACAATGTTGATCAAATGTTGCGGGATATTGAGTTTCAACGAGTGTACACACCTGCTGAATTAGCGAGGCTGAAGCAGTTCATTGAAGATTCAAACAAACCCCTCTATCCTGATTGCCAGAAGTACTCTCGCCTTTCTATTGATCTAAAACTTCTGCAACTTAAGGCAGATCATGGTTGGAGCAAAAAAGTTTCAAACATCTATTGGATGTGCTAAGAGACATGCTACCTGAAGGAAACCAAATAGCAGAGTCTGTCTATGAGGCGAAGAAGATAATCTGTCCTCTGGGAATAGAGGTTGAAAAAATCCATAATTGCAAGAACAATTATGTATTGTTTTGTGGAGATTATGCAGATCTTGACATGTGCCCCAAGTGTGGCTATGATCAGTACAGGTGTGTCCAAACTCTTGCATTCGCATGACGAAGGCCGAAAGGAGCTTAATTATAAGAAAGATGGCAAGTTTAGGCACCCCGCAGATGCAGCGCAATGGGGTAACATTAATACCCACTTCCCATGGTTTGACGACGCAAGGAGCATACGGTTTGCTATGAGCACAGATGGCGTGAACCCATTCGGTAACCGAAGCTCAACACACAGCACCTAGCCTGTCGTGCTGTCGTAATACGACCCTCCACCCTGGCTAAGCAAGAAACAGAAATATATGATGCTGACAATATTGGTCTCCGGACCAAGCAACCTAGCGACCGTATTGATGTCTACTTAAGGCCACTAGTTGATGACTTGAAGATATAGTGGAAGCCTGGTGTGCCGGAGGTTTGGGATGAGTACAAGAGTGAGGAGTTCAAAATGCATGGCATGTTGTTTACCACCATCAACGACAACCCGGCTCAGCGCAACCTCTCTGGCCAGAGTAAGACATTCAAAGAAATACGTATTTATGGGGCACCGTCATTTCCTCGGCAAGAAACATCCATACCGGGCCATGGATTGTCAGTTTAATGGGGAAAAGGAGAATTGAGAGGCGCCGTTGCATGTGACTGGAGATCTGGTCCACTTGAAAGTCAATAACATCAAAACTATCGAGGAGTTACCGAAACTGACTGAAAAAACCCTTGGCAAAAGAAAGAAATGAGATGGTGAAGAAGAAGAAGGAATGTGGAACAAGAAATCAATTCTATGGGAGCTAGAGTATTGGCCGATGTTGGATGTGCGTCATTCGATTGACAACATGCACGTCAAGAAGAATGTGTATGAAGCTACTTGTGGAACATTGCTACAACAGAAGTCCAAAGGTAAAGATCATAAAAATGCAAGGGAGGATCTTAAAGAGCTGGGCAATAGGCCGGAGCTCTACGCAGAGGAAACAGGGACGGGGACGAACCTTCTTGTTGCTGCAACCACCTTGTCAAAGGCAGAGAGAAAATAATTCTGTCAGTTTTTGCATGATTTGAAAGTACCTTCAGGATACTCATCAAACTTCAAGAGGCTAGTGTCAGTGAAAGACATGAAAATGAATTTCAACTTGATGAAATCTCATTATTGCCATGTGTTGATGACAGCTCTTCTACCTGTTGCACTTAGAGGTATCAAGACAGAACTGGTTCGCGACGCGGTCACGAGCTTGTGTTTATTCTTCAATGCAATAGAACAGAAGGTGATTGATGAGGAAAAACTATTGGACTTGGAGAGGAGGCATTTCGAGACCCTATGCCTGCTTGAAGCTACCTTCCCACCGTCATTCTTTGATCTCATGGCTGCATCTAACATCACACCTCTCGAGGAAAAACTGGTTCCTTGGCCCATCTTACCTTCATCAGATGTTTCCATATGAGAGGTTCTATGGATTCCTGAAATCATTGGTACATAACAGGTTATTTCCGGAGGGAGCCATTGTTCGTGGCTACGAGACCATCGAAGCAGTTGAGTGGTCCATGGGTTATATGGACCCACAAAACCACATTGGTGTGCCTCGCTCATGGCATGAAAGTAGGCTTTCAGGTGTTGGCACCATAGGGAAAAGGTCAGTCACTCCGTAAGCAGATGCCTTCGAAAAGGCTCATTTCACCGTGATACAACAACTGCACCTAATTACACCATTTTTTCAATGAACACAAATGACAACTACGTGAAGACAACCCTAGCCGTGGTAGGGCTTGGCTTGCAAAGATGCACATGCAAGGTTTCAGCAGGTGGCTCCGAGATTATGTCGAGACATGCAACAATAGTGTTGTAATTACCAACGAGATAAGGAATCTAGCAGCGGGGCCTTTGTTCACTGTTAAAAGATACGAAGGAATGGATATCAATGGATACACATTCTACACCATGACCCAGGATAAAAAGAGCGTCTATCAAAATAGTGGTGTGCGTGTACGGGCCGTTGTTGATGACAGTCATGACGATGATGATGACACAGAGACAGACACATATTATGGTCAAATAGAGGAGATATGGAAGCTTGATTATGTAGGATTGAAGGTAGCCTTGTTTCGGTGTAGATGGGTCACCAATGGGAAGAGAGTTGTGAGCAAGGAAAAATATGGTTATGTTAGTGTTGATCTCCGGGTCTTTGGTTACAAAAATGAACCATTTGTCTTCGCCAACGATGTTGAGCAAGTGTTCTATGTACCTAATCTTGCAAAGAAGAACTGGTCTGTGGTTATGCCTAGAAAAAAAGGATTGTGGGGATTGAAAATGTTGTTGAGGAGGAGGAATACAACCAGTTTGACGAAATTCCATCCTTTGACACTTCATACAAGCCAAACTCTTCGGAACTAACAAAACACCGTACTTGCGAAGCGACCATAGTGAAAAAATCCATATACATAAATCAAGGAAGAAAAAGCAAGCCTGATTTCTGTTGAATCCTTTTTGTAATGCCGAAGGATGTGTCTATTGGTGGAAATGGAATCTGTTTTGTAATATAAAGAATGCGATGTATTGGTTGAATTTTAATCCTTTTTGTAATATATGGGATGTGGTGGAATTTGAATCTTGCTTGTAATATATTCTGCCAAATATATTATATATACTCTGTTTATATTCTGCTTCAGTTTAGTAATGGGCAAGAGACGAGGATTAACGAACCCGCGTCGCCATTGCTACAGGCAAGAGATGAGGACTAACGAACCAGCGTCGCCTTTGTTACGGGCAATAGAGGAGTACTAACAAACCAGTGTCGCCTTTGTTACGGGCAAGAGACGAGGACTAACGAACCAGCGTCGCTTTTGTTATGGGCAAGAAGATATGCGAAATCACGAACAGATTACATCAAAAGAGACACGGATTAGAGCATCTCCAAGAGTTTGCCAAATTTTACTTGGCAAATCTTGTGCTTTGCCAACTTCTAAAAAGATATGCCAAGTAAAAAAAGAGTTCATCTCCAACAATCTGGCATAATTTCACTTGCCAAATCTAGATCAGGAATCCTGAGAGAAACAAGTTGATTTGCCAAATTGTTGAGATAATCACAAGCTTTGCAAGTGAGTAGGTAAATCATACAAAAAAATTGTACTGCACAGATATTCTGCTGCTTCCTCATCTTACAAGTGAACACAAGAGAAAGATACAAAGAGGGTGGAAATATATCCCTTAAAAAATCCCTCCTCCTAGAGGAGAAGGGGAAAGCAAAAGGAAGCCCAAGTGTGACGGAGAAGTTGCAGCAAGCTTTCCGTCGGCTTGTACATCCTAATGCCAAGAGGTTCTGGGCTACCTTCCCCGGACACGGCTACGTGGAAGGGGTACTTCACAAGGATTCTTCTGGCAGCCGTGTTCCAGGGATGAGCAACCCAATCACCCCTATCACAATAATTATTCTAGCAACTGAGAGATCGAGGAGGAGGAAGAAGAGAGAAAAGCAAAAGCTTGAGCCCTACAAGATCTATTCTTTGCGCCATAACTAGATCTAGATCTAGAGAAGAAGGAAGCAAGTGACTCACTTTATTGTACTCCTATCAGAAGAAGGAACCATATAGCTAGATCTAGATCTAGAGAAGAAGGAAGCAACTTGAAGTGAGGAGGACCGAAAGGCGTTGACGCCTTTTTATAGAAAAAACAAGGAAGGGATAAGATCAAGAGCACAGGAACGGCCGGGAAGGTTCCCAAGACAGTCAAGACGGCCGGGAAACTATTGCTAGTCAATGGCTGAGAGCAGAGCTGCAGAGGTATAGTGATTCCAATGTAGAACTAAATCATACGCGGAGTAAGCAAACATCGTCTCCGATGGCCGTGTTTGGATGGTAGATGTTAGTGTTACTATTAGTGGTAGTTTTTAACACCTCCAAATTAACACATGTGTTTGGCTCCAAAGTGTTAGTTTTGGTGTAACACTAACACCTCCATCCAAACATCCATTGTAGTCATCATCTCCAACAAAAAGAGAGGAATGGATAAGATCAAGAGCACAGGAAACGGGAAGAGGTTCCGTCCCAAGACGGTCAATGGTGAAACTGTTGTCAGTCAATGGCTGAGAGCAGAGCTGCAGAGGTAGTGATTCCAATGTAGAATTAAATGATACGCGGGGTAACGAAACATCGTCTCTACGCGGATTAGCCAAATGTCGTTTCCAATGGAGAATTAAATGATACGTGGGGTAACGAAACGTCGTCACCATTGCATACTTAAACCGTGTTTGGAAACAATCTCCTGTATCTTCTCCTTACAAAACAATTAGATCCCTGCCCCTTCATCTCTGCCCGCGAAAAATAGCAACTGTCTACTCCTCATCATCACCATTCTCGGTTGGAGATGGATAGCATGTCGGGAAGAAGCACGCGGCACCAGTCATCATTGCTACTGCTGGGCCTCACTCAAGACCCCTGCATTGAGATTGCGGCACGCGTCGGTGTGACCTCAGAGCGGCCCTTGGCTGACCTCCGCGGCCTACGCGGTACTTGCTCGACCATGCGCCGCGTGTGCAGCCACGGCGACATCGGCCGGCATTTGTCGATAGAGGGGATACGAGATGAGATTTCTTTGTTGTGGAACCCCACCGCTTACAAAGCATTCCTGGCTATGCTGAGCGGTCTCGGGAATCCGGAGGCTTGTTTCCTCTCCAGAATCAAAGCCTTCTTCATCGAACACAGAGGATACAATGATCTCCGGCGCGCCGCCGAGGGTGGGCACGATGCGGCGGCCTATCTATATGCCATCTTGCTCTACAGAGACAATGGAGGTGCCGTCGACGATGACACCGCGAAGGGGTACATGAGGCGGGTCACGGGCGACGGCAGTACGACGTCGTCGAGATGGCTGAGCAACGAGGGGTGTCTGCCTTTGCGCGAGAAGGTCGCGCAAGCACTCCACTACTCGACTTGGCGCATTTGGGGTGAACCGCTACCACCTCCGACACGAGTGCGCGGCGATCAGCCGTGCGCAGGCACCGGCGGCGGCTGCAGCATGGAAAAAGGGTGGCTTCGAATTTCTCTGTTTTGCAGCGAAGACTGTAGGCTGTGCTGCGAAATGGTGAAGTTCGCACAGAGAAAAGGAAATCAGTAGTAGTAGATTAGCTTTTGTATGATGCTCGAATTATATGTGTAAAATTTTTGGAGAGCAGCAAATCCGACGTGGGTTACCAGCCCCGTCTCGCTAATGACTATGGGGCCCAGTTCTATTCAAATGAAGAACAGTTCCCATTTCTCCTTTTAATCTGCAATCAAATGTTGTAACAAGTATTTCTTCGTCGTTATTAGTCCAAATTTGATACTTTTTTCTAAGCTTTTCTAAAATCACCATCTATTCATTAATTTCATTGTTTAGTGTACATTCCGTTTATTGAGTGATGTTTATATGCCTTATTTTGTTCTTTGTAAGTACAACATACAAATAATATTTGTTTTACACAACCATTAGTGATGGAACTTTACATTTCGTAAGCTTATGGTGAACACAAGGTTTTGTTAAGTTTTCAAATGCATATGAGTTCTAACTTGTTGCCAAGTGTGGAAAACTTCAATGTTCAAGCAAACATTCTAGGAAACTATGTGGGAGATGAAGACATTTGTACACAAGTATATTATTCCTTCATCTAAACCACTTGAAATTTCGAAGACAAGTTTAGGTACCCAAACTATGTTGCCAAGTCAATTTGTAGATTTTTTAGAGCAAATTTGATGTTATTAGAATTATTATATAATTACCATGGGGTGTAAAAACGAAATATATGAATTTTGGGCACACAAGTTTGACTGTTGATATTTTATTCAAATACTGAATGTCCAAATACGAATTGTTCGTATTTTTATGATTTTTTAGGTGTTGTTTTATGGGCTCTAATAATTCAGAGAAGCAAGTTTCATTCCAAGACAGGACCACGTGTCAGCGTCAGCAGCCAATATAAAAAGGATAACCGTTGCCTACGCGCCCGGACCCAACTGCCAACAAATGCGATCCGGGTTCACTAACCATCATCGCTAATGACAGTGGCCCACACGTCAGCGTCAGCAGATCTAATTCATCATAACAGATCTCTTGCGTATATTAGATCGAGTTCATGACATACAAAATCTAACAACCATGCTAGTTAACTAAGCAGTTCATGATCGACAAACAAACTAAGCAGTTCATGTCCAAGAACCGGGCAAAGACACAAAAGCACACAGACATTATTATTACTAATTGGTAGAGGAGTCTATCAATTAGTCGGAGTCCCGCAGTCGCCGCCTTGGCTTCCTTCGTCACAGCCGTCGTCACCGTGGCTGCCGTCGTCACCGTCAGAGCCGTCGTCATCGAAGAAGAAGTGGTGGCGGACAGTCCGCCTGACCACGGGGAGGTTCTCGAGCTTCTCAGCCAACCCGTGGATCCTGAAGGCGAGACCCTTCAAGGTCGGGTCCTTGTACGCATCATGATGGGCCTTGATGTCGAAGGCCTCGCCAACACCTTCAAGCTTTCTGAAGGCACTCCTGAGCAGCTCGGCGACGAACTTATTGTTGTCAAAGAGCGGTTCCTCGTCAGCGACCTTGGCCACCAGCTCCTTCCCCTTCTCCAACTTCTTCCGACGGCGGCATTCGTCGTCGTTGTCGTCCTCCCTTCGTCCCCGCTTTGATGGCGGTGGGCTCCTCGACGCCATCTCCTCCTTTTCTCGGTGACTAAAGTTTTGTAGTGGTGAATCGCGAGGAGGATGAAGAAGTGAAGAAAAAGATGATAAGCTTATGGAAGAAGTAGGGGGAAAAGTAGGGGAGGGCGACTGGGCGTGGGAGTTATATTGAAAGTCGCGGAACCGTCAGGCGCCTCTGCCCCCACCCACTACTCCATTACTGTCAGTACGTGCCACTCAATTGCGGATCGGGCTCTGCCTCGTGCGCGAAGCCACGCGCTGCCTTTCACTTACGCGGAAAGGAGAAGAGGCGGGGCAATGATGTCGGGCCCACTTGTCAACGGAAGCAGCCAAACTGCGACGCCTTTTCAATTTCCATTTATTGTTTATTACGACATGGCCGAAGCGCCATTTTCAACCTTCAACCCTCGAGCTCGTTGCCTCCTTCAACTTCAATCCTAGTCGCCAACTTCATCCGTCTTCAACTTCAATCATTCTTGCCAACTTCATCCCTCGTCGCCGCCAACTTCAACCCTCGTCGCCATTCAAATTCCAAACCCCGTCGATGTGCTATTTCGTCCATTCTCCTTGATGGCCGCTGCGGTGTGCTTGATGCTGCTGCTGCCAGATGAACTTCTCACCAAGATCATCATCCACTTCACCAAGGATGTGGCCGTTTTCCATTTTCTAAACCTTCGCAATAAAATCTGAAACACCTTCCGGCGCATCTGCAACTCCGATGAGGTACTACTGCACGTGTCACTGTGTGATCTTCGTGAGGCATGCAAGAATCGCTACGTTAGGTCATGCTTTGAGCGGCGCTTCTGCGAGGCCAATCATCTGGAGGCATTGTGCTTCGAGGGGATGGTGAGGTTGATGAGGCGGCGGAACTCCGATAAGGGTCTGAAGCTCATCGGAGATGCCGTCGCTGCTGAAGACTCCGGTGCCAAGTACTTTTTAGCGATGCTGAAGTACCGTTGCAACCCGGCAGACCCCGAAGCCATGGCACTACTGTAGGAAATCAGCGGCGGCCCGTCGCCCCCTGACGGCCAGTGGAAGAACCACAACCTATGGCGGCTGCGCTAACTCGTCAAGCAGGATCTCGACAACATTGCGTGGTTGTACTGGCTTGATGAGGGCAACGACGACGATGACATTCATTGCTGCCCGTCCAGAATCCCCACATCTGCATTTGGGAAGCGGGATGTAGGCACTATGGGCCGGATACCAAAGAGATCATCCACTACTGCAGCGCCGAGTGTCGCATCCGTCATGAGTTCGACCTCTAGACGCGTAATTTCCGCCCCTCCGTGGAGTACGCCGTCAGCAGGATGAACATCGGGATGTAGGTGCAAGCATCAATATGAACATTATCTATCTTGAATGTAAATTATTAGATATTCCTAAACGCGGATTTGATTTTATCGGGATGTCGGGATGTCAATGGCGGTGACCTCTGCTTCCTCCTTTGTTCTATTCAAATGACTGTGGGGGCCAGTTCTATTCAAATGAAGAACAATTCTCATTTCTCTTTAATCTGCAACCAAATGTTGTAACGAGTATTGCTTCGTTGTTTTTAGTCCAAATTTGATACTTTTTTTTCTAATTTTTTCTAAAATCACCATCTATTTATTAATTTCATTGTTTAGTGTACATTCTGTTTGTTGAGTGATGTTTATATGCCTTATTTTGTTCTTTGTAAGGACAACATACAAATAATATTTGTTTTACACAACCATTAGTGATGGAACTTTACATTTCGTAAGCTTAAGGTGAACACAAGGTTTTGTTACGTTTTCAAATGCATATGAGTTCGAACATGTTGCAAAGTGTGGAAAACTTCAATGTTCAAGCAAACATTTTAGGAAACTATGTGAGAGATGTAGACATTTGTACACAAGTATATAATTCCTTCATCTAAACCATTTGAAATTTTGAAGACAAGTCTAGGTACCCAAATTAGGTTGGCATGTAAATTTGTAGATTTTTTAGAGCACACTAGATGTTAGTAGAATTATTACATCATTAACATGGGATGTAAAAACAGATTCTAAGAATCTTGGGCACACAAGTGTGATTGTTGATATTTTATTCAAATACTAAATGTGCAAATACAAATTGTTCATATTTTTATGATTTTTTAGGTGTTGTTTTATGGGCTCTAATAAATAAGGGAAGCAAGTTTCATTCCAAAAAAATTGTGACAGGCCCACGCGTCAGCGTCAGCAGCCAATATAAAAAAGTTAATCGCTAACCCAACTCCCAACAAAGGTGATCCGGGTTCACTAACCATCATCGCCCATGACACTGGCCCACTCGTCAGCGTTAGCAAGCGAACCGTGCGTGGGTTGCTCAAAATTTCCCACCTATATTTACTATAGTGCCCATGAAATTCCAATTGCTGCACAGAGCCGTCAAGGACACGCCAGTAGTTTCATTAAACACAGTTACGCGCGTCGTTCATATTCGGCTCCTCGCTAGACAGATCCACAACACCCACATTCTCCCCACCGCCGCCGCCAGTCGCCCCGCTCAGAGGTTAGTCCTGCTTGAACCCCCAACGCCCTCTCTCTCATCGGCCACCAAAATCGATCTGCTATATATTCATGTCAATGTGGATTAATTAATGAGACATGCCTAGATAGTTCATCTTTAATTGATTGATTGTGGTTTTGATTGATGGATTTTGTTGCCCCAAGTCTGTGTGAATAAATTGTTGCTAACAGATGTAGTTATATGAACTGTTGAAATTCATTTTCATGTTCCTGGTGCTACAATTTTTGCACTGTAAATTCATGAAAAGCATCGAGGATGTTGGCATACTTTAATTCTGTTATGCTCTGAATGTACCAGATCGACAGTTATGCTTTGGACCTGTTAGCATATACTTTAATTCCGCTATGCTCAGATCGACAGTTATGCTTTGGACCTGTTAGCATACATTAATTCTGATGGCCACAAAATGTCATTGGGAATTGCATCGTAGTGGTTTATTATGTAGTCCACCCAATCTGCTATATATTCATGTCAAGGTGGATTAGGGAGACATGCCTTAATAGTTCATCTTCAATTGATCGACTGTGGATTTGATGGATCGATTTTGTTGCTCCAAGTCTGTTTTGAATAAATTGTTCCTAACAGATGAAGTTATATGAAATCTTGAAATTCATTTTTATGTTCCTGCTGCTATAATTTTTGCACTGTAAATTCATGAAAAGCATAAAGGATGTTAGCATACTTTAATTCTACTATGCTTTGAATGTAGTGATAACTAGACTGTCTTATGATTTGTTGTGAGTGTTAATTGTTTCGCTACTATCATATATGTTGTTATTGTTGGTGTCATGATGTGTTGTGAGTGTTGTTTCAGTACTGCACATATAATGTCATGACCATTGCTTTATCCTCTTGTTGCATGTACATATGGAACACACAATCCAACGCTGCTCAAGTTGGACAAGGAAACAGTTGAAGGAATTTATTCTCTGCTTTTGATATATAAGCATATTGTTGTGTCCCTGTCAAAATGGTTAGCACCTATCCTTGTATGCTATTTAAGTAAAATATGAATTGTGTATGTCTATGCTGATTTTATTTACGACTGTATCAGCATATACTTTAATTCTGCTATGCTCAAATCAATGATTATGCTTTGGACCTGATAGCATATAGTTTAGTTCTGCTATGCTCAGATCGACTGTTATGCTTTGGACCTGTTAGCATACTTTAATTTTGATGGCCACGAAATGTCATTGGGAATTGCATCGCAGTGGTTTACAATGTAGTCCACCCAATCTGCTATATATTCATGTCATGGTGGATTAGGGAGACATGCCTTTATAGTTCATCTCAATTGATTGACTGTGGATTTGATGGATGGATTTTGTTGCTCCAAGTCTGTTTTCAATAAATTGTTCCTAACAGATGAAGTTATATGAAATGTTCAAATTCATTTTCATGTTCCTGCTACTATAATTTTAGCACTGTAAATTCATGAAAAGCATAAAGGATGTTAGCATACTTTAATTCAGCTATGCTTTAAATGTAGTGATAACTAGACTGTCTATGCTTTGTTGTGAGTGTTAATTGTTTCACTACTGTCATATATATTGTTATTGTTGGTGTCATGATGTGTTGTGAGTGTTGTTTCACTACTATCATATATAATGTCATGACCATTGTTTTATCCTCCTGTTGCATGTACATATGGAACACACAATCCAACGCTGCTCAAGTTGGACAAGGAACCAGTTGAAGGAATCTATTCTCTACTTTGATATATCAGCATATTGTTGTGTCCCTGTCAAAATGGTTAGCACCTATCCCTGTATGCTAATTAAGTATAATATGAACTGTGTATGTCTATATGAAGTTCACAACATCCCCCGCTAAAGTTCCCAGGTCTCCAAAATGTTTTGAACTGGTCAGTTTCTTGTAGGTTTTGTTCACAAAAATTCAATCTCTTAGTGTTTCTAATTGGTATTGCTGACCATGCAAGGCCTTTGGTGCAGTATTTTTTGTTCACAAAAAATCAATCTCTTAGTGTTTAGAATTGGTATTGCTGATCATGCAGGGCCTTTGGTGATGCACAGTACAGAGTGACGAAAGGAAAGAAAAAAAGCCAAAAGCCACACTCAAGCACAAAACAAATCTAGCTGTAAGACTGAGGTTTTTTTATGGTCCCTTCTTACCTATTTGGTACCGCATTAACTTGTCATTTTCGTACCTTGATGCAGTGTGCTCAGCAACCACGGGGGTCCTCTTTGTGTGGATTCCATGTGGCATTCCATATGTTAAGACTACTCGATGCTGTAAGTAGATAATAATGCTCAACCTTGTCTCTGCTCATATTATCCATCTGATTTTAGAAAACAATTTCTACTTGTATTCTCATAAATGATTGTATTTTGTAGGATTTCAAACCTCCTGTAGATGTTTCCATAGAAGATGTAAAGCGTCCGGGAGATGCTGTGCGAGTACATTCCTAAGGAGGCCATCGGCCGAAAGGGTAACTTGTACAGTGGTGCACCATGAGTTTATTGTGACCAGAAACTTGAAACTCATTCAGTCTTCTTTAGTCAGGTGTTGTTGCTTGAGAAACCTGCTTGGCTTGCTTGGTTGGGGTCAGATACTGCTTGGTTCAGTCTGTTTTCTGATGACTCCATCCAAACAAGCCCTGATGAGAGTAACTTGAAACTTGATGTGATCCTAGCTAGCTTGTCTATAAAAGTGATCTTGCTTTGCCAATATCTGTGATGTGAGAATGTGTTTGTGATGTATCCTTGCTGTGGTGGTTGCCATATCCTGGCTGGTTCCAGGATGCAGCCCCAGGACCTGGTCGTTCATCGAGATGTAGGAGACGCAGGTTGAAAACAAGCGTCTCCTTTAATAGAGAGAAAGCAGACCCGCGTAGAAATAGATGTGTCTTATTTCGTCGAGATAGTGGAGACGCTGGTTCACAGAATGCGTCTCTGATGTTAATTTAACAGTAACAGGCTCTGTTTCATGTCTGTTACTGAAGTTCCATGTGGGCCCAAAGAAACAGCCATTTCACGTGACCGATGACTAGTTGTGGTAACAGTCGTTGTTTGATGCCCGTTACGAATACTAGTTGTGCTGAGACGCGCGTGAAATAGACGCATCTCATTCCGTTAAGATATTGGAGACGCAGGTGCACATCAGGCGTCTCTGATATTGAGCTTCTGTAACGGGATTTGCTTTGGTGCCCGTTACGAAAGTTCCCTGTGGGCCCAGAAAAACAACCATTTCACGTGACCGGTGGCTAGTTGTGGTAACGATCGTTGTTTAATGCCCATTACGAATATGTCATATCAGTAACGGGCATCTGCCCATTACCTTTCTTGGCTTATTTGTAACAATTGATCGGTAACGGGTGCATTACCCGTTACCAAAGGCGATCTACACCCATTACCAAAGCCAGTTTTTCACGTAGTGCCTCTAGCCACCACGGCTACTAGAACATCCTCGGTGATCTATCTCGAGAATAGATCTTAAGATACGAAAAGCCGATCGAAATCAAAGACGTAGGAGAAACAATCGATCGCTAGAAATCGGATTGCAACTTGATAATTCAACATTACATGATACATGAATCAAGATCACCACCGGGATCCTAGCTTGATCTTGCTTCTAGCTCCGGGAACTCCGACGTGGTCTTCCTTGCAAGGTCCCCACACTGGCTAGGATAATCCTAGTCAACTAGCTCGACCCTCTCCTCTCTGAGATGGTGTCCCTCTCTTCTCTGCTCCTCGTCGGCCGATGACGAATGAGTTGATGCGTGACTCTTGGCCTCATGGCTATAAAAGGTCCCAATGGTGGCTAGGTCAAAGGGGGCGTTGACTGGGCTTGGAAATGGGCTGGGCCGTTCGGCCTGGGCCCACTTCGGCCCAGCCGACAACCTGCTTGGCCTAGTGTCAATTCCCGAGTCTTCTAGATCCTTCCCCCTTCTGCATGTGGGCCCTTGTTGTCAGTTTCTCTTCGGATTGGATGAAGCTCCTTGTCCCGCAAGATTCGGCACTTTTCTGACTAGGTCCTTAGAGTTTTTCATCTTCTCGAGTTTGGTCCCTGGGCTTATTGGAGTCATGTTTACTTCATTGCTTGACTTGTACCGGGCTTCAAGGTCTTGTCACAAGGTGCTTGATGAACTTATCCCGGAAGTCTTGCATTCAACATTAAAACCCTGCATAAACATTAAACTCCAAAACCGACATGCACGAACGAACTTGTTATACCAAGGGGGTTAGTACCAATGGATAAGATATAAAAGTCATGCCAACACCGAAGGTAAACTCATGGCTAGGTTGTCCCGGGTAAAAGATGTTCGGGATTTCTTGGAATTCCTGATCTTAAGGAGATGGCCAACATGGAGAGGTAGCACCCCAAACCAATATCACCCGATCCCGATGTTGCCTCGCAACACCATCGGTTGATCATGAGGTAGGAGGAATCTATTGGCTGCCTGGCAATTAAAGCTGAGTAGAGCCAATTCAACTCTGTGTCGGTCACCTTCATCTCCCTCATCCTCCCCAAAATTTTTTTACACATCCATGAGTGAAATACTTGAATGATGGAGTTCTGGATGGAATTCCTTTGTTGGTGGGCTTCCCCGGAGATTAAATTCCAAAATCCATCCAACATGCCTTCTGGCACATTAACTTTCTCCAGAGCTCCCTTTTGGAAACCAAGTTGCTCCCTAATATGCTCATAGGGAACCACTTGCTGAATTCTGTCCAATCAGAATGATAAACTCGGCACCCCCCATCAAGGATAGGTGCCATGGTCATTAAAATTTCCAAGGCAAATTCCATGTGGGTATTTGTCGACACCCCATTGGAGAATTGCACCCATCCAAGGTGCCCCAACATATAATAAATGTCCATGCCAAAACCCATTGAGTTGAGAGCTTGATCGTCGAAATCGACGTTTGCCACAAGCCTCTTCTCAAGGCGAGAGAGTTTCTTCTCCTCCTCCTCCGATAAGATGATGAAGCCATATGTGGAGTACCGTGGAGTGTACAGAGGTGGAGCGGATGATCGGGTTGATGGACGAGGTGGGACGGGCGGCTCCTTCGTACGCCCTTGAGGTTCGGTAAACCTCATAGACGAGCTCCTTGTGGCCCTCATACCACCAAGGAGGAGAGTGTCGTTCCTCCTTGGCGGTGTCATGTCCTCCTCCATGCTCCGAGGAGACTCGGAAACTGAGTGCCTCCTCGAAGACGTCATTAGAGATGGCCTAGACGACGACGACCCCTTTTTCTTGGTGAAGAGACTTATGGTTTTCTTCCACATGATTGCAACACTCTTCTCTCTAATATAATCCCAGGGTTTTAACCGGTAACAAAGCACTCAAGAATTATTTTGGGGTATGGACTTTGAGTGGTTTAAGGGTGTGATTTGTCAAACTTGGGAAGGATGGCTAAGTATAATGTGGTTCTGGACTTGAAACTTTGAGCACACAAATAGAGAGAGGGAAGAGCTACTTGTCTGCCGAAGACGAGCACCAAGGGTGCAATTTATAGGGGAGGCCGGCCGGCCTGGGCCGACCGGCCTGGGTGGCCTCGTGCTTCCCCTGGCTCGGCTTTCCTCTAGCGTGATGATCTCCCCTTTGTGACTTTCATGCCAGCGTGCTGCACTAGTTGCACCGCTCAAACTCTCTCATCCACTCCTTTGCTTGTATTATTGGTCCTTCCACTTGATGCCTTTGCTTTGAGTATGTCCATGCTCCCTTGTTTCACATGCCACCATGAATTTCCTGTATAGCAATGCTTGCTACCCACACATGCTTGTCCTTTGCATGTGGTATTGATGAAAGTTGTTGAAAGGGCATCCAATGATGCATCATGGTGCATGCATGATTTGTTTAACTAGATTGCCTCCCTCTAAGCATGTCTTAAGGCTAAGCACTCCTATAATTTTGAAAATTTAAAATAATTCCAGAGCTATGGGAGAGCTCAAGCATAAATTTAGAGAAGTTTTTAAAGCATTAAAAACAAGATGTAAGTCGAAAATATTTTTCGACTACATTTATATCGGTCTCACCGGTATTGTTTGCCTTCATTAATTGAGAGCAAACTTTTCCCGGCTTGATCACGGGGGCATAGGTTTAGGTTCTAATTTTGGATAAATGATAGAGGATTTGAATGAAATAAAATTAATGAGGCTTAGAAAAATTCTAACCTTAGAGAAACCAAGGATATACATTTTTAAACCACCAAAAATCAAGTTTCTAGGTTCACGTGAGTCCTACCACGTGCTGAAATTTAAATAACATCTAGACACAAGTCGTGGCTCTACTCGTGTGTTTTTAGCATTAAAACTAGTCAACCACAACATCATAAAGAGGATGAATGGTTGAGATAGGTTCTGAATTTATTTGGTTGTGGTTTCTCGAAAAGAAGCAAGCAACACATAGGATGGTTCATGTAAAGGGTTTATGATCCAAACAAAATATTCAACCAAGATTTATGTCTCTAATATTGTTCAACCACTCTAAGTCTAATGTCTTTGCGTAGTAAATTTCAAAACTAGCTTACTTGAAAAGACTCGAAAAACCTGGAATCGGGTTGTCCTCCCGGTAGCTTATTCTTGACTCGACGAAAAGGGTTGCCTCCCGCCTAGCGCTTCGTTTATAGTCCATGGCTAGACTTCTTCACTTGATTACTTCGGATCAACGCTCTTTGCGGGCATTGCAATCTTTGGTACCCACTTCTGCTACATCTTGGGCACGGGCTTATTCTCTGGCTTAGTCATCTTTTTGGTCTTCACAGGCAGCTTTTGTTCCTTTGTCTTGACGGATGCAACAACTTCCTTGATTTTCTTCACGTCCTTCTTCTTCGGCTCTTTCTTCTTCTTCAGCTCTTCCTTCTTCCTTGGTTCTTCCTTAACAATGCGATGATGAGGTGGAACATATTTAACTTCAATCATATTGCATGCCTCGAGGCGTGGTCGAAACTTGAAGGAACTCCTCTGTCGAACTTGATCTCTCGGTTGCCAACATCAATTGTAGCTCCCACGGTCTTGAGGAAAGGCCTGCCAAGGATGAGTGGTGGCTTCTCCCTCTCCCATCTCGAGTACCACGAAGTCGACGGGGATGAAGTGGTGTCCGACCTTCACGGGCACATCTTCGGTGATGCCCAAGGGATAGCAAATGGAGTTATCACCCAACTCCAAACACATATCTGTAGGCTCCAACAATAGGTGTAGCTTCTCGAACTCATGCCTTAGCATGACGCTCACACTTGCTCTAAGGTCGCATAACGCCTTCTCGAACTTGAATGAACCAACAGAACATGGAATCGTCGGGCATCCAGGGTCTTTTTGCTTCTCTAGTCCATTAGCAATAGTGGCACTACATTGCTCAGACATCTTGACATGTTCTACCCAGAGTGTTTCTATCTCATATTTATTTGCAAGGATATCCTTGAAGTAACGGGAATATGTAGGAACTTGAAGGGCATCCAATAACGGCATGTTAATGCTAAGTCTACGCACAACCTCCACAAACTTCTCACAGTGATTATCAAGTTTACCTCGGAAATAGTGTGCTTGAGTTGCGGTATCTTCATGTCTTCTCCCAGCATCTCAAACTCGGGCTCTTCGGTGACGATCTCCGTAACTTCTTCCTTAGCAAATTCCTCCGCCTCGGCGGATGGTTTAGGCTTCCTTGCTCCCGCAGAACGTTCCGGATCTTCTGTCTCCTTCCCCGAACAAGTTTGAATAGCCTTCGCTGTTTCGGGACCTTTAGGTTGTCCCAGAATCTTCCCTTCATTTGTGGTTAGGCGCTCGGCAAGTTGTCCCACTTGCGTCTTGAGCGTCTTCATCATGTTGAACACTTGCTGGTTGGAGCTTCCGACATCCATCACTTTGCTATCGATGTTCTCCAACACCTTGTCTATGGCTTTGAACTTGGTGACGGTGTCCTTGTTGATCTTAGCTTGCTCGTCCATGAAGTCCTTCAATTGTATACGAAGCGGAACCGAATTCGGAATGGATGAGCTTGCATTAAATTGAGGTCTACCTTGCCCGTAGTAGAAGTTCAGCAAATCTCCCTTCCTCATGTAGTCGAGCACCTTGGCTTCCTCCAGACAATCCTTGTGGACATGGCCATATTCTTCGCACTCCTCACATGTGGATCTTGCTTCGGCAGCCTTTAAGTCTTGAGCCTATTTCTTTTCTATCTCCATCTTCTCCAACCTCCGCATAAGTGAATCGATCTTGTCTTCGAGCATGTCTTCCTTCACCACTTGCAAGACTCCTTTGACATTCCTCGCGGGTTGAACCGGAAGTAAGCATCTGGACGACACCCACATAACATTGTCTGCGACCTTCTTGAATAGAGTGAAAGCTTCGGTCGGCATAAACACGATCATAGATCCTCATGCCGATGCATCGATGACCGTCCTTGACGCCATGGTGAGTCCTTGGTAAAACTTTTGAACGAGGTCCTCGTTCGGGAACTTGTGATCTGGAACCGCCCGAGTGTACTCATTGAAGCGCTCGAATGCCTCCGAAATAGTTTCCGTAGGATATTGAGCAAAGGTGGCAATCTTATTACGCAAGCTTTGAGTTTTACCCGGTGAGTAGTATTCCTTCATGAAGGACCTCATCAATGCATTCCAATCTTGCACCGCCTCCACCGGTTGAGAGTAGAACCATTGCAAAGCCTTCCCGAGTAGTGAGAACGGAAAGAGCCTTGCCCTCGTTTGATCTGGAGTCACCCCGTCCATGTTGAATGTCTGACATAGTTGAACGAACGCTTGGAGGTGAAGGTTCAGATCCTCTTTACCGGTGAAGGGTTAATGTTGCACCATGCGAGGTCTTGATCTCGAACGGCCTTCTGATCTCCGCGAGGTTCAAGATTGGTAGGTCGATGATGTACGGGGTGCATAGCTCCCCGATGTTGCATTCTTGCGGTTGTTCTCCCATCGGTGGAAGTTGATTCTCCCGAGGACTTCGAGGTGGTGAATTCTTCGGAGATTTCAACGATCCTTCACCTTCCGACTTCGAATCTACAAAATCCAGCTTCTTAGCTTGTCGTGCTTCGCGTCTCCTTAGCATGTAAAGTTTTTCTGGATCATCCACAAAATTAGCGGGTTTGTTGGAGAGGTAGCCGTCCATCTCCTGTTAGGGTTAGCGATAAACAAAATATACAAAAATGAAAAGTAAAAGTAAATCTAAGAAAACTAGGGTTAGACAAACTAGATTAGATTGATTTTGAGGATGATCAAAAGTTAGTAGAAGCAAAAAGAAAAACCAAAAGAAAACTGAAATGTAACATACCAGAAATTTGAATGATTTACCATGTGTGAATTTTCGCAAAAATTAAAAACTTTTTGTTTGAACTTGTGTGCTACCAAATTTGATCCCAATTTGCTAGCCTCTCACCTTTAATCCCTTGTAAATTAAAAACCATATAAAATTAGCTCTAGTGATTTGGTTTTTCTTTGGATTAAATGTGATTTGGTTTTTCTTTGGATTTTATTTTGGAAGTTTCAAATTGTGTGAAGTTTGAATTGAATGGAATTCAAATTCAAACTTATATATATATATAACCATCATCTATTTTGTTAACCTTGTGTGACTAACTCTAATCTTGCACCCGAGCTAATATTGACCAATTAGCTCGCCTTCACCAGTGTTTAACTGATATCTCTTTCTCTAACCTCTTCCTCTATAATCTGTTTCTCTTTGATCCTAAAATCTTGAGCTATATATCACTACCAGTTAATACTTTTCTATACCACTTCTTAACTTTTCAACTATTCATGTGTACGTGCTGGACCTAAATCCTCGCTAACATACATTCTGCCAATCACGTACACGATCAACCAACAAGGTCCAGTTAGTATTCCTTTGGGGGCCTGCTAATCTCCTTTTTACGCTCTCTCGTGATGTGGCCCAATTTCTTTTATTCTTGCAACAAGACCAGGTGCTAATCGTGGTGCAGCCCAGCTGCCACCGCTCTTGCATGCAGCTGTTCAAATACGCAACACCCAGCCCAGCTCGGTCTGATCCAGTGCATCCCCTGTTCCTGTTTCGTCTTCACGCTGCACGCAGGCAACGCCGTCGTTGCCCTCTCTTTCTTTCTCCACCCCGTTCCTTCTTCCCGCAAATCCGTGCAGCAAAACGGATCGGCGAGGGCAGCCTGTTCCGCAAGGGGATGTCGACATCGCTGACGTCGGCGGGCAGCCTCGCTCCTCGCTCTGTCACTGCCGCTGGGCCTCCCTTGCTTTTCCCCGCGCACCGCGAGACAAAGCGCCCACCTTGGATGCCTCGCGCCACGACCCTTGACCGCAACGTAGCGCCCAGCCTCGGATGCTCTGCCCCGCACTGCCGGACAAGCACCGCGCGTCCAGGGCACGGACGCCGAGGATCTCCACCGTCCATTCAAACCACCAGGCCCCCAAACCCTATCCTTGTACTTTAAAAGCCATGGACGCCGCACCCTTTCAGCACAAGACCATCAGGAGAAGACCCCAGTTCCCAGCTGCGCCGTTGTTCGTGTTGAAGCAGAGAGGAAGGAGGAGGATCAGCGTCGGGAGGGTTCGTTGCTGTCCTGAGTTTGCTGCTGCCGTTCGTGAGAAGAAACGACCGAGGAAGTTGCCGTTCGGGAACGCTGCACCGACGCTGTCCAGGAGCGCCGCGCCGTCGCCGTGGAGGAGCGCCGCGCCGTCGCCGTGGAGGAGCGCCGCGCCGTTGGCATCCAGGGCTCCGCGTCGCCGCTGACGGGAACGACCTCACCAACAACAAGTTGGACTTGGAGGAGCTGAGGACGCCCATGGACGACAACACCGAGCCGGAGCCGTCGCCGGGAGCATCAAGTACATCGACGATCGCGAGTTCGGGTTCCAGGAAGCCCAGCCGGAGATCACCGCTAACGCTGTCCGCGAGCTGAACCACGACCACCGGCCGGCCTGCTCCGCACCAAGCCGCCACAGCCTCGATCTCTCCCTGTCTCGCCGTGACCTTCCACAAGCCCTTGGTGAGCAGTTTGCACCCAAGTCACCCCTCTTTTACCATGCTCACTCTCGCGTTCCTGCCTGTGTTGGGCGGCCATCGTGCTATGCATGCTCCCGTTCGTCCCAGAACTCCTGTGATGGTTGATGGCATGTCTGAAGCTGTGACCGTGTATGCCCACCACCTGGTCGTTGTTTTGTGCAAGAGCCGAAGCTGCTGTGATGAACCACACGTACACACGTTCTCCTTTTCTCTTCCTTAACCAGTTAACCAAGATCGTCCAAGTTGCCTCCTTGTCTACCTGTGTTGCCCTGTCGTGAGCCGTGCCTGTACGTGTTACCTGGGAACCCAATGATCGTGTTTTCCCACTCTGAAGCTGCCCCTTTTTAATGCCCACCATGTTCGACGTTATGCACAAAAGAATGCAACACACGTTTCTCCCCTTTTGCTCCGCCTTTGTCCGGCCAACGTGCCATGGTCTTCTGCAGGTGCCACCGCTAACCCTGTTTGTCGCAGCCGTGGCATCTGTTCAGCCTCCCATCGCGCCACTGCCTTTTCATCGCCACCATGTCGGGCGCCGTTCGTAGAGGTCCAGAGCCTGTGCTTGGCTGTCGGTCGTGAACCAAGTGAACCATCGGCCTTCCCCTATCTCTAACCTGTCACCGGCATCCTAACCCGCCATCTGGCCGTGCTTCGCCACCGTGGAGCACCGCCGGCAAACCGTCGAGCACTTGGGGTGCTTGGACGCGTGACCAAAGAACCCAGCCGAACCTCAGGGAAGAATCCAGGGTGGACTTCTGGAATTGGCTTACTGGGCCCTATCGGGCCAGGTCCAATAGGCCGCTTCTGGCCCACTGACTTTTGACATCATGCTGATGACATCCTGTTTTATAAAATCCTTTTCTATTTTAACAAAAGTTTCAATAAATGTTTTATAGATCCTTTTCCTCTTCAAAAATCCATAACTAATTATCAGGAGCTCCGAAAATTATGAAACCGCTTGCGTTGGTTTCATAATTTCGAGGCGCTGGCTACTGCCTTGTCCTCCTCTGCTCTCGCCCTTGAACCGAGCCCTTTTTTTCGTGTTCTTGGTGTAGAATTCGTGGTCGCTGCCCGCCACTGTGCTAATATGGGTCAGGGATGCCGGAGCCCCGCAACTAGCCATTGGCCTGCCACAGACAGGAATCCCATCCCATGTTCGCATCACTTACCTTTTCCTACACCACTGCTTTCCCTTTGTGCTGCTTCGCGCATATCCTCTCTCGCTCTACTTGGCTTCGTACTGTGAAGCCTGTAATGTGCCATGTGCTTGAAACCAGGATGCCGCACGTGATGGACGGTTGTGTCATGAGCAGAGGCCTCTGCTTCATGCTCGGCAACCCCGAGCCGCCACCTAGCTGCCTTGCCATGGACGTTGCCGCATCACTAGTACTTGCCTCGTGGCGCTTTTAAGCACAACTTACCTTTTCGCCACCCGATAACGGTCATAAGTTGATCCTTTCATCTCCTTTGAGTGGTAGCCGCATCTCTTAGCATGGTCATGCCTTCTCTAGTTGTCTTTGCCTCACTCTACTATCATCATCCTTCGCGCTACCGCTTTGATCATCCGAGAGCTAGCTAAATCTTGCAAGCGTTAATCTCAGCCTCTCCGCTTTCCACCTTGCAAGCTTGATCGCCCAAGATCTTAGCCGTGAGTCTCGTAAACTATCTTTGAACTAACTCTTGTCCCTACCATGTTTACTAGTATATAAAACTAGTTGCTTAAACTACTTTAGTTTTAAAATCAATCGTTTGATTTTTCATTAATTAAACTGCTGCTTGTATTTAACATGGAGTTTATTTGGGTCTTCTAAATTGGTTCTTATTGATGTTTTTGCACTAGATGTATGCTCGTTATTTATTTCCGCATCGTATCTCGTGTAGGCTTGTGTTCTTGTTTGAAGACTCGAGCTGCGACGACTAAGGAGACGCGTCTACCCCGACTTTGCCCGAGACGACGCTCAACCTCTACTACTCTATGACGACTACTGCGCAGGTGTCATGTCACTTCCAACCATGTATGTCAGATGGTGAGATCTGGACAACCCACGGGGGTGTTGATCCCTGTGGTCTATTTGTTCGGCGGGGAGGAGTCTAAGGCTAAGAACTCGAAGGTCGCACACGAGTACGCGGAACACAGAGAACACGGCAAGTTTATATTGGTTCGGGCCTCTGGAGAGTAATACTCTACGTCCAGTTGTTGGTGTAGATTGCTTGGGAATTGCCCAATGTTATAGGGGTCACTTCGTCCGCCTTATATTGGCCAGCAGATGAGGTCGGTTCCCTGACTCCAGGTCGGTTACAACCAGGAGACCTAAGTCTACGTCACACATCTTGCCATATCCCGTCGATCTGCTTCAAGGGAAATACACCGAGGTCTTTGTCTTGTACGCCAATCCTTGAGGTCGTGATAGATCAGGTTGTCTGGGGAATCTTCTGGAAGGTCTTCAAGAGGTCGTATGGGCTGCCAATTAGGTCGGTTGGGCCCACTGACAGATCGACAGGTCTTCTAGTAGGCCGGACCCACTTGTCAGGGACGGCCGTGAGCTTGGTCGGTGGGGACCCAGGGGTACGCATGTCTCACAAGCCCCCGAGCGAGGTGTATGCACAGCGACCTTAGAAGGTCATGACGAAGTCGTAGAGCTATCGACTGGTCAAATAGGATGCACGTCGGTCCAAAAAAGAACAAATCAGCATAGCAGCCGACCAGTTTGAAGTCTTGCCGATTGTAGAGAGGTCGAGTGACGACCTATAGGAAGCAGGCTTCCAATAAATCGAAACGACGATGAAAAAATTCAGAGGGCATCGAAGATGCACTCATGAGTAGTATCCGAGCATCGTGGCGGGCAAGATGGCCGGTATGATGGTCCAAAGAAGAATAAGAGAAGAAAAAGTAGGTCGAGTAACGACGTGATGAGAAACAGATTTCTTAACAGGTTAGTACGACCAGGAAAACAAGAGGGCATTGAAGACACACTCGTAGAGTAGTCCCCGAGCATTGAAGCAGGCAGCATGGCTGATTTGATGCTCCAAACAGAGAAGAAAAACTAAGTCATGGTCGTGATCGGACGAAATGTAGAGACACCCAGATCTCCTAGCATAGCTGTAAGGAGTCTGGCGGGGTCGACCTCAAGGAGGCCTTTGTAGGCGTGCTGACCTCAAAAAGGCCTCAAATCAACAATGCCCAGTATCCGAGGATGCCCAGCGAGATCTTGAAAGGTGTGTTGCATGAAGAAGTGTTCAAACGAAGTCGTAGCTGAAGTTGTGATGTCAGAAAATCATCTAGGATGGAGCCGTCAATTTTGAACATATGGAGTGTAGAGACACCCAGATATCTTGCATAGCTGCAAGAGTCTGGCAGGCCACCCGAGGCATGACGACCTAAGGAAGGTCTCAAGTATATAGCGCCCAAGCACCCAGAAGCGCTTGGCAGGGCCATCAGGCGCGCACCCCACAGAGAGGCCTTCATTCCGACATAAAATCTTGGGTGCCCAGAATGGGCTAGCAGGGCTACGATAGCACACCAACCTCAGAGGGTCACGCATCCAAAGCGCCCAACTAGGTTGGCAGGGCCATAATCATACAGAGGTGCCGCAAGACCTAAGTATTAAGGCATGCCGACCTCAAGGAGGTCGTTTTGGTGTCTAAACGACCAACATAGCTGCTGGCCACCCAGCGGAGTCGTGATACTAAGGCACTGTCGACCTTAGCAACAACAAGCACAATGACCACGGGGGCCCGATGAAAATTGTAGATCTCCTTTAATGTTTCTATCTCCATGGTGTTGTTGATCTTCAGGCGCCCAAAAGGGTCTGGTAGAGAAGTGAGGCACGCCTACCTCGGGAGGTCTTCAATCAAACCTACGACCATTCTGCTCAGGAAACAGAAATATAGGCTGATTGGGACAGGTTCGTTTATGTGCAGATCCATAGCGGGTGCACCAGGATGCAGAGCCTAGCGGGTGCAAATAATAGACATCAGGTCGTAGAAGAAGGTCGTGAAGGTGTCGTCGAAGGGGGGCTAAGTTAGGCGCGGAACCCTCTGACACAGGGTCAGGTTTTGTCTTGTAGCATAAACTGCAAGATCATGGGTCAACGGTGGTCGGAGATACTCTTGAGACCCAGAAAATGACAAGCTGCCCACTGATCGAGGGGGAACTGTAGCCATGTGACCTCTGCGGCGGGGCTCAGGCATCATTGATGCACAAACGACAAAGATGTCGTGAGTCAGGAAAAGTAATGTCATCACCTTTAATGATGCACAGGCTATGGGCCCCATTATCACGTGGTAACAGAGTCATTACCTTGCCAGCTGCCCGGGGCGCGACGTTGGCTATAAATAGCGCCTTTGAGACTGAAGGGGGCAAGCACCAAGCATTGTTGAGCTATGAATCCGCAGGGTAGTTGTGAGGCCATGCCATGGGCATGCGACCGTCCACCAGAATGTAGAGCTGTGTTCTTGTAGATGCTTGAAGCTAGGAGATTTCTCGCGAAGTGTAGGCAACATCTCCATCCTCTGAGCCCATCCTCTGTGTGGTACCAGGCAGAGTTTGGAGGTGCTGCTGGTCGAGCTGGAGCTATATCAGGACGTCTCTGGTGAGCACCGAGAGCTCACCAGGGCTTGGTGTTCAACACCGAAGAGCAAGCTCGTGTCTCCATTCCAATAGTTGGAGCCGAGCGTGCCTTAGATTATGTGTTGTCCTGCAATAGGTCCTCACAAGGCCACCATCAAAGTCCTGATGCTAGGAGAAGTCTCGCGACATGCCTTGCTTTGGCAGAGTAGGTCGTGGTGACCGCTCTGAGTAGCTCAGGCCTTGTAGTATGTTTATCTTGTGTGCCGGGTTCTTGATCTAGTGAGGTCGCAGGCGACTTGTGTACCTTTGGATTCTGGATCTAATGAGGTCGCAGGTAGTAGGTACCCTAGGTGTAATCCATGTAATGTTCACTCTCTTCTGTCGTGTATTTGGTCGATTTGGCAAAAACGATTTGACAAAAGACCTAATTTTACGTGATGCGGGGGGGGGGGGGCTTGCCAAGTGTGTTTGCCATCAAGATGACCTGATGATGTCTTCATGTTTATCTTACGACCTAAACCCAGATTTAGGTCGTAACACTTGGTCTGTTAGTGAAAAATCCGCCTCAATCTTCTCGCGAACTTCTCGGGATAGAGCCGTTGGGGCGTGTTGTACGGAGCAGGAGCTGCAACGGATAGATTCGGTGGTCCCACTATAAATAGAGTGAGCCGAGTCGGGGGTGACCCTATTCCCTTCATCTTCTTCCTCTCACTCCTGTCTCCTTCGCTTTCGTTTGTGCTACAGCGATCTTGCGACCGCCGTGCTCCCGTGCCCATGCGCCCAGCTTCCACCTCCGGCTCGTGCTAGCGCCGCCGCTTCGCGCCGTGCTCCGTCGGCATATGCGCGTTAAGTCTCTGTGAATATGATGTTTAGACTGCTACCTCCGTCGATGAGGGTCTTAGGCAACCAGGCCCCCTTGACAATGGGGTTGACGACCAGCGGATAGGTTTCGGGGTCGGGGATGTGAACCCAATGATCTTTCCTGGAGAAAGTGATTGGGAATTCAGACCACCGCAGAGGTCGTGGATTTTCAGTGTTGACGTGCCCGATCTCTCTGGCGTTAGATCGAGTTTGCCGGTTGGTTTTGATCGCTTGGCGACCTCCGACGATGAAGTTGATCTCGCGGTTGGCCTTCTGGAATGCACCGTTGGGGTTGCCCCTTTGGGTGGTGGCGGAGGTGTCTGCTCCTTACGGTTGTTGTCTAGGCGGTTATGATCGTCCTGGCGACGTCGATCATCATGCCGGTCGTTGTGACGGCCATCATGGCGATCATCACGACGATCGCTTCTGTCGCGCTTGTCGGTGCGGTCGTCGCGACGGTAGTTTTCGTGTCTGTCATCGCGGCGGTAGTCGTGGCGATAATCACGTCGATCCACATCGTCATTGCGAGGATAGGGTCTACGGTCTCGGTAATCTCGTCGATCAGGTCCGCGGTTACGATTCTCGAAGCGTTGACCACCGCTGTGGTCGTCATTGCTGTTGCTCCTGGTCTTCTCGGAGGTAGATGGTACCCCAAGGGCACGTTTTAGCTGCTCGCACTCCCTCATGGTGTGCTTGGCGATCGCTTGCGCGACCTGGTGCCTCTGTCGTCGTGATCTTCTTCATTTAAATCATGCATTACCGCGTCTTGAGTGTCGACCAGTTTGTCGATGTAGGCCATGAGGTCGCCAATGGTTTTGGTCTCGAACAACTTGATGTTGGTGATTCCCTTTTTGTAGTAGGCAATGACGTCGTCATCTTTGACACCTGCGAGGGTGTTGTGGTTCTCGAAGTAGCGGTTAGTGTATTCTCGGAGGGTTTCATCGCTTCTCATCCGTACTCTAGCGAGGTGGTGAGTATTGCCAGGACGATTGTAGGTCGCCTGGTAGTTGGTCGTGAATAGGCGGGACAAAGTCGCCCAGGAGGTGATGCATTCTGCTGGGAGATTGTCAAGCCACAGGAGTGGCGCCTTGCCCATCACGAGAGGAAAATATCCGGCCATGTGGTCTTCATTGCCACCTGAGGCACATGCAGCTATACTGTACATCTTGAGCCATATACTCGGGTCGGAGCGACCGTCGTACTTCTCAATTGAAGGCTTGAAGTCATTAGGGTATCTGATCGTCCGGAGACGTCATGAGAAAGCTAAAAAATTATTGACCGCTCCCGGGCTTGCTGATGGGGCATGATCAACAGGGATAACATAGAGGTCGTCGGGAGGGCCATTGTCTTAGTCGTACTGGGCACGCCGTAAGAGTTCCTGGTCGTGCATGATCCAGAGATCTGTATCTTGAATAGGGTTGTTGACGTCGAGAGCGTCAGGGACTCCACGCTCACGGTCGTAGTTTGCCCGCCGAGCTATTTCGACTTCATCTCTTATGCGGTGACGCCGGCTTCCCTCTGCACGATCGGCCTAGACTGGAGGAGGCTGAGCCCCTGTATTGCGTCTCGGATTTGGGGCAGGGTCTCCCTGGATGTTAGCAGCATTGGCTGCATTGTTGGCGGCGTAGCCAGCGGCATTAACCGGGGCGTTTGCTGGAGCATTAGCCGCTGGGTTGGCTGGAGCATTGGCCGCAGCGTTAGCAGCGGGGTTACCCGGCTGCATTACTTCGTTTTCACCTCTTCCTTCTTCGGCCACCGGGTCGAGGGGACCCTGGCTACGACGTCGCTGGCGAGGACGCTTCGATCTGCTTCTGGAATAGGAACTTGTCGTAGATCTACTGTATCCGAGGCCTCTTTCCTCGATCTGAGCAGTTGCAACACGGACGTTGACTTGGAGGCATCAGATCGCTGGAGAATCTTCAAGGTGGTTTAGGGCAGCGAGAGCGGCTCCTAAATTGGTCAGCGGTGAGTTGTAAACTTCAAGTCCGTCATGCTCGAAGTCCCTGAGGAGATATCGCGCACGTAGTCTGTTGGCACGAGGAGAATCATCTTGGCGTCGTTGCTGTGGGGCTGCTGGTGCCACAAGTGCTTGTTGCGCGGCATTGGCGTTGACCTGTCCGACATTAGACAGCTGGAGGCCTGCTCCTAGGGCAGCAACCTCTTCTTGTCGTCGGACAGCTCGGGTGGCGTTGGCGTTTTCACGCTCTTGACGCTGCGTGTTTGGTACATCTGCAGAGACGACCAAGATCTGATGATCCAGAGTCTCGAATTCTTCTCCCGGATAGTTTGGGGAGATTGTTGTGTGGGTGACCTGGAACGCAAGGCGGTCCGGAGACGACTCTTGGTTCAACTGGTGGCGGTGAGCCGCGGTAATAGGTCGGCGAAGCTTTTTGAGGACACGGCACTGGCGTGCGGTGTGCTTGGAGTTCTCATGGATGGGATAGGGCTCGTCGAGGTAATTCCCGCGGCTTCCACGATCTTGAGAGTAGAGTCCAGATTCGATCTGGATCTTGCGCTTCATGTAGCGTGATGCTACATGAGCCGTGTTGCGCAAGCCAAGAGGCATGCTAGAGGTGCGACGGCGTTTGACGCGCTCGCAGACTTTGATTGTGACAGAGAGCATGTCCTCGACACGATCGATTCCAGCGATTAGGTCGCTAGGAGTGGGTGGGTGGTTCTTCTTTGATAGATCTGTTTCGATCTGTTGGTGGGTGGTGACCGCATTGCCTTTGATGATGAGGCAGGCGGCTGGAGCGGTGGATGTCTTCGGCATCGAGCCAAAGCAGATGTCGACGTGCTTGGCGAGGAAGTTCACCATGCTCTCCGGGAAGATGACATCGTTGGTCGAAGCCATCGAGTTACACGAAGGACCTTAACTCGACCCCTACCTGGCACGCCAATTGTCAGATGGTGAGATCTGGACAGCCCACGGGGGTGTTAATCCCTGTGGTTTATTTATTCGGTGGGGAGGAGTCTAAGGCTAAGAACTCGAAGGTCGCACACGAGTACGCGGAACACAGAGAACATGGTAAGTTCATACTGGTTCAGGCCTCCGGAGAGTAATACCCTTCGTCTAGTTGTTGGTGTAGATTGCTTGGGAATTGCCCAATGTTACAAGGGGTCGCCTCGTCCGCCTTATATTGGCCAGCGGATGTGGTCGGTTCCCTGACTCCAGGTCGGTTACGACCAGGAGACCTAAGTCTACGTCACACATCTTGCTATATCCCGTCGATCTGCTTCAAGCGAAATCCACCGAGGTCTTTGTCTTGTACGCCAAGCCTTGAGGTCGTGATAGATCAGGTCGTCTGGGGAATCTTATGGAAGGTCTTCAGGAGGTCGTATGGGCTGCCAATTAGGTCGGTTGGGCCCACTGACAGGTCGACAGGACTTCAAGTGGGTCCGGACGGTCGTGAACCTGGTCGGTGGGGACCCAGGGGTACCCATGTCTCATAATGTAGAACCCATGCAAGCTATTAGTTGCTAGTGCTATATTTATGTTACTTGGATTGATGGATTGCATAGCCATTTGTTTAGCCATGCCTTGATATTTTATATATCCTGTTTCCTTGCTTTACCTACCTCAGGACTAGCTACAAACCCCTAGCTAGTCCCATATACACACTATCCATACATTTGTTTCTTGATTATGGTTGGTTCTCTGGGTTTGGACTGAGATGTGGGAGATCTCGGTGTGTTCTAGCGTGAGTTCTGGGTGTGTTCTTCCTTGACGTGTTAGTGGCGGGAGCGAGCTGTTTGGTTACTTGTTAACACCTACCTCGGGGAGATGCGATCTGGCCTCTCGCCCGAGTGGCGTGTCGGATGGGATGGAGATGGTGAGTGCTCGCTCTCGGCCCTTAAGGTCCGATTGTCAGTTAACCTTGCTTCAGTGGAGTTTTACCGTACAAACCGCCTGCCTTGTATTGAGCGAGGGTGCGGGGTGAGACTTGTAGTGGATAGGACCCTGCCTGTAGGCGGATCGGTGTGATCACGATGGGAGACGACGTTCCTCCTTAGAAGACTTCGCCCCGGCGAGGTCGGGGAAGGGTTCCACAGCTTCGAGGGACCCCTAGCTGGCAGTACGAGCTCTACAGCAGGGGCTGCGCCAGACTCGGAGACGCAAGAGGGTACTATCCACTTACTTGGACTCCAGCCGTATGGTAGGGTTTCGGGTGGTTCGCTACCATCCGAGCTCTATTCGAGCGGGTACAGTTGTACAACCTCTGCAGAGTGTTTAAACCTATAGCTATAGTCCGTGTCCACGGTTATGGACAGTCTTCTGATCTCTCACCTGATTAGACTCTTTTCTTGTGCTTCTTCTCTCCCCCGAGTGAGTGAGCCCGGCCTGAGGCCGTTGAGATGTGGGGATAGGTGCAGTTGGGCCCCACATCACAGATGAGAGTTGGGAGCTAGATCATGGTTGTGATTCAGTGCTTTGGTGTGGACCCCAGAGGTGTGGACCTCCTGGAGGTGTGGACCTCGCTGCTTATTCTGCATACCTTGATTGTTTCTTTCGCGTTGCTGCATGCATAGCTTTCTACAGCAAAACGTAGGTTTTATCCATGCATTTTAGATTCAACCACCGCTTATGCTCTTTGTTGGGAAGCTGACATGACCTACCCGCTTATCGGTTAGATGTTGGCGTTTCAGACTTGGTAACCGTTTACGACTACAACTTCAACAACGAAGGTATGAAGACTAGAGCTGGTCCTATGCTCGAGTTTGCCTGTGGAGCTGGAGACGCTTCGCTTCGACAGATCCGCTACGTAGGTGTTTTACCTTTCTTGATTCAGTCCTATTGGACTTGTACCCGGCTTGTGTCGAAGAGTTGTACTCTGATGTTGTAATAATATAATGTAATGTCTCTTTTATTCTCGTGTTGTATGGATTTGTACCGCTTGAGACAGGGACTGCACGTGTAGCCACTTCCTAGGACTATCACGGAGGTGCAGAGAGTCGAGTTTTCGTTTGCAGAAATTCGGTTCGTTTCATGAAACTTACACGAAAAGCAATAAAAGATCAAATCTTGATCACTTGTTCCCCGGCAGTAGCGCTAGAAAAAGGGGCTTGTTGACGGTATATATTCGTGTTAAAGTTCAAGTGGACTTGCAAGCGGACAAATCCTCCGTCGTAGTCAAGGGACCCGTATTCAGTCGAGTGATGAACCCAAGGTATCGAATCCGTGGAACAAATGTGTGATGAAAGAGTTGATCTATTAAAGCCGGGAAAATTTGATCTTCAAGAGGTGAAACCTATGCATCTAATCTTAAAGAACATCACAAGAACGAATCTAATCTATGAAAGCCGGAGGTAGCAAGAGATAGAAGTTCCGAACAAAGAAAGAAGTAACAAGTTCAATCTCATTAAAAGCTTCTTTAAACCACGGTTTCTCGGCCGACTCCGAAAACGCTCGCCTTTTGGAGCCACCGTTCTGTCACAACGCACCCCTATTTGTGCGGGTTAGTCTAGGGTGAGTCAAAGGACAAGTTGAAATCTTTCAGAAGGTCAGGCATGCACCTCTATCGACCACGACTACAAGGACATCCTTGGTGATCTATCTCGAGAATATATCTTAAGATACGAAAAGCCGATCAAAATCAAAGACATAGGAGAAACACTTGATCGCTAGAAATCAGATTGGAGCTTGATAATTCAACATTACATGATACATGAATCAAGATCACCACAGGGATCCTACCTTGATCTTGCTTCTAGCTCCCGCGAACTCCGACGTGGTATTTCTTGCAAGGTTCCAATGCCGGCTAGGAAGATCCTAGTCAACTAGCTCGACCCTCTCCTCTCCTAGATGGTGTCCCTCTCTTCTCTGCTCCTCGGCGGTCGAGGACAAATGAGTAGATGCGTGGCTCTTGGCCTCGGGGCTATAAATAGTCCGAATGGCTGCTAGGTCAAAGGGGGCGTCGACTGGGCTTGGAAATGGGTTGGGCCGGCCAGCCTGGGCCAGCCGGCCTGGGCCCACTTCGGCCTAGCCGACAGCCTGCTTTGCCTGGTGTCGGTTCCCGAGTCTTCTAGATCCTTCCCCCTTCTGCATGTGGGCCCTTGTCGTCAGTTTCTCTTCGGATTGGATGAAGCTCCTTGTCCCGCAAGATTCGGCACTTTTCTGACTGGGTCTTCGGAGTTTTTCATCTTCTCGGGTTTGGTCCTTGGGCTTCTTGGAGTCATGTTTACTTCATTGCTTGACTTGTACCGGGCTTCAAGGTCTTGTCACAAGGTGCTTGATGAACTTATCCCAAATGTCTTGCTTTCAACACTAAAACCCTGCATAAACATTAAACTCCAAAACCGACATGCATGAACGAACTTGTTATGCCAAGGGGGTTAGTACCAATGGATAAGATATAAAAGTCATGCCAACACCGAAGGTAAACTCATGGCTAGGTTGACGGAATTTCACCGTCAACAATCATATTGTGGCCGAAACGTTACATTATAATCCCCCAGACAGAGGGATCAATCCCTCCTACATCCCCCCCCGCAGTCGTGACCATCATCATCTCCTAGGTTGTCCTCACGACCTTCAATATCACCTCGCTCACTGTCTACACAAGAACCATTATTCAATTCTGGAGGTGCAAGCTCCAGCCATGATATTGATATCAATCCCGAATCGCCTCCAAAAAAGCAGAAAAAACCAATGGTGGCAAAGCAAGCACCATCAAAAGCAGAAAAAAAACACCGCAGCACCGCAGAAAAAACCGCCCAGCCACGAAAGCACATCAGAAAAACCACCCAGCCACCAAAGCATATTAGAAAAATCCGCGAAACCACCACAGAAGAAACCACCACAAAAAAACCATCTAGCCACGAAAGCACAACAAAAAAATCATCGAAGCACAATCTTCCAACCCAGTGCAACCACTAAAACCACCAAAGATAAAGAAAATGGTTGAGCCCATCATCAAAAGGAAGCTAGCATGGGAGATGACAGAAGAAGAAGGAAAAACAACGATCGGTGCCCAACATGTGCATGAATTTTTCAACAATCTGAATACAAAACAGCAACGGAGGGAGCTAGAGAAGACCAAACAAGTAGATCTGTCAAAACATGGGTTTTTCAAACTAATGAGTGAAAACAGCAAGAAATTGATGCCCATACTGGCGTTGACGTTGTCTAAAGAAGCTGCGTCAATGATGAAACAGACTTACGTTCCCTCCGGCCTCAATGCACAGGAACGAGCTGTAACAGAAATGCCTACACAAGAAGTAGTGAAGCTCCTTGGTTTCATGGAAGAAACAAGGATGCCTTTAGGTGTTGCACTCGGCCATGAAGAACCACCCCGGGATCCAAATTTCGAGTATAGATGGCCCTTTCAACTAGGAAAACCTCTTATCAGGCCAGAACTAGTACTTAAGCTCTCACCTAAGATGTACAAATTTCATGAGTGGTACATGCGGCAATCACTGAAAGGCGTACATAGCATAGATATGCTTGCCGCACCCGAAGATTTTGCCACTGAAGGCAACAAGGTGGTCTGGCTGGAATTCAACAATATTTATGAAGTTTACCATCAAGATGCCCTGAATACCGATCTTATCATCGCTTGGTCTTTGTAAGTGGCGTCTTTTTTATGTTTATTAATTAAATTATTATGTATGTGGATTTACTAATTAAATTTTGTATTTCATTTTTGGTAGCCTGCAAAAACATGAGATGCAAAAAAAGAATATTGCCAGTATTGGTTTCATGGACCCATCAAAAGTCAACGAGTTTCAGGTCAAGCATCAACTAGACACAACAATCGTGACAATCTATAGGACCTTGTCTATGTTTCATGACAAGGATCTCATACTACTACCTTACAGCTGCGAGTATGTGCAATTGCCACCTAATTGTCTTTGCTAATTCTATTTAGTTCTAATTTGTATGACTATTATGACCATGTATGTACAGTTTCCACTGGATTCTTATGATCATTCAAGTCGACAATAGCAGCGTCATGGTGAGGGATTCATTGAGAAAAAACCCCGCAAGTTACCAAAACCTTCAAGATATGTTTCAAGCGTAATAGTTCTACCTAAGACATTCTTTAAAATCCAATATTTATATGTATATATTGCTTTTACTAACACATTATCTCTCATTAATTTTCCAATATTTATATGTATATATTGCTTGGCTAAAATTCATTGCAGAGAAAGAAGGTGAATTTAACCCAACAATTACATTCTATACTGATTATACGGTAAGTAATTCAAATAACAACTTCAGATTTCAGAAAATTTAAATTTATCACACTTATATTTCATAGAATTTTCTCCTATCCACTTTAGTGTTTGAGACAAGAACAAGAAAATAATTTATGTGGATACTATGTCTGTGAGCACATACGATGTTTGGCAAGTGCAAAGTCCAGAAATTATGATGTAAGTTAATTAAATAAACCTATTAATAATACATCATTTCCTAACCGCTTCTATATTTAATTGTTGGGTGTAACATATTAACATGTTTGCACATTATACAGATGGATATGGTTAAGGATGGGGTCATTCAGAAGGATCGTCTTTCGGCGATTCAAGAAAGTCTCTTGGGATTCATCCATGATGAGGTGGTTATACCAACAGGAAACATCATTATGATGCATCCAAAAAATCCAATAGATACTAGAAATTTGAAGTGAAAAATATTGTGATGTATAAATACTATCTATTTTGATGTGTATATTTCTAAGTTTATGTAAGTTTATATATAAGTCTAACTTCAAAAACTTTATATATAAGTCTAACTGTGTATATGGTGTATATAGACAGGTATATACCTATATACATGTTCAAATACGTATACGTGCATATACGGGTTAGACAACAATTAGAATATACGCTCAAATCGAAAACCAAAAAAGAAAGGATCAGGTGCTGGCGTGCCCCCCTAGTCTCGGTTTGTAATACCACCCGGGACTAAAGGATCCTTTAGTCCCAGTTGGTTCAACCGGGACTAGGGGGCTTTTGTCTCTAAACATTAGTCCCGGTTGGACTTGAGAGACCTATACCCCTCTCCAATCGGGACTAAAGTCCCTCTCCCTACCAGTTAAGACCCCTCTGAAGATTAAGATCTTCCTTTGGTATCTTAAGAATGGGGTAGTGTTAACTAAGGATAACTTAGTAAAAAGACGATGGAAGGGGTGTACTAGGTGTTGTTTTTGTACAGAGCAAGAAACAATTCAACACCTATTTTTTGATTGTCCCATGGCTAGACTTATGTGGGGGATTGTCTATTCTACATTTGGGGTTACAAAACCTATGGGTGTGGAGAATCTATTTGGTCCTTGGCTTAGAAGTTTTTCGAGCAAGCCAAGGAACCTTGTGCTGATCGGCATGGCGGCATTTTGCTCGGCCTTATAGATCAGTAGGAGTGATTTGGTGTTGTCGTATGGACCTCCCTGGGCCCACTACCTCGGTGGGTACCAGGACCGACTACTCGGTGGGCCCCTGGGACTACCCGGCTTGCGCTACACGGCACCTGAAGGCGTGGAGCACAAGGACTGCAGAGGAGTAGTACTCGGTTAGGAAGCTGTACATGTCCCGCACTGTATGGAAGACTCCTAGACGTACTCGACTAGTACTCTACCCCTACTCCGACTTGTAACCCTGCCTCCCGGACTATATAAGGCGAGGCAGGGACCGATCTCTAGGATCACCTCAACACAACTCATCTCATAAAACCCATGGCGCACTATTGCACCATCTTGTAATCGTGCCCAATCAATCCAGAGCTACGCAGCATACAGGATGTAGGGTATTACGCACCTCGCGGCCCGAACCTGTCTAAATTGTGTGCCACGTGTCTCTTCCTTCGAGTTACCGATCTCGGCGAGGCCACATTCATCTACTTCGGGTACTCCCCTTAGTATGTTGCCGGTCTAAAACACCGACAGCTGGCGCGCCAGGTAGGGGCTCTCGCCCGAGATCACATGGCGAACTCGACAGCTCCCGTCTACTTCAAGCCAACCGTCGCCTTCAACCGCGGCGACACCTTCATGTTCGGCGCCTGGGTCTGCACTGCAGACGGCGCGGGCTCTTTCCAGCGCCGCCTCACCATGCCGCCCAACCCGAAGACTGGCCTCGTGACGCTTCCAGAAGTCGTCACAGGTGAACTCGCCGGCAAATTCGGCGAAATTTCGCTCTTCAACCACCACACTGACTTTGAGCTCGAGTCCGCTTCCAACTCGAACTCGACGTCTCCATGGGCCATCGCATGCGAGCCGGCTGCTCAACCATCGCAGGCGATCCCCTCACCTCGCGAGCGCTCCGCGCGTGGCCCCCGCATCCTTAGCCGGTCCCGAACGAGGGCTCCCATTTTGCGCCGGGCCGGCAAGGAACCCGTGCCCGAGTGCAACTCGGACTCCGACGCCACCCCCGATCGCGCTTCGGACTCCAGCCCTCTCTCCGAGTTCTACTCGAACCCGGATTACGAGTTCAACTTCGGGTCGGACCCTGAGGAGCCCGAATCCGTGGACAACTCCACTGAGCTTCCCATGTCAGGGCCAGCCTCTGGGCTGATTATAACATCCACACCGGCCGGGAGATACGTCTACTGGCCAGACCGCAAGCCTGCCGACCTGATAAGGGGAGACTCACGCTACGTCGCCTACATCGACTCGCTACCATTCCAGGAGGGAACACCCCTAGCCCGGGCCGACTCAAGCAAACCAACTGAGGTGGCACCCTCTGAGTCCAGCCTTGGCACCCCCGACCGCCAAGTCTTCATGGCTGTCGGCGACACCCCAGGGCCTTCAGGCACGGCTCAGGACAAGTACCTGGAAGACATCTCCTCCGACGAGCTCTCTGTTGATGCTCCGCCGAACGAGAACCCTGCAGACAGAGACGCTCGACGTGAGCGTAACCGGAACCGCAGCGAACGTCGCCGGCGCCTTCGCGACAACTTCCCCGTCCGCAACCTTGCGGAAGCTCTCGAGGCAGTCGAGAGCAGAGTGCACACTACCCCTGAGCAATGCCTCATGTCGATCACAGCGATCGCACGCCAGGCTCAGGGCATACGCGCTGGAGAGGTCATCGCCAAGCTCGCTGAAGACGCCTACTTCATCCGGGTCGACAACAGAGTCAACCAACCTCCTCCAGCCAGACCCCGCGACAACGAAGCCACGAGTCGCAGCGCCAACAACGGTCCTAACCGTACTCGAGCTGATCTCCCAGCCGAGCCAAACCGTCGTCGCTCCAAACGCCGGCGGGCCTTCACAGAGCGACCACAGCAACCGAGAAGTCGTCCCTCACCGCGCTCCGGCCGGCGGGGGCGGCAACGATCCCGACGGTGGCGGCAGCGACGGCGAAAGCTCCAATCATGGGGCCAACAGGAGGGCTGGAGGCGGTGGCGGTCGCGGCGGCCGAGGCCACGCGAACGCCCACGCCTGCGGCGCCCTCGCGGGCGGCTATGACGCCCGCCGAAGATTGAGGAGCCGCGGCGGAAGAAGTCGACCACCGCAGCCGAGGGCGACGGCTTCCCCGCCTTCTCACCTCGACTTCGCAACTTGCTCCTCCCCGACAAGTTCAAGCCTGTGGGGATCACCAAGTACGATGCGAAGCAGGATCCCATCCAGTGGCTCAGGTGCTACGCCCTCTCCATCGAGAACACTGGCGGCAACAGCGACACCAAGTGCCTCTACTTCCCCTTCTGTCTGGACCAAGCACCACTCACTTGGCTCGAGTCGCTGGATAAGCACTCGATCGACAAGTGGGACCAGCTGAAGGAGCAGTTCACAAGCAACTTCGCGGGCGCCATGGGCCGATCGGGTACTCGCATGGACCTGGCCATGATCAAGCAGGAACAAGGCGAGACCCTCCGCAAGTACATGCGCCGCTTTTTCGACAAGCGCGCTACCATCATCGATGTCACCGACAAGGAGGTCATCGACCTCTTCCAAGACGGTCTCTATCACCTCTGCACCTTTGAAGACTTCGGTCGTCGCCGCCCCAGGTGCATCCCCCACCTCAAGGACATGATCACGTCCTGGGCGGATGAAGAAGACAAGGCCAATGCCAAGTACGACGCCATCCGTGGCAAGACCAAGCAGAACCAGGGCGGCGGCGGCGGCAGTAACGCAAACCAAGACGGTCGCAACAACAACAACAACAACTCGGGTCCCAACCGCAAGCGCAAGCCAGACAACACTGTCTCGGCTATCCAGCGCCCTGCGAAAGGGAACTCGAAGAAGAACTCCGGCGGTTTCAAAGACCTGCTGAAGGAGAAGTGCCCGTGGCATCCAAACGGCAACCACACCACCGAACAGTGCTACCAACTCAGGCATGCACTCAAGGATACGCCAGAGCCACCGCACCCTCACGACCAAAAGGGCAAGAAGAAGGACGGCGACAACAACGACTTCCAGGAGCCCGACAAGACGGTCAACGTCCTCTTCGGCGGATTGCCCAGCAGGCGGGAGCAGAAGGCTACCCGTCGTGAAGTGATGTCCATTGAACCAGCGGTCCCGACCCCTCTCAGGTGGTCAGAGGTACCCATAACCTTCTCCCGCGCGGATCAATGGACCAGCTTTTCTGAACCAGGACGGTTCCACCTCATCCTGAAGCCAGTGGTGGCGGGCTCCAAACTCAACAAGGTGCTCATCAACGGTGGAAGCGGGCTCAACGTCCTCTTCACCAAGATCTTGAAGAAAATGAAGCTCGACATCACTCATATGCTCACCAAGAGCAACACGCCTTTCTACGGCATCGTCCCCGGCAACGCGGCTATCCCACTGGGCTCAGTGGTCCTGCCAGTCACCTTCGGGGCATCTCGGGACAACTACCGTACCGAGTACATCAAGTTCGAGGTCGCGGACTTCGAGACCTCCTACCACGCCATCCTCGGCAGACCGGCCATCGCCAAGTTCATGGCGGTGCCCCACTACACCTACTTGGTACTCAAAATGCCAAGCCCAGCTGGTGTACTCTCCCTCCAAGGGGACTTGAAGATCTCTCATGACTGCGACACAGATGCCGTGGAGATCGCCTCTACGAACCAAGTACCCAACGCGATGATGGAGGTCTACGCCGCGTCGTAGAAGCTTGCTACAAGTGAACTCGACATCCCAGAGAAGTCTGACAGCACCAACAAGCCTCAGCCACCTGAGGAGGTACTCGTCAAGACGGTCGACCTCGGAACGGGCGACCCCAAGCAAGACCACCACCATCGGGCGGGGCCTCGACCCCAAATAGGAAGACGCGCTCATCGGTTTCCTTCGGGCTAACCGCGACATCTTCGCGTGGAAGCCGACGGACATGCCGGGAGTGCCCGGGGAGCCGATTGAGCACTACCTCAACGTCGATCCTAAGGCCACCCCCAAGCGACAACACCTCCGACGCTTTGCCGACGACAGACGGGACGCCATCAAGAAGGAACTCGCCAAACTACTCGCGGGCCGGCTTCATCGAGAAGTCTTCCATCCCGAGTGGCTCGCCAACCCCCGTCCTTGTCCGCAAGAAGAACTCGAACGAGTGGAGGATGTGCGTCGACTACACCGACCTCAACAAGCACTGCCCCAAGGACCCCTTCGGGTTGCCGCGGATTGATCAAGTCATCGACTCCACCGCGGCCGCGACTCGCTCTGCTTCCTCGACTGCTACTCCGGGTACCACCAGATCGCGATCAAGGAAGAAGACCAGGAGAAGACCGCGTTCATCACCCCGTTTGGCGCGTACTGCTACACGACCATGTCCTTCGGGTTGAAGAACGCCGGCGCTACCTACCAGCGAGCTATCCAGGCCTACTTCAAGAGGCAACTCAATAAGAACGTCGAGGCCTACGTGGACGACGTGGTCGTCAAGACCAGAAACTCCAGTACCCTCATCGACGACCTTGAAGAGACTTTCGCATCACTGCGCGAGTACCGCTGGAAGCTCAACCCGAACAAGTGCGTCTTCGGCGTACCTTCAGGCAAACTACTCGGCTTCATCATCAGCCAGCGCGGCATCAAAGCCAACCCTTAGAAGATCTCCGCCATCACCAGCATGCAAGCTCCCACGAGCATCAAAGATGTCCAGAAGCTGATAGGGTGCATGGCGGCACTGAACAGATTTATCTCGAGGCTAGGAGAACGGGGGCTCCCCTTCTTCAAACTACTCAAGCATCAAGAGAAGTTCGTGTGGACTCCAGAGGCGGATCAAGCCCTTGCCCAGCTCAAGGACTTCCTATCGAAGCCACCGATCCTCACGGCTCCTCACAAGGGCGAGAAGCTGCTGCTCTACCTCGCTGCGACTACCCACGTGGTCAGTACTACCATCGTTGTTGAGCGGCAAGAAGACGGCCACGCCTACCTAGTCCAGTGCCCAGTCTACTTCGTCAGCGAGGTTTTGTCAGAGTCCAAGGCACGCTACCAGCCCGTACAAAAGCTCCTGTACGCAGTACTCATCACATCGCGGAAGCTACGACACTACTTCCAGTAGTACTCAATATCTGTCGTCACCGACTACCCGCTCGGCGACATCCTGCGGAACCAAGATGCTACTGGAAGAATCTCCAAGTGGGCGGTCGAGCTCGGCGCCCTCACCATCGACTTCAAGCCACGCACAGCCATCAAGTCGCAGGCACTAGTCGACTTCATGGCAGAATGGCGGGAGAATCAGCTGCCTACTCCCACCGTGCGACAAGAGCATTGGGTGATGTACTTCGACTGCCCACTCAACCTCGAGGGTGCAGGTGCAGGGGTACTCCTGATCTCTCCAACGGGTGAACAACTCAAGTACGTCCTGCAGATCTTCTGGAAGGTCTCAAACAACGAAGCTGAGTACGAAGCTCTCCTACACGGGCTCCGCCTCGCGGCTTCATTGGGCATCAAGCGGCTACTAGTCTACGGCGACTCCGCAGTGGTCATCAACCAAGTCAACAAGTCCTGGGACCGCAACAAGGAGAACATGGACGCCTACTGCCTAGAAGTCCGCAAGCTCGAGAACAAGTTCTATGGTCTCGAGTTCCATCACATCGTCCGCGACAACAACGTTGCAGCGGACATCCTCTCGAAGCTTGGATCCACCCGCGCTCAAGTACCAGCGGGTGTCTTCGTTCACGAGCTTCACGCGCCATCCATCCCGGAGCCGGCGCCACCGACCACTGTCCCAGCCCATCCACCAGCTGGGCAGGAGGTCATGATGATCGACGTGCACTGGAGGCAACCCTTCATCGACTACCTCAGCGAGCAGAAGGTCCCCTCCGACAAGAACTCGGCGGAGCAGCTCGTCCGCCGCGCCAAGTCTTACGTCCTCGTCGGAGACAAGCTTTACAAGCAGGGCGCATCTTCTGGAGTACTCATGAAGTGTGTCCCTCACGAAGAAGGCAAGGACATCTTGGAAGAGATCCACAAGGGTGTCTGCGGCAACCACGCGTCCTCACGCACGCTGGTCAGCAAGGCCTTCCGGTGAGCCTTCTACTGGCCCACGGCTCTGGGCGATGCCGAAGAAGTCGTCAGAAGGTGCCAAGGATGCCAGTACTTCGCGAAGCAGCAACACGTCCCAGCCTACAAGCTAGTCACCATACCGCCAACCTGGCCCTTTGCCTGCTGGGGGCTCGACATGATTGGGCCACTACCAACTGCGCCAGGAGGATTCAACAGGGTATTGGTGGCTATCGACAAGTTCACCAAGTGGATCGAGGTCAAGCCGGTCACATGCCCCAAGGCTGACAGAGTACTCGACTTCCTGGATGAACTCGTGCACCGCTACGGACTACCCCACCGCATCATCACAGACCTGGGCTCCAACTTCAACAACCACCAGTTCTGGGAGTACTGCGAGAATAGCAGGATCGACGTCCGATACGTCTCAGTTGCCCATCCACGGGCCAACGAACAAGTCGAGCACGCCAATGGGATCGTGCTCGACGCTCTCAAGAAGCGGCTACATTACGCTGCCAACTCCAAAGGGGGCAAGTGGATCAAGGAACTACCTAATGCACTCTGGGGGCTACGGACTCAGCCATCCAAGCCAACGGGGCAATCCCCTTACTTCCTGGTCTACGGCTCCGAAGCAATCCTCACTGCCGATGTCATATGGAACTCGCCAGCAGTGGAGCACTACGACGAAGGCATCTCAGAAGACAGCAGACAAGTTGATATCGATAGCCTCGAAGAAGCTCGCTGCGCCGCCCTCGTCCAATCAGCAAGGTACCTAGAGGGTATCCGACGCTACCACGATCGCAACGTCAAGGAACGCTCCTTCAACGTTGGAGATCTCCTCCTCCGCCGTATCCAGAACACGGAAGGACTACACAAGATCAGCTCCCCCTGGGAAGGTCCCTTCACCATCGCAAAGGTGACCGGGCCGGGCTCCTATCGCCTTCAAACACTTGAAGGCGAAGACATCAGCAACTCGTGGAACGTCGACCAGCTCTGTCGATTCTACGCCTAGTCTACACGACTACTCCGGGGTTCAAGTCTACACGACTACACCAACACCCCCCTGCCGTAAGCGGCCTCCGGGTCCTGGCTCTAGTCTCCGGACTTCTCCTCTCCAGGCTCCAGCTCGTGCGGCTACCTACGGACCCTGGGCTGCGACGAGCGTCAAGGACTCTAGCAGTAGTCTACTAAGAGACCACACTCTAAGATCCAGCCTACACGGCTACCTACGGATCTACGATCCAGCCTACACGGCTACTTACGGATCTACTGTTGTAAGCGGCTACCCGCTCCAGCTCTACTCAGCCGTAGGCGGCCTCCGGGTCTAAGCGACTACTCTGTAACTACGGCCCTGGCCATCCAGGTGTACTTCTTCAGTAATAAAGTTTGATCGTTCATCAACTTCTTTACTGCCTACTCCCTACAACGGGACCACTACTGCCGAGTACGACTACTCGCATCCACTCCACGATGGGGGCTCCACACTCTGAGATCGCGACTACGAGTACTCATTGCTGGAAATTTTTTTTCATTAATACTTAAGCAATTCATTACAATTGTTTTGTGTACAACCTTGGCTACTAGCTATCTATTACAGGGCTACTGGAGATTGAGCTTCTCAGCTACTTGCTCCGCGATGGGAGCCATCTGCTCCAGCAGCTCCGCATACTGCTCATCAATGCAGTTGGCGGCTACCCCGCCGGCGACTACTTCCACTGGGGCCTTCGGGAAGTATGACTTCATGAAGGCCAAGACCTGCCTCGGGATCGATCTCGCCATGTGCTTCACATAGGCCGCCAGCCGGCTTGGAGCTTCCTTGAGGCGATCCACCAGTGGAGCAATCTTGGGGCCGCCCGGGTGCGGCACTAGGAGCCTTGCGATTGGCAGTGCGGCTTCCTCAAGCTCCTTCAGTTGGGCCCGCAGTGCCTCGCAGTCTTCATTCAACTTCTGCAAGGATTTGTAGCAGTTGACGAGATCGTGGTTAGATGCAATCCGGAGCTCCATGTGCTTCTCGCACTCGAAGGCAAGTTCTTTGTAGTCGAGCTCGAGTACTGTTGACGGTGAAAATCCGTCAACCTAGCCATGAGTTTACCTTCGGTGTTGGCATGAGTTTTATACCTTATCCATTGGTACTAACCCCCGTGGTATAACAAGTTCACGTGTGCATGTCGTTTTTGGAGTTTAATGTTTATGCAGGGATTTAGTGTTGAATGCAAGACTTTCGGGATAAGTTCATCAAGCACCTCATGACAAGACCTTGAAGTCCCGAACAAGTCATGCAATGAAGCAAAATTAACTCCAAGAAGCGGGGACTTGATCCGAGAAGACGACGGACTCCGGGGACACGACCGGAAAAGTGCCTGAATCTTGCAAGACAAGGAGTTGAGTCCAATTCGGAGAGAAACCGACGACATGGACCTACATGCGAAGGGGGAAGCATCCGGGAAGCAAGGGAACCGACCTCGGGCAAAGGAGCCCGCGGGGGCCGGGCCTAAATGGGCCCGGGCCGGCCGGCCCGGTCCGGTCGGCCCGAGCCCATTTAGGGCCCAAATTCGTCGTCCTTTGACCTAATTGCTTCTCGGGCTATAAATAGCCCCCCGACCGAGAGCCACGCGAACGGAAGTCGTATTCCGCCGCCGAGGAGCGAGAGAAGCTTGAGGGACACCAACTTGAAGATGAGGGTCGTGCTAGTTGTCTAGGGTTTCCCCGGCCGACGTGGGAACCTTGCATGGAAGACCACGTCGGAGCTCGGAGCGAGGATCAAGATCGAGGGAGGGCCCCGGTGGTGATCTTGTTCATGTAATCATTCATGGTGAAGTTTGTAAGTGAATCCGATTTCTAGCGATTAAGTGCCTTCTCGATGATTTTGTTTTCTTCTTGGTTTTGCTTCTTCTACGATCTAGTTTGCGGCTAGATTACATAGGGTGCTCTTGTAGCCGCGGTGGCTAGAGGTGCATACGGGACCGGCCAAGTGATTTCAACTTGTTCTATCGAACTCGCCCTAAGCTCCCCGCATGAATAGGGATACGTTGTGACAGAACGGGGGTCTCGAAAGGCGGATGTTTTCGGAGTCGGATGGGAAGGCCACGATTTAAAGATGCTTTTAATGAGATTCGCTTTGCTATCTTCATCTATCTTGTTTGGAGCTACAACATAAGCATGATCTAGATTCTCTAGATTGGTTATCTCTTGCTTTCTCTTGTTACCTCTTTAGTAGATTAGATTAGATTCATTTTCTTTATGAGTTAGTAGATTAGATGCAACTTACCTTCATAAGATAGCTTACCTTGCTTTACTAGATTGAATCCTTGCGTTGCACATTGTTCCACGGATTCGATACCTTGGGTTCACCACTCGAGGGAAGAAGGGTCCCTTGACTACGACGGGAGACTTGTCCGCTTGCAAGTCACAAACGAACTTTGATACAACTATTAACCGTCAACAAGCCCCTTTTTCCGGCGCCGTTGCCGGGAACAAGCAATCAAGATCCGATCTAGTATCGCTTATCTTTCAGCTTTTCTTTTGATTTTCTTTTGCATCTCTTATGTTTGATCATCCCCAAAAAGAAAAAAAAAGAGTCAATCTAATCTAGTTTTGATTAACCCTAGTTTTTATGTTTAGATTTTTGTTTTATTACTAACCCTAACCGGAGATGGTTGGCTACCTCTCCAAGAAACCCAAACTTTTTTGTGGATGATCCGGAAAACTTTACGAGCAAAGGTGACGTGCAACACAAGCTCGAAGGACCATCAAAATCTCCAAGGGAATCACCCCCTCCAAGTCAAGACGCCGGAAGGCCGTTCAAGATCAACGAGGATGGAGAAGATGGAGATGGAGAAAGAAGCTCAACACCTAAAGGCTGCCAAGGCAAGATCCACATGCGGGGTGTTCATCGTGATGAAGATGTTAGAGACGCAAGTGGGACAACTTGCCGGACAACCGATTGGTGACAAAGAAGAATATTCGAGACAACTCCAAGGTCCCAAGACGGCGAAGGCTACTCAAACTCATTCGGGAGAGATGAAGGATCACACTAGAGACCATGAAGATCACGACCGAAGGACCGGAGTTCGAGATGCCGAGCCACAAGGAAGATGTTGCATCCGTCAAGACCAAAGGACAAAGCCAGCCTGTGAAGACCAAAAAAAAAATTGACTAAGCCAAAGTGGGTACCCAAGATTGCAACGCCCGCAAAGAGCGTTGATCCGGAGTAATCAAGTGAAGAAGTCTAGCCATGGACTATAAACGAAGCGCTAGGCGGGAGGCAACCCGTTTCGTCAAGTCAAGAATAAGCTACCGGGAGGACAACCCGATTCCAGGTTTTTCGAGTATTTTTAATAATTTAGTTTTTGAGTTTTACTACGCAAAACCTTAGACTTAGAATGGTTGAACAATATTAGAGACATAATTCTTGGTTGAATATTTTGCTTGATCATAAACCCTTTACATGAACCATCCTATGTGATTGTTTGCTTCTTTTCGAGAAACCTCAACCAAAAAGAAAAAAAATTTCAGAACCTTAATCAACCTTTCAACCTCATTATGGTGCTGAGGTTGACTTGTTTTTCATGCTAAAAACACACGAGTAGAGCCACGACTTGTATCTAGATGTTATTTAAATTTCAGCATGTGGTAGGACTCGCGTGAACCTAGAAACTTGATTTTTGGTTGGTTAAAAAAAATCCATATCCTTGGTTTCTCTAAGATTAGAATTTTTCTAAGCCTCACTTAATTTTATTTCATCCAAAATCTCTCTCATCTAATCAAAATTAGGACCTAAACCTATGCCCCCATGATCAAGCCGGGAAAAGCTTGCTCTCAACCAATGAAGGCAAACTATACCGGCGAGACCGAAATCGACGTAATAAAAAAATATTTTCGACTTGCATTTGTTTTTAATGGTTTAAAAACTTCTCTAAAATTATGTTCGAGCTCTTGCATGGCTCTGAAAAATATTTTTAAATTTCGAATTAGAGGAGTGCTTAACCTTAAACACACCTTAATGGAGGCAATCTAGTAATCATGCATGCACCATTGGATTCCCTTTCATCAACTTTCACCAATTCCACATGCAAAGGACAAGCATGGTGGGCAGCAAGCATCAACTTTGTAGGAATTTCATGGTGGCATGTGAAGCAAGTGGAGCTAGGGAGCATGGACATGACCCAAAACATGAAGCATCAAGTGGAAGGACCAATAAAGGAGTGGACGAGAGCGTTTGGGCGGTGCAACTCGTGGAGCGCGCGGGCGGGGAAAGTTGCGAGAGGTGAAATGATCGTCTTGGAAGAAAGACGAGGCGGGGAGGAGCACCGAGGTCGGCCTCACCTACATAAGGAGCCCCCCCGGCTCCCGTTTTCTGCAGGCAAGCTTCCCTCTCCTTCCTTTGTTTGTGTGTTCAAGTTTGTGTGCTCAAAACCTCCGTAGACATAGCCAACCTTCCCAAGCTTGATAGCTCAAGAAAAAAATCCAAATCCTTAATCCACTCAAAGTCCAGACTCCAAAATAATATTTGTGCACCTTGTTACAGGGTGAAAACCCCGGATATTTATTTGTGAGGGAGAGTGCTGCATGGAAGAAAACTACAAGCCTTTTCACCGAAGAAGAAGGGATCATCGTCGTCTAAGCCATCATCGACAACCTCTTCGAGGAGGCGCTCGGTTTCCGAGTTTCCTTGGAGTATGGAGGAGGACACGGCACCGCCGAGGAGGAACCACACTCTTCTCCTTGGTGGCATGGGGCCACACGAAACTCGTTTATGAGGTTCACCAAACTTCAATAACATATGGAGGAGCCGCCCGTCCAACCTCACCACTTGACACGATCATCCGCTCCACCTCCATATGCTCCGCGGTATTCCGAGGGGTATGTCATCATGACGGAGGAGGAGAAGAAGCTCGCTCGCCTTAAGTAGAGGCTTGTAGCGAACGTCGACATCGACGACCAAGCTCTCCACATATTGGGTTTCACACGGGACACCGGTGCAATTCTCTAACGGAGTGTCGGCAAACACCCACAAGGAATTCGCCTAGGAAATTTTTGTGACCATGGCGCATACCCTTGATGAAGGAGTGCTGAGTCTCTCATTCCGTTGGAGGGAGCCCACAAGTGGAGAAGAAGGAAGACACCGTCGGAAGGGTAACCTTGATCAATGATGCTATTTCTAGCACCTTGATGGGGTAATCTCCTTTCATCCATGGGTTGCAATCGATCTTGAGATGTAATCACACTTTGTTGGATTATCTATCTATCAACTTGTGTTGAAAATACTTTAATGCTTAAGGCTAGCAACCATGCCGTAAAGGGAGTATAGGCCTCAATGCTTCCTTGGATCCATTCAACACAATCCCCGATAGACTAGATTGGTTTTCATGTTCGAAACGATTGCATGTTCTAGTATCGTAGACCCATGGGCGAGTGTCTTCTACTTTCAAAAGGGAGCTCCGGAACAAGTATGTGCATGAAGGCACATGGGAAGGCTTTTGGAGTATGATCACGGGAAGAGACCATCAGCGAAGAAATACTATCCGGAACCCATCATCCAAGTGTGTCACTTTTGTGCAAATGGATTTTTGGGAGAACAAGAGAGACAAAGATAACCAACACAGAGTTGAATTGGCTTTACTCGGCTTTGATTGCCAAGTGGCCAATAGACCCCACTCACCTATGATCAACCGGTGGTGTTGTTGCAACATCGAGTTCGGAAGATATTGGTTCGGGGTGTTACCTCTCCATGTTGACTATCTCTTTAAAACCGGGTATTACAAGGAACCCAAATCATCTCCTACCCGGGACTTCCCTAGGAATATATGAAGAAAGGAAAATATAAGAGTGAAGATGAGAGAGGAGGCTTACAAGTGGCCTAGGTGAATTTGCCCCTTCCGGATTGAAGATTAAGACTTTTCTTAAGGGGAAGAAGATCGGTTAGAGGAAGGACTTCTTGTGCCGGCGAAGAAAAAAATAATAAAAGAAAAGAATTATAGGAGAAGGATCTTCTATGGCCCAAGAAGGAGGTGCACAACAAAATTATGTTCCACCATTCGGAGAAAATCCGGCATCGCCAAATTACTACGGTGGTGTACCAATGCAAGCATGGGGGAGTGGTGCAGCCATACCCCCACCATTTTCGCGGTGCCCAACGTAGCCTTTGCGGAGCCATATGCACACCTTCCTCAACCACAACAAAATGTAGCCACCATTGGAGGATACGCTGCAAGGAACATGCAAATTATTGCAGCCATCCAAACCAATGCAAACCAAATGGGTGAAGGAAATGCAAACGTCGCTTATGTGCTTGGACACCTTCACCTAGCACCATCAGACAATTCATAGGAGGAGTGGTGCATTCCTATTACAAGTAAAGGCACAACAACCAAGACTATCAATATCAACCACCGGCTGAAGATTAGAGAGAGGAGGAGCTTTAGTTATCTTTCCTTTACCCCCTTTTCTTTAATTTTCAGTTTGTTTGCGCCTATGTATGCGTAGTGTTTTCAGTTTTTTTTATTTAAATTTCAGAAAGTGTGTTAGTTTTTTTCAGCATGTATCTTAGTGTTTCTTTTCATCATGAATAATGTCACCACCAAGTTTTTACCTTTGGTAAAGTTACAAAGTTTGTGCCATGATGATATATGATTATAATTGCTGCTTTGTTTATCTTTGTAATTGACTTATGCATGTTTGAACTAGTGCTCTCTTAAAAATACAAATCTGAAATTATCTAAATGCTAGCTTAATCTTCAGCGGAGGTTATGATTAAAATAAAGACCCATAGTGTTTTATGTGCTCTCAAGTTATGAATAGATTAAAGATGTCTTTTATGCTCAAAAATATTGCTAACCTTGTCACAAATATCACTTGTGTGTTGCTCAACCTATCCAAAGCCTTATATATATTTGAGTGCATAAACCTTAGTGTACAAGATTTATTTTTGAGTGAGTTATTGCAGGCCATGATTTCTCGGCCCGAGACTAAGAAGCTGGTCATTCCGTTTTTGCGTACCTATCTTTTTGCTAGCCTTTTATCCGTGCATTGTGTATCCCCGCATTGGAGATCTCACAAACCTCGCCGGATATCCACCCTTAAACCAAATATCATCTTTTGTGATTACCTCCTTGACCACAACCTATCGTTGAGAATGGATCATCAATTCAAGGAAGATCGCAAGACGGTGCCAACATTGAAGATTTCAAGTATCTCTCCAAGGAAAATATCTCCGGTACCTACCTTATTTTTCGCCTCTTTGCTCGAGGACGAGCAACGCCTAAGCATGGGGGAGGAGGTAGGTACGGTGCAGTTTTAGAGTTCAAAAGGGAGTATTTTAAAAAAATATATAATGATGAAAGAAAAAAAATCCAGTGATATTCATGACTTTCAAGGTATAAAAAATCAAAACTTCGTTGTGAAAGTCATGGACTGAATATATGACGAGAAAAAAAAATAAATGAATGAAAGAAAGAAAAGAATGAGAAATATGAGAAAGAGAAAAATATATACGTGCGTAAAGTGAACTCCCCGGTTCTCTAAGAGTGCATTCAAGGCTTCAAGATAAAAAGATCCATTCTCATTTTCCAACCATGTGCAATCCGATAACGAGGACTTCTTTTGTGCCTCGGGATCACTCTTTGCCATTTGCACATGTCCACTCATCTAAAGTGTGTGTATTTTTCTCTTTCCCCTCCTTGATTTAACATTATTTTCCAATGACCTTTTTGACGAGTCTCGGTAAGACCATGAGAAGCTTGTCTTGTTTTGACAACACCTCATTTATAAATTCTTGTTAGGACTAAACTTTCCCAAAGCTCCATATAAAGCCTACCACATATATATGAGAGGGAAAGGAGTAGAATATATAGGCTTGAGAGACAAGTGAGATGAGAGTTTATGAGCAATACACGAGATGATTTAAATTTGTGAATTTGGTTTAGCTTTTCTTATCTCGTTCTTCATTTCAAAAATTCTGAGGTCTATTTAAACTTTGTGAGCATGTTAATACTTGTGGGATAAGCTTAATAAGAATCTACCCTCCGTAGAGGTGAAGGCTAGTACATTATGGAACTTAAACGAATTAAACTTTTGAGAGCATTATGTTTTTTCATGTATGATCAAGTGCAAGGTTTAAACATTGTTTGGCAATGATGATATCCATCGAAGGCTTACTCGAGGACGAGCAAGGTTTAAGCATGGGGGAGATGTTGACGGTGAAAATCCGTCAACCTAGCCATGAGTTTACCTTCGGTGTTGGCATGAGTTTTATACCTTATCCATTGGTACTAACCCCCGTGGTATAACAAGTTCACGTGTGCATGTCGTTTTTGGAGTTTAATGTTTATGCAGGGATTTAGTGTTGAATGCAAGACTTTCGGGATAAGTTCATCAAGCACCTCATGACAAGACCTTGAAGTCCTGAACAAGTCATGCAATGAAGCAAAATTAACTCCAAGAAGCTGGGGACTTGATCCGAGAAGACGACAGACTCCAGGGACCGACCGGAAAAGTCTTGAATCTTGCAAGACAAGGAGTTGAGTCCAATTCGGAGAGAAACCGACGACATGGACCTACATGCGAAGGGGAAGCATCCGGGAAGCAAGGGAACCGACCTCGGGCAAAGGAGCCCGCGGGGCCGGGCCTAAATGGGCCCGGGCGGCCGGCCCGGGCCGGTCGGCCCCGGTGCCCATTTAGGGCCCAAATTCGTCGTCCTTTGACCTAATTGCTTCTCGGGCTATAAATAGCCCCCCGACCGAGAGCCACGCGAACGGAAGTCGTATTCCGCCGCCGAGGAGCGAGAGAAGCTTGAGGGACACCAACTTGAAGATGAGGGTCGTGCTAGTTGTCTAGGGTTTCCCCGGCCGACGTGGGAACCTTGCATGGAAGACCACGTCGGAGCTCCGGAGCGAGGATCAAGATCGAGGGAGGGCCCCGGTGGTGATCTTGTTCATGTAATCATTCATGGTGAAGTTTGTAAGTGAATCCGATTTCTAGCGATTAAGTGCCTTCTCGATGATTTTGTTTTCTTCTTGGTTTTGCTTCTTCTACGATCTAGTTTGCGGCTAGATTACATAGGGTGCTCTTGTAGCCGCGGTGGCTAGAGGTGCATACGGACCGGCCAAGTGATTTCAACTTGTTCTATCGAACTCGCCCTAAGCTCCCCGCATGAATAGGGATACGTTGTGACGAACGGGGGTCTCGAAAGGCGGATGTTTTCGGAGTCGGATGGGAAGGCCACGATTTAAAGATGCTTTTAATGAGATTCGCTTTGCTATCTTCATCTATCTTGTTTGGAGCTACAACATAAGCATGATCTAGATTCTCTAGATTGGTTATCTCTTGCTTTCTCTTGTTACCTCTTTAGTAGATTAGATTAGATTCGTTTTCTTTATGAGTTAGTATATTAGATGCAACTTACCTTCATAAGATAGCTTACCTTGCTTTACTAGATTGAATCCTTGCGTTGCACATTGTTCCACGGATTCGATACCTTGGGTTCACCACTCGAGGGAAGAAGGGTCCCTTGACTACGACGGGAGACTTGTCCGCTTGCAAGTCACAAACGAACTTTGATACAACTATTAACCGTCAACAAGTACCTGGCGGGCTTCTTGCTCCCGGTAGAAGAGATTCTTCATGCTCGTCTCCGAAAACTTCAGCTGCTCCACTTGGCCCTCAAGCTCTGCAACACAGCAACAGTACAGCGGGTCAGACCACTTCTCGACCTCCAACAACTACCCGACAAGCCCAGCCGCGTACCTTTGTTCTTGTTGCGGAGGCCTTTATTCTTCCGCACCAAGTCGTCGCCCTTCGCCTGCAACTCTTGGACATCGTTGTGGTATTTGGCGAATGCGGCGTCGAGCTTCGACTGCATGGCAGCCACGTGCTTCCGCGACTTCACAAGTTGCTCTTCCAGCGCCTCAGCCCGGAGCACCGCGTCACCATAGCCTTGCAGCATGTTGGACTTGTCGCGGGACCTTTCCGCAACGTCCTGCACAGACAACTCAAGTCACACGAGTACTCAACGACAGAGGATTGGCTACTCAGAAGCTATGGCTACTTACCTTCATCCACTGCTCAGCCTGACGGATCGCCTCCAGATGCTTGGACACCGTCGCCGGCTCGACAAGATCGTCCGCGAGCAGCTCTATCCCGCTGCGACTACTCGCGGTGGCCTCCGTCATCGGCGCAGAGCGAATGGGCTCTGCGTCCTGGATCTCCGGGGAGCGGATAGCCACCTCCAGAGCGACCTCTAGCGGCGTGGTGACCCCCTCTCCCCCAGCTGCCACGGCGGCCTCTTCGACGACTTCTTCCATAGGCTCGGGGGCTCCTCCCGCAGCCTCCGGGACCTCTGGTGTCGACTTCTGCATTGGCACCCCCGCAGGTATGTCACTACCTTCAGCCTCAGCACCTGTCAAGGAGAAGACAAGTGCATCAGCGACTACGACTACTCCTCGAGGATCTCCATAGCTTCAGAAGAGTACTCACCTTCGACAATGCTGGCCTCCGGCAACGGTCCTTCAGTAGCCGGCGGCTCGGGCACCGCCTGGGAAGCGGGAGCGGACTCCTCGGCGGGCGGCGTGACTTCTTCCGCCACCGCTGAAGAGGGTTCATCTCCCTCCCAGGACAGATCCGTGGATTTCCTGTAGAAGCACACACAATTGGTCGTCGGTCAACCTCGACTACTACAACAAGTACTACTCGGGAAGATGCAGTACTTACAAGTTCGACCGGACTATTGTCACAGCCGGGGCACCGAGGATGCTGGCGATATCGACCAGTCCACCCTCGGCGGGCGCCTCCTCCTGCGCCCCTACGGCTACCGCCTCCTCTGCAGCAACGGCGGCCGACTGTTGACGGATAAAAGACGTATCCCTCTACGATCCGCAAGCGTACGGACCCCACACCTTTTTCACCACGGGATTCCCAATGTTCTTGTCAATCCGCGGAGCAAGGGGATTACAAGCGTTCGATCAACAACGACACACTAGCTACTAAAACCCTAACTACTATTAAACTAGAAAACAACTAAACTACACTAGAGAGAATGATAAACGATCAAGGTAGAAGACACTCTCCCACGGGTCTACGATACTAGAGCATGCAATCGCTTAAAGACATGAAAACCAATCTAATCTATCGGGGTTGTGACCACGGTTTCGCCCTTTCCCTCCTCTCGTACTGTCACTACGCGAAGGTAATCATGACTAGACCTTTGATGGACACGGCGTATTGAATGGATCCAAGGAAAGCATCGGAGCTTTACTCCCTTTACGGCATGGTAGCTAACCTTAAGCATTAAAGTATATTCAACACAAGATGATAGATAGATAATCCAACAAAGTGCGATTACATCTCAAGATCGATTACAACCCATGGACGAATGAGAAGATTACCCCATCAAGGTGCTGATCATGGCACCGTTGATCATGGTTTCCCTTCCGTCGGTGTCTTCCTTCTTCTCCACGAGAGGGTGCTTCCTTCGAGGTGGTTGATCTCCCGCCGGAGATCCTCCTCCTCTCTCTCTAGCTTGTGGATGGCCTTCGGTGCGAATGACTCCTCCCCTCGGTGTTGGCGGTGCCTCGGGGGTTTTAGGGTTGAAGATCCTTCGAGGGCAAGGAAAACGGGACCGAACCGGTGCGGGAGCCGGGGCCGGGCCGGCCGGCCCAGCCCACCCGGCCCGGTTCGGTCGCCCCTTTTGCTCCGTGGGTCCTCGTGCACTTATGTACTTTGCCCCCTCCACTTGCATGATTTTGATGCTGTTATCCTCGCGTCCAAGATGGAGGTTCTCTTCGCCTGAAGTTCGATCTTTTACGCTTCAATCCCCGGGGGTGTTTCTCGTAGCACTTCGGTCCTCGCCACCATTGGAAGTGATTTCATCAAGCTCATGAACACGAACAAGACTCCATAAATGCTCCTTTGAACTTGTTGCGAATCCGTCCTTTATGTCCATGTTTTCCTACATAAACACAACACTTCCAAATGCATGCACAAAGATGAACTTGTTATATGATTAGTGTGCCTAGTGGCGGGTTAGTTCTATAATCAAATCCAAACCAAAGTGTAATGAACATGCTAGGTGCACCAAAATACACTGTCAACACCAGCGCAGTGCTCTCCTGCGCTCCTGAAGCCACCACCTCTTCAATGGCGGCGGCCACGGGCTCCGTGCTCCCCTGTGGAGCAGGGGGCTGACACTCCAACTGTGCCAAGAGTTCCTCGACAGTGGGGGCTGGACTATGACTTCCGGTTGGCTCCCCCACAGTGTCCCATACGCCTTCGTCGCCCTCCTCGACGGGCTCCGCTGGCGGCACCTCATGCATACAAGGAAGACTACTCATCAGCAAGGGTATTCACACGATGGGTACTCGACTACTCTAGTCAAGACAACTTACCTCCTGAGGCGTGGTCTCCGAGACCTTGAGCTTCTTTGTCACCCGCTTGCGGGCGGGGTTGCGCGGCTTCCGTGGCGGCACAGCCAGGCTAGCCTCCAGGCTAGTCGGGGGGTCTTGCACCAGAGGCACATGAGGTAAGCCTGGACGGCTAAACCTCGACCGCAACTGAAAGCGGTCCTGCAACGTCTCGTCATCGTCGTCGTCGTCGTCGGTGTCCTCCACGATGACGGTGTCATCGCCTTCGCCGACTTCTCGCCGCTCTTTGTCCTTGGCCTTCCCTTCCTTCGGGATCTCGATCCCACTCGGGGGTGGCTGCGGCTCGGTGATGAACTTCTTCAAGTCATCCTGCAACGGCACAAGACATCAGCAAGTCTACACCAAGCAAGGACTACTCGACTAAAGGAGTACGACTACTCACCTCCTTTGGCGGGCGCGCGGCGGAGTACTCCTGGACAGGGCACGCCGTGTACGGTGGCATATCTTTGAAGATCCGCGACAGCCTCTCGATGATGTCGCTGTCGTCCAGCTCGCCTCCGGGCATCCGCGACGTGTCGTCATCGCCGGTGTACTCGAAGCCCAAGGTGTCTCGAGCCTTCAATGGCTGCACCCTCCGCTTCATGAAACTGAAGGCCACGTGCTCGGCCCTCAGTCCCGCTTCCCTAAGCACCTTGATGCGTGCCAGCAGCTCGGGAAGCTGGATCCCCTCCTGCATGGTGGGCTCCGTATTCCACCACTCGCGGTGCCTGGGCTGCCGTCCGCTCGGCTTCGGCAGGCCAGGGTGGTGGTTCGTGATGTAGAACCACCTCGTCTTCCAGTCAGTGTTGGAGTCAACAAGCTTGTACGCCAGATACTGCTCCGCGGCGTCTTCTCTCAACTGGATGCCGGATCCTCCGACTACCCTTGGGTTGGTGGCACTTGGCTGCGGCCTGACCCGGAAGAACTTCCAGAAAAGGATCCAGTGCGGCTTGATCCCAAGGAAGGCCTCGCAGAAGTGCACGAAGACCGCGGCATGAAAGATACCGCTGGGGTTCAGATTCAGGTACTCGACACCATAGTACCCGAGGAGACCCTTGAAGAAATCGCTGGCCGGGAGCGCGAGCCCGCGCTCCACGAACCGCGCAAACATTGGAATCTCGTCTTCGGCCTTCTCCATTGGATATGGATCTCCAGCAGCGGCCCTCCACATGTCGACCTCCTTTTCCCGGATGAACCCGCCGTTCGGGGAGGGCCAACGGATCTTCCGTCTTCACCTTGGATTTTTTCCACTCGCGGCTTGGATCAGCCCGCGGTGGAGACATTGGCGGCGCTACTCCGGTGGCGGCCGCGGCGGCCTCTTCGCGGCCCCTCTTCTTCCCAGCGGCCTTCGATGACTTGGACGGTGACGGCTTCATTCTCCAAGTACAGGGCGTCTTCACGCGCATCCGCTCGGGGGCTACCCTAAAAGCTCTGGGTGGCGACGCACTTGGATCTACTACGGCGGCAGCGTGCGCTGGGAGTGGATCTACTTCAGATGGAATCAAAACGACTGCAGCTCGAATGGGTGAAAAACCCTAAGGGTTTTGGCTTCTATTTATAAGTCAAACCGGCTCCGCAACGGCCGGCTGGATAAGTCCACGCGCAGCTGACTCAGCGGCTAAGCGTGACTCTTCGTATTCTACTAGTCGACGCGCCTCACCTCGGGGGCTCGGCTACTTCTACTCAACTACCTGGGCAGCGGCAAGGCTCAGGAGCGTCTCAGGACACATTCTTCAAGATGACCCTTCAATTCGAGAGGAAGTACTCGACTCAAGGCTCGGGGGCTCCGTGCCATGTGTCCTTCGGTTTTTTCTTTTCGGATTTTTCGGGATTTTCTTGCCAAGACTTCAGATGGACCCTCAGCCAGAGCCTGCGGCTCAACCTAAGGCTCGGGGGCTACTCCATATGGAGTGCGATTTTGCAATCGCACCTCCATAACGGCTCCGGCTTCAAGACAAGGCGGGCATTTTTTGAAGACCTTCGAAGGCAGTACTCGAGGACGCTTGGGACTACTCGAGAGGACTTCAAGATTGCTCAAACATCAGCTGGAGTACATTCCAGCCTCGGGACGCTTCGACTACTCTTGAGGACTTTTGACTTGTAGCACTCAGGGACGCTTGAGGACTACTCGTTAAGGCCGTCAAGACTACTTGAAGCTATCCTTCTCGACTACAAAGTACTCGGGGGCTTGTCGTATGGACCTCCCTGGGCCCACTACCTCGGTGGGTACCAGGACCGACTACTCGGTGGGCCCCTGGGACTACCCGGCTTGCGCTACACGGCACCCGAAGGCGTGGAGCACAAGGACTCGCAGAGGAGTAGTACTCGGTTAGGAAGCTGTACATGTCCCGCACTGTATGGAAGACTCCTAGACGTACTCGACTAGTACTCTACCCCTACTCCGACTTGTAACCCTGCCTCCCGGACTATATAAGGCGAGGCAGGGACCGATCTCTAGGATCACCTCAACACAACTCATCTCATACAACCCACGGCGCACTATTGCACCATCTTGTAATCGTGCCCAATCAATCCAGAGCTACGCAACATACAGGACGTAGGGTATTACGCACCTCGCGGCCCGAACCTGTCTAAATTGTGTGCCACGTGTCTCTTCCTTCGAGTTACCGATCTCGGCGAGGCCACATTCATCTACTTCGGGTACTCCCCTTAGTAGGTTGCCGGTCTAAAACACCGACAGGTGTTTCAAAAGTCACAATATAAATCTATTTTGCAGGTGATATTTAGCGGGACCTTCTGGATCAGGAGTTGGTCTGTCCTTTCTAAAGATGAAGGGAGAATCATTTTGAGGAAAGGTTGTCGAGCATTGGAGTCGGTAGCTTTTGAGATGTTTCATAAGTCTGGGTGGAATGCTCTAAAACGTATCGAGAATTAGATTTTGAATTGCTATGTGTCTTGTATGCTTTGTCTACTATCTTGTTTAGGAAGAACTTCGTTTATCATGTGTGGTACAACCTAGGTGCTGCTGCTTTGTAGTATTGGTCGCAGACAATTCCTCGTATTGTTGAGGCCGGAACACGGAACAATATTCCGTTATTAAAAAAAATTCTTCCTTTGACTAAAAAAAGAGGCAGGACACCTAGAGAGAGACGCGTCATTTCGTGAATCAGAAGGGGCTTTTAGCATTGGGATCGATCACAATCATGCCCAGGCAGAAACGGGAAAAGGGCTCTGCAAGGGAAAGGAGCCTCTCTGTCCCGGAATCTCTTTTCGGCGGGGGTCAATGCGACGAAACGAGCCGAGGGGGCACGTCTTTTCCTATCATCTCAGCTAGTTTGATCTCCTCCCGTCACTTTCCAGCGTTCAGTAACATCAGCTGCCCATCTTCATCGCGCGCTCTCGGCCCACTTCCTTTCCCCCAAAAGCTGCTTCTTTTGCAGGAACACCGCTCGTCAACCCTTGCTTCCCGGCCGGCGGCCTCTTGCATGCACAGTCGTCGGCATGCATGCTGCATGGCCATGGCGGAGCTAGAAATTGGCAGTTGGGTATTCCCAACAAGCAAAATACTGCCCTTATGTAGTATATTTGAGGGCCATTACTGCTACGGAAAGAGCCGAGAGAAGGTAGGAGAATGACATGTTTGATTGTTGGTTTGTTTGCAGTGATTTTGGGCTGAGATAGGAAGCAAACAACTATTAAATATTTAAATTTGCCTAACAGAGCTATACTCAGTCTTTTGCCAAATTTGTTGGGTATTCCCGTGCATACACATGCATCAATGTAGCTTCGCCCCTCCACACGCCCACACTGCGTGACCGCCGGCCACAACGCGCGGTGGCGCACCACCACCGCCCGGGCTGCCGGCGCGGGGCCGAGCTCTTGCCGCTGAAGCGGCCGGGCCAGCTGGGGGCGGACGCCGGCTGCGCGCGGGTGGCCACCGGCAGGCGGCCGGGGCCGGGGCTGTCTCGGAATCTTGGCTCTGCTAGCTTGATTGGGAATGTTGCTTCACGAGGGGAACAGCCGGTCTAACAGGGCGCGCGCGCAGGCGCACAGGCAGGGCCCTGAAAGCTCTGCTGGGATTGTGCTCGTCGTCGTCCCTCCTAGTGCTTCGTCGTCTACAGCTACAGGCTACAACTACGACAAGGCGGTGAAGGACACGTCGTCGATCGCTGTCCGCAATCAACGCGTGTCACGTCGGTCCTCCCGTGTGCCCACGTACTACGTACAAATACTTGTGACGCTAATAGCTTTGAAAAAAAATCGTACATCGTTGGCCATAGATGGGAGATGCAAAGTTGCTAAATACAGGAGGGCATCACTTGCTTAGCTTGCTACATACTGATCGACGATACAAAACACGCATGCAAATTAATCAGTCCAGAGACATCAAAGCCTACAGGAAGTAACTTGAACAATTGTATCGCATGGCTAGCTGCACATTATTCTTCAGAGCCCTGCGATCTGAGCTCAGCGCCGCCGCCGCCCTCCTCTTGGTTGATCTCCTCCACGATGCGGTGGACCGCCGCCGCGATGTCGTCCACCGACAAGAGCGCGCAGTCGTCTTCCACCTGCGGCAGCCGTCAAGCAGACGACACATACGAGATAGGAAAACTTCAGCAGGTCATTAATGACGGCACATTAAAGAATGCCATGGCCACGCGGCCTTCTACAAGCTCCACGGCCGGCGATAGTACGTGCAACCACGGCCTGTCCCTGACCCACGTGTCGACTTCATTGAAAGCATGGAGACGACGGGGGAGTTTGGAGGCGTCGTCCCGGACAAGGAGCGCGCACGTAAACCGAGGCCCGGGGAAGGGGACAAAGGGGCGGCGGCGAGCCGGCGAAGAAGGGTACCCGTACGTACCTTGAGGCTGAGGGAGTAGAGAGCCAAGCGGCGGGCGTCGTCGCTGGTCGCGTTGAGGTGCAGCACGGTGAGGCGGTGACCCTGCAGCCCGGCGACCAGCCGCAGCAGCTGCTTGGGACGACGCCGCGACATCAGCTTCAGGTTCGCGTGGCTCTCCACCATGGTCATCTCGACCTCCGCCACGGACGACGGCCTCGAGCCCGAGCACGCGTCGTCGTCATTGCCGCCGTTGCTGTCCAAGCCAGAGTTGTTTGGGCCCTGCTCGTCGTGTTCGGGTGGCGTGTCACCTGCGGTAGCGGCCGGGGAGCAAGCTCCGGCGCCGGCGTTCATTGAGTACTGCGGGAAGGTGAAGAAGCCTGCGAAGGGCCCCGCCGCCGCGTCGCCGGGGGACGGGTGGTCGTGGCGGCGGGCGTGTTTCCGCGCCTCCAGCGACTGGAGCAGCTGCTCCAGCTCCTTGACGTAGTTGATTGCGCCGCCAATTATGGACGCCTGGTCGCCCTGTGTACATAGCCAGCATCCACGACACAAAAACCAAAACCATCATCTTCATCGAGATCGATAATGGCAGGTTAAACAATTATATTGAGCCCTAGCTAGATATATAGGAGCGCTGGCGCAAGGCGCGTACCCTTTGCACGTAGGACGCCGGCATGAGAGACCGGAGCACGGCGAGGTACTCGTTCATCTGCTTGCGGCGGTTGCGCTCGACGGCGATGTGGGTCATCCGCTGGCTCTCCACCTCCTCCATGTTCTTGACGCTCCTCGTCCTGCGGCGCTTCCGCCTCCCAGCCGCCACCGCCGGCGGCACTACCACCGCCGGCGCCGCCACGGCTAGCACCTCTTGGGAAAAGCCGGCACCATCTGCTGCATTGCCACCCCCGTAACCGTTCTCAGGCGGCGGCGGTGCAGCAGCAGCAGCAGAGCTGCCGTCCGGCTCCTGATCAGCCCCTTGCATCATCACGGCGGAGCTTGCGCCCACCTCAAAGTAGGCGGCGGCGGCGGCGGCGCCCCCTTCCAAGCCCATCATCATCCCCTCCTCCATGGCTCTGCCATACTCATTTTCGCCATGGACCCAGCTCCACCCTCCTCCTGGAGCTGCCGCCATGGCCCAGCTGCCGAAGATTCCCTCAGAGAACACCACGGCCTCGAGTGCCATGGCGTCAACAAATTAATCTCCGAAAAGGGGCAAAGAAGCAGGCAACATGTAACGTGGAGATAGCTCAGCCTCAAGATGGCTCTCGCCGCACAGCCATAGGACTTTGGAGGAAGAAAGGCATGGTGGTGCCTCATACGGAGCCCAAACATAATCTATATACTGCGTGTGTGCAGGGTCCATGGACGGCCAGCCGGGGGCTCACAGGCCTCACGGAGGAGCAATGTTTTCAAATCGTATTATCAACCTTATCAAAACCAAGAAATAACCCCTTATGTGCGAAATATTAGAAGATCCCCTTTAAGGGTACCGATAAGATGATTAATCGTGATAAGGCTTCGATAAGCCCAATAAATCGAGGCTCATCAACCTTATCGGTAGTATAATCGTCCTAAGGAGTATAAGACTAATATACATATCATATAGTATATACTATATAATTTTCAAGGCTGAGCAACTAGCCAACCATAGCAGGCAGCCAGCACATAATTAAACAAGGTGCCAAATGATGAACACATGAAGTCTAAGTGTCTAAAACATCGAAAGTTGGGTTGGGCATCACATTAGCAGTACAACACATTTAAAGTCTAAGCAAGTAAAGTTTAATCTAAAGCAAAACCCTCTTCATCTCCATGTGTATTTCAGACTGCAATTTTGTCCCTCAAAACTTATCGTCCTCAGTCTAATCAGACGATTTATCGCGATAAGTGGACGATTTATCGGACGATATGATTTTTAATCATGCAACTCGGGTCGGTGGTCTTTATCGGTATGCACTGAGTGATAAGGGCGATGAATCATGATAAATCAGACTATTTGAAAACACTTGGGAGGAGTGGCGTGATTAGGCCATGATTTGGTCGGGGAGACGGGGACGAAATGGCAGGGAAGAGAGAGAGCGTGCAGGCCGCTGTATTGCTGCTGGTACAGTGCCATCGGGAAACCAACCTACACTAGGCGATGCTAAAAACAAGGCGGCCTCCCTAGACTGCACAAAATACACAACCTGTCATTCCAGATTTACCAATCAGAGCGAGTGGGTTGATCGAGCAGCACCAACATCACCGCGGGTAAAACTGTGATCGGAGGTGGCGGAGCCACGCACGTGGTAACTTTTGCTAGAGTAGCGGCGCACGGCAGCGCATCTGATCGCCGCCGACGACGACCGGCGTCGCTTGCTTTGATCAGTCTCATCAGGCTGCACGCAGTTGCATCGGCAGGCGGCTTGGCTGACGGGAGGCTACAGCGTACCCGCACTCCGAGGCCGCGGGCTGCGTCGTGCCGTCGTCAGCAGGAAGCCAGGAAAACCCGAAGCCAGCCGGCATGCACCGGGCGTATCGGATCCGTCCATGCCTCCAAGCGCGCGCCCACGAGCATGCATGATGAGGGAATCATTGTGGCAGGCCGGCCGGTGGTCACGGGGAGGCATGCATGTGTGATGTGTGGCAGTGTGGCCGGGTACGTACGTACGTCGTCGTGCATGCATGCTAGCCGCATCGCACGTAGTACGTCGGCAACAGAGCTGAGTTCTTGCATGCTGCATGGTACGGACTGCTACTCATTGTCTGCGCCATAGCTAACAGCAACTCCAGTGGGGGCCACCAAATTGAGGCCTCCAAATCTCTTTTGCAGGCCCAACTTCAAAATATGGAGGCTCGAAATTGTTACCCAACTCCAGCAGGGATATCTCTTCAGACCTCTATTTTGAGGTGGACCCCATCTGTCATCCAATGATTCCAATAACTCTTGTCCACCTTCTTGCAGTCCTGATTCGTTTCTATCCGTCCCCGTTCCCCAACTCCGGCATGGCACACTCGCCGGCTCGCCGCACCTCTCTCACCACTCACCCCCACATGCCAGGCCGCCATGCTCCTTGCCGTCGCCGTCGGTCCCCCTGCGCCCCGGCTACCGGTCCCTTGCTTCTCCCCTGCTTGTTGACCCCCTGCACCAGCCGCCGGGAGGCCGTGGTGCCATGGACGAGGATGACTCCGCGCGTCTCCGCCGTTTGAATGACGTGCTCTGTTGTGGTCGCCGACGCACTCCTCCTTCCTCTGTTTCCGCGGCCAGTGGTTGAGTCAGAGGCCGGCGGGCACACAACTTGGATCCGGCCGAGGGCCTCGAAGGGCCCGACGTAGTGCTTGCGGCCGGTCTGGAGGCAGACGTGGACGAGCGCGGGGCAGTTGGGGACGACGACGGAGAGGACGTTGCAGAGCATGGGGGCGTTGGCCTCGCGGTTCTCCGCCTCGGTGGGGCGGGCGGTCCATGCGACGTAGAAGACGTGGGTGATGTCGGTGAGGGGCTCGAGGGCCTCCTCGACGGCGGGGGCGTCGGCGAGGTCGAGGTGAATGTGGGTGACGGCGGGGGAAGGGGGAGGGGACCAGGGCGGGAGCGGGCGGCGCGAGAGCGCATAGACCTTCTAGGGGCCCCCCGGTGTGTCGGCGAGTGGGAGGATGTCGAGGAGGAAGGTGCCGACGATGCCCGTGGATCCGACGACGAGGGCCACGCTCGGTAGGTGGGCTCGGCCGCCGCCGCCCTCGCTCGTCCCGCCGCTTCTTGACGGCGCGCGCCGATCGCGCCCGTCCACCACCGCCTCATCGCGGGGAGGCGGATGGATTCGGACGGCGGCGGCCGCGGGCGGAGGGGATCGGGGGTGGGGAGGGGAGGAGACGAGCGGGAGCGAGCCGAGCGGGGAGGAGGTGCGTGCCAGTTCTGCTGTCGCCTGCGATCTGGTTTGGAGATCGAGGGAGTGGGTGGCGGCGCAGAGAGCTCGAGGGAGGACGACGGGGTGTGGCAGGGGGGTGGAAAAAAAAAGAAATGGTGGGGCCCACACTTGAAGGGGGGAATGGAGGGCCTCCAGAAATGGAGGGTGGGAGGGGGGATTTGGAGGGGCCTCAAAAATGGAGGGCCATTTGGAGGTCCTGCTGGAGTTGTGTTTTTTCACCAAACCTCTAAAATTTGGAGTAGAGGCCCATATGGAGGCCCCCACTGGAGTTGCTCTAAGGGACGGAGGGAGAGCACGCGTGCACGGAGGCCGGCGTGACGGTAGCGTCACTGTGCCTTTGCTCTCCGGGGTATGCGTATGCATTTGTAGGAACGACATCATCAGCGCGCCAACTCCTGTGCCTGCAACATGTGTAGTAATATACTGTAGCTCCACATAACATCGTGCCATCAGAAGAGCACGTCTGTGGAGACCCACATGCACGCTTCTCTCAACTAACATGGCTAGCTAACGACGTTTTGTTCATTCAATTTTCACGATGCTCTTCTCTGAATCTGGGATGTGGCTTTTATTTCGTATTTTTTAACATGCATACCGACCGATCAGTTTGATCCATTGTCTAGGTAAGCTGTTCTCCAAAGCTTTGGCTTGCAGGCTAGCACCCAAGATGGACTTGCTTGTTAAGCCCAACCAATCTGCGTTCATCAAGCAGAACAGGAACATTCAGGACAACTTCAGGATGGTCAGGGGTGCTGCCAAGATTCTTCACGTGCGCAAGAGAGCTTCGGTATTGTCTCAATATACTCTTACAGCAGTTGACCAATCTGGAGCACTCACACTTCTCTGCATAATCTTATGTACAGTCAACAGGCCAGGTACTTCTCTGCTTCTTCTCTAGAATTTTATCCACTAACTTGTAGTTGATTTGCACCATGCTTTTTTCTTCATTCTGTAGCTTTTTTTGTCATCTATCAATCAGTAGTATGGATGTTTGTTTCAGTAAGAGCTCTGCTAGCGATGTTAATCCATGTTCTGTGAAAAAGTAAAATAACAAATAAGTTTATTAGCTAGGGTTTGCTGTGCCATTTTTACCACCATATGAATATGTTGATCTCTTCTTCAGTTCAGGATAATTATGTCAATGCACATTCTTCTGTAGTGTATTGGTTGAGTATGTGATCCATGGATGGGCGGATCAGAGTCCAGAGATGTATGCATACATTTTATTGGTCAATCCAATCCAATTTTTACAACATTTTATTTGAATTCATTCATCAATTCATTCAAGAGGTAGATGGGTATATTTTTTCAGTAGAAAATAATTGTGTGAAATATCGTCTACAACATGCATGATGTCTAGTATATCACACTTACCTCACCACCCAGCCTATCTAGAGCAATAGCCTGTAGCGTACATGAAATTGAGCATATCAGACCATATCTAATGCTGAAAGTTAGCGATACGATTTGTTGCAAATTTTTAGGCTAAGCAAAATTGTTTTACTTTAGTCTATTCTTATCACATCAAAGTTCCATTGATTATGTGACTAGTTGTAGGGGAAAGATCATGTGAGGCGATAAAGCCTATTCAGGAAGTTCAATGTATGCACAGCCTGCACTTTGCCTGTGGAAATCCAGGCTTTGCTGAGGGCCTGAAACTCTCGGCAAAGGGCCTCAAACACTCGGTAAAGCCTTTGCCGAGAGTAGTTCTCGGCACAGGCCCGACGGGAAATTTTTTCTCGGCCACGATTCTTTGCCGAGCACTTGAGCTCCAGGCTCTCGGCACAGCCTGTGCCGAGATTCCACAGTGGGCCGTCGGCCAAAAAAAGTAGCCGTTAACGGGGGTTAAGTTGACGGTTTTTGAACCCTTCTTTGCCGACGGCCTTGAGGCCGGGCCGTCGGCAAAGAGGGGTGTTTTTATTTTTAAAATTTTTTTTGTGCCAAGCGCCCCTGGCAAGGCCGTCGGCAAAGGCTACTTTTCTATTTTTTTTGAAAAAAACTGTGCCGAAAGCCCCTGGCAAAGGCCATCGGCAAAGACGGTTTTTTTATTTTTTTAAATTAATTCTTTGCCGAGGGCCCCGTGCAACTACGCTCGGCAAAGCTGGGAACACCCGAGCTGGGCAGATTTTTCCCAGAGTTGCCGAGCGTAATTGCCCGGAGACCTCGGCAAAGACGCCTTTGCCGATGGCCCCTCTCGGCAAAGAGGCCACATTTTGTTTTAATTTATTTTTTTGCTTTCCACATTGAAACACACACACACACACACATGTGACAATATCACATGCAACAATAGATAAAACATATATATCACATCCACAAGTTCATACACACCACAAGTCCATCGAAACAAGTCCACAAATCCACAAAGTGTCTCAAATCCAACGAAACAAGTAAAGAACATGATCAACTAAGTCCAAGGGCCTACGGTGAGTGCTCGTGCGGTGGGAAAGGTGGGACGGGCGATTGGAGGACTTGCTCACCACTTGGAGCCTGTTGATTCGAACCCGCCGAGAAAGACTGCACAAAGGAGACAAGATTGCAAGTGTTAGACATGATTAGACAGGAAAACCAGAAACTCTTTGGTATCATACTCACCGGAGTAGCGAGGACTTGCTATGTTGGAAACACCTGTGGAGGGGGGTCGTTGTGATAGGAGCTAGGAGCCCTGGTGGTAGAGTCATACCACCTGACGTCGCAAGGTACCTAGTAAGTTCCTCGAACTTACTCTCCATTGCCTGCTGCGACCGGAAATACTCCTGCTGCTGAGCCCGCTCCTGTGCTAGCTGGTCTGCTAGCTGCTGACGTAGAGCCCGCTGCTCTGCTAGCTCGATCTACAACATTTGGCTTAAGTGTTTTAGTAATGCAAATCTAAGAATGTGTTTAAACATTAATATAACATGACTAGTGCATACCTCAAGGGCGTTCAAACGGCCCATCCCCATGCTCGGTCGTGCTCGTATCTGGGGGTCAGACTCCGTTCTTCGTGCTCGGACGTCGGCAAGTTTCAAGCTGGACTGTCGATGATGCCGTTACCAATCCACAACCTTCCGTGCTTCTTTCCTCCTCCCAAGGCCATGACTATGTCTGTATCAATGTCATGCTCACTCGGGTTGTAATCTTCCCCGTACTTCTGCTTACAGGCCTCTGTGTACTCAACGATGCGCCGGCCGTAGCTAGGGTTGTTGTATGCCTTCGGCCTGTTGCTCACGCTGTAGGTCACATCGGACGTCGCTTTGCCCTTGTGTGCCATGCACAAGGCATCGAAGTCTGAGCATTCTTGGCCAGGATGTGCCTTTTCCTGCAAGAAAAGCATGACGAACATTAGTGTGATGAAACAAGTTTGAGCTTGAAAATCGATTAAAGAAACCGCGTACCCATAGGTCCTTCTACTCTGGAAGGCTCCACTGGCTTTGGGGGTGTGATGGGCCCTCCATCATCAAACGCCTCTCTCGTGCAGCGTCGTGCGCCTGCTGGTACTCCTCCATGAACCACTTGTCCACCTCCATTGCCCACTCGTCGGCTTTGGTGCGGCTCCACTAGGGAGTCACCTGCACGTCACGTAGTAATTGATACATGAGAAGATCAAACATAACATAAGTAATATCAAAAAATAGTTGGCATTCATGTACCTCAATGAACTACTCACAGGTCAAAATCGTCCTTCTGGCTTCTTCCTTGCCTATCTTTTGACCAAGCACCAACGCATAGTAGGTTATGACGGCCTGGTGCTTTACCTCGTGATGCATGTCGGTGACACGTTTCTTGCAGGAGTTCTTCAGGCACATGTCCGCACTCTCCTCTTCACCATCCTCACATCTGAAGAAGGTCTGTATACAAATACGATGTCAAATTCATTATTTTAAGATTGAGTCAAACGAATATGATGTAACGAGAAAAAGCGAGGTAGAGTTACCCAAAACGTCCTCAGCACGCGCTCTGCCGTGTGGGTGAAGTCCCGTTCGTCACCCTGGTAGTAGTGGACAAACGTGTAGGCTGGCTCTGTCCGCCTGTGGTACGTGACAATGCCGGGGTAGTGCTGCCTACACAGAAGCCCGACAATGCCGTTGGGCTTGCGTGAGTCGCCACCCGACACAACGATCCAGTTCCTGCACATGTCGAGGAAAATATTAGTGACTCTCGATAATCAAAATGGTGTTTGGCATGTAAATGAAGTTAGGCATCTAAATTTACTTACATTCGCCCTTGGGGGCAAATCACTGGGCGGTTTTGAGGGAGCGGGGGCTGAGGGAGTCATGCGGGGCCTCACAAGTAGACGTTCGCCGCCCTAGCGGCCTCCCCCGAAGAACCCGCACCCGAGGCATCGTCCTCTGTCTCAGTCGGCTTGCCCTCACAACCGCCCTTGTCGTCGTCCTCCTCGCCCCCCCGTGCACCATCTTTCGGCTCGGGAGGTGGCCTCCTGGCCCTCCTGGGCCTCCTCTCCGACCCCTCTGCGTAGTCCTGCCCCTGTGAGGCGCTGTAAAAGGTGGACAAGGGCACATGACGCTGGCCCTCGTCCACCTCCACCTCCGGTACTAGCCGCCGTCCTCCACGATGGCCACCTGCCATCTTTTTCAGTCACCTGTGATCAACATATAAACAAAACAAAATTAGTATGACATGTATAATAATAATGAGACATGCATGAAAATAATGAAAACACAATTACGAAAGAAGATAGTATTACATGTATTAAAAGTATTCTGGATCATCGTGGGGATTAGCTGGTATGTCTATTCGCTCGTCATCACTATCAAAATTATCCAGATAATGAAGACAATCCGACGGCTCTAAGTTTTCTTCATGTTCGATGCCCAATTGCTCAAGCATTTGTAAGTCCTTTGGATCATACACCTCTTCTTCATCGTTGTTGTGATCGACCAATTCATTGTCTACTTCCATTGTTATAGGTGTGGTTAGGTCTATCACAAAACTCCTAGTCAGCCCCTCTTCTTGATAGAACTCTCCTTCATATGTGTTTGGATTTATCAAGTTGTAGTCTTTATCATTGGGGATAGGTAGTTTACCATGTGGCGTGACCTTCTTCACAACCTCCCAACCCTTAAGGTAATCTTTGCTCTGGCAGACGTATTGAAGGTAATAAACTTGCACGGCTTGTTGGGCCATAGTGTATACATCGGATCGTGGATACATGGAATCCAGTCGAACTTCGACTAGCCCGATTGTCGGGGTCCTTCGAGTATGTTCAGGATCAAACCAATGACATTTGATTATCACAGGTTTAAGATGTGGGGCACCATAAAATGAAAGTTCGTATATTTCCAAGACTCTTCCTTGATATTCTTTCCCATCAGTGTCGATCGTTACCACACCGCTGTTTGTGGTACTTCGATTGGGTCGACTCTCTTCGTAGGTAGTCGTGTGGAAACGAAATCCGTTTACATCATAACTGGTAAATGACCTAACCCTTAGTTCACAGCCACATGCAATAGCACACAACTCACTAGAGATGGACAGATCGGTTTGGGCCTTTCTCCTGAACCATGAAATGAAATCGCGTCATTGTGGGCCCGCACCTTGCGAAATAAGGGTATCAATTTCGTGTTGCTCTGGCAACCTCAATGCAGTCTAGAACTCACGGATGAATTCTTGTTTGTATAGCTCAACCTCCAGCGAGTTGAGCAACACATATAGCATGATGCTACGCCACTCTTCATTGGTGAGTTGCTTGGTGGTAGATGCACTCGCGCTTCCAAATTGGCCTTGAAAAAGCTGAGTTTTGATTGATTTTCCACGATTGTAACGAGGGGAGTGATCATGCACGCTAGGAAGGTTCTCTTTATAGTATTTTTCTGTGAAGTTTGACACCTCCTCCACAATGTATGCCTCTGCAACTGAAGCCTCGATTCTGGCTTTATTTCTACATTTTTTGCGTACGAGCTTTAGAGTTCTCTCAATTGGGTAGCACCAATGGTACTGCACTGGCCCACCCATACGTACCTCTTATGAAAGGTGCACAATCATATGCTGCATTGGCAAGAAGAATCCAGGTAGAAAAATTTTCTCCAACTTACATAGTAACACAGGGGCCGCTTTCTCCAACTCTCTACATACGGTCCGAGAGATCTCCTTCGCACATAGCTGCCGGAAGAAATAGCTCAACTCTGCCAGCACTTTCCATATATTCTCTGGGACAAAGCCTCGGACCATCGTGGGAAGAAGCTGCTCAATCCATACGTGGTAGTCATGACTCTTCATGCCATTTACTCGCAATGTCGTTAAATTGACTCCCTCTTCACATTATGTGCATACCCATCTGGAAACCTAAGCGTCTTCATCCATTTAAGTACTTCCCTCATTTGTTCAATGCACAATACATAATCGTCCTTGGGTCTTCTCCATTTCTTGCGGCCTTCTGGAGGCCTCATCTCTAGATTTGGTCTATCACATAGTGTTGCAATGTCCACTCTGGCCTTAGGGTTATCCTTAGACTTTTCGGTGTCCATGAGTGTGCAAAAAAGTGCCTCTGCGATATTCTTCTCAGTGTGCATGAAGTCAATGTGATGTGGCACAAGAAGGTCATCATGATAGGGGAGCCGTTGTAAGCCCGATTTATGACTCCACATATGTTGCTCACCATAACCCACATAACGACCACCTCCTTCATTGGCCACAAGAGCCTCTACCTGAGCACGAACCTCGGCACCAGTCAGCATCTGCGGTGGAGGTTGTGTCACTACAAGACCTTTTGTGAAGTTCTTCTTGTCTTGTCTGAATGGATGATCAAGAGGTAGGAACTGACGATGTTGGTCGAACGATGAATACTTAGCACCCTTCTGCAACCAGATGAACCTCAAACGTTCCTTGCATATTGGGTATGGGAACTTTCCATGAACACACCAGACTGAGAACAACCCATACGCCAAGAAGTCATGAATAGAGTACTGGTACCAAACATACATCTTGAAGGTTGCCCTTTTAGCTCGGTCGTATGTCCATACACCTACCTCCCAAGCACTAATCAATTCATCCCACAAAGGCTCCATGTACACACCCATATTACTCCCCAGGTGTCTAGGAATTATTAAGGACATGAATATGGTGTCTCGTTGGAAGGCGACACCGGAGGGGGGAAGATTCAGGGGTATAACGAACATGGGCCAACATATGTAAGGGGCGGTACTCATTCCTTAAGGATTGAACCCATCGGTTGCCAGCACAACACGTACATTACGCACCTCACCTTCTTTCTCAGGATGTTTTCCATCAAAGTATTGCCATGCTTCACCATCTGATGGATGTACCATCTTGTCAGGACTATACCGTATGCCATGCTTATGCCATGTCACCTTTTTGGCAGTTTCCTCAGTCATGTAAAGTCGCTGGATCCTCGGCACGAACGGAAGGTACCATACGATCTTTTGGGCGATATCAGCCTACTTCATCTGACCATCTGTAGCTGGTACCTCTTCGAACCTCGAGGATTTGAACTTTGGATAGTGCATGGCATCCGCGTGTTCCTTCCTAAATAGTACACACCCATTCACACAGGCATCTATCTGCTCATACGACATCTTAAGTGCTTTGAAGGGTGTTGTTGACTCGTACATGGACGTTGGAAAGGAATGGCCCTTTGGAAGAAAGGAGCCAACAACGACCAACAACCTATTGAAGCCTGCTCGACTGATGTTTAACTCGGATTTCACCCCTAATAACCGCCCAATGGCGTCCAGTTGCGAAACAGTGGTGTTGTCGTGAAGAGGTATATTTGCCGAGTCCATCATCTTGTAGAACAACTTTGTCTCCTCCTCCATCGCCTCCTGATCACGGGTGTCATTGAAAAGTGCTTGGTGGGCATCTTCTAACATGTCTACAACCCCCGCATCATCATCGCATGCCTCCAGGCGTGGTCTCACCACCTCCTCATACGATGTGCTTCACCATGGTAGATCCACACGGTATAGTCTTTGGTAAATCCATTGTACAGAAGATGTCGGCCCATATCCTCCTTGCTAACTCTCCTCTTGTTGTCACATTTTGTGCAGGGACACCAAACTAGCAAATGACCACGAGAATTGGCCCATGCAAATTCCAAGAAATCATTGGTCTTAACCTTCCATTCATCGTCAAAATCACGCTTCTCCGGACGGTGTACATCCACTGACGGTCCTCCATCCTTTATCAATCAAGAATGCAAACCATAAAATCCATGTACATTGTGATCCTACTTTCTAATAGGTGATGATAGGTCCTAATCCCACCCGCGAATCTGTATATGAGTTAGTTTCCATGCCCCGATCCGATCGAGGCAGAATTTTGGCAGCACCTCCCCGCTGTTCTCCAGATACACGTCCGAGTATGGAGATTGTGTATCCAGAGAACAACAAGAGGTGATGCCAAAACTCTGCCTCAGATCAGACCAGAACATGGAAACTAACTCATCTACGGATCTGCAGGCTGTCCAAATAACGTGGACAATCCAAAACAGATACGGTCGTAGGTATGGACAGAAATGCATACCTCCAGCCGTATCTCTTTCGGATGGGAGACACCTAACTAGGTTACGCGATCTACGACCATACGACCAGAAGACGGGTTATTCATACCTAGGGTGCCAGTGACGAGGCGCCACAGTGCAGGAAGATCCGCAACGACAACGAAGAAGATCAGGGCTGTTGAGGTACTCCGGCTTGCCTTCCACTAGCCCATCTCTGCAAAAAAGAAATGAAAATACAACTTAGCTCAAAAGTTCGGCAGCACCTTCCCTGCACGGTGAGGTGTCAAAACCTGCAATTAAGCATTCAACACAAAGGCCGACATCCAGATATATGCATTCTCATCGAACTCAATAAAGCATTGCCAATTCACATACATATTCTAGAGATTCTGCCACTAATTACCACTAGTCATTACCACTAGTCACATTCATATTCTAGTATTCTACCACTAGTTACCACTGGTAATTACCACTAGTCACATTCACATGCCGGCTCACCTTGCTCGGGTGGACGACGATAGCGTGGGCGGGCGGGACGTGGATGGACAACGACGGCGGGGCTGTCCCGGGCGTTGGCCCTATGCTTTTCCCCCTTCTCAATCCTCTCCTCCTCCTCCTCTCCCCTTCTCCTCCCTCTCCTTTTCCTCCACCCCATACTCCATTGCTCCTCTCCCTTCTCTTCTCCCAGCAGCGCGCGCGGCGGGCGGGGGCGGGCGCGCGCGCGCGGCGGTGGCGGGGGGGGAGGGCGGTGGCGGGGGCGGGCACGTGCGGCGGGCGGGGGTGGGCGGGCGGGCGCGGTGGGGGCGCGCGCGCGCCGGGGGCGGTGGCGGGGGAGGGCGAGGGCGGGGCGCGAGCGCACGGCGAGGTGGGGGCGGGCGGGCGGCGCGGCGGGGAGGGCGGCCGCGCGTCGGCGGCGGGCGGGTGGGGGCGGGACGGCGGGGCGGCGGTAGGCGAACGACGGGTGGGGGTGGGAGGGCGGTGGCGGGCTGAGTCGGGCGGTGGCGGGCGGGCGAGGCGGCGGTGGGTGGTGGCGGGGGCGGGGGCGGGGGCGAGGCGGCGGGCGGTTGCGTCTAAGTGCGTGTGAGTCTAAATGTTGGTCGGGCAGGCGTGGTTTGTAATGGCGCTTCTTTGCCGACGGCCAGATTTGGAGGCCGTCGACAAAGGTAACAGTATTTAAAAAACGAAAATATACTTGTGCCGACGGTTAGATCTCGGGGCCTTCGGCACAGATGCAACCTGTGCCGAGCGCCCCCTCCAAGGCTCTCAGCAAAGGCGTTATCCAAAGTTTACCCCGGTTGACTGGCCTTTGCCGAGAGCCAGCTGGGGCCGTCGGCAGAGCACATGTCTGTGCCGACGGCCCACCCTCGGCAGAGGCACCTTTGCCGAGGGCCCCACCAGGCTCTCGGCAAAGAAGTAATTTTTTTTAGTTTTTTGGGTTGAGCTTTTTTCTTTGCTAAAGGTACATTAGTTAGATCTTGATTTGCATTTTTGGTGTTTTTTTGTAATTTTTTACTATATTTCATGTATTTTCGTCTTATTTTTGAATTTCTCTGCATATTTCAAGTTTGAACTGCAAGTCCTCAAAATAGTGCATTTATATGATTGGAAAATTGATATTGTTGCTTGTTAGTGTGAGTTTAGTCCTAATCTAGAGCCACATGCCAAAATTCAAACATCTTTGTGTGGATCACATGTCCACCCGCTTTCCTGCGAATCGTTTTCAAATTATATAAAATGCAAATAAAGTCAAAAAATCACGAAATTTGACGAGTTGTCGTTATATCACATGTGTAGGCAGTGGCAAAAATTTGGAATGATTTCGTGAAAGTCTCCGGCACATAGTGGACAAACCTAGAGATCTCTAGCATGTGATCATAGACAATGTCGTGGAGATATCCCAATTTCTAAGTGCGTGACAAAGACTTCTAAGTTCGCCCTTGAGGGGCATGTATCCCTAGTTAGCTAGTAAGGGTATTTTAGACTTTAGGTTGCCTCCATATTACCCAACTGGTGAGAGGATGGCAACCATCTCTTTGAACCCTAACTCATTTTGTTTTGCTATTTTCCTCTTCCTTTTCCATTGGAATTTCTAGGACTAGCTTGAGAGCTTCATGGTGAGATCTTGTGAGAGGGTAGGATGATCGGGCGAAATCTAGACCCTGTCTGAACCTTCATGGTATGAATAGATGATTCACCGTGGTTCCTCAAGGCTTGTTTGAGTTCTTCCTGATTTTCCTTTTTGGTGAATTTCGAAGCATTTTCTTGGTGTTTTTCTTGGAGCGATTCCGAGGCCTTCTCTCTACGATTTGCTGGGGGATATATGCATGAGCCCTTCATGGTTCTTTTCCCTTTGATTCCCCTCCCAAATTCGTGAGAAAAAGGGCTCGATTTTGGGGTTTTCGTTGTTATAGGGTTTGTGGTGTTCATGGTGGAAATCCTTCGGTTCCTATTGATTCAACGAATTTTGGTGGACCATAACTTGGCTATGGAGTGCCCTTGAAGTGTTCCTACTATCCCCAAAGTCTTGTGCGAATCCGTGGATTAAATCGGGAGATCAGGAATTGGATTTGGAGGAGTTGCCCTGCGGGTTGTGTTCATCCCGAGATGCCCAGGCACCACCGGTCTGACCGGTGCTCATGACCGGTCTAACCGGTGCTAGCCTATTGTGGGATTTGTCTCGAGTGATTGCTTGACTCGTGTGTCTTTGGGTCGTGTTGGTGCTGGTAAGTTCTTGTCTGGTTTGGAGGTGTTTTGCTTGGTTTTGTGTAGGGTTCTTCTTCCTTGCAGGTTCTTGTCTTGTTAGTTCTTGTCTGGTTTTGGGGGTGTTTTTGTTCCAGGGCCTAGAGAAGTCAGTGAGGCTCTCTGGAACATTTGTTGTGCGACTGCTGTAGCCACCAGCTTGACCGGCTCTGTACACCGGTCTGACCGGCGCAGGTCATCGGTCTGACCGGTGTAGCACAGGCAGCAAGCCATGCAAGTTTCCGCTATGCGTGTTGGTGGGTTTTGGCTCGGAAGGTTGTATGTTGGTTCCTATGATCAGTAGCACTCCAGTGGCTACGTGGTCTTGACCAACTTGGGTAGTTGAGTCGGAGACATGTGTTGGAAGTCCAGTCCATCTTATTGGAGCCTCTATCTCCTTCGAGAAGAATTTTTATCGGCTCCTATTCACTACCCCCCTCTCTAGTTCGTCAGTTTGGTCCTTCTAGTGGTATCAGAGCAGGTTACAGGTCTTGATTGACTCTAACCAGTCTATGATCCAAGGATGGCGTACCAGGAACGGGGTTTGGGTCCTCCACACTTTGATGGCAAAAACTACCAGATGTGGTGTAAGCGGATGGCGGCGTTCCTCCGCGAAAAAGGTCAGATGCTTTGGGATGTCACGGTGGACACAGGCTATGTCCAGCTGATGAACTTCCTCGCTCCAGGATCGAGGGACATGTTTGACACCAACGACATGTTTCGTGCTCTGTGTCAACCTGAATTCGGTCGGGTGCACACGGAGAGCTTGACTTGTAGAATTTGGTCGGTGTTGAAGGAAGCCCATGTTGGGAATGCTCAGATTCAGACTTGGATGTATGCGACTTACCAGAGAGAGTACGAGAATTTCACTCATCTCCCCGGTGAGTCCATTGATGCCTTGTTTCAGAGGTTCACGGTTGTGGTGAACAACATGAGAGCCAATGTGGACGTGCTTCCGTACGATAATCATGATAGAGCCGTCAAGCTCTTACACTCGTTGGATCGTACGGTTTGGGGCGAAAAGTTCAAGGCTATTGTGGAGTCTGAGAAGTATGACACCTTGACGGTGAACGAGCTGTTCTCGAAGTAGGATGTTCTCCTTGTCCTCTTTGATGTCTTTGCCAGATGAGGAGTTCGACGTGCTCAGAGAGGATGAGCTGGCGTTGCTGATGAGGTGGTTCGAGAGGATGCACGAGAATCGGGTGAACTCGAGGAGGAACACGAGGACATGCTTCCAGTGCGGCAAGCCGGGACACTTCGTCGTTGACTTCCCGAAGAAGGTCGAGAACAAGGACAACTACAATCACAAGTCGAAGACGGATGGCAAGTACCGTTCAAGGCATGAACACAAGCACAAGCACAAGGGCAAGCACAAGGATGAGCGACGATCGAGGAAGAAGGAGAGCCGAGGCAAGGCCCGGGCAATGGTTGGAGCAAGTGACGTCGACTCCAGTTCTGCGTACTCCACCTCGAGCTCGAGTAGCAGTGAAGATGAAGGTGATCGGCACAAAGGCAGGAAGCTATCTAAGAACTTGAGCGGGCTGAGCTGCTTCGCTAGAGATGGCTTCTTGTGACACCCCAGGTTTTTAATTGGCATCATTAACACTAATGACTGAATCAGCTGAGTTAAACCTACTGACATTGGTCAAACCTAGGTCAACCTAGGTCCTCACCTCGAAAACCGAGCCGAAAATCCCTAATGACCCTCTTGATCAAGTCTACACACAATTGTGGTCAATCCTTGGTCAAAGGCACGGTCAAACCCCACCGAAACCCCTATGTTGTTGAACGTCCTCTGGAACTTTTGCCGCATTCTCCAAATTTCACCGAAACACTTCAAAATCTCCCAATATAAAAGTTGTCCAGTTTTTTGAGGGACACAACTTTCATGTTGAATGGCATTTCAAATTTTGAGGGGAAATTGATGAAAAACTTGGTGAACGGCCAGCAGCTCCTGTTCACCGAAATGTGGTGGCATTCAAAGTTTGGTAGCAATTTGTGCAAAATCCATTGAGAAAAATACCCTAAAGGCTTTGTAAAAGTTGTAGAGGGTAGTGAGATTTACAAATTTACTATTCACCACTTTGTGCACTTCTATTCAAAATTTTGGAATTTTACGCGTTCAAACAGTGGCACAGTGAAACGTTTTTGAGCCAGCCGACGCCGCGCCGGGCCCACCAACCGCATCCCGAGGCCGCGCCTTCCTGAGGCTCCGCACCTTCCCAAGGCCACACACAAACCGAGGCGCATCGAAGTCATCTATGCCACGTGCCGTGCCCCCCTCGTCGGTCGGCCGCCCGCCGTGTACCGTCGGTCCGTCCGTTGCCCCGGTTCGGTGCACGACGCCTATAAAAGAGGAGACCGGCCTCCTCGCACGCGCAGACCCCCTCCACCGACCCCGAGCCGCTCCGCCCCATCGCCATTGGCACCGCCGCGCCGAGCTCCACCCTCCGCTCCCTCCCGTCGCCGGACAACCACCCTGAGCCCTTCCCTAGACCACATAGAAGCTCACCCCGCCGCACGTTGCCTAGCTCCGCCTCATCCTCGCCAGAACCATAGCTCGCAGCTGTGTCCGCCGCCTGGCGCCACCACGCGCTGTCATCGGAGAGGCCCCCCCAAACCTGCCATCAATCGAGCCCTAGGTGAGTCCAGGACCCCTCCCCACCACTTCTCGACCGATCCCCGGCGAGCTGTCGCAGGAATTCCGGTCGAGCCGCCGCTAGCCGTGGTCAGGGACTCAATTGCAGGACTCCTATTCTTTCTAGGGTCTTACCTACAAAGCAGGGACATATCTGTAACGACTTAGAAACTTCCGAGGACCTTTGTGCAAAGCAGATTCTCAAATAGTGAATGGTTTATGCCGATTCTTGTAAAATGCGTAGAAAATCACAGAAAAATCAGAAAAATGCAAACTCAATTTTGCTAGAATCCTAGTGAAGAGAACTATAGCTTTTGTTAAACTTGTATAGGCTTTTTCCTGATAATTTTTGCATGAAAAAGAGAAATATGAAAAACCTAGATCTGTGGTATCTCAAAATCTATAAGTCCTCTATAGCTAATTTTTGGATATGTTGTGTTATTTTATGCCTAGCTCCTGTACCGAAAAATGCACAAAGTTATGTTGTAAATCTTTTTATATAAATTGTTTCTTTTTATGCAGAATATGTCCAAATGATTTTTGTAGATACAAATAATAAGATTTTTGTGACCAACTTTTGCATGTTATCTTTTTTCTTCCAAAATGCACCTCTGGTGAATTAATCACAATTTTATAATGGTCAGAAATATTTAATCTTGAAATATGCTTGTTTTTCTTTATAATTGCATAAATCAAGATCCATAATAGTTCTAGTTGTATATATTGCATCACTAGCTTAGTTTTAGGCCAAAGATCGAGTGTGAGAAAGTTAGGATCAATTTGATGTGTATTTATTTTTGTATGCTTTTATCATGATGTGGTAGCTAGCTTTTGTTATTTTCGATGTAAATAATTTCGTAGCTCTCCGAAGTGTGCATGTGTGTTCAGTGGCCTTGCCGAAGTGTTCAGTGCATGTTAAACCCTTCCACTGAATGTTATTGATGTATTTTGTGAATAAAAGCTTTGGAAGCAATTTAAGACTTAATAGTCAATTAAATGGAAAAATCACCAACCCACCTTTAATGACTTTGTGTGTGTAAACCTTATTAAAAGGCTAAATGTTACCAACCCATTGCTGTTTTTGAAGTTAAATTAAATTATTTCTATATATATGTACACAGTCACTATCAAAAAGAATAAATAATAAAGAACCGCATATCGTTCCTTTTTGGAAGAGTATGCTGAATGTATTTCTTATCTAGGTAAATGTGGTCAACCATGCACCCCATGGTTGTCATTTGTTGACTGTAATTAATTAAATTAAAAATTATCAAATAAATCTTGGATTTGCATCTTCGTGTAGATCTTCCAGACGGTAGATATACGCTCGTGCCGGAAGGAGGAGACGAAGGTGCTGATGAAGAGCTGCAGTACGTGGACGTAGCTCAAGACCTAGACCAAAGTCCAGAAGGGCCCAAGGCCAACCTTGCCAGCGAAGGCAAGCCCCGGATCATTAACCCTATCTTTTAAAATTATGCCATTACCTTGCTATGATTGTGAATTTACGTTTCAGGAGTTGAATTGAAACCCTAGTTGCATGATCCCTAAGTACCTATGCTCTATCACTAGTATGATAGGTCAATAGCTGCTATGCTATAGGACTCGGTAGAAGTCGAGTGATGTTCGTCACTCACGAGAATAGATTCTTATGTTGGAATCATAAGATATTTATAAATAGATTGCTCATGTGGTAAGAGCGTGGGATTTGGGCTCCGGTCCAGTGGCTTTCGTGGGCTAAGCTTTTGAACGTACTAAGCATTTGTCAGGAATGGGACCATTAAGCCTAGTACCTTAATGAGACGGTGCGGGAACTTACTATTGCTACTCTTGAGTAATCACCTACCTCTTTGCAATCGGGAGGTGGGTACATGTGTGAGGCTGGGTGTATTGGGTGGGACATGCCAGATAGCCTTGTACCTGGGACTGTAAGCTTCGATCCCAAACCGAGGACTTTTGGGAACCGCCTAGTCGGCGTCAGCTCTGTTGGGGCACCACTCTTTGTGTTTAGTTCTACCTTGCAAGGTTATAAACCACTCGATTGTCGGGCTCGCACCGTTATCTGAGACTACTTAACCAACTGGCCATGATATCCCTTAATGATGGAACTTGGTGAATACTTCTGCGTGAATTAATTGTATTGTATAATTCTTGATTGAATTAGTTGGCATACTTAGATATGTAATCAACTAGAAATTGTGCTAAAATATTGAAAGTAAGGACACACTCTTTGTTGCTTTTCAGCAAAAGAACTCCACCGGCCAAAAAGCCTCTCATGTCTAGAGTTTGGTGATGTAGTTATCACCAGACGGTTAAGTCTTGTTGAGTATTAGTATACTCAACCTTGCTTTAATAATGTGGTTGCAGGTGTTGTTTGGCCTGGTGAGATTCCACCCGGCTGGGAGCTGCATTGGGTGGAAGAGGACGAGTGATGGCATCACGGATGGCCTACTGTGATGTGTATCGTTGTGCTAGTTTAACTATTTCCGCTATTTTCGAACTCTGAATCTTTACTTCCTATCATGAACGATGGTTTGTAATAATTTGGTTTTAATCCGTGTTGTACCCTGGACTCGCCTTCGTGTGAGTTTTAATGCATATGTCGTCCTCTGTATGAATTCCAAGTAATTTACCAGGCGTTAACCTGACAACTAACGACAGGATGATACTTTACTATTGCTTAATAACCAAGTGGATTGGTTTTAGGCGATAGTACGATTTTTCCTGGGCGGTTTGTCACACTTCTACACCATGGCGCTTAGCTCCAGCAGCAAAAAGAGCAACCAGAGCGACTCAGACTCCGACTCCGACGACGAGGTGCGTGATGAACTTCCCTTCTTGCGTCAGGAGAATGAACGACTTGGCTTTTTGCTTGATAATCGTGATGACATGCTTAGAGAGGCCAAGAAGATCAGGAAAGAGCTTAGGGCTTCACTTGAGGATGCTAGGACTAGAGTGGCTGAGTTATGAGGACGATGTGTGGTTCGAGGACCGGTGGATGGTCGCTTCCTTGTGTGATGAGTGATTGACAACGTTGTGTGGACTGATTCTTGGCTAAGTATTGCAGGTGCAGGTGCGGCTTGACTTGTGTTGGCGCAGGTGAAGAACAAGCGCGAAAGGTCGTCCCCGGTGAGACCTCCAGGTGTGGAGAAGACAAGTAGGCTTCGTTCGATGGACCCGGTAGCCAGCGGGGTCAAGTGCAGGCCACATGGTGGCATGAACAGCAAGATGAAGTCATGGGAGCCGAGTCATGAGTGGAGATTGGCGGAGGCTACACCGAGTTCGTGGGGTTTCCGGTGGTTCACCAGAAAACCACTGGGTTCCTTGGTTGATCCACAAAGCCAAGACCGAAGAACCGAAGACGGAGCCGCAAGAAGGCGGTGCCGGACCGGGTCGGACGGTGGGTACCGGTCTGACCGGTGAGGAGCACCGGTCTGACCGGTGTGCGACGACGCAGTCCAGAATCTTCGAAGCGGAGGACACGTGTTGGGATCGCAAGGCTTGCGTCGAGGCTAAGCAGGTTGCGGTCGACGGGCATCCGTCCGATGGAGAAAGCTTGAAGACTTCCAAAACCGCCCTTGAGGGGCTTGTATCCGTAGTTGTTAGGAAAGGGTATTTTAGACCTTCAGTTGCCTCCATATACCCATGAGGTGAGAGGATGGCAGCCAAGCTCTTGGAACCCTAGTTCATTTGCTTTCCTATTTTCCCTTCCTATTTTCTTAGGATTTCCATAGGACTAGCTTGAGAGCTTCATGGTGAGATCTTATTGAGAGGGTGATCGGGTGGCAAGCTAGACCTTGTATGAACCTTTGTGGCATGTATAGATGATTCGGCGTGGTTCCTCAAGGTTTGGATGTGTTGTTCCCGGTTGTTCTTGGTGGTGATTTTTGAAGCCCTCTCTTGGTGATTTCTTTGGGTTGTTGTCAGGACCTTGCTCTTGGGGATTTGATGGGGGAAATTTGTGGGAACCCTTTGTGGTTCTTTGGGCTGTGATTCCCCTCCAAATCCGTGAGTAAAGGGGCTCGATTTTGGGGTTTTCCGAGTTCTAGGGTTAGAGGTGTTCTTGGCGGGATTTCTTCGATTCCTCCTTTTTGGACAAGTTTTGGTGGGACTAAACTTGGCTATGGACTCCTCTTGAGGTGTTCCTATTATCCCCAAAGTCTTGTTCAAGTCAGTGGAGTGATTTGGGAGATCGAAGTTTGGTTTTGGGGGAGCTGACCCGCTGGTGCTGTTCATCCCGAGCTGCCCAGGCTACACGGTCTGACCGGTGCTCTTGACCGGTCTGACCGGTGCAACCCTTGGTGGGTTTTTGCTCGGGTGAACGTCTGGGTGAGTTTGCTGTTGTCCTGTGTTGGGGCTGTTTCGAGTTTGGGTCAGTTTGGAGGTCGGTAGGCACGTTGGGTGATTTGGGGTCTTTCGGGCTTAGGCCGGTCGGCCGACCGGTGTGTCTCACCGCCCGACCGGTGTGAAGCCTTTCTGTGGAAGTCGTCAACTCTCACTAGCAGGGACCAGTCTGACCGGTGGTGCTCACCGGTCTGACCAGTGTTGGTCAGTGGACTCGAGGTTTGGTATTCCGCTGCGTTCTCGGGTCGGAAGGTTGTGTGTTGGTTCCTAGGTCCAGTGGCACTCCAGTAGCTACATGGGCTTGGCCAACTTGGGTAGTGATTCGGAGACGTGTGTTGGAAGCCGTGTTCATCTTGTTGGAGTTTCCATCTCCTTCGGGAAGAATTTTAATCAGCTCCCATTCACTCCCCCCTCTCTGGTTCGCCGAATCGGTCCTTCAAGTGGTACCAGAGCCGGTTCGGGTCTTTGTTGACTCTAACCGTCTAAGATCCAAAAATGGCGTACCAGGAACGGGGTTCGGGTCCTCCACACTACGATGGCAAGAACTACCAGATGTGGAGTAAGCGGATGGCGGCGTTTCTCCGCGGAAAGGGTTTCATCCTTTTGGATGTCACGGTGGACACAGGCTATGTCCAGCCGATGAACTTTCTTGCTAAAGGATCGAGGGACATGTTCGACGCCTACAATGAGGCGGTCGACTACTTGTTTCGTGCTTTGTGTCAGGCTGAGTTCGATCGGGTGCACACCGAGCACTTGGCTTGTAGAATCTGGTTGGTGTTGAAGGAGGCTCATGTTGGGAATGCCCCGGTCCAGGCTGGGATGTATGCGACCTACCGGAGAGAGTATGAGAACTTCACTCATCTCCCTGGTGAGTCCATCGATGCCTTGTTTCAGAGGTTCACAGTGGTTGTGAACAACATGAGGGCCAATGTGAACGTGCTCCCGTACGATGATCATGATAGAGCTGTCAAGCTCTTACACTCTTTGGATCGTACGATTTGGGGCAGAAAGTTGGAGGCCATTGTCGAGTCGGAGAAGTATGACACTCTGACGATGAACGAGCTATTCTCTAAGCTCAAGTCAGCTGAGGTGGATAAGGGCATGACCGTCAAGCTCGAGGGCCCGACTGACTCTCATAGTCTTGCCCTCGTTGGTGGTTCGAAAGGAAAGTCTAACACTAACCCATCCACCAGGATGTTCTCTTTGTCCTCTTTGATGTCTATGCCAGATGAGGAGTTCGATGTGCTTGGAGAGGACGAGCTGGTGTTGCTGACGAGGAGGTTCGAGAGGCTACACGAGAACCGAGGGAACATGAGGAGGAACACGAGGACATGCTTCAAGTGTGGCAAGGCTGGACACTATTTCCCCGAGTGTCCGAAGGTGAACAACCACGACAAGCACAAGTTCAAGGACAAGAGGAAGAAGTCCAAGAAGAAGGATCATGGACATGGGAAGAAGACATGGTCTCGAGAGAAGATGAAGAGATCAAGCGACATCGAGTTCGATTCCGAGGACACGTCTTCAAGCTTGAGTGATGAAGAAGAAGAAGAAGAAGAAGAAGAAGAAGAAGAAGAAGAAGAAGAAGAAGAAGAAGAAGAAGAAGAAGAAGAAGAAGAAGAAGAAGAAGAAGAAGAAGAAGAAGAAGAAGAAGAAGAAGAAGAAGAAGAAGAAGAAGAAGAAGAAGAAGAACCTCAGCAAGTATCTCAACGGCCTATGTGTGACAGGACTAAGCCTCAAGGATGACTTCTGCGGCATGGCTCGCAGTTCGAGCGGCAAGAGAAGCCAGAAGGACGCCTCGGACTTCGATTCCGACGATGAGGTATGTGATGAGCTCTCTTCTTTGCGCAAGGAGAATGAGGAGTTGGTTGACTTGCTTGATAATCGCGATCACATGCTTAGAGAGGCTAAGAAGCTTAGGAAGGACCTTAGATCTTTGCTCAAGGATGCTAGGACTAGAGTGGCTGAGATAGAAACACAGGTTCTTGATAGTAAGCCTGAAATTGATTTTCTTAAGGCTAGCCCTGTTGTTTCTGATGAGAATGATTGTGCTGATTGCTCTGCTTTCCTAGCTGACTTGACTGATCTTAGGGAGAAGTATGCCTCCAAGTGTGAGGACTAGATGTACTTAGGGTTGAGTTGGCTGAGCTACAATCTAGACCCACTTTGCTTGGTGCTTGCACTTCTTGCCCTAGTTTGCATGAGAAAATTGTTGAGCTTCGTTCTCGCATTGTTTGACTTGAGGCTGATTTGAAAGTGCCTATTCCTACTACTTGTTCTACATGTGAGTTGCATGCTATGAAGAATTTGGAACTTGCAAAATGTGTTGGTCGCTTGCAAGATGAGAATGATAAGTTGCGTGAAGCGCTGAGTTGGTTGTCGAGTCAAGAACCTCAGCTTGGTATGATGATTGCTAGCTGTAAGCGCTTTGATGGTTGGGCTTTGGGATTGGATAAGGTTGGTGAGGGTAGTGGTGAGAGAGAAAGGAAATTTGGGAATGTTTCAGTTGCACCACAACCCACTCCCAAAAACTGAGTGAGAAGGCAAGTGAAAAGCCTAGTGAGAAACCAAGTGAGAAGCCTTGTGAAGCCTCACCCCAAGCCTAAGCCCAGATCAATCCGTTTCCATTGTGAGTTTTGTGGAAAGGATGGTCACAAGAGAGCGTTTTGCTTTAAGAGGAAGCGTGAGGAGAGAATGGCGAAGGAGTGGGCTAACAAGGACAAGTACTACCCTTCCGATGGTGTACTTGAGCCTCGTGTGCAATTACCCAAGGCCAAGGCGAGTGTGAGGATAGTTCGGGCTTGGGGAGAGCGGAAGGCTGTCAGAGGTGTTGCTGCCCAGACTACACCGGTCAGACCTGTGAGAGGCACCGGTCAGACCGGTGCAGACCTGGACAAGTAGCAGTTTGGGTTTCATGCTCGTACATGTGTGAGGTTTGGTTCTGGAGTTTGTGGTTATGGTGGTTGGGCTGGAGAGTTTGCAGGAGGTCAGTTTGCTAGGCATTCTCCCCCTCGAGCTCACTACAGGGATGGGAGAATCCGTAGCTTTGAGATGGAGAGGAGGGACAATCCACGAGCTTTCTTTTGTGGTTTTGGTCCTCCTCCAGGTAACGAAGGTTGGTTCCCTCATGTTGGTTACCATAGTGGTGTTCGTGGAGGCAGCTTTGGTAGGAAAGATGGTTTGGTTTGTGCTAATCCCACTTTCGAGCAAATGGCTAGGCACTGGTTTTACACTTTTGGAACTAATCCCAGTGTTGAGTCGTTTGCTCACTCCCGCTCTTGGTTTTGAGTTGCAGGTAGGAGGCCCAGAGAACATTTGGTTCATATCGTGGGTGGTTCTTCGGCTTCATATCCCGGTGGTGACATGTAGGTGCATCACTTTCGGGGATGGTTGACAAGGATGAGTGAATTGTAAAGAAATGATAAAGGTGAGTGTTTTTGTGACCTTCAAGTGTGTGGCCTTGGTCAAGCCACTTGGTTTCTTTTGCTCTTTGCCCTATCTAATGTGTGTAAGGTGACCTTGGTAAGCTCTTTGGCCTTAATGCATGAGTTTAGTGGGAGCTTGTGTGTTTTGTGCTCCTTTGCTCTTTTGCCGGTGGTGTCGAGCCCTTTTCGCCTCCCCTCGAGGAGCCGGTGGTTTGTGAGTTTTGTGTGGGAGCTCCTTTGTAGCATACGTATAGTTTCCTTTGTGCATTTCTTGCATTTGGCATGGCATAACATGATGTATAGGCATCCTTGTATCTTAGATTGCATGCATTTTGTATCATATGCATTAGATAGGAAAAGCTTCTCCTATATACATTGTTTACCATGGAATGTTATTTATGTCTTTGTGAGCTTGTTTGGTATGCTATGGTTAGTTTGGCTTAGCTCTTGATGATCTTGATGAATAATCCATGGTTGATGGCTATGTTTTTGAAAAATGTCACATATATGCTCTCTCATGTGTAAATGCCTCTATATGATCTTGACATGTTTTAGTGGCTTGGCTATGCTTAATTTGTGGTTGGATAGCTAGTTTATTGATCATATGGGGCCAAAGGCTCATTTGCCATCATGAATGTTTAGCCCTCTTGATTTTATCTTGTGGAGGGGAATAAGTTCCTTTTTGTCGCAAAGATATTTCATGTACCAATTATGAATCTAAAAATTAAATGTAAAATGCTTGGAAAATGTGCTCCCATGTCATATGTGCTGAATTTATTTTGCTTTGGGTGCTAAACCGTTGCATGATGCCTACCAATGAGAAGTCTCATACATAGAAGTAGGCACATGGCTCGGTGGCTTTGACATGACATGAGGTTCTTGTGGGTGTTTGTGATGGTCTTATGATTAGAATGACTGTCCTAGCATGAACTTTGTGTGGCTTTGCCATTTTGATATGCTTTGATCATGCTTAGGACTTTGCTCATGAGAGGCAAGATTTTCGCAAAATTGCCCAAATCCATCTTAGCTTCGTCCAATGGTTGTAAAACTCCGTGATCTTGTAGTTGATGTCGATATGAAGCTATAGAGTATCTAACTTGCTTATTTGGACATGTGTAGCATCCCTTGTTGAATTTTGTCTATTTGAGAAGCTCTAGGTTGAAATTTTGCATTTTTGGCTTGATTCATGCATTGCCAACAAGGGGGAGAAGTTTGAGCTTGAAATGGCTTGCTGGACGCATTTAGAAGGTTTTCAGGTGGTTTCGAGCCATTTCTGGGCTCTGTTGTGCACCGGTCTGACCAGTGAGGAGCACCGGTCTGACCGGTGTGAGTGCTGATCCTGTGCACATCTTAGGCACCGGTCTTACCGGTGGTGATGACCGGTCTGACCGGTGTGAGCTGAAATTGCTGCAGTTGCCCTGTTTTCAGCTGGTTTGCATGCATTTGTGCAGGGGGAGGTGCATTGGTTCAGGGGGAGCTTGCATGTGTGCAGGGGGAGCTCTTTGTGGTTGTTCGAGCTTTGTTTCAATGGTTTGCGCTCTTTGTTTGAGCTTTGGTTTGTCTCGGATGTGTCGAGCCGTTGCCCTTGCCTAAGGGGTCCGAGACTTGTCTTCTTCAAGTGATCTTGCTCTTTGCCTTTGTTTGGCTTTCGATCGCTTGTTGGAGTTCCTTTTTGTTCATTTTTTCCTTTTCTTTTCTCTCTTGTTACTTTGTGTGGGTGTTGTCAATGCACTCATCAAGGGGGAGATTGAGGACCATGTGTGGTTCGAGGACCTGTGGATGGTCACTTCCTTGTGTGATGAGTGATTGACAACGTTGTGTGGACTGATTCTTGGCTAAGTATTGCAGGTGCAGGTTGCGTCTTGACTGGTGTTGGTGCAGGTGAAGGACAAGCGCGAAAGGTCGTCGCCGGTGAGGCCTCCAGGTGTGGAGAAGACAAGTAGGCTTCGTTCGAGGGACCCGGTGGCCAGCGGGGTCAAGTGCGGGCCGCATGGTGGCATGAACAGCAAGATGAAGTCATGGACGGTTTCTTGGTTGAGCCTGAAAACCAAGGTCGAGCCGGGACTACGTGGGAGCCGAGTCATGAGTGGAGATTGGCGGAGGCTACGCCGAGTTCGCGGGGTTTCCGGTGGTGCACCAGAAAACCACTAGGTTCCTTGGTTGATCCACAAAGCCAAGACCGAAGAACCAAAGACGGAGCTGCAGCAGCGCCGGACCGGTCTGACCGGTGAGGAGCACCGGTTTGACCGGTGTGCGACGACGCAGTCCGGAATCTTCGAAGCGGAGGACACGCGTCGGGATCGCAAGGCTTGCGTCAAGGCTAAGCAGGTTGCGGTCGCCAGGCATCCGTCCGATGGAGAAAGCTTGAAGACTTCCAAAACCGCCCTTGAGGGGCTTGTATCCGTAGTTGTTAGGAAAGGGTATTTTAGACTTTCGGTTGCCCCCATATAACCCATGAGGTGAGAGGATGGCAGCCAAGCTCTTGGAACCCTAGTTCATTTGCTTTCCTATTTTCCCTTCCTATTTTCTTAGGATTTCCATAGGACTTGCTTGAGAGCTTCATGGTGAGATCTTGTTGGGAGGGTTGGATGATCGGGCAGCAAGCTAGACCTTGTATGAACCTTTGTGGCATGTATAGATGATTCGACGTGGTTCCTCAACGTTTGGATGTGTTGTTCCCGATTGTTCTTGGTGGTGATTTTCAGAGCCCTCTCTTGGTGATTTCTTTGGGTTGTTTTCAGGACCTTGCTCTTCGGGATTTCATGAGGGAAATTTGTGGGAACCCTTTGTGGTTATTTGGGCTGTGATTCCCCTCCCAAATCCGTGAGTAAAGGGGCTCGATTTTGGGGTTTTCCGAGTTCTAGGGTTAGAGGTGTTCTTGGCGGGATTTCTTCGATTCCTCCTTTTTGGACAAGTTTTGGTGGGATTAAACTTGGCTATGGACTCCTCTTGAGGTGTTCCTGTTATCCCCAAAGTCTTGTTCAAGTCCGTGGAGCGATTCGGGAGATCGAAGTTTGGTTTTGGGGGAGTTGACCCGCGAGTGTTGTTCATCCCGAGCTGCCCAGGCTACACCGGTCTGACCGGTGCTCTTGACCGGTCTGACCGGTGCAACCCTTGGTGGGTTTTTGCTCGGGCGAACGTCTCGGTGAGTTTGCTATTGTCCTGTGTTGGGGCTGTTTCGAGTTTGGGTCAGTTTGGAGGTCGATAGGCCTATTTTGTGATTTGGGGGCTTTCACGCTTAGACCGGTCTGACCAGTGTGTCTCACCGGCCTGACCGGTGTGAAGCCTTTCTGTGGAAGTCGTCAACTCTCACTAGCAGGGACCGGTCTGACCGGTGGTGCTCACCGGTCTGACTGGTGTTGGTCAGTGGACTCGAGGTTTGGTATTCCGCTGCGTTCTCGGGTCGGAAGGTTGTGTGTTGGTTCCTAGGTCCAGTGGCACTCCAGTGGCTACGTGGGCTTGGCCAACTTGGGTAGTGAGTCGGAGACGTGTGTTGGAAGCCGTGTTCATCTTGTTGGAGTTCCCATCTCTTCGGGAAGAATTTTTGTCGGCTCCCATTCACTCCCCCCCTCTCTGGTTCGCCATATCGGTCCTTCAAGTTAGAAACACAGAACTTGGATGCTAAACTTGAAATTGATTCCCTTAAGGCTTCGCTTGGTGTTTTTGATGAAGTTGAATGTGCTGATTGTCCTATCTTTCTAGCTGATCTTGCTATGTTTAAGGAAAAACATGCCTCCAAGTGTGAGGAACTTGTCAGGTGGTGAGATCTGAACAGCCCATGGGGGTGTTAATCCCTGTGGTTTAGTTGTTCGGTGGGGTGAGGTCTAAGGCTAAGAACTCGAAGGTCGCACATGAGTACGCGGAACACACAGAACACGGAAAGTTTATACTAGTTCGGGCCTCCGGAGAGTAAAACCCTACGTCCAGTTCTTTGGTTTGTATTGATGAGGATTTCGGGATTGATTGGATACACAAGGGGTTGCCTCGTTCTCCTTATATTGGCCAGCGGAAGAGGTCGGTTCCCAAACTCCTGGTCAGTTACGACTAGGAGACCTATGTCTACGTTATACATCTTGCTATATCCCGTCGATCTGCTTTGGTCGAAATCCACCGAGGTCTTGTCTTGTACGCCAAGTCTTGAGGTCGTGATAGATTAGGTCGTCTGGGGAATCTTCTGATGGACTTCGGGAGGTCGTGTGGGCTGCCAACTAGGTTGGTTGGGCCCACTGACAGGTCGGTGAGTCTTCTGGTAGGCCGGACCCACTTGTCGAGACAGTCGTGAGCCTGGTCGGGGGGACCCAGGGGTATCCATGTCTCACAAGCCCCCGAGCGAGGTGTAAGCACAGCGACCTTAGAAAGGTCATGACGAAGTCATAGAGCTATCGACAGGTCGAATAGCATGCACGTCGGTCCAAAAGAAAAAAGAACAAGTCAGCTTAGCAGCCGACCTGTTTGTAGTCATGCCTAACATAGAGAGGTCGAGTGATGACCTATAGGAAGCAGACTTCCAATAGATCGAAACAACGATAAAAAATTAGAGGGCATCGAAGATGCACTCATAGAGTAGTATCTGAGCATTGTGGCGGGCAGGATGGCCGGTATGATGATCCAAAAAAAAGAAGAGAGGAAAAAGTAGGACGAGTAACGATGTGATGGGGAATAGGTTTCCCAACAGGTCGGTACGACGAGGAAAACAAGAGGGCGTCGAAGACGCACTCGTAGAGTAGTCCCCAAGCATTGAAGCAGGCAGTATGTCTGGTTTGATGCTCAAAAAAGAGAAGAAAACTGAGTCATGGTCTTGATCGAACAAAGTGTAGAGACACCCAGATCTCCTAGCATAGCTGCAAGGAGTTTGGCAGGGCCGACCTCAGGGAGGCCTTGTAGGCGTGCCGACCTCAAAGAGGCCTCAAATCATCAATGTCCAGTATCCGAGGATACCCAGCAAGATCTTGAAAAATGCGCAATTGTTGCAGAGGTTGTCGATTACATCGTAGTTGAAGTTGCGATGTCTGGGGTTGGTCGACAATGAAGGTTGGCAAAGTGATGTTAATCTTTGAACGTATGGACTGTAGAGACACCCAGATATCCTGCATGGCTGCAAGGAGTCTGGCAGAGCCCCTCCAGGCGTGTCGACCTCAAGAAGGTCTCAAATTGGAAGCACCCAAGTATCCAGGGATACCTGGCAGGGCCATTAGGCGTGCACCCCACAGGGACGCCTTCAGTTCCGACGTAAAATCCTGGGTGTCCAGATCAGGCTGGCAGGGCTACAAGCGCACACCGACCTCAGAAGGTCGCGCATCCGGGACGCCCAACTAGGTTGGCAGGGCTGTAAACATACCAAGTATTGCAAGTCCTAAGTATAAAGGCACGCCGACCTCAAGGAGGTCATTTTTGGTGTCTAGATGAACAACGTGGCTGCTAGCCATCCAGCGGAGCCACTGTGCTAAGGTATTGGCGACCTCAGCAATAGGCACACGGACCACAGGGGCCTGACAATATCACAGAAGTGAAGTTTTTCGATCTCCATAGTGCTTTTGATCTCCAGGCGCCCATACGGATCAGGCAGAGCAGCGAGGCACGCCTATCCCAGAAGGTCTTCAATCGAACCTACGACCATTCTGCTCAGGAAACAGAAATATAGGCTGATTGGAATAGGTCCGTTTACATGTAGAGCCATAGCGGGTGCACCGGGACGCAGAGCCTAGCGGATGCAAACAAAAGACATCAGGTCGTAGAGGAAGGTCATGGAGTCGCCGTTGAAAGGGGGCTGAGTTAGGTGCTTGGCCCTCTTGAAGGACCGATTAGGCGACCAGAGAGGGGGGGGGGAAGTGAATGGGAGCCGATAAAAATTCTTCTCGAGGGAGATTGAAACTCCAACAAGATGAACTCGCTCGGTCGGACCCCCAAAATCACACACTCCGCACTTCTACCTTTCGTTTGCCAAAACCACGTAGCCACTGGAGTGCTACTGGTCCTAAGAACAAACACTACCAGCAAACTCAACTCCTACGCACCCACGACAGTGGGAACAACTCGGGAGCCGGGTGTCCAGAGGGGGGCGGCTAGACCGGGTATGGGTGGCGGTTAGACCGCCTCCACTAGGGAACCAAGAAATCATCCGAAACACCTCTTCCGAGCACCAAAACACACCACGGTTTCACCAATAGAGATCTCTGGTCAAGGCCAAGCTAGCTACCAGGAAATCTTGGCAGAAACCAAAACTTCACCCAAGGGCCTAGGGGCGGTTAGACTGACTACTAGGGGCGGTCTAACCTCTTGTACCCAGCAAAGAACTCCAAGCAAGAACTAGCAAACAGCACGAAAACGACGATTTCACCTGAACGCTCCTCTGATCAAGGTGAACAAACTCACAGAGGAAAATCCGGCAACATCAAAACCTTCACCTAGAAGGCCCAGGGTGGTTAGACCGCCCCCTAGGCGGTTAGACCGCCCCTTCCAGAAAACCAACCCGTGGGTCAACCCTGAACTTCCCATCATCCGATCTCCCGAATCACTCCACGGATTTCAGTGAAACTTCGGGAATAGCTGGGTTACCTCCTGGGCAACCTCTACTTCAAAGGAATCGACCCGAATTGCTCACAATTAAGAGGAATCGAAGAAATCGTCTCTCTAGGGCAAGAAATTGAGAAACTCGAAAAACCACCAAATCGAGTCTGATTCAAGGGAGATTAGGGGCAAAGTCACCAGCCAAAGAGGCACGAAGTCCTCATATGTGACACCCAACAAAATCCCCAAGAAATCGTCCTCCAAACTCTGCCACGAAACTCACAACAAAGAGCTGCGAAAATCACCACAAAGAAGGATTGGAAAAGCAACACACAACCTTGAGGAACCACGCCGAATCATCTATACATACCATGAAAGTTCATACAAGGTCTAGCTTGCCACCCATACATCCATCCCTCTCTCTAGATCTAACATGAAGCACTCAAGCTAGTCCTAGGAAAAAATAGGGGAAAAAGAGAACGAAAAATGGAAATATAAATGAGCTAGGGTTCCCCGAGTTGGTTGCCATCGATCCCCTCAAGAGTATATATGGAGGCACCCAAAAGTCTAAACTACCCTTACTTAATAACTAGGGATACAAGCCCCTCAAGGGCAAATTTGGAAGTCTTCAGATTTTCTTCATCGAACGGATGCCCAGCGACCGCAACCTGCTTAGCCTCGACGCAAGCCTTGCGAGCCCGATGTGTGTCCTCCGCTTTGAAGCTTCTCGGCGGCAGCAACCAGGGCGGTCAGACCGCCCCCTGGGCGGTTAGACCGGCCCAGGTGGTCTGACCGACCCAGGCGGTCTGACTGCCCCTCCTGGGCGGTTGAACCGGTCTGTGTGGCCGCACCTCCTCGTCGAGTCTTCGGCCTCGGTTTTGTGGCTCAACCGAGTAACCTAGTGGTTTTCTGGTGAACCACTACAAACCCTGCGAACTTGGTGTATCCTCTGCCAATCGCCACTCATGACTCGGCTCCCACGTAGTTCCGGCTCGATCTTGGTTTTGAGGCTCAACCAAGAAACCGTCCACGACTTCGTCCTACTGTTCTTGCCACCATGCGGCCTGCACTTGACCCCGCTAGCCACCGGGTCCCTAGAACCAAGCCTATTTGTCTTCTCCACACCTGGAGGCCTCACCGGCGACGACCTTTCGCACTTGTTCTTCACCTGCACCAACACCTGTCAAGCCACAACCTGCACCTGCAACACTTAGCCAAGAGTCAATCCACACAACATTGTAAATCACTCATCACACCAGGAAGCGACCATCCACCGGTCCTCGAACCACACATGGTCCTCACCTCTGATAGAAGGACAGGTTTTGTCGTGTAGTGTACACTGCAGGGTCACGGGTCAACAGTGGTCGGAGATTCCCTTGCCACCCAGAAAACGACAAGCTGCATACTGATCGAGGGGGTTACTGTAGCCATGTGACCTCTGCGGTGGGGCTCAGGCATCGTTAATGCACTAGCGACAAAGGACGTCGTGAGTCACAGAAGTAAAGTCATCGCCTTTAACCGTGCTCATGACTGCAGGTCCCAGCATCACGTGGTGACAGTGTCATCACTCCGCCAGCTGCTCGGGGCGCGACTTTGGCTATAAATAGCATCGTGGTACTGAAGATGGCAAGCACCGAGTAGAAATCCCACCATGCCATGGGCATGTGTTCGTCAACCAAATTGTAGAGTCTTGCACTTGTAAGAATCTTGGATCTAGGAGAACTCTCACGAAGCATAGGCAACATCTCCATTTTCTGAGCCCTGCCTCTGCGGGGTACCAGGTAGAGTTTGGAGCTGATGCTGTTCGAGCTGGGGCTATAGCAGGTCGTCGCTGGTGAGCATCGGGTGCTCACTGATGCTTGAACTTCAACGCCGAAGAGCAAGCTCGTGACTGCATTCCAATAGATTGGTGCAGGCATGCCTTAGGTTGCGTGTCGTCCTCCAGCTATCCCCCGCAAGGGTATCATCGTGGACCTGGTGCTAGGAGAAATCTCGCGACGTGCTTTACTTCGGTAAAGTAGGTCGTGGTAATTGCTCTGGGTGGCCTAGGCTTTGCAGTATGTTTATTTTGTGTCTCAGGTTCTGGATCCAATAAGGTCGTAGGCAACTTGTGTACCTTCGGGTGGTCCATGTAATGTTCGCTCTCTTATATCATGTACTTGGTCGATTTGACAAACTTATCTGTCAAAGACCTAAATTAATGTGACATGGGGGCTTGTTACCATGTGTACCATCAGGACGACCTGATGATAACTTATGGTCAGCTGATGACCTAAACTCGGAGTTGTGGTCGTAGCTTTAACCAATCAGCGGTGAATCCACTGAAACCTTCGCGCGAACTTCTCGGAATAGATCCATTGAAGCATATTGTATGGCAGAAGGAACTGCAACGGGTAGACTCCGTGGACCCCCCTATAAATAGGATGGCCCGAGGTGGGGTTGACCCCATTCCCCTTTCTCCTTCCTCCCGTCGCTCTCTCTTCCACCACAACTGCCTTCCCGCAATCTTGCGACCGCGTTGCTCCCGCGCACGTATTCTCATCCAAACCCTAGCTCCGGCTGCCCGCGTGCTTGAGCCACCGCACCACGCTGCGCGGCGTATGTGCATCAAGACCCTCTGCACCTTTAGATCCAAAAACCCTAGCGATGAAATGGTGGCAGCGACTTCCATCCCGAACCCGTAGACGTCGTGGGTCCGGTCGACGATGACTGAGGCCAAGATCCAAGTGCTGGTGACCCGCGGGCTGCTCCGGCCGAAGGAGGAGGTGGAGTGGAGGGCAGCGACTGGGGACTAGTTCCTGACCAAAAACGTCAAGGAACAAGTCGTCTTCGCGTCCTTGTTCGAGTGCGGCTTCAACCTCCCCGTGGGGGATTTCTTCCGCGACCTTCTATACTACTACCAATTGGAGCTGGTACACCTTGTTCCCAACTCCATTACCGTAGTGTCGACATTCATTCATTTTTGTGAGGCGTATCTAGGGATAATGCCTCACTTCTTATTATGGAGGTACTTGTTTTGTGTGAAGAGCACTGGCAAATGGTCGGGGATAGTGGGGGCTATAATATTTTCCTTGAGGTTGGGCCTCAAAGTAGAGTGGATAGACACTGACCTCACTAACAACACTACTGGGTGGAGGTCGGAGTGGTTTTACATCGTGGATCAGCTTCCGGGGCTACCACGTTGCACTGGCCATAAGCCGGTGAAAATAAATGAGTTGGACTTAGGTCTGTCATCCCGCGACCTCGAGGATCTGAAGGGATTCTTGGAGCTCGTCGACAACATGAAGAAGCGAGGGGTGACAGGGGCTGCGGTGGCTAGGTCATTTTGTCGGCGGATGATTCAGCCGATCAAGGACCGGTTCACCTCACGTATGAGTACTGGGGCAATCAGACCCCACACGCGAGGTCAACCGCAAGGTCTCCAAGGAGAAGATGGCGGCCAGGTTCTCCCAGATGTGTTCTGAGAAAGTGAAGGTGAAGAAGTGCCCTAAGGCACACTCGCTAAAGAGGCCGGCTGACCCGGTAAGATCCTGAGATCTACCTTTAGGTCGTTTACTTCATTCGTCGCTTATTTACATCATGTGATGTTTTGGTTGTTGTGTTGCTTGCAGGAGTGTGAGCATCAGATGTGGTGCCCCGCCCCTCTTTCCGAGGGCGAGCTACACCGAAGAAAGCTTAGGTCGGACAAGTACAAGCCTCCAGTAGGTCATCTGCTGGAGTTTTATGAGTCTGACTCGTTGGTGGAGGCCGACGAAGATACCGATGCAGAGGCTGGGATAGCCCCAGACACTGGTGGCGCCGTGAAGTCCCGTCGCAGAACTAGGTCGACGGTTGGAAAGAAGTCGGCTTTAGCTATTGCTGCTGCTATCTCTGCGGTGAAGGCCACAGAGCAAAATAAAGAATTAGAGGAAGAGGAGGGCTGCTTCCCCTCCGGCGATGGTCACTCTGTCGATTCCGACGCCCCGCTCGTGGGAGGTCGAGTCAGAAGAGGAGGAGGAGGAGAAGGAGGATGAGGCCGTCGAGGAGCTGGCAACTGCTGAAGATCAGCCAGCAAGGAGGCCGGAGAGTTCTGCTGCCAAGAGGCCTCGGGAGTTAGTACAGAAGACGTCGGAGGATGCCCTCCGTTGTGGTTTGGAGGCGTAGTGCACTACTGCCGCGGCGCAGGCAAGGATGCCTGTGACAATTAGGCCTCGGGTGTTTAGGCCGAAGACTCAGATCCCGGTCATGATGTCCCCGAGGACGGAAAGGGTTCCATTTGGTGTCGACATCTTCATGATGAGGTAGGTGTGATGAGGTATGGCCATGAACTTGGCGAGCATGGGTCGTCCAAGGATGGCGTGGTACGATGAGCGGAAGTCCGTGACCTCGAACGTCAAGTACTCCGTGCGGAAGTTTTCCTTGGTGCCGAAAGTGACCGGTAGGCATACCCGACCTATGGGGTATGCAGCCTTGCCAGGTAAAACCCCGTAGAAGGGTTCATCACAGGGGTCATCTTGTTGAAGTCGAAGTCCATGTTGCGTAGCGTCTCTGTGAAGATGATGTTCAGGCTACTGCCCCCATCGATAAGGGTCTTAGGGAGGTAGGCTCCGTCGACTATGTGGTTTACAACCGGCGGGTATGTCCCGGGGTCAGGGATGTGGACCCAATGGTCTTTCCTGGAGAATGTGATTGGGAATTCAGACCAACGCAAAGGCTGTGGGGTCTCGTTGTTGACGTGCCTGATCTCCCTTGCGTTTGATCGGAGCTGCCTATTGCTTTTGTTCGCTTAGCGACCACCGACGATGAAGTTGATCTCTCTGTTGGCCGACTGGAACACACCATTGGGGTTGCCCCCTTTGGGCGGCAGTGGTGGAGTCTGCTCTTTCCTATTGTTGTCATGGCGATTGTGGTAGTCTTGATGACGTCTATCATCGCGTCGATCTTCGTCGGTCGTTAAACTGGTCATCGTGGCGATCGCTCCTGTGGTCGTCACGCCTATCGTTTCGGTCATTGCGATGGTAGTCATCGCGTCTGTCATCGCGACGATAGTCGCGGCGATAATCACGTCGATCCACGTCGTCATTGCAAGGATAGGGTCTGCGATCGCGGAAATCACGTCGATCAGGTCGACGGTTCCGGTTGTCGAAGCGCTGGCCGCCGTTCGGGTCGTCGTTGTTGTTTCTCTTGGTCTTCTTGGAGTCAGATGATACTCCAAGGGCACGCTTCAGCTGCTCGCACTCCCTCATGGTATGCTTGGCATCGCGGTGAAACTGACACTAATCGTCCATGACCATGTTGAAATATCCTTCAAGGAAGGTGGAGGGTCTTGGTGGGTCTGCCATATAGGCTTCACCAGATCGCTTGCGTGATCTGGTTCCTCCATCGTCGTGGTCTTCCCCGTTGAATTCATGCATGACCGCGTCTTGAGTGTCGACTAGCTTGTCGACGTAGGCCATGAGGTCGCCGATAGTGTGTTCATCAGCTTCGTGGATCTTTTCGAATAGCTTGATGTTGGTGATCCCCTTCTTGTAGTAGGCGATGACGTCCTCGTCTTTCACGCCTGCAAGAGTGTTGCGGTTTTTGAAGTACAGGTTAGTGTACTCATAGAGAGTTTCATCACGTCTCATCCGTACTCTGGCGAGGTGGTGAGTATTGCCAAGACGATTGTAGGTTGCCTGGTAGTTGGTCGTGAAGAGGCGAGACAGAGTTGCCCAGGAGGTGATGCACTCTGCTGGGAGATTATCGAACCATAGGAGTGGTGCCTTGCCCATCACGAGGAGAAGTATCCCGCCATGTGATCTTCATTGCCCCCGGAGGCACGTGCTACAATGCTGTACATCTTGAGCCATATACTTGGGTCAAAGCGACCGCCGTACTTCTCAATAGCCGGCTTGAAGTCCTTGGGGTATCTGATCGTCCGGAGACGTCGCGAAAATGTTGGGAAGTTGTTGACTGCTCATGGGCTTGCTAACGGGGTGTGAGCTGTCGGGATAACATAGAGATAATCAGGAGGGCCATTGTCTTGGTCGTATTGGGCACGTCGCAGGAGGTCCTGGTCGTGCATGTTCCGGAGGTCGGCTGCTTGAACAGGGTTGTTGGCGTCGAGGGCGTCGGGGACCCCGTGCTCGCGGTCGTAGTTAGCACGTCGTGCTATCTCCACTTCGTCTCTTATGCGGTGACGTTGGCTTCCTTCTGCACGATTGGCCTAGACTGGAGGAGGTTGAGCTCCTGCATTGTGTCATGGGTTTGGGGCGGCGTTTCCCTGAATGTTGGCAGCATTGGGTGTGTTGTTGTCGACGTTGCCGGCGGCGTTGGCTGGAGTGTTTACCGGAGCATTAGCTGCAGGGTTGGCTGGAGCGTTAGCTGCAACGTTGGCAGCGGGGTTGACCAGCTGCACAACTTCGTTTTCCCCTCGTCCCTCTTCAGCCACCGAGTCGAGGGGACCCTGGCTACAGCGTCGTTGTCGGGGTCGTTCCGATCTACTCCTAGAGTAGGAACTTCCCGCAGATCTGTTGTATCCAGGACCTCTTTCTTCAATCTAAGCAGCGGTGACCCGGACGTTGGCTTGAAGACGTCGTACCGCTAGAAAATCTTTGAGGTGGTTTAGGGCAGCAAGAGCGGCTCCTAAATTGGTCTGTGCAGAGTTGTAGACTTCAAGGCCGTTGCGTTCAAAATCCCTGAGAAGGTCTCTTGCACGCAGTCTGTTGGCACGAGGTGGATCGTCGTGGCGCCGCTGCTGAGAAGCGGCTAGTGCTGCAGGTACTTGTTGACCAACGTTGTCGTTGATTTGTCCGGCGTTAACTGGTTGTTGACCTGTACTCGGGGCAGGAGCGGTGAGCTCTTGTTATCGCCGAACAGCTTTGGCTGTGTTGGCGTTCTCGCGCTCTTGCCGTTGTGCTTATGTCTCTCCGTCTTGCGGAGGTACATCTGCAGAAATGACCAAGATCTTGTGATCTAAGGTTTCGAGCTCTTCTCCTGGATAGTTCGGGGAGATAGTGGTGCGGGCGACCTGGAACGCAAGGCGATCCTGAGATATTTCCTAGTCCAGTCGGTGGTGATGAGCTATCATAAGAGGTCGGCAAAAGCTTCTTGAGGACATGACACTGGCATGCCGTGTGTTTGGACTTCTCGTGGACAGGGCAGGGTTCATCGAGGTGATTCCTGCGGTTTCCACGATCTTGAGAGTTGGATCCAGATTCGATCTGGATCTTGCGCTTCATGTTGTGTGATGCTACGTGAGCTGCATTGCGCAAGCCAAGAGGCATGCTGGATGGCGACGAGGTCATGCGAGGGCGTTTGACGCATTCACAGATTGTGTCAGAGAGCATGCCCTTAACATGATCGTTCCCAGCGATCAGGTCGCTAGGAGTGGGTGGGTGGGTTTCTGTCAATAGATCCGTTCCGATCTATTGGTCAGCGGTGACTGCGTTGCCCTCAATGACGAGGCAAGCGGCTGGAGCAGTGGATGTTGCCGACATCGAGCCAAAGCAGATGTCGACGGGGTTGGCGAGGATGTCCGCCATGCTCTCCGGGAAGATGACGCCATTGGTCGAAGCCATCGAGTTGCACGAAGAACCTTGACTTCCCCCTACCTGGCGCGCCAACTATCAGATGGTGAGATCTGGACAGCCCACAGGGGTGTTAATCCCTGTGGTTTAGTTGTTCGGTGGGGTGAAGTCCAAGGCTAAGAACTCGAAGGTCACACACAAGTACACGGAACACAGAGAACACGACGAGTTCATACTGGTTCGGGCCTCCAGAGAGTAAAACCCTACATCCAGTTCTTCGATTTGTATTGCTGAGGATTGCGGGATTTATTGGATACACAAGGGGTCGCCTCGTCTGCCTTATACTAGCCAGCGGATGCGGTCGGTTCCTAGACTCCTAGTCGGTTACGACTAGGAGACCTAAGTCTATGTTATACGTCTTGCCATATCCCGTCGATCTGCTTTGGTCGAAATCCACCGAGGTCTTGTCTTGTACGCCAAGTCTTGAGGTCGTGATGGATTAGGTCATCTGGGGAATCTTCTGGAAGGTCTTCAGGAGGTCGTGTGGGCTGCCAACTAGGTCAGTTGGGTCCACTGATAGCTCGGTGAGTCTTCTGGTAGGCCGAACCCACTTGTCGGGGACGGCCGTGAGCCTGGTCGGTGGGGACCCAGGGGTACCCATGTCTCGCAGAAGTAGATGTGCTTAGGGTTTAACTGGCTGAGCTTAAGTCTAGACCTACTTTGCTAGGTGCTTGCACTTCTTGCGCTGTTTTGCATCGAACAATTGATGAGATGCATGCTTACATCGTTTCTCTTGAGGCTAAGCTGAAGAACCGATTCCTACTTTTTGCTCTACCTATGAATTGCATGCTTTGAAGAGTCTGGAACTTGCACATTATGTTGATCATTTGCAAGATGAGAATGATGAGTTGTGAAAGTTAATGGGTTGGTTGTCTGGTCATGAGCCTCAGTTGAGGATAATGATCGAGACATATAAGCGCTAGGATGGTGAGGGACTTGGGGCAAACATGGTTGGTGAGGGAAGTGGTGAGAATATCCCGGAGCCACCAAAAACCCACCACGAAAATGATTTACCTCCTAAACCTAACCATCTTAGGAACCGACTAGACACAACCCCAGCTCCACCTGTGTTTCCTCCACAAACCAACGATTTCCAAAAGCGTATCAAGTTCATGAGCACTTTGGGGAAAGTGTTCTTTGGGAAAGAGAGTGAGAAGGCGAGTGAGGAGAAACCGGTTGAGAAGCCTAGTGAGGAGAAACCAGTTGAGAAGCCGAGTGGAGACAAACCAAATGAACAGCCCCATTCCAAGCCTAAGCCTCAGCCCATAAGGTTTCATTGTGGCTATTGTGGAAGAGATGACCACAAAGATGAGTTTTTCTTCAAGAAGAGGTGTGACAAGAGAATGGCAAAGGAGTCGGCTAACAAGGACAAGTATCATCCTTCCAGTGGTGTACTTCAGCCTAGTGTGCATATGCCCAGGGCCAAGGCAAGTGTGAGAATAGTTCCTTCTTGGGGAGAGTGAAAGGCTGCAGGAGGTGTTGCTAGCCGGGCTACACCGGTCAGACCGGTGCGCCACACCGGTCAGACCGATGCTGGTCTAGCAGACAAGGGGCTAGTTTTCGTGCCCATGGTGAGTTTCTGTTTGGTTCTAGAGGTCGTGGTTCTAGTGGTTGGTCTGTAGAGTTTGCAGGTGGTCAGTTTGCTAGGCATTCTCCTCCTCATGCTCAATACGGGGATGGGAGAAGTCGTAGCTTTGAGATGGAGAGGAGGAACGGTCCACAGTGTTCCTTTCGTGGTTTTGGTCCTCCTCCACTTAGAGAGGGTTGGTTCCCTCATAGTGGTTACCATGGTGGTATTCGTGGAGGCAGCTTTGGTAGGAGAGATGTTTTGGGTTGTGCTAACCCCACTTTGGAGCAAATGGCTTGGCACTGGTTTTACTCTTTTGGTACTAACCCCAGTGCTGAGTCATTTATTTGCTCATGTGCTTGTTTTTGAATTTCAGGTGTGAGACTTGAAGAACATTTGGTTGATTGACTTCGGTTGCTCGAGGCATATGACCAAAGACATGGGGTGGTTCTCAAGTCTCGTCCCGGTGGTGACAAAGAGGTACATAACCTTTGGGGACAATGGGCGAGGGCATGTGTTTTCAGAAGGTGAGATTAAGGTGAGTGACAAGATCACTCTCAGACGTGTTGCTCTTGTTCAATCGCTTGGATACAATTTGCTTTCTGTGTCCCAGCTATTGGATGAGGGTTTGAGGTGTTGTTTCGGCCTAGTGGTTCTCGGATTTTGGATTCTCGAGGGGACCTTGTCTGTATGGTCGTTCCTGAGGGTCAAGTGTTTCGAGTTGATTTTTCTCAGTCTTCTGGTGTTGAGCATTGTTTCTTGGCTGCTTCGAGTTGGGACACTTGAGGATTGACCTTTTTTCTCACTTGAGTAAACTAAATTTGGTCTGAGGATTGCCACAGTTGAGGCTTGAAAAAGAGTTGGTTTGTGCGCCGTGTAGGCATGCCTAGATGTTAGCCTCTTCACACCCGCCTCTCACCGATGTGATGACTGAGCGTCCATGCGAGCTGCTCCATATGGATCTTGTTGGCCCAGCTCTTGTGCGATCTGCGGGTGGGCAGTGGTACATCCTTGTTGTGGTGGACGACTACTCTCGGTATGCGTGGGTGTTCTTTTTTTAGGAGAAAGGGGAGACGTTTGGTTTTGTTCGAGATCTTGTCTTGAGGTTGAGGAACGAGAGGCACGGAGATGCCATACGAGCAATCCGCATTGACAATGGCTTGGAATTCAGAAACTCTCGTTTTGAAACTTTTTGCCATGACTTGGGTCTTGAACACCAGTTTTTGAGTCTGTATACGCCTCCCCAGAATGGTGTTGTGGAAAGGAAAAACAGAACCTTGTGTGAGATGGCTCGGACGATGCTTGATGAGCATAGGACTCCGAGAAGGTTCTGGGCTGAGGCGGTAAATACTGCATGCAATGTTTCGAACAGGATCTACCTCGGAGTGCATAAGAAGAAAACCTGTTACGAGTTGATGCAGGGTCGCACACCCAAGGTGAGTCACTTCCATGTCTTTGATTGCAAGTGCTTTATCCTTAAGAAAGGGAAGAAGTTGGACAAGTTTGAAGCTAGGGAAGAATTTTCTTTGGTTATGCATCTCACTCTAGAGCGTGTCGTGTGCTCAATCTTGAAACTAACCAAATCGTGGGGACTTGCGAGGTAACCTTCGACGAGACACAGCCACGTAGTCAGCTTGTCTTTGAGTGTGCAGGTGATGATGAACTTGGCGAGGAGATCTTTTAGGAGGAGGAGCATGAACATGGAGATGATGAAGATGACGGTGTGGTGCCCGCGGCTGAGCATGTACCTACTACTTTGACTACAGTGATGGACGACCCCTCTTCCACACCTACGACGACAAACCAAGATCAAGGAGAAGCTACTATTGAGGCGGAGGTAGCATCAAGGCGAGAACCTCCCCGACGAGTACAAGTGGATCACCCAGCTTCAAGGATCATCGGCGACTTGAATGAACATACTACACAGTCGAGGGTTTAGAACAATTCTCATTTCGCTCATGCTGCTTTTGTTGCCACCTTTGAGCCAAAATACATTGGACACACACTATCTGTTCAGAACCGGGTTAATTCGATGCATGAGGAGTTGGAGAACTTTGAGAGGAACCAAGTTTGGGAATTGGTTGACCCTCCCCAGGGTGTAAGCCGATTGGGACAAAATGGGTGTGGAAGAACAAAGAGAGAGAGAAAGGTGAAGTGGTGAGAAACAAGTCAAGGCTTGTTGCTCAGGGGTATAGTTAGAAAGAGGGGATCGACTACGAGGAGACCTTTGCTCCCGTAGCTCGTTTGGAGGTGATTAGCATCCTTCTAGCCTTATCCGTGACTAAAGGGTTCAAGTTATACCAGATGGATGTAAAGAGTGTCTTCTTGAATGGTGTGTTGGAAGAAGAAGTGTTTGTAAGGCGGCCACCAGGGTTTGAGAGTGAGAAGTACCCTCACCGGGTTTACAAGTTGAGGAAGGCACTGTATGGGTTGAAGCAGGTGCCTAGAGCTTGATACGGTATGTTGAGGGGATTCCTGTTTGATAGAGGGTTTGAGATGGGGAAGGTCAATCAGACCTTGTTTCTTCTCAGGCATGGCAGAGATATCTTGATTGTGCAGGTGTACGTGGATGAAATTGTCTTTGGTAGCTCGTCTAACTCTCTTGTTGCAAGGTTCGCAGATGATATGAGCAGAGAATTTGAGAAGAGCATGATGGGTGAGTTGCAGTTCTTCCTCGGGCTACAAATCAAACAATCGAAGGAAGGAACATTTGTGCACCAAGCTAAGTACACCAAGGATATTGTGAGGAAGTTCAAGATGGAGGACTCCAAGGCCATGGCGACGTCTATGAGTACGACTACAACTCTTGATGCGGATGACGAAGGTGAACACATGGACCAGAAGGAGTACCGAAGCATGATCGGGTCACTCCTCTACTTGACAGTGACGAGGCCAGACATCCAGTTCTCGCTATGTCTTTGCGCTCATTTTCAAGCGTCTCCAAGGACTTCGCATCGGCAAGCGATCAAGCGCATATTCAGGTACTTGCGTCACACTCCCGACTTCGGCCTTTGGTACTCCGCATCTTCTTCTTTGGCGCTTCATGATTTTTCAGACGCGGATTTTGCCGGGTGTCGGTTGGATAGGAAGTCCACTTCTGGGACTTGCCAGTTCTTGGGATCTTCTTTGGTGTCTTGGTCTTCCCGCAAACAGTTGAGTCTTGGTCAATCCAGTACCGAGGCAGAGTACGTTGCCACAGCTAGTTGTTGCTCTCAGCTCCTTTGGATCACATACACCATGAGTTACTTTGGTGAGGAGTATACCCATGTTCCACTTCAATGTGACAGCACCAGTGCCATAAGTGTTGCAAAGAATCCAGTGCTCCATTCCAAAACCAAGCACATAGAAGTGAGGTATCATTTTCTGAGAGACAATGTAGAGAAAGGGAAGAGAGCTTTGATCCATGTACCCACACATGACCAACTAGCCGACATTTTCACCAAACCCCTAGATCAAGCAACTTTCACTCGTTTGCGGGGGGAGCTTGGTGTGTGTTTGATCTCTTGTGTTGGGTGTGTGGGAGCTCTTTTGTAGCATATTTATAGCTTTTCTTTGTGCATTTCTTGCAATTGGCATGGCATATGTAACATGATGTATAGGCATCCTTGTATCTTAGATTGCATGCATTTTGTAGCATATGCATCGGTTAGGAAAAGCTTCTCCTATATACATTGTTCACCATGGAACCATCTTTATGTCTTTGTGAGCTTGTTTAGTATGATATGGTTAGTTTGGCTTAGCTCTTGATAATCTTGGTTTATATCCATGGTTGATGGCTATGTTTTTGAAAAATGTCATTTGTATGCTCTCTTGTGAGTAAATGCCTTTATATGATCTTGACATGTTTTAGTGGTTCTGCTATTCTTAATTTGTGGTTGGATAGATTTTTTTTGATCATATGGGGCCAAAGGCTCATTTGCCATCATGAATGTTTAGCCCTCATGCTTTATCTTATGGAGGGGCATAAGTTCCTTTTTGTCGCAAAGACATTTCATGTACCAAATATGAGTCTGAAAATGAAATGAAAATTGCTTGGAAAATGTGCTCCCATGTCATATTTGCTAAATTTAATGTGCTTTGGGTGCTAAACCCTTGCATGATGCCTACCAATGAGAAATCTCATATATAGAAGTAGGCACATGGCTTAGTGGCTTTGACATGACATGAGGTGCTTGTGGGTGTTTGTGATGGTGTTATGGTTAGAATGGTCGTCCTAACTTGAAGTTTGTGTGGCTTTGCCATTTTGACATGTCTTGCTCATGTTTAGGACTTTGCTCATGACAGGGAATTTTTTCGCTAAATTGCTCAATTCTATCTTAGCTTCGTCCAATGGTTGTGAAACTTGGTTACTATGAAGTTGATGTCATTACGAAGCTATAGAGTATCTAACTTGCTCATTTGGACATGTGTAGCATCCTATGTTGAATTTTGTCTATTTGAGAAGCTCTAGGTTAATTGTTTTTGCATTTTTGGCTTAATTCATGCATTGTCAAAAAGGGGGAGAAGTTTGAGCTTGTTTTGGGCTACTGGATGCATTTAGAAGGTTTTCAGGTGCTTTCGAGACATTTCTGGGCTCTGGTGTGCACCGGTCTGACCGGTTGAGGTCACCGGTCTGACCGGTCAGAGTGCTAGTCCTGTTCACATGTTGCGCACCGGTCGGACCGGTGGTGTCGACCGGTCAGAGCTGAGCTGATGCAGCTGCTCGGTTTTCTTTAATGGTTTGCATGCATTCGTCCGGGGGGAGTTGCATTGGTTCAAGGGGAGCTTGCATGCGTGCAGGGGGGGCTCTTTGTGGTTTTCGAGCTTTGGTTTGGGGTTTGCGCTCTTTGCTTGAGCTTAGCTTTGTCTCAGATGTGTCGAGCCGTTGCCCTTGCCTAAGGGGTCCGAGACTTGTCTTCTTCAGGTGATCTTTCTCTTTGCCTTTGTTTGGTTTTCGATCGCTTGTTGGAGTTTCTTTTCTTTCGTTTCTTTCCTTTTTCTTTTCTCTCATGCTACTATATGTGTGTGTTGTCAATGCACTCATCAAGGGGGAGATTGAGGACCATGTGTGGTTCGAGGACCGGTGGATGGTCGCTTCCTGGTGTGATGAGTGATTGACAACATTGTGTGGACTGATTCTTGGCTAAGTATTGTAGGTGCAGGTTGCGGCTTGACTAGCGTTGGTGCAGGTGAAGAACAAGCATGAAAGGTTGTTGCCGGTGAGGCCTCCAGACGTGGAGAAGACAAGTAGGCTTCGTTCGAGGGACTCGATGGCCAGTGGAGTCAAGTGCGAGCCGCATGGTGGCAAGAATAGCAAGATGAAGTCATGGACGATTTCTTGGTTGAGCCTCAAAACCAAGGTCGAGTCAGGACTACGTGGGAGTCGAGTCATGAGTGGCGATTGACGGAGGCTACACCAAGTTCGCGTGGATTCCGGTGGTTCACCAGAAAACCACTGGGTTCCTTGGTTGATCCACAAAGCCAAGACCGAAGAACCGAAGACGGAGATGCAGCAGCATCAGACCGGTCTGACCGGTGGGTACCAGTATGATCGTTGAGGAGCACCGGTCTGACCGGTGTGCGACGATGCGGTCCGGAGACTTCGAAGCGGAGGACACGTGTCGGGATCGCAAGGCTTGCGTCGAGGATAAGCAAGTTTGCGGTCGCTGGCATCCGTCCGATTGAGCGATGATAAAGACTTTCGAATTTGCCCTTGAGGGGCATGTATCTCTAGTTATATAGTAAGGGTATTTTAGACTTTCGGTTGCCTCCATATAACCCAAGCGGTGAGAGGATGACAGCCATCTCTTGGAACCCTAGCTCATTTTGTTTTGCTATTTTCCTCTTCCTTTTCCCTTGGAATTTCAAGGACTAGCTTTAGAGCTTCATGGTGAGATCTTGTGAGAGGGTAGGATGATCGGGAGGAAGCTAGACCTTGTATGAACCTTCATGGTGTGTATAGATGATTCGGCGTGGTTCCTCAAGGCTTGTTTGTGTTCTTCCCGATTTTTTGATGAATTTCGAAGTATCCAAATCGCTGGCTACCCATTTTTTCTGAACGTTTGGCGTATTTGAGGGATGCATTTTGGTGTGGCCAGCTGACGGGTGGGTCCCACAAAGTTTACTTCTTGTTTACCACAAAGTTATTGTATATTGGTTACACATTTTTTGATGTGGTTAGAGTAAATTTACGAATGTCATATTCGTATAAACTTTAACAGACTACCATAAACCCTTTATCAGATTTGTACCAGAGTAAAATGCATCACACAAATATGTGTAACAAACATAAAGATCGGGTAGCAATCGGTAAGATTTATGACAACTGAGTTTTCACAGGCTAGCTACCCGAGTCACGTTGACACCACACCAACTAAGGATCATCAAAAACATGCTCTACAAGGACACAAATTGTAAAGACACATACATAGTCGAAAGACACAACTTGAGAGACATGCTTTGTGTTTATTAGCTGGATTTCTTCAAAGATGTGACTGAAATGACGCCAGAGCCTCTCTGCAAGGTCCCTCGTCACTTGCAGATAAATTTCCTGAAAATGAAGAAAGCATTAAACGAACTGTCAGAACAAATGATAACTGAAATCACGTGCACCTTTGAAACAATGTTTAGCAATCGGTGAACTTGTAAAACACAAGAAAGAACGCAAACATGTACACCTGAAATCCAGAATGTCTTTTAGGGTGCATCATGTGTGGAACTAATTTATCAAGAAATATCAGCAATCACAACTTTTATACCTTCCTTCAGATCATTAACGCTTCCTTGAGTGTGTAGAAGAACCAATCACACTCGTTTCGGATCCTACACTCCTCGGCTACGAGAACCTACGCCACGAGTACCAAGCATGCCATCTGCGTGGTCGCCACACCCGCGACCCGCACACGCAAATCGTCGTGGCGAGGTACGGCGCCGGCACCGGCGACACGGCAATCGCATTCGCATCCGTAGCGGTAGTGCCACGTCGACGCAATGATCCTGGAGCGGCGTTTTGTGCAAGTCAAATTTATCCAAGGAAGCACCGTCGCCCCCTCTTGGGGTGCCTCGACCAAGCGCAGGAGCCGCCTGGCCTCGTCGTCGTCGGCCTCGCCGCTGTTGGGTCTGTAGAGGAAGAGGGAGAGGGCGTACATCGATTCCTTGTGACCCGCCTCCGCGGCGCGTCGTAGCTGGTCGAGGCACGGCGTGATGACGCCACGTGTGTTCCCCAGTACTGCGCGGCGCAAGCCGCTCTGGAACAAGGCCTCCGGGTTGCCGACTTTGGCCAGTGTGTTGACGAGCGCCGCGCGATACTCGTGGCCGAGGTAGAATCGACGCCGCAGGACGCGTTTCAGGGCTAGGCGTCGTTCGACCGTGGCGGCGCCGCCCACCACGCACATTGCCTTGCATGTTGCGCGCAGGTTGCGGAGATCCACAATGGCATCCTCGGCGCGCGCGGCGGCCGCGGGGGAGACGATGTCAATCATCGGCTCCGTCGGCGAGTTCCGGCGGCCTCGACGACGCCTCGTAGCGAGCCACGGAGATCTTTTCCATGGAGTGGTTGCAGTTCGTCACGCACGGTGGGTAATTGGATGTGCGACGCTGTTATCCCCGGCGAGGATGAGGGGAGATGGAAAAGAACCGCCGCCTCCAGATCATGTTGTAGATTGAATTTGGGGGGTCGCAGGGTTCATTGGGTTTTAAGGAAACTGCGCTTTCATAGGGAGGACACGGAATCACAGGGTCAATGATGGGTGTACCCAGGCACTAGTTGGCCCACAAATCAGTCTGTACGGAAATTTCACTCTGGGTGACCCCATCTGTGGACGGAGTTGCGGGACCCACCTGTAGGATTGTTGCGCCAAACTGTCGGCCTGAACCCGCGAGAGATTTCCCCATTGGACAGAGTTGTGGGCCCCACCTGTCGGCACCCAGATTGGGATGTGTTCTTGAGTTGTTCATGTTCATAATGAACTTGATCATTTGTATCGTTTAATCATAACATCAAAGTTGTTTATATTTGTCAAATGACGTCCAAATCAGGAAATTATTTTTCCTACATTCTTATGACAACATAATCTAGATCATGGTGTCCACTCCATATCGTGTCACAGCGTCTGAGCAATAATAATTTGAAAATAGAACATTTCATAACTAGATTCAAGATTTTCAATCGATGAGACGACGTCAATTTGAAATGAGATGAATACCAAAGTTTCATAGCTCGTCGAGATGAACAATCTTTATATTGGTTGGATTCTCATTTGAAGAAGTGGTCCTACACATTGTTAGTTAATCCTAGGTTCACTCTCATTGTTTAAGAAACTTGGTCGGAGACATGTCATTTTTGTTCTACGTGATCGTACCCCTTCTTCAAATGAGAATCCAACCAATATAAAGTTTGTTCATCTCGACGAGCTATGAAACTTTGGTATTCATCTCATTTCAAATTGACGTCGTCTACTGATTGAAAATCTTGAATCTAGTTATGAAATGTTCTATTTTTAAATTATTATTGCTCGGTGCCGTGACACGATATGGAGTGGACACCATGATCAAGATTATGTTGTCATAAGAATGTAGGAAAAAAATTTCTGATTTGGACGTCATTTGACAAATATAAACAACTTTGAAGTTATGATTAAACGATACAAATGATCAAGTTCATTATGAACATGAACAACTCAAGAACACATCCCAATCCGGGTGCCGGCAGTGGGGCCCACAACTCGTCCAATGGGGAAATCTCTCGCGGGTTCGGCGAAGCCGACGCTTGGCGCAACAATCCTACCGACAGTGGGTCCGCAACTCTGTCCACGGATGGGGTCACCCGAGTCAAATTTCCGTTAAAGAGCGATTTGTGGGCCAACAAGTGGGCGGGTAGGTAGACCCGTCATTGACCCTTGGTAACCGCCCCACCCCGCCGAGTTAGTGGGGTCGCGTCCCTGCAATGGGATATTCTGCCTTTTAGTCATTGATCTGTCGGCCCCACACGACAGTGGTACGAATGCAGTTGCCCCGACGCGAGTTATATAACCGCGGGGCCTCGCTGTGTTTTCCAATCCCACTCTTTTGCACCGCGCCGCTCTCGTCGATCTTGAGTAGCCGCTCGTCTCTCGGCCCCTCGACTCCCTGCGCGCATCTATGGCCGGAGAGAAGCGCCCCGCAGAAGAGGCCCCTGGGGGTTCGTCGCCGTCGGTCCCGCCGCGTCTCCGTCGGTTGCTTTCTCGCCGGGGGTGAGTGTCTTCCTGTCTCCATAATTTCCTGTGCTCGCCGAGGATCTGATGCTGTCATTCTTCTTCTGATTCATAGTGCGACATATGGCCCGGGTCCTTCAGCCGGCGCGGCGCCTCCGTTCGGTGGATCTTCGTCGGCGGAATCCTGGAGCTTGTCTTCTTCCTCGTCTCGGGGCGACGCCCCCGTTCGTCAGGGCGCCGCCGACGACATTGGCGGCCTGTAACTCACCTTTCTAAGATTAATCTGTACCGGCCCCTCGTGGCCGAGGAAATCGAACTTCGCATTGTTCCTTGTTTGTGCCATTGCGATTTTTGTTCAACTCTTGCGGGGGGGGGGGGCGTGGTCGGGTGTACGAAGCAAACTACTCCGGCCCCCCGTGCCGTCTTGTCTCCCGTCACAGCAGCTGACGCGTGCTCAGTAGGAGGCTAGGAGCTTCGTTGAACGGGCGTCCGGGGTACTCGAGTAGAGTACGTAGGGCCCGAACGCGTGGGAGATCGCGAGGCGCGGCGGCTGCGTTTCTTCTTCCGTTCGCATCTAAATAAAATTAGCCCCAAGAATCTTTCATAAATGGAACACTAAATATAATTTATTTGTAAAACCTTTTCACGTGTCGGCGTAACTTTGTGTGACGAATCTAATGAACCTACTTAATCCGGTATTTAGCTACGATTTTGAAAGTAGTTTTGAAAATAACTTACTATAATACTTGTAATTAATGGTGCACCTCCATGGAGTAGTAAATGTAGATGAAATCTAAAACTACATAAATAATTTGGATCTACTTTGCGATACAGAGCTTTTCGCAAACCTTTTCAGACATCAAACCCTTAGTGTGATTTTGCATGCAATTATCCGGTGCAGGTGAAGCGTTGCGGCCAGACCACGACTCCCCAGATGCGCGTGCGTGTAGCAGTTAATTAGGAACCGCCGCCCCTTCGTCTTGTCGGTTGTCTTCAAATCTTGCCATGCCCATTGCTTCGGCAACCACCACGTCGATTTGACCTATATATAAAGCCGAAACGACAGCATAGAATATTCTAGTTTAGCCTCTTCCCTACACCGCCCCACCCCCTCGCTCCCACTGTCGCATCGAAGGAGAAGGGGTTTTCTTGCCTGCCGCCATTGCCGGCGACCCCCCCAAAGCTTGCAATCTCTACAACCGCCATCGCAAGCGACCTCGAAACAGCGGCGATGACCCAAAGCGACGCATCGGGTGACGGCAGCACCCCACAAATGAAGGGGGATGCCGTAGAGGGCACCGCCGCCGCCGGCCTCTACAGTAACCTAGGTGATGCGGGCGGAGCAATCCCGGCCGCGTCAGCAGAGAGCGTCGCTTCGAAGGTTAGTCCTGCAAGGCACAATGAGTTGCTAGCTAGTCGTGGATTTGTCACGAGGTTGAAGATTCGGAACTTTGTTTTCTTGGTTTGGGACCCGGGGTGGCAAGCGTGTCGCCCTCAACCCGTGGGAGGCCGCCGTTGATCCGGCCCGACGTTTGAGATCGGAGCGGCCGGGAGTGGGACGAATGGCGCCCCGCCGTCGTCCATCCACGACTTTCGGAGGAGCGAGGACCGCCCCCAACTACCATGCACGAGGTTGAATTCTTCAAGGAGCGGTACCGAGCATCAAGACCATCGTCACTTGCGACGCCGGAGTAGTGGCGGAGTACATCGACGAAATCAAAGGTAGCCCACCTCCAGAACGTTTGCTCGTTGGATTGGACACCGAGTGGATTCAGCTTCGCAGTGGCGGGTACAAGCTCGCATTGCTGCAATTGTGTGTCGGTTCGAGCTGCCTTATTTACTAGGTGCACCATGCCGGCTACAAGCTTCCTGATGTCCTGAGCAAGTTTCTCAGCGAGGAAGGCCACATCTTTGTGGGAGCGCATATCACCAACGATGCTGAACGCCTACAGGAGGACTGCGGCGTCAAGATTTCTAATTGGAAAGACCTTCAACTGATTGTTGCTGACGTTGATGAGAAGTATAGCCATCTGTACCGAAATGGTTACGGGTCGTCACTTGGAGAAGATTGGAAATCGAGTACGGAGCTACCTCCGTACAAGGACGAAATGTGAACCACGGGCTTTGGGGTTTGAGGGTGTTGCACGAATGGCGGGTGAAATACGCCGCCAAGGATGCATTTCTGTCTTTTGAGATTGCTAATCGGCTTGAGATCAAGCATGGTTACCGATTTACGCCGGATGCTAATTTGTAGAATCATGTAAATAATGTACTAACCAAAAGTAGCAAGTAGAATTTCTTGGTTTTCGGAACAAGTATATGTGTACATATTAGTAGTAATTCAGTGATGGATTGAAACTAGGAGGCCTTGTTTATTTGGGCAATTTTGACAAATAACTTCCATATTACTCTAATTATTTGTTGATTTACTAAAGATTAATTTGTATCATTTGTTAGTCAATTTTTTATTTTCTATATCAACATATTAAAAGCAACGAGACATATGCAAATTATCAATGTGCCCTTTTGTTAGGAAAGGATTGCAGTCCGAGATTGGGCCGGCCCATTTGTCCTTATTACTTCCCGGTGTGTGCGAAGCGCTGCACAGCAGCACATCAGCATAATCTTTAGTGCCACACCGCTACCTCAAGCGGGCGCACCACAACTTAAAAGGCGAGGCGTGCTTGCCATCCCGAACTCCTCTAAACACTGCTTCCTCTCTACTAACCTCCGGGCTTGTTGGGCTGGCCGGCCCATCGGGCTATCGCTCGCTGGGCTTCACGCTCGCCGGTAGAGCCTGTTGGTGACCTGGCCTGCCCTACAGCCCCCTATTTTTGTTTGTCATACCAATTTTTAGATTCATATTTTAAATAATTTATGCAAAAGTCTTCCAGAAGTAGTAAATAATGGCAACATAGAAGTCATGACTACGATTGAGTAAGTATCAATTGAAAAACTCATCATCTTGGGCATCTTGAACTATTGGTGCAACAATTCCATCATCAATGTACGTGTCATCTGCATCATGTTCATCATCAACATCAAATACTTCGTCGTCTGGTTCGTCAACCGCCTCGGCCCGAACCTGATTAATAACTGAGACATCACCGGTTGTGCCTTCCTTGTCCGATCTAGACCAATTTGTCAAAACCTGGTGTTCACCGAGCAAATTAATACCTTCGATACCCACAGCAAGTGAGTCCTCGAGATCTAATTCAGGCATGGCAAACAAGTTCCTTGGTTTCATTGAAATAACACTTGCTCCGGCCCGGGTTTGTTCACCATATTCACATAAAACACTAGTTACTTTGTGTTGCCGAATATAGGGTTCATTGCTAAACTTGTGTCGAGTAGTATCGATGTCAATGACCCCATATTTATCTTTCTTTGTATCCTCTTGCCTCTGTTGGTACTTGTGACAAGAGGCACATCAAACCGATCACACCTGGAACGAATAACTTCTTTTTGTCCGGGGAATTCCGGTGAGATCATTCTTTTAATCACCCCATACCAATTTGTGCCTTCGCCTCACCCTTGACAAGCACACCACCGTTTTGTGTCACAAGGGTTCTCTCGATGTTAACGGTACGAAACGACCAATTGTTGATATGACATCTATTCAATGTACGAGGTCGGGGATCCGGTCCTTGAGCAAGTGCAAACAAATCCGAACTTACTTCCCCTATAGCATGTAAACTCGTGATCTTGCTTTCAAACCATCTTATGAGTTGAGCCTCATGTCGCTTATCAAGATTTACGGATCCATGTGCCCTCGGTTCTTCCAAATGCTCGCTGCACACAAAAGAATATTACCGTTAGTTTGATATTTAAAATTAAAAGCAATAATGATGTTCGGTAGTGCATCTTACTCGACATATGGTCTAGCTTCATCACAATTGCAAATTATGTAGTGCCTCATCTTCCGAAACTCATTTGGTGGTATTTCTTCAACCGTCCGTCCTCTCCTCTTGTAATCCATTTCGAAAAAATGCTCAAACCGGATGGTGGCTCATTAACGATAACCGTTTCATGTCGATCAACACGATTGTCTTTGGTGTCCACGTCCAAGAATCTTGAGCGAATGTAAGGCACTCCTCGAGTATGTATCCCTCAAGCAATTGAACCTTCGGGGTGAGCCTTGTTCCTCACATATCCTTTCACGGTGCGTAGGTACCGTTCCACCGGGTACATCCATCCGTAACACACTGGCCCCCAAAGTTTAGCTTCTTCGACTAGATGAACGAGCAAATGGATCATGATATCAAAAAAGGCGGGTGGGAATATCATCTCAAGTCGACAAACGGCCTCCCTAATTGAACAGTGAGCTCGTCCAATTACGATTCCACCAACTCCTTTGAACATAGTGCATCGAAGAAATTACTAAGCTGAATCAATCCAATGACAACGACTTTCCGGCAAAATCCTACGCACCACTAAGGGTAAAAGTTTACGTAGAATTAGATGGTAGTCATGCGTTTTCAAGCCCGACACCTTACGTGACTTTACATCAACACATCTTCTTATATTCGAGGAAACCCCATCGGGCATCTTCACTCCATATAGAAATTCACACAAACTTTCCCCGGCATCCTTATCTAACTCGTACAAGGCCGATGGCAAGGTATACTTATCATCTTTAATCACGGGGTGCTTTGATCCGGTCGTATCCGTAGATGCTCCATGTCAAGCCGAGCATTCTCCCCGTCCTTACATTTGCCATCCAACTTAAGCGAGTGCCTAGTATGCTCTCGCATATATTTTTCTCAATGTGCATCACGTCCAAATTATGCCCGATGAGCAAAGAAGACCGAAGGGAGCTCAAAAAAATACTCTTCTTCCTCCGGTTGTGCCATCCGTTGTCTTCGTCACGCTTCCTTTTTTTGATAACAATGTCTTTCCAAATTCTACTTGTTCAAAAGTAGAATACTGCTCAAGTACCGTGCACCGGATAGTGGTTACGGTGCCTCCCCGGTTTCGACCTTGTTGTTGAAGCCGACCGCATTGTTGCGCCATGGATGGTCGGGGGCCAAAAAACGTCGATGTGCCATGTAGCGGTGCTTCGCCCATGTTTCAACCACAAATACTCGGTATGTTTGTGGCGGTATGGACATGCAAACTTTCCTTTAGTGCTCCAACCGGACAACATAGCATAGGCCGGAAGTCATTAATTGTCCAAAGAAGTATAGCACGCAATCTAAAATTCTTCTTAGTCCCCGCATCTCTTGTTTTAACACCATTATTCCAAAGCTCCTTGAGCTCCGATGATCGGGGGCCTCAAATATACATCAATATCCATTCCGGGAGATTTTGGACCAGGAATCAACATTGACAAAATCCGGTTAGATTGTTTCGACACATCCATGGAGGCAAATTGTAAGGAACCGGGATGACGGGCCAAATGGAATACGTAAGACTTTGCATGCCAAAGGGATTGAACCCATCGAAGCAAGACCCGGCCCTAACGTTACGACCTCCTCCTTCGAAAACTATTTAAACTCGAATCCACGTGCTTCCATGCCTTTGAGTCGGCGGGGTGACGCATTTTCGCATCATTCACCAATTCATTCTTGTGCCACCGCATATCCTTTGACATTTGCTTTGACATATACATTCTTTGAAGCCGAGGAATAAGAGGAAAGTAGCGTAGGATCTTAACTGGTAACCGCTTCTTAACAGAAGTAGCACCCACTGCACTGCAATTATTATCAGAGGTTTTATCTACAACTTTCCACCTTGACTCCTTACAAATGGGACATGTTTCCAGATTTGCGTATTTATTAAAAAATAACACACAATCATTTTGGCATGCGTGTATCTTGACATAGTCCAAGCCCAGGTCTCGAATCACCCTTTGCACTTTATCCAAGGAGTCAGGAATACAATGCCGGTCAGGGAGAACCTTTCCAAAGAGCTTAAGTATGGCCTCCAATGACGCGTTACTTAAGCCATACATGCACTTTATCTGGAAAATCTCCACAATAAAAGAGACCTTCGTTGCATTTTTGCATCCTGGATACAATTCCTTCTTTGCCTGCTCTAATAGTTTCAAAAAGATCTCTCGCTCGCTTATCCGCCTCTTCCTCATCTCCGGTTTGTCCATGATGTATAGTGCCACCGATAATGTTTCTAATCGGAGTATTGGTGGCCAGCCGGGGGTTATCATCCAAACCATCTTCTTCATCGTCTTCTACAAATAAATGTGTTGTATCATCGACCGTAGGTAGTGCATCATGATTATTGAGATCGGCGGTAACATCTTGATTCACGGGACCACGAGAAGAAGTATTAGTTTGGTCTTGAATGTTACCGACATCGATGAAACAATCAGCAAACCCTCTATTGAGTAAATGAATTTGAATGCGACCCTCGGTGGAATGTCCGATCATGCATTGACACAATTTACATGGACACGCAATAGATCCACCTCGCGCCGATGAGGCCGTAAATTTTTGCAAAAAAAATTCGAAAATTGTTCCGCCAATCCGCCGAGTGTCGAGGCAAGCGCATCCAACTTCGATCTTCGTCGATGCCATTAGTTAATCTGCATTGTTCATGTTTCAATCGACCTTGATCACGATATATATACCAATATGCATATATATGCGAGCGAACGATTGGATATATATACGAGATCAAGACATCGGTACGTACGGTCGTGGCCGTAGCGCCGCTCGGATCTCCGCAACAAGAATCACGTGGAGATCGCCGTGGAGATCGATCCCCTAGAGGCCCTCGTGGAGATCTCCGCAACAATAACCGGGTTGTCGAAGACGGAATTTTGGAATGGTCCGGATCGGAAGAGCCCCTATCGATCGTGGCAATACATACACGATAGACAAAATTTTAGTACAACCAAGGAATACCTGGTTTCAATATTTCTGAGGTTGTACGTAGTATGACCTTTCTCGGGGTTTTCAACATATGCGTAATTCATTATTTTTCTTTTACGATCGGCTACTATAAAGGCTAACAATAATACACAAAATTCGGGAGTTCTAGTGAAGAGTCTCCAAATTGTTGATCACAATGCTTTGTGAACATTCACATGAATAGCATAAACAATAGCATGTAGCAATTACGAAAACGGACGGATGGTTAGTCCAAATATGCATGACGGGACCCAACGATTTTAATTTGTGTCACTCATGAGTTCAAATATTTTGCAAGGGCTCATCCGGATCCAAACACATAGACATACGAAGATGCATATATAAAGGTTCAAAGTTATTACTTAGATGTTGCCACATACACATCCATTCTTAGACCATTCACCAAAGCATCCGCATAACATTCACCTAGGACCTGGTTATGTTACGTACTAAGCTAGATTACTACTACTTGCGATTGACTTTATCCCGAAGCTTGCGGATCTTCTTCGCCATCACTTCTAACTTGTCGGCAACGGTCTCCATGAATTCCTTCGGGGTCATCTCCGTGTCTTCTCGCGTTCCGGCAATGTCGACGCTTAGGTTCTCAATCTGCTCCCGCAAATCATCATAGCGCTCCTTCAGCTGTTGAACCATTTGGCGCAAGGGCATTTGCTATGGCAGACAACAAACACAAGTTACTAACATGAAATGTGTTACAACATCTGTGGGCAATGCAGCAAATTAGTCAAAAAAATGCACCTTTCTTTTCGATGATCCCGAAGCTTTTGATGGAGACGGTTTCTTGCTATTGTCCTGCTCAGCATCCGAGTCTGGAATGATGATCCTCACCGATTAGCGTGTTCACTAGCCCGAGCAAACAAAACAATTTGCTTGTTTTCGGTTTTAAACAACCTATTCAATCTCTTGACTCATAATGTATACCAATTTACCCGTGATCCCCCGACTACCTGCCGTAAAAAAGGCCTAACCTACTAAATGGGACAAACTGCATTCATTTGGTCGGCTTTGTTTTCGTGATTGTGATCGAATGTACACGAGTCGATTCACAACAAAAGATGGCAAGAAATCAAGCCAATTATCATTATCATTATCTAGTATGGGGTGAGATGGATGCACACAAAAAACACAATTACCATTATCTAGTATGAAATTTTGATTACTATGAACTACTAACATTTTTCTAATTGCAAAAGGAGTCACACGATTCCTGGAAAATCAAAGAGGGTAGGGCAGTGTACCTCACTTCTCTTCTGGAACGCTTGCATCCGACTAGGGCCTGCTTACCCTTACCGAATGGATCAACTTGGCGATGCGGGCCGTCAGACGACGACGACGACGAGGTGGCGGTGTCGTCCGTACCAGAGGACGACAGGGTTGGGGTGCCGCCGACCATACCGGAGGACGACGAGGTAGGTGGTGTGGAACACTTGAACCGCCCGCGTGCATCGCGCTTCGCGTGGTGGAGTAGTGGCACCTCCGTACGCCGCCGCCGCCGCCGCCCGAAAACCCTCGGTGCGGCCCCGCCGTCCGCCGCCGCCGCTCTCCGGGATCCCCCTCGATGCGGCCCCGCCCGCCGTGGCGGGCGCTCGGGCCGTGTTACGGCGCCGCGGCCCCCCCGTCCGCGCCCGCCACCGGTGCGGGAAGGCTCGATGCGGCCACTCCGGCCGCTGTCGCCGCTTGCCGCAGGGGAAAACGCGATGCGGGGCATCTCGATGTGGACGCGACGGTCAGAGCCGACGAGGGGGATGGTTGGGAGCAACAGTGTATTGGGGGTGGGGGAGCTGTAAGTTATAGACGATTTGGGCCGGCATATCCTTGTTTTTATTACTCTCATCGGCCCATTTGACATTTTCACATCCTAGTCTCCAGTACCTTTAGTGCCACCCCGTAAACTGAGAAGGGGGTATCCCAGCTTAAAAAAGAGGCGTGCCTGCGCTTTCGAACTCCGTATTACCATCATCAACTAATGCTTGCTACTTGCGCTCTGGGGCTTAATGGGCTGGCCGGTCCACTCGGGCTCCCGCTCGCTGGGCTTTACGCTCGCCGGTTGAGCCTATTGTGGTCTGGCTTAGCCCACATCCCCATAGAACACAATTTTTTTTCCTCTCTTTTTTTCATGGTACATATAGTCTATACCATATTGTTAAAATTCAGATTTTTCATAATAAAATTTATTTATTAAATCGCATTTTAAATTTCGCTACAACCCCATAGCAGATTTTTTTCATCTAAACAAATTTTGTGGCAATACGTACACAATTTTCCTCCTTGAGGCTAGAAACGAAGCAGTAGCCTTCCTTGTATTGCAACAACGCAAAGAGATATTTGCAACCCAAATAAGACGTTGCGTAAGGCCGTTCAAACGCAACCAACCCTAGTATGGTAGCCATAGCAAGTTTATATTGCAACATTCGAATTTCTAGTGCAACGCAGAAGTAGGGTAGCAATATTTCCCACCAAATGCAACACAATTCTGAATAATGGGTGCATTAGCGCCAACTTGTTGCAACATCGCAAAGATATATTTGCAACCAAAATTCTACGTTGCGACATACTTGTTCAAACGCAACGATCCCTAGTATGGTGGCTATAGCAACTTTCTGTTGCAACGTAAGGAATGCTAATGCAACACAAAATTGGGGTGGCATTAGTTCCAACCAAATGCAACGGAAATCCTAAAAAAGGGCGCATTAGCGTCAACATGTTGCAACCGAACAAATAGATAATGCAACTCAAATTTTGTGTTGCAATAGACACACAAATTGCAACCAAATCACCGTTTCGGTGCAATAGTACCCCCCTATTGCAACCGAAATAGTGGTGTTGCCTAAGGGATTTGTTGCAATAGGGGGAAAACCTTGTAGTGACGGTTGCGCCCTCACCGTTCTCCGTCTTCTTGCCCTCCTCCTTTGTTGGCCTTGGCACTCCTGGGAAGGGGCGGTGGCGCTTGGAAGGAGCGGCAGCGCTGGCGAGGACGGCCTTGGCGAAAAGGCGGCGCCGCTGGGGAAGGGGAAGCGGCCCAGTGAGTGGCAGAACACCATCGGCTCAGGGGCTTCGACGTTTGGAAGGGCGGCGGCCGGGCGACTGGAGGTGGAAGGGGCCGAGACGTGCGTGCACCGGGATCTGAGGGCAAGGGGCCCCGGCGTGCTTGCGGTGGGATCAGGCTGCGAGGGGTTTTTGCAAAAAGACCTCGAGGGGAGGGGTTGGCGGGCTGTTTAGTGTGAATTGACCCCACCTCTGTTTGTGGCCATCGGATGGGAATCCTACGTCTTTGAATCGGAGTTTGCATAGTTTGCACGAGTAGGTTGGCTTGCACTTGATATGCTCCCATTTTACTTAAAATGACAGTAATGAAGTATAACTTAGAATGGATGGAGTAGTACTTGTAAGCCCGTGCTACCTTTCAGCAGGGGCGGAGGTAGCCTTTGCTATCAGGGTTAGTTGTCAACCTAGATGATTTGTGCAAAATCTGTGAGAACGAAGACCCTGCCTGCTGTCGGCAGCGCCATTTTTGGCTAGCTTCGCTGCCTTTTAGGGTGGACGATTTTGTGAGCATTTGGAAGGCGAATATTAGCACAGGGAAAAACTGACTTATGAATGGTACCCCTCAACCAAATTATTGCAAAATGTTACAAGAGAATTGTGTGTCAATCATGTCACACGTACTCTGTGTCTTAGAAACAGATCATGTCACAAATGCAATAAAGGTGGTGGATTGACCCATCAATCGTGTAAAGTTTCTTAGGTTCAACAAGTACCATTTTCACCTTTTTCATGTGTTTACCTTTTCCTTCTTCAAGAAAGGTAACGAAAAGGAAGCTCCATATATATGCTGACATGCTGTCTTTGTGATGATGCCAAGTAGGAATGGAATGGAAGAAGAGGTTCGTATCTGTGGTTGTAGCTAGTAGCTAGGTAAAGAAAAGTGAGTGGAGAGAGAGTCCCAATGTTGATATGGGCTTGTGAGCTTGTCCCCCGTTACAAGTACACCGTCTTCACTCCCTTGATATATAGTATTAACCAACTCATGTTTCCAAGTTCTGTTTGCTGCATATTTTGCTTGTGAACTTCTGCGAGGGGCTTCATTAGTCAACATGTGACACTACTGCTGATTCCAAATTGTCAGGCAGGCGGCAACTTTAGATCAGATCAAATAAACCAGGCCTCGTATGTAATTGGATTCAGTGTCCCAAAATCACATGAGCGAGAGGCTGGATCCCTACACTACGGAGAGTCATAGAGAGTGAAAAGGGTATAGGCTAGAGGCACCCTTTGGCGCGCATGCATAGACTTTGTAAAAAGCACCTGGCTTTATCTGATCCTCACCTCTCCCCACTGCTCGCTCTATTCAACGACGTCCACTTCGTTCAGCATGTGGAGTCCCGGTGAAAAGTCACACGGACGACGACGGCCCTGTGCTGTGTGCCTGTGTTCGATCCATGTCCACGCAAGAAGCAGCTAGCATCGCATGTGTTCGTGCATTTGCGGCGCTGTAGCGACTAACACAAGGACGACAGCTCGATGCCAGAGATCCCAGCTATCGATCCACGGCGCGAGAACGACCGATGCGAAACAAAAGATGATTGACAAAAGGCTACGAGATTGGGTGGGGGGAGGTCCTGAGTGCATGTCCTCCTGATGGTGCCGGCAATTTGTCATTTTGGAAGCCCCGGCCCGGCCCCTAGGGGCACGGGGAGGGAGAGCTCGATCGCCCGGTTACTTTTTCGCCCTGTCCTACTGGGTTCCTGTAGGAAAATGGGTAGGCTACGCTAGCTACTCTACCGCGTACACCCAAGATACTTGCGAGTAGGAGATCATAGATCGTTACCACTAGACGCGCAGCGCAGCGGAAGGAGTCGCGCGTCGGTGTAGATGAAGTAGTCGATCACGTCCCACGAACCGAGCTCCTCGTCCATGATCCCAACAGCCGATCGGCGCAGTAGTAGTAGCAGCGCCTCTACGGAGTCCACACGTACGGGGATGGAACGTCGGACGTCGGTGTGCTAGCAACGCACGTTCAGCTAGGGCGGCGGCAAGAGGAGGGTGGCGGCAAAGGGGAGGCGCGGCTGACTAGTTCGGGGCGCCTGTCGGTGTTTTAGACCGGCAAGCTACTAAGGGGAGTACCCGAAGTAGATGAATGTGGCCTCGCCGAGATCGGTAACTCGAAGGAAGAGACACGTGGCACACAATTTAGACAGGTTCGGGCCGCGTAGTGCGTAATACCCTACGTCCTGTATGCTGCGTAGCTCTGGATTGATAGGGCTCGATTACAAGATGGTGCAATAAAGCGCCGCGAGTTGAATGGGATGTGTCCCTAGAGAACGGTCCCTGCCTCGCCTTATATAGTCCGGGAGGCAGGGTTACAAGTCGGAGTAGGGAGAGAGTACTAGTCGAGTACGTCTAGGAGTCTTCCATACAGTGCAGGATATGTACAGCTTCCTAACCGAGTACTTCTCCTCTGCAGTCCTTGTGCTCCACGCCTTCAGGTGCCGTGTAGCGCAAGCCGGGTAGTCCCAAGGGCCCACCGAGTAGTCGGTTCTGGTACCCACCGAGGTAGTGGGCCCAGGGAGATCCATACGACAAGCCCCCGAGTACTTTGTAGTCGAGAATGATAGCTTCGAGTAGTCTTGATGGCCTTAACGAGTAGTCCTCAAGCGTCCCTGAGTACTACAAGTCAAAAGTCCTCAAGAGTAGTCGAAGCGTCCCGAGGCTGGAATGTACTCCAGCTGATGTTTGAGCAATCTTGAAGTCTTCTCGAGTAGTCCCAAGCGTCCTCGAGTACTGCCTTCGAAGGTCTTCAAAAAATGCCCGTCTTGTCTCGAAGCCGGAGCTAATATGGAGGTGCGATTGCAAAATCGCACTCCATATGGAGTAGCCCCCGAGCCTTAGGTTGAGCCGCAGGCTCTGGCTGAGGGTCCATCTAAAGTCTTGGCAAGAAAATCCCGAAAAATCCGGAGAGAAAAAACCGAAGGACACGTGGCACGGAGCCCCCGAGCCTTGAGTCGAGTACTTCCTCTCGAATTGAAGGGTCATCTTGAAGAATGTGTCCTGAGACACTCCTGAGCCTTGCCGCTGCCCAGGTAGTCGAGTAGAAGTAGCCGAGCCCCCGAGGTGAGGCGCGTCGACTAGTAGAATACGAAGGGTCACGCGCAGCCGCTGAATCAGCCGCGCGTGGACTTATCGTTCTGGCCGTTGGAGGACCGGTTTGACTTATAAATAGAAACCAAAAACCCTTAAGGTTTTCCACCCATCTGTGCTGTAGTCATTTCGATTCCATCTGAGGTAGATCTACTCCCAGCGCACGCTGCCGCCTTAGTAGATCCAAGTGCGCCGCCACCTAGAGCTTTTAGGGTAGCCCCCGAGCGGATGCGCGTGAAGACGCCCTGCACTTGGAGAATGAAGCCTTCACCGTCCAAGTCTGCGAAGGCCGCCGGGAAGAAGAGGGGCCGCGAAGAGGCCGCCGCGGCTGCCACTGAAGCAGCACCGCCAATGTCTCCACCGCGGGCCGATCCAAGCCGCGATTGGAAGAAATCAAAAGTGAAGACCGAAGATCTGTTGTCCCTCCTGAACAGCAGATTCATCCGGGGAAAAGAAGTTGATATGTGGAGGGCCGCCGCCGGAGATCCATATCCGATGGAGAAAGCCGAAGACGAGATTCCAATGTTTGCGCAGTTCGTGGAGCGCGGACTCGCGCTCCCAGCTAGAGATTTCTTCAAGGGCCTCCCCGGGTACTATGGAGTTGAGTACCTGAATCTGAACCCTAACGGTATTTTCCATACCGCGGTCTTCGTGCATTTTTGTGAGGCTTTCCTTGGGATCAAGCCGCACTGGATCCTCTTCCGGAAGTTTTTCCGGGTGAAGCCGCAACCAAGCGCCACCAATCCAAGAGTGGTCGGAGGAGCCGGGATCCAGTTGAGAGAAGACGCCGCGGAGCAGTACCTGGCGTACAAGCTCGTTGACTCCAACACCGATTGGAAGACGAGGTGGTTCTACATCACAAACCACCACCCCGGCCTGCCGAAGCCGAGCGGAAGGCAGCCCAGGCACCTCGTGTGGTGGAACATGGAGCCCACCATGCAGGAAGGCACCCAGCTCCCCGAGCTGCTGGCACGCATCAAGGTGCTCAGGGAAGCTGGACTGAGGGCCGAGCATGTGGCCTTCAGTTTCATGAAGCGGAGGGTGCAGCCACTGATGGCCCGTGACACCTTGGGCTTCGAGTTCACCAGCGACGACGACACGTCGCGGAGGCCCAGAGGTGAGATGGACGACGACAACATCATCGAGAGGCTGACGTGGATCTTAAAGGATATGCACGGCATGCCCTGTCCAGGAGTACTCCGCCACGCGCCCGCCGAAGGAGGTGAGTAGTCGTGCTCCCCTAGTCGAGTAGTCCTTGCTTAGAGTAGACGTGCTGATGTCTTGTGCCGTTGCAGGATGACTTGAAAAAGTTCGTCTCCGAGCCGCAGCCGCCCCCTCACGGGATCGAGATCCCGAAGGAAGGGAAGGCCAAGGCCAAGGAGCGGCGAGAGGTTGGCGAAGGCGATGATACCGTCATCGTGGAGGACACCACCGACGACGACGACGACGATGAGGAGACGCTGCAAGACCGCTTTCAGCTGCGGTCGAGGTTTAGCCGTCCAGGCTTACCTCATGTGCCTCTTGTACAAGACCCGCCGACTAGCCTGGAGGCTAGCCTGGCTGCGCCGCCGCGGAAGCCGCGCAACCCCGCCCGCAAGCGGGTGACAAAGAAGCTGAAGGTCTCAGAGACCACGCCACAGGAGGTAAGATGTCTTGACTAGAATAGTCGAGTACCCATCGTACGAGTACGCTTGCTGATGAGTAGTCTTCCTTGTATGCAGGAGGTGCCGCCAGCGGAGCCCGTCGAGGAGGGCGACGAAGGCGGATGGGACACAGTGGGGGAGCCGGCCGGAGGTCGTAGTCCAGCCCCCACTGTCGAGGAGCTCTTGGCGCAGTTGGAGCGCCAGCCTCCTGCTCCACAGGAGAGCACGGAGCCCGCAGCCGCCGCCGTTGAAGAGGTGGTGACTACGGGAGCGCAGGAGGGCACTGTGCCGGCCGCCGTTGCTGCAGAGGAGGCAGTAGCTGCAGGGGCGCGGGAGGAGGCGCCCGCCGAGGGTGGACTGGTAGACATTGCCAGCATCCTCGTTGCCCGGTCGTGACAATAGTCCGGTCAAGCTTGTAAGTACTGCATCTTCCCGAGTAGTACTTGTTGTAGTAGTCGAGGTTGACTGACGACCAATTGTGTGTGCTTCTGCAGGAAATCGACAGATCTGTCCTGGGACGGAGATGAACCCTCTTCGGCGGTGACGGAAGAAGTCGAGGTGCCCGCCGAGGAGCCTGCTCCTGCTTCCCAAGCGGTGCTCGAGCCACCGGCTACCGAAGCGCCGTTGCCGGAGGCCAGTGTAGTCAAAGGTGAGTACTCTTCTGAAGCTGTAGAGTTCCTCGAGGGGTAGTCGTAGTCATTGATACACTTGTCGTCTCTTTGACAGGTGCCGAGGCCGAAAGGAGTGACATCCCTGCGGGGGTGCCAATGCAGAAGTCGACACCAGTCGTGCCGGAGGCTGCCGGAGGAGCCCCCGAGCCCATGGAGGAAGTCGTCGAGGAAGCCGCCGCGGCGGCCCGAGGAGAGGGAGTCATCACGTCGCCAGAGATCACTCTGGAGGTGGCTATCCGCTCCCCGGAGATTCAGGACGCAGAGCCCATCCGCTCTGCGCCAATGACGGAGGCCGCCGCGAGTAGTCGTGGCAGGATAGAACTGCTCGCGGACGATCTTGTTGACCCGGCGACGATGGCTAAGCACCTGGAGGCAGTCCGCCAGGCCGAGCAGTGGATGAATGTAAGTAGCCGTAGCTTCTGAGTAGTCAATCCTCTGTTGTTGAGTACTTGTTGACGTGTGTTGTCGGTGCAGGACGTCGCGGAGAGGTCCCGCGAGAAGTCCAACATGCTACAGGGTTTTGGTGACGCGGTGCTCCGGGCTGAGGCTCTGGAAGAGCAGCTTTTGAAGTCGCGGAAGCACGCGGCCGCCATGCAGTCTAAGCTCAACGCCGCCTTCGCCAAATATCACAATGATGTCCAAGAGTTGCAGGCGAAGGGCGACGACTTGGTGCAGAAGAATAAGAGCCTCCGCAACAAGAACAAAGGTACGCCACTGGACTTGTCGGGTAGTTGTTGGAGGTCGAGAACTAGTCTGACCCGTTGTACTGTTTCTGTGTTGCAGAGCTTGAGGGCCAGGTGGAGCAGCTTAAGTCCTCGGAGACGAGCTTGAAGAATCTCTTCTACCGGGAGCAAGAAGCCTGCCAGGTACTCGAGCTCGACTACAAAGAACTTGCCTTCGAGTGCGAGAAGCACATGGAGCTCCGGATTGCATCTGACCGTGATCTCGTCAACTGCTACAAATCATTGCATGCGTTGAATGAAGATCGCGAGGCGCCGCGGGCCCAACTGAAGGAGCTTGAGGACGCCGCGCTGCCGATCGCAAGGCTCCCCCGTGCCGCACCCGGGCGGCCCCAAGATTGCTCCACTGGTGGATCGCCTCAAGGAAGCCCCAAGCCGGCTGGCAGCTTATGTGAAGCATATGGCAAGGTCGATCCCAAAGCAGGTCTTGGCCTTCATGAAGTCCTACTTCCCGAAGGCCCCAGTGGAAGTAGTCGCTGGCGGGGTAGCCGCCAACTGCACCGATGAGCAAGACGGAGGCGCTCGGGAGCGATGGCTCCCATCGCGGAGCAAGTAGCTGATAAGCTTAATCTCCAGTAGCCCTGTAATAGATAGCTAGTAGCCAAAGTTGTACGTAAACAATTGTAATGAATTGCTTAAGTATTAATTAAAGAGAATTTCCAAGAATGAGTACTCGTAGTCGCGATCTCAGAGTGCGGAGCCCCCATCGTGGAGTGAATGCGAGTAGTCGCACTCGGCGGTAGTGGTCCCATTGAAGGGAGTAGGCAGTAAAGAAGTTGATTGAACGATCAAACTTTATTACTAAAGAAGTACACCTGGATGGCCAGGGCCGTAGTTACAGAGAAGCCGTCTGGACCGGAGGCCGCTATACGGGAGTTGTGCTAGAGCGGGTAGCCGCCTACGGCGCCAAAGAGATCCGTAAGTAGCCGTGTAGGCTGGATCTTGGAGTACATGGTCTCTTAATAGACCGCTGCTAGAGTCCTTGACGCTCGTCGCAGCCCAGGATCCGTAAGTAGCGCACGGGCTGGATCCTGGAGGGGAGAAGTCCGGAGACTGGAGCTAGGACCCGGAGGCCGCTTACAGCAGGGGGGGTGTTGATGTAGTTGTGTAGACTTGAACCCCGGGGTAGTCGTGTAGACTCGGCGTAGAATCGACAGAGCTGGTCGACGTTCCACGAGTTGTTGATGTCTTCGCCTTCAAGTGTCTGGAGGCGGTAGGAGCCCGGCCCGGTCACCTTTGCAACGGAGAAGGGACCTTCCCAGGGGGCGCTGAGCTTGTGTAGTCCTTCCATGTCCTGGATACGGCGGATGACAAGATCTCCAACGTTGAAGGAGCGTTCCTTAACGTTGCGATCATGGTAGCGTCGGATACCCTCTAGGTACCTTGCTGATTGAACGAGGGTAGCGCAACGAGCTTCTTCGAGGCTATGGATGTCAACTCGTCTGCTGTCTTCTGAGACGCCTTCGTCGTAGTGCTCCACTGCTGGCGAGTTCCATATGACGTCGGCAGGGAGGATTGCTTCGGAGCCGTAGACCAGGAAGTAAGGGTATTGCCCCGTTGGCTTGGATGGTTGAGTCCGTAGCCCCCAGAGTGCGTTGGGTAGTTCCTTGATCCACTTGCCCCCTTTGGAGTTAGCAGCGTTGTGTAGCCGCTTTTTGAGAGCGTCAAGCACCATCCCGTTGGCGCGCTCGACTTGTCCGTTGGCCCGAGGATGGGCAACTGAGACGTATCGTACGTCGATCCCACTGTTTTCGCAGTACTCCTAGAACTGGTGATTGTTGAAGTTGGAGCCCAGATCTGTGATGATGCGGTGGGGTAGGCCGTAGCGATGTACAAGTTCATCCAGGAAGTCGAGTACTCTGTCAGCCTTGGGGCATGTGACTGGCTTGACCTCGATCCACTTGGTGAACTTGTCGATGGCCACCAGTACCCTGTTGAAACCGCCTGGCGCCGTTGGCAGTGGCCCAATCATGTCGAGCCCCCGCCGGGCAAATGGCCGGGTTGGCGGTATGGTGACTAGCTTGTAGGCCGGGACGTGTTGCTCGCTTGGCGAAGTACCGGCATCCTTGGCACCTTCGACGAGTTCTTCGGCATCGCCCCGCAGCCGTGGGCCGCAGAAAGCTCGCCGAAGGCCTTGCTGACCAGCGTGCGCGAGGACGCGTGGTTACCGCAGACGCCCTTGTGGATCTCCTCCAAGATGTCCTTGCCTTCTTCACGAGGGACGCACTTCATGAGTACTCCGGAACATGCACCCCGCTTGCAAAGCTTGTCTCCGACGAGGACGTAGGACTTGGCACGGCGGACGAGCTTCTCAGCCAAGTTCTTGTCTGAGGGAACCTTTTGCTCACTGAGGTAGTCGATGAAGGGTTGCCTCCAGTCCACGTCGATCATCATGACCTCCCCGCCCGCCGCGGGTGGGTGCGCCGGGACAAAGGGTCGGTGGCGCCGGCTCTGGGATGGATGGCGCGTGAAGCTCGTGGACGAAGACACCCGCTGGTACTTGAGCGCGGGTGGATCCAAGCTTCGAGAGGACGTCCGCTGCAACGTTGTTGTCGCGGACGATGTGGTGGAACTCGAGACCATAAAACTTGTTCTCGAGCTTGCGGACTTCCAGGCAGTAGGCGTCCATGTTCTCCTTGTTGCGGTCCCAGGACTTATTGACTTGGTTAATGACCACTGCGGAGTCGTCGTAGACTAGTAGCCGCTTGATGCCTAGTGAAGCCGCGAGGCGGAGCCTGTGTAGAAGGGCTTCTTACTCGGCTTCGTTGTTTGAGACCTTCCAAAAGATCTACAGGACGTACTTGAGTTGTTCGCCCGTTGGAGAGATCAGGAGTACCCCTGCACCTGCGCCCTCGAGGTTGAGTGAGCCGTCGAAGTACATCACCCAATGCTCTGGTCGCACCGTGGGAGTAGGCAACGGTTCTCCCGCCACTCGCCATGAAGTCGACTAGTGCCCCGCGACTTGATGGCCGTGCGTGGCTTGAAGTCGATAGTGAGGGCGCCGAGCTCGACCGCCCACTTGGAGATTCTTCCGGTAGCATCTTGGTTCCGCGAGATGTCGCCGAGCGGGTAGTCGGTGACGACGGAGATCGAGTACTCCTGGAAGTAGTGTCGTAGCTTCCGCGAGGTGATGAGTACCGCGCACAGAGCTTCGCACAGCCGATAGCGGGCCTTGGACTCTGATAGAACCTCGCTGACGAAGTAGACTGGGCGCTGGACTGGGTAGGCGTGGCCGTCTTCCTGCCACTCGATGACGATGGCGGTACTGACCACGTGGGTAGTCGCAGCGAGGTAGAGCAGTAGCTGCTCGCCCTTGTGAGGAGCCGCGAGGATCGGTGGCTTCAATAGGAAGTCCTTGAGCTGGGCAAGGGCTTGATCCACCTCTGGAGTCCACACGAACTTTTCTTGATGCTTGAGTAGTTTGAAGAAGGGGAGCCCCCGTTCTCCTAGCCTCGAGATAAATCTGTTCAGTGCCGCCATGCATCCGGTCAGCTTCTGGACGTCTTTGATGCTCGTGGGAGCTTCCATGCTGGTGATGGCGGAGATCTTCTCGGGGTTGGCTTCGATGCCGCGCTGGCTGATGATGAAGCCGAGTAGTTTGCCCGAAAGTACGCCGAAGACGCACTTGTTCGGGTTGAGCTTCCAGCGGTACTCGCACAGTGATGCGAAAGTCTCTTCAAGGTCGTCGATGAGGGTACTTGAGTTTCTGGTCTTGACGACCACGTCATCCACGTAGGCTTCGACGTTCTTGTTGAGTTGCCTCTTGAAGCAGGCCTGGATAGCTCATTGGTTGGTAGCGTCGGCGTTCTTCAACCCGAAAGACATGGTCGTGTAGCAGTATGCGCCAAACGGGGTGATGAACGCGGTCTTCTCCTGGTCTTCTTCCTTGATCGTGATCTGGTGGTACCCGGAGTAGCAGTCAAGGAAGCAGAGCAGGTCGCAGCCCGCCGTGGAGTCGATGACTTAATCAATCCGCGGCAACCCGAAGGGGTCCTTGGGGGCAGTGCTTGTTGAGGTCGGTGTAGTCGACACACATCCTCCACTCGTTCGAGTTCTTCTTGCGGACGAGGACGGGGTTGGTGAGCCACTCAGGATGGAAGACTTCTCTGATGAAGCCAGCCGCGAGTAGTTTGGCGAGTTCCTTCTTGATGGCGTCCCGTCTGTCGGCGGCAAAGCGTCGGAGGTGTTGTCGTTTGGGGGTGGCCTTAGGATCGACGTTGAGGCAGTGCTCAATCAGCTCCTTGGGCACTCCTGGCATGTCCGCTGGCTTCCACGCGAAGATGTCGTGGTTAGCCCGAAGGAAGCTGATGAGCGCGTCTTCCTATTTGGGGTCGAGGCCAGCCCCGATGGTGGTGGTCTTGCTGGGGTCGCCTGTTCCGAGGTCGATCGTCTTGACGAGTACCTCCTCAGGTGACTGAGGCTTGTTGGCGCCGTCGTACTTCTTCCGGGATGTCGAGTTCACTTGTAGCAAGCTTCTTCGACGCGGCGTAGACCTCCATCATCGCGTTGGGCACTTGGTTCATAGAGGCGATCTCCACGGCTTCTGTGTCGCAGTCGTGAGAGATCTTCAAGTCCCCTTGAAGAGAGAGTACACCGGCTGGGCTTGGCATCTTGAGTACCAAGTAGGTGTAGTGGGGCACCGCCATGAACTTTGCGATGGCCGGTCTGCCGAGGATGGCGTGGTAGGAAGTCTCGAAGTCTGCGACCTCGAACTTGATGTACTCGGTACGGTAGTTGTCCCGAGATGCCCCGAAGGTAACTGGCAGGACCACTGAGCCTAGTGGAATAGCCGCGTTGCCGGGGACGACGCCATCGAAGGGCGTGTTGCTCTTGGTGAGCATGTGGGTGATGTCGAGCTTCATCTTCTTCAAGGTCTTGGTGAAAAGGACGTTGAGCCCGCTTCCACCGTCGCTGAGCACCTTGTTGAGTTTGGAGCCCGCGACCACCGGCTTCAGGACGAGGGGGAACCGTCCTGGTTCAGAGAAGCTGGTCCATTGATCCGCGCAGGAAAAGGTGATGGGTACCTTCGACCACCTGAGAGGGGTCGGGACCGCTGGCTCAATGGACATGACTTCTCGACGGGTAGCCTTCTGCTCCTGCCTGCTGGGCAGTCCGCCGAAGAGGACGTTGACGGTCTTGTCTGGCTCTTGTAAGTCGTTGTTGTCGCCGTCCTTCTTCTTGCCCTTTTTGTCGTGAGGGTGCGGTGGCTCCGGCGTATCCTTGAGTGCGTGCCTGAGTTGGTAGCACTGCTCGGTGGTGTGGTTGCCGTTTGGATGCCACAGGCACCTCTCCTTCAGCAGGTCCTTGAAGCCACCAGAGTTCTTCTTCGAGTTCTCCTTCACGGGGCGCTCGATAGCCGCGACAGTGTTGTCTGGCTTGCGCTTGCGGTTGGGACCCGAGTAGTAGTAGTAGTTGTTGTTGTTGCGACCGCCTTGGTTCGCGTTGCTGCCGTTGCCGCCGCCCTGGTTCTGCCTGCTCTTGCCACGGATGGCGTCGTACTTGGCATTGGCCTTGTCTTCTTCAACCGCCCAGGATGTGATCATGTCCTTGAGGTGGGGGATGGACCCGGGGCGGCGACGACCGAAGTCTTCGAAGATGCGGCGGTGGTAGAGACCGTCTTGGAAGAGGTCGATGACCTCCTTGTCGGTGACGTCGACGACAGTAGCGCACTTGTCGAAGAAGCGGCGCATGTACTTGCGGAGGGTCTCGCCTTGTTCCTGCTTCACCATTGCCAGGTCCATGCGAGTACCCGATCGACCCATGGCACCTGCGAAGTTGCTGGTGAACTGCTCCTTCAGCTGGTCCCACTTGTCGATCGAGTGCTTGTCCAGCGACTCGAGCCATGTGAGTGGAGCCTGGTCCAGGCAGAAGGGGAAGTAGAGGCACTTGGTGTCGTTGTTGTCGCCAGCGTTCTCGATGGAGGCGTAGCACCTGAGCCACTGGATGGGGTCCTGCTTCGCGTCGTACTTGGTGATCCCCAAAGGCTTAAACTTGTCGAGGAGGAGCAAGTTGCGAAGTCGAGGTGAGGAAACGGGGAAGCCGTCGCCCTCAGCTGTGGTGGTCGACTTCTTCTGCCGCAGCTCCTCAATCTTCTAGCGAGCGTCGTAGCCGCCCTGTGAGGCGCCGGAGGCGTGGCTGTTCGCGTGGCCTCGGCCGCCGCGATCGCCGCCGCCACCGGCCCCCCCCGTTGGCTCCATGGTTGGAGCTTCCCCCCCCGCGGCCGCCGCCGCCATCGGGGTCGTTGCCGCCGCCGCCGGCTGGAGCACGGTGGGGGACGATGTCGCGGTTGCTGTTGTCGCGCTGTGGAGGTCTGCCGGCGTTGGAGCGACGACGGTTGGGCTCGGATGGGAGCTCAGCTCGAGTACGGTTGGGACCGTTGTTGGCGCTGCGACTTGTGGCTTCGTTGTCGCGGGGCCTGGCTGGAGGAGGTTGGTTGACTCTGTTGTCGACCCGCATGAAGTAGGCATCTTCAGCGAGCTTGGCGATGACCTCCCCAGCGCGTATGCCCTGAGCCTGGCGTGCGATCACTGTGATCGACATGAGGCATTGCTCAGGGGTAGTGTGTACTCTGCTCTCGACCGCCTCGAGAGCTTCCGCAAGGTTGCGGACAGGGAAGTTGTCGCGGAGGCGCCGGCGACGTTCGCTGCGCTTCCGGTTACGCTCACGTCGAGCGTCTCTGCCTGCAGGGGTTTCGTTTGTTGGAGCATCAGCAGAGAGCTCGTCGGAGGAGATGTCTTCAAGGTACTTGTCTTGGGCTGTCCCTGAAGGTCCTGGGGTGTCGCCGGCAGCCATGAAGACTTGGCGATCGGGGGTGCCAAGGCTGGACTCAGAAGGCGCCACCTCGCCTTGGTGTGCTTGAGTCGCCCCCGGCTAGTGGCGTTCCCTCCTGGAACGGTAGCGAGTCGATGTAGGCGACGTAGCGTGAGTCCCCACTTATCAGGTCAGCGGGCTTGCGGTCTGGCCAGTAGACGAATCTGTCGGCCGGTGTGGACATTATAACCAGCCCAGAGGCCGGCCCTGACAAGGGAAGCTCAGTGGAGTTGTCCTCGGACTCGGGCTCCTCACGGTCCGACCCCAAGTCAAACTCGTAGTCGGGGTTCGAGTAAAACTCGAAGAGAGGGTTGGAGTCCGTAGCGCGGCCGAGGGCGGTGTCGGAGTCCGAGTTGTACTCGGGTACGGGCTCCTTGCCGGCCCGGCGCGAAGAGGGAGCCCCGTGCGGGCCCGGCTGAGGGTGCGGGGGCCACGCGCAGAGCGCTCAGGAGGTGAGGGGACTGCCTGCGATGGCTGAGTAGCTGGCTCGCAAGCGATGGTCCATGGAGACGTCGAGTTCGAGTTGGAAGCGGACTCGAGCTCGAAGTCAGCGTGGTGGTTGAAGAGCGAAATTTCGCCGAACTTTCCGGCGAGTTCGCCTGTGACAACTTCAGGAAGCGTCACGAAGCCGGTCTTCGGGTTGGGCGGCATGGCGAGGCGGCGCTGGAAAGAGCCCGCGCCGTCTGCGGTGCAGACCCAGGCGCCGAACATGAAGGTGTCGCCGCGGTTGAAGGCGACGGTTGGCTTGAAGTAGACTGGAGCCGTCGAGTTCGCCATGTGATCTTGGGCGAGATCCCCTACCTGGCGCGCCAGCTGTCGGTGTTTTAGACCGGCAACCTACTAAGGGGAGTACCCGAAGTAGATGAATGTGGCCTCGCCGAGATCGGTAACTCGAAGGAAGAGACACGTGGCACACAATTTAGACAGGTTCGGGACGCTTAGTGCGTAATACCCTACATCCTGTATGCTGCGTAGCTCTAGATTGATTGGGCTCGATTACAAGATGGTGCAATAAAAGCGCTGTGAGTTGTATGGGATGTGTCCCTAGAGAACGGTCCCTGCCTCGCCTTATATAGTCCGGGAGGCAGGGTTACAAGTCGGAGTAGGGAGAGAGTACTAGTCGAGTACGTTTAGGAGTCTTCCATACAGTGCAGGATATGTACAGCTTCCTAACCGAGTACTTCTCCTCTGCAATCCTTGTGCTCCACGCCTTCAGGTGCCGTGTAGCGCAAGCCGGGTAGTCCCAAGGGCCCACCGAGTAGTCGGTTCTGGTACCCACCGAGGTAGTGGGCCCAGGGAGGTCCATACGACAGCGCCCCCCTTTGCCCCTGCTACGTATATATAGGGCATACTAATGGGCTTCTATCTCATAGGCCCATTAGTAACCCTAATCCCTCTTGGATCAATATCCTCTTGTGCCTTTAAACCGTATTGTGATGATGAGCTCTTGGGCATATCACCAACAATCTCCCACTTGCACTAGAGACAATCATCTATGCAAGCTTTCAAACATTCCAAAACCCCTTAAGTGTGTGACATGTTAGGTTCATGTGTAGATGGTCGTGAGTGGAAACCATTTCCGAATCACTAGTCAAAAGCGGCACCTAGCAGGGCATAGAGACTCACAAATACACATAAAGATCATATCGGCCGAACCTTAGATATACTCGTACACTGATCCGTTTGCCACTCGATAGCAGTCAAGCTCAAGGTGAGATGCGTGCAACACTTGTGATAGCTTGACCATTCTCTCGATCTAATAGCGGATTCTATTTGTGACTAACCTTTAGACATTTTGATTAACTCCTTAATCACTTTGGCATGGCCATGCACTTTCTAATCCAACTATCTTGAAGGGCCCAGAGATATCTCTCCTGTTATCTAGGAGGGGCAAATTCCATCTTGATCCGCACACATCCCATTCCATGTTTCATGATACACCTGTAAGCTACTTTTATAACTACCCATTTATGGATCGGAGTAGCGTTTGGCAGCCCCAAGATGCACCACCACACACAGTGAGAAACAATGGCGATCTCAAGTCTAAGGATCTAGTAGGTATAACACTCAAGAACAACTGATGGCACATTTAAAATAACAACCCCACCATTGTCTTGGAGTGGGTCAATCCAACACCATGTTCACTAACATGTGTCCACATCATTAATCTGATATATCCATATCTATGATCCATAAAATATGATCATCAATTAATACATGTGCTAGTCTCTCCGTCATTATTGTCCCACATAACGACCCAAACAAGGGATAATTTAGAATAACATCATTATAAACAAAGAGTTTCACAATCAAGTCACGTACTCGATAATCAATATAAATGACAATCATCCATAGAACAAATAACAATTATTCATTATTACATAAACATACTCATGACACAAAACTCTCCCACGCACACTACAATCACTGATGTAAGTATCTAATACCCATAGACCTCATGTGTGACTCAGGATTTGGTTGTGGGAGAGGCTTTGTCAATGGATTAGCAATGTTTGAATCTGTGTGCACCTTGCAAACCTTCATATCACCTCTCTCAACAAAGTGACGGATCAGGTGATACTTCCGTAGTATATGTCTGGACTTTTTGTGTGATCTAGGCTCCTTTGTAAGCGCAATGGCACCACTATTATCACAATAGAGGACCACTGGACTGGATGCACTTGGAACAACACCCAACTCAGAAACAAATTTTCTGATCCAAACAACTTCTTTTGCAGCTTCGGAAGCTGCAATATACTCGGCCTCTGTCGTCGAATCAGCCACCGTATCTTGCTTGGAACTCTTCCAGCTCACTGCCCACCATTGAGGCAGAAAACAAATCCGGATTGCGATGCGGAGTCATCTTTATCTGTTTGAAAACTAGCATCGGTGTAACCCTTTACAACGAGCTCATCTTCGCCTCCAAATATTAGGAACATATCCTTGGTTCTTCTCAAGTACTTAAGGATACTCTTTACAACTGTCCAGTGATCTTCACCGAAGTTTGATTGGTACCTACTCGTAACACTTAGAGCAAAGGAGACATCTGGACGCGTACAAAGCATAGCATACATGATGGATCCTATGGCTGAAGCATAAGGAATCGCACTCATCTTCTTTTGCTCATCAGGTGACGTGGCACACTGACTCTTGCTTAGAGTAATACCATGTGACATTGGCAGGAAACCATTCTTGGAATCTTGCATATTGAACCGATTCAATATCTTGTCAATGTACGTATCTTGGCTTAATCCAATTAGCCTCTTTGATCTATATCTATAGATCTTTATCCCTAGAACATAAGCCACATCACCTAAATCCTTCATCGAAAAACTCCTTTTCAATGAGGTTTTAACGGCTTCAAGCATTGGAATATCATTTCAGATCAGCAATATGTCATCCACATATAGGACCAGAAACACGAGTGCGCTCCCACTAGCTTTTTTTGTAAACACAAGGCTCTTCTTCATTCTCGATGAAGCCAAACCCTTTAACTACTTCATCAAAACGAATATTCCAACTCCGAGATGCTTGCTTCAATCCATAAATGGACCTCTGAAGCTTACATATTTTCCCAGCATTTTCAGGGTCGACAAAACCTTCAGGATGTGTCATGTACACATCCTCACTAAGATGTCCATTAAGGAAAGCGGTTTTGACACCCATTTGCCATATCTCATAGTCATAATATGCAGCAATTGCTAGGAGAATCTGAACAGACTTTAGCATTGTGACGGGTGAAAATGTTTTCTCATAATAAACACCTTGAATTTGTCGGAAACCTTTTGTCACCAATCATGCCTTATAGATGTGAACATTTCCATCCATGTCTAACTTTTTCTTAAAAATCCACTTACAATCGACAGGTCTAACACCCTCAATTGGATCAATCAAGTTCCAAACTTGATTGTCATGCATGGAATTTAACTCAGATTCTATGGCCTCAAGCCATTTGTCGGAGTCGGGTCCCTTCATTGCTTCCGTGTAGGTCATGGGCTCATCATTTTCCATCAATAATATGTGGCGCTCCTCCGTAATAAAGAGGTTGAGCTTGTCAGTTGCGCGACGTGCCCGTATAGACACTATGCCTTAAAGCCCAAAACCGTTTTGATAGCTTTGCTGAGTTAACCAATAATATACTTGTGGATGTCCGACATCCACCCTATACAAAAATGATAGCTGAGGGTACTCTACTTTGGTAAACCTACCACACAACGTTCAAATTTTATAGTTGTAGCTATTGGTAAAAGGCATCAAAATCTCAACTTTTCTGAGGGGAGCTATTCTATCATGACCAAAACATCCACCATATGTAAAGCATGAAAGAATAGTATGACAGGAAAATAAACATCACGGGCATATAATCATATTATTTGTGAATAGTATGGCCTCATGAATCACAATTGGCTCCATCGCCATGGCTCCAATGTGACCTCCATTGCCATCCCTCCCCGTGCTTGTGGTGATCATCATCACCATCATGCTTGAAGCCTCCATGGATAGATACTAAGCTACTACATCTAATAGCTAGTGAAAAGATTACATGAGGATTCAAACATCACAAGTCGACACGCTGGTCGTTATACAATAATGGTGCAACCTCAACCCGGTTGTGTTAACTTGCGACACGCAGGCCACACAAATTATCACATATATCATCACATGATATTGAGGCCATACCATTCACATCACACCCTGCAAAAACAAGTTAGGCGTACGACGTGTTCTAACAAAGGCGCGCTTAGGAAGCCTCTATAGAAGGAAGCAACGGCGGGGGGTCGAGGGGGGAGCCGCCCCCCGCGCGTCTCAGGGAGCGCCCTGAAAACCTCACAGAATTATACAGATCACATCAATGGAATCCCTTTGAAAATCTCATCGGAGTGATCGCATCACCCCAAGTCTGAGCCATTCCTAATGCCTCAATTTTCACTTGATCGTGCAACCTTTGCACCTGAGAAGATCGCATCTACACATGACCTCGATTTGTTGGTTCAATCTACTGAATATGCATACAGTTAGTCCCTTGTGGTGATTCCAGCCGGTAGGGACATGTCGTATGCACAACAGAGAAGGAACACGAACTAATCTTTTTGGTCACATGCCGCAATCAACTCGCTCCAGTTTTAACCCCTTATGACCAATTGATATAATCAAACCGTGCAAAAAGTAATAGATCCAATCTACTACAACAATATATCACCTATATGTTAAAGATCCAGACCAAAAACTACGCAAGATGGCTATGATACCTGTCGGGGACCGCCCTAGGGGTTCCCTTAAACGATGGGGGAACCCTCACTTAAATCCCTGCGTCGAAATACGCTAAGCCTAACCATGCAGGAAACTAACCATGCAGAACATGGCCCATGCGGCAGGACTCCGGAGGCCCACCAAGACGGCCCGTTCGGAAGACCCTCGAGCGTGGCTCCGCCTCGCCCGAGGGCACGCTCCTCCTCGAGCGGGCTCCGCCCCGTTCGAGGGGCAACCCCCTCCCTCGAACGGACTCCGCCCCGTTCGAGGGGCGACCCTTCCCTCGAGCGGTCCCGCCCCGCTCGAGGGCTCGCTCCCCTCGAGCGGGCCTCGCCTCGCTCGAGGGTCCGCCCCCCGCCCCCGGCCGGGGCCCGCCACGCTCACGGGCGCCCCGCGCGCGTGCGCCGGCCCTGTACTTGGGCATTTAACGCCCTGCCGCCGCACCAACTCCCCAGGGAGGAGCCCATCCCCGCCACTGTGGGATGGACTGTGCGGTACGGCCGGTGTCAGTCCCGTGACACCGTGCGCCCGCTACTGTACGGCTAACGCACCCGACCCTCGAAAGGGGGCCGGGCGCACCCTCGATTCCACTTTCCCGTGACCCTGCAGGTTAGGTGAGGGGCGCTAGGCCGGTGGGTGGCCATCCCGGCCACTGTAACGGCGCGGCCGCCGTACCCACGCGTGCAGGCACACGCCCGACACCGCAGGCGCACGCCCGGGCACTGCAGCAACCACTCCACTACCGCAGAGCTCATTGGGAAGGAACGCCGTTCTGCCCGCTCCTGTACCCCGTACCAGCCATCATCAACACCTCCCTCGAAGCCTATCGGAGGACGCCATCGCCATCTGCCGCCTCCTACCCTCGAACCGCCACTGTTCGGGTACGAGGTAGGCCATCATGGCCGGATCGCAGCGAAGATCGTCCGGACGGCCGCCCGCTCTACACCGTAGCGCGACGTGCTCCCACACGTAGCTAGGTAGCGCGGCGTGCATGTAACTCGCCGCCCCCTTGGCCTATAAAAGGGGGAGGCGAGCCCCCGCCCGCGGGGGAGAACGGGTTCGGTCCGAACACGACGCACCGTGCACTCACTCTCTTATTCTCCCACAACATCTTCGCCCACTCATCGTGGACTTGGAAGCCACGCTTCCTCTCCCGCCTTGCTTGTACTTGCCCCACTACAAGCACCCCCGGTGCCGAGCAATATAGTGCCACGAGCACACCACTGCTGGACGTACGGCCCCCTCGGCCGGAACCAGGATAAAATCTTGTGTCATTTGTTGCTTAGCATCGACCATTGAGGGATAGACCTAGGCGTTATCTACTGGTTAGTGTCGGGACCATATTCCGCACCGACAGTTGGCGCCCACCGTGGGGCAAAACAAGCGCCTAAGGTCATTTCGATAACTCCCTCCATGGTGATCCGCACTGAGTACCGTAGCACCCGCTACAACATGGGTAGCTCGGACCCTCTCCCGGCCGGGTTCGAGATCCGCTTCGGGAACTTGAACTTCCAGGCCACGGGGAACGGCTATCTCATGCGCCTCACCAATCGTGAGGAGCTTCGCGCGCAGCGCGAGGCCAGGTCCGCTCTGGTCTCCGCCGCACGCACGACACCGCGCGCGGGCGCTGCGGGCATGGATGCCGCGGGCCCGTCGACGCCGCGACGCCGTCGTCGCTCCGGGACTACGCTCGCGTCGGGGGCGCGGTCCGAGCGGCGGCGGCCGAGCGCGCCGCCGCCCAACGCGGCGCGCCCACCGTCACGACGACCGCCACCGCCCCAGCGGGACCGCGTGCGGTCTCCGGACCACGCATCCCCATCGGGCTGCGTGGCGCCACTACGGCCTACAACGCCAACGTCAACACGACGATGCGCAGGGTTCCGCCTGGTCGCCACGTCTTCGTCGCCAGGGATCCCGGCACTTCAGCAGCGGACGAGTCGTCCCTGGGCTCCGTCGACACGATGCCACCCGCCAATCGCCATGGGTACGCGGAGTGGGACTTCTCTGGTGTGCCGAACCCAGTCGCGTTCAGGCGCTTCCTCGACGCCACGGACTACTGGTTTGGCTGCTCCGACGACTCCAAAGACCGGGGAGCTACGACCCCACGCGGGAATGTTGCGCCGTCATCACCAACGACCCGGCCAACGCCGCCGGTGCGGCGGCGCCGGAGATGGGGAAGTCACGCCCGCCCCGGGATCGCCGCGCGCCCGGCCGCGGGGCCAAGCGCTCCCCGCCGGGGCCGACGTCGACGCACGGCTGGCCCAAGCTCGCGAGCTCGAGGCCAAGCCGCGCAGGAGTACGGACGGTGCGGCTACTCCGCGCCCTCGATGGCGGGGGGAGGCCTCCGCGCGCGGCGAGCGCGCACGGGAGCTGGGCCGACAAGTCCGTGACCGCCTCAACCCCGTCCCCAACGTCGACAACGCGGATACTCCACCACGGGCGAGCCAAAAGCTCATCGCCGCCGCAACATTGCTGCGCGCCATGCCAGCACCCTCGACCCCCGAGGCTCGAGACATGCACCGCGAGGTGCAGACCCTTCTTGAGCAAGCGGCCGTCCAGCAGGCCGAGAGCTCGGCCTCACGCATCCGCCAACAGGGGGACGCGCGGACCCGGCACCAGGGGGCGAACCCTCGGTGCACGTGGGTCAACTTGCTGACCAAGGACGCACGCCGGCCAAGGAGCGGCTCCTTGACACACGCAGGGCGCTGGATGGAGACGCCCGCAACGTAATCAACGCCAGGCGCACCAGCAAGGCGGACGCGCGAGCGGCCAGGGGCTACCACCCTCGAAGGGGTGGACGCTACGACAGCGGTGAGGACCGCTCCCCAACGCCAGAGCCCCCGGGTACCCGTGTGTTCAGCCGGGAGATCCGCACGGCAGCGTTCCCCCAGCGTTTCCGTCAGCCCTCGACAATCGTCAAGTACAACGGGGAGACGGACCCTCGTGTCTGGCTCAACGATTACCGCCCGGCTCGTCGCCCGTGGGCGGGGGCCACCAACGACGAAGTAATCATCCGCAACTTGCCCCTGCATCTGGGCGACGCAGCCAGGACGTGGCTCGAGCACTTGCCCGCCAGCCAGATCCATAACTGGGACGATCTAGTCCACACCTTTGTGGGCAACTTCCAGGGCACATACGTGCGCCCTGGAAACTCCTGGGATCTGCGCTCCCCGCACGCGAGCCGGCGAATCTCTACGGGACTTCATACGGCGCTTCTCCAAGCGCTGCACGGAGCTCCCCAGCGTGGCACAGTCCGAGATCGTGCACGCGTTCCTCGAGGGCACCACGTGCCGGGACCTTGTGCGCGAGCTGGGACGCAGCCCGCCCACGGACTCGAACGAGCTGTTCGACATTGCCACCAGCTTCGCCTCCGGAGAGGAGGCCGTGGGGGCAATCTTCGACGGCAAGAAGGGCAAGCGCTCCGAGGACACGCCCGCGGAGGGCGGCGGGTCCAAGGAGCCGCGCCGCAACGACAAGCGGGGCAAGAAGGGGAAGAAGCCGCGCCGCGAGGCGCGCGAGCGGGGCGCAACGGCGGCAACGCCGAGGCCCTCGCCGTTGACCCGGCCCGACGGGGCCCTCGACCGGCTCCTCGAGGCCCGGGGTGTTCGACGACATGATGAAGAAGCCATGCCCCTACCACAAAACCCCCGTGAATCACACTCTTGAGCAGTGCGACATGCTCAAGAAGTTCTATGGCCGTGCCGCCGCGAAGGAGGCAGAGGCCAAGAAAGATGGGGGCGATGGCGACGCGGGTGGTTTCCCCGCTGTCGAAAATGTGTTCCTCATCTTTGGGGGACCTACTGTCGACATGTCAACCCGGCAGCGCAAGAAGGAGCGGCACGAAGTCCTCGCCGCAGAGATGGCACCTCCGGCCTTTCTCAACTGGTCGAAGGATGCCATCACCTTTAGCCGGGATGATCACCCAAACCGCATCCCGAACCCGGCCGGTACCCACCGGTGGTCGATCCCATCATTGGGAACGCCCGGTTTTCGAAGGTCCTTATGGACGGAGGCGTAGCCTCAATATCCTCTTCGCGCATACATTGCGCCTAATGGGGATTGGGGTGGACCGGTCGCGGCCCGGCACGAAGCCGTTTCACGGCATCGCGCCGGCAAGCGGGTTCAACCCCTCGGGCGGTCCGATCCGCCCGTCCGGTTTGGGACCCCCAAGAATTTCCGCAAGGAAACCCTCACATTCGAGGTGGTGGGATTCAAAGGGGCCTACCATGCCATCCTTGGGCGACCATGCTATGCCAAGTTCATGGCGGTCCCCAACTACACGTACCTGAAGATGAAGATGCCGGTCCAAACGGCGTCATCACCGTCGGGTCGTCGATCGAGCACGCATTCGACTGCGACGTCGAGTGCGTGGAACATGCAGAGGCACTAGCGCTGGATGAAGCGCTGGTGAACACACTGGAGAAGATGGTCAACGACGACCTCAGCTCCGCCGCCAAGCACGTCGGCACGTTCGAGGCCGCCGAGCAAACCAAAGGGGTCCCCCTCGACCCGTCGGCCCCCGAGGGCAAGGCGTTGAGGGTCAGCTCGACCCTCGATCCTAAATAGGAAGCAGTGCTCGTCGACTTCCTCCGCGCCAACGCCGACGTCTTCGCGTGGAGCCCCTCGGACATGCCAGGCATCCCGAGGGAGGTCGCCGAGCACTCCCTTGATATCCTGCCTAACGCTCGCGCTGTTCAGCAGCGGCTGTGCCGCTTCGACGAGGAGCGGCGACGGGCGATCGGAGCGGAGCTGCGGAAGCTCCTCGAGGCCGGATTCATCAAGGAAGTGTTCCACCCTACGTGGCTAGCTAATCCTGTGCTTGTAAAAAAGAAAAATGGGAAGTGGAGGATGTGTATTGACTACACCAGTCTCAATAAAGCATGTCCAAAAGTTCCTTTTCCTTTGCCACGCATAGATCAGATCGTTGATTCAACAGCCGGGTGTGAACTACTCTGTTTCCTTGATGCCTATTCGGGATATCATCAAATAAAGATGAAGGAGTCCGACCAGCTCGCGACTTCGTTCATCACACCGTTCGGGACGTTCTGTTACGTCACGATGCCTTTTGGCCTCAGAAACGCGGGCACAACATATCAGCGCTGCATGCAGCACGTTTTTGGGGACCATATCGGGCGGACGGTCGAAGCTTACGTAGACGACATCGTTGTCAAGACCAGGAAGGCGGACGACCTGGTTAGCGATCTTGGCATCGCGTTCAGCTGCCTGCGAGCTAACGGGGTCAAGCTCAACCCCGAAAAATGTGTCTTTGGAGTGCCGCGGGGCATGCTCCTAGGGTACATCGTCTCCCAGCGGGGAATCGAGGCCAACCCTGAAAAGGTCGCGGCCCTCGAGCGGATGGGTCCGATTCGGGACCTCAAAGGGGTGCAGAAAGTGTTGGGGTGCCTCGCCGCCTTAAGCCGCTTCGTCTCGAGGCTCGGTGAGAAGGGCCCCGCCCCTCTACCGGCCGCTCAAGAAGCACGAGCGCTTCTCTTGGACCGCCGAGGCCCAGGAAGCGCTCGACAAGCTGAAGGCGTCTCTGACGCACGCCCCAATCCTTACGCCGCCGCGAGACGGCGAACCCCTCCAACTCTACGTGGCCGCAACCACCCGGGTGGTGGCCGCCGTGATCGTCGTGGAGCGCACGGAGGAAGGGCATGCCTTGCTCGTGCGGAGGCCGGTCTACTACATCGGCCGAAGTCTTGTCGGACACGAAGACGCGCTACCCCCCGTGTCCGTGTCGTTGTACGCGGTAGTCCTTGCGCGGCGCAAGCTCCGCCACTACTTCGAGGCCCACCCAGTCACGGTGGTCTCTTCCTTCCCGCTAGGAGAGATCATTCGCAACCCCGACGCAGCAGGCAGAATTGCCAAGTGGTCCGTGGAGTTGATGGGCGAGACGCTCGCCTACGCTCCGTGCAAGGCCATCAAATCGCAAATCTTAGCCGATTTCGTCGCTGAGTGGACGGACACGCAGCTGCCGCCCCTCGCATTCAGCGACGTCGGACTCTCGTTCTTCGACGGCTCAGTGATGAAGACAGGAGCGGGCGCGGGCCTGCTCTTCGTGTCACCCCTTGGGGAGCACATGCGCTACGCAGTGCGCCTCCACTTCCCCGCGTCCAACAATATGGCGGAATACGAGGCCCTTCTCTGCGGCCTCAAAATCGCCATTGAATTGGGCATCAAACGCCTCGACGTGCGAGGGGATTCGCAGCTCGTGATCGATCAAGTCATGAAGAACGCGAGCTGCCACGACGACAAGATGGAGGCCTACTGTAAAGCCGTGCGGGCCCTCGAAGACAAATTCTACGGCATCGAGCTTAATCATGTACCCCGCTGGTACAACGAGGAAGCAGACGAGCTGGCAAAAATAGCGTCCGGGCGGATCAACGTTCCCCCAAACGTTTTTGCGCGCGACATCGCGCAGCCATCGGTCACCTTCGAGCCCTTCCCCTCGAGCGACGACGGACCCTCGGGGGCTCCCTCGAATCCAGCGGGTGCAGAACCCATGAAAGAGGACCCCTCAAACGAGGCGTACGTGCTCTCCCTTCTCGAGGGGTACGGCTCCCACGAGGTCGATGCGATGGATATAGAACCGGCTCCTGTCCAAGCGGATTGGCGGGAAAAGTACACCGCCTGGATCGCTCGAGGGGAACTCCCCGAAGATCGGGCCGCGCCCGGGCGCATCGCCGGGATGGCCAAATCCTTCACCCTCGTCGACGGCGAGCCGTACAAGCGCGCCGCGTCAGGCATCCTCCAGCGGTGTATACCCATCCCCGAGGGGCGCGAGCTCCTACGGGACATCCACGCGGGAATGCGTGGCCACCACGCCGCGCCACGCACCCTCGTTGGCAACGCGTTCCGCCGGGGCTTCTATTGGCCTACCGCGGTCGCGGATGCCGGCCGAAATTGTACGCACCGCGAAGGGTGCCGCTTCTACGCCCCGCAAATCCAACTTGCCCGCTCACGCCTCGCAAACGATCCCCGTCACATGGCCGTTCGCCGTGTGGGGGTTGGACATCGTCGGGCCCCTGCGGAAGGGCGCCGGGGGGCTTCACCCACCTGCTTGTCGCGATCGACAAGTTCTCCAAGTGGGTGGAGGTGCGCCCCATCACGAATTTGAGGGCCGAGCAAGGCGGTCACGTTCTTCACCGACATCGTCTACCGCTTTGGAGTGCCAAACTCCATCATCACAGACAACGGGTCCCAGTTCACGGGCCGGAAGTTCTTGGAGTTCTGCGACAAGTTCCACATCCGCGTGGATTGGGCAGCTGTGGCACACCCACAGATCAACGGCCAAGTGGAACGCGCCAACGGCATGATTCTACAGGGCCTCAAGCCCAGAATTTTCGACCAGCTCAACAAATCTGGCCGAAAATGGCTACAAGAACTACCAGCAGTCGTGTGGAGCCTAAGGACCACCCCAAGCAGAGCCACCGGGTTCACACCGTTCTTCCTAGTTCATGGCGCGGAGGCCGTCCTCCCCACGGATCTGGAATACGGGTCGCCCAAGGTTCGAGGCTACAATGAGGATGCTAACCAGCGAGCCCGCGAGGACTCGCTGGATCAGCTGGACGAAGTACGCCTCGTGGCGTTGATGCACTCCGCAAGGTATCAACAGTCCCTACGACGCTACCAAGCACGCAAGATACGTCGGAGGGATTTCAGCGAGGGGGACTTGGTCCTAAGGCTACGCCAAGACAACCGAGGGTGCCACAAGCTATCGCCCCCATGGGAGGGACCCTACGTCGTGGTGAAGGTGCTCAAGCCGGGCACATACAAGCTGGCCAACGAGGACGGCGAAGAACTCACCAACGCTTGGAACATCCAACAGCTACGTCGCTTCTACCCTTAGCCAGGATTTCCAAGTATTTTCTGTTGTAAAAACGCATGACCAACGCCCCAGTTGGTGCCACCTATGTAAATACTCCAAGTCTAATAAAAGGGCAACTCGGCTTTCCCCAGAAACCCAAGTTACCTTCGGGGGCTATCTTGCGGGGGGCGCCCCCCCCCAAATGGTCCCATTTTTTCGCGCAAAAAACGTAACAACACGCGCTAAGTTTGCTTCCCACTTCAACCTCGAGCCATGATTCGAACAGGGCGCAGGCGGCACAGCGGAAGGAGCGTGCGAGCCAGAGACAGCCTACGCCGCGTGGCTATGGCCCGTCTCTCTCGCCTCCGACCCAGCGGGCCCCTGCGAAAAACGAACTCCCCTAACTAGAATCTACTCAGGAAGAAGAAGAAACAAAAAGCGTAATAAGCAAACAATTTCATTTACAGCAACTGCCCATGTTCATGAAACGACTTGTTTATTTACAAAAGGCCACGAGGCCAGAATTCTGATACACATAAACAAAAAACGGGCCTAGCGCCCAGATGCTTTCAGGCGGGTGGAGCGGCGGCGCGGCGGCGTCCGGAAGAGGAATTCTTCGAAGGCCTCGGCGAGCGACCCGGCGGCGTCGCCCAACAAGCGCGTCCGCGCGCTCCATGGCCACCTCGTCCTCGACGCCCTCGGGCACGATGTAGCCTTCCGCCACCGCCTCGAGGTTGACCTCGTAGTGGGATCGCACCACTCCGAGGGCCTTCGCACGCCTAGGTGCAACGCCCGGCGCATCCGCTCCGTGACGTGGCCGCCGAGGGCGCGCGCGGGCGGCCGGCCGGCCGAGCCGCCGCCCGGGCCTCGCCTTCCTCGACGACGCGGCGGGTCTCGAGGGCCGCGTCCACGCGGCCTCCCCCGCAGCTCTCGCTCGGAGGAGTTGTAGGAAGCTTGCGGGGGCCTCGCCCGCCCGGCCGCCGTGCCCCAAGGCAGTGCGCAAGCCTGAAATCAACAAGACGACAAGAAATCAGAAAGGAGGAAGCGAACCCTCTAAAGCAAGAACTAACAAGCAGGGTCAAAACAGTAACTCACCCTCGACTTGTTTCCTCTCCAGATCGAGGTCGCGGCGCGCGGACTCGAGCGCCAACTCGAGGCGCTGGACGGCTTCACCCTGCTCGCGGAGAGCCAGCTCTTGGCTGGCGTTGTTGATGCTGAGCGCGAGCGCCTCGTCCTCAACCTTGGAGAATGCGGCGTTCCGCTCCTCCAGCGACTTCTCCGCCGCCTCACGAGCAACGCGTTCCCGCTCCAGCGCCGTCCGGGCGTCGCCAAGGGCGCCCTCGCTCCGCCGGAGCCGCCCCTCGGCCCCCTGGCGGGCAATGCGCCCTCGGTCCCTAGCGAACGGGACCGAGCCCCACCTAGCAAACCCACGCAAGCGCTTCCATGGACGTGTCTCCGGACCGCGCAGCCTACCCTTATCGAACGGGGCATGGACGTCCACTTGAACCACCCGCTAGCAGCTCGATGAGGAATCCGCGATTCGCGACCCGCTCGATGGGAGTCGTGGAAACCTCACCCTCCGTCCCGCGGAGGGACGGCGAGGGCGCGTTAAAAAACAAGTCGTCGTGGCTCGACCCGATCGCCTCGAACGAGCCAAGGCTCGGGGGGCTTGACGCACGGCTACACCTCCTTGAAATTGCACCCGCCGGAGACGAGGTGGACAGGGGAGCGTGCACCCCCGATGCCGGGCCGAAATACCGCCGATGCCGGTTGGCATATGTGCCACGCCTTTCGACCGAATTGCTCGCGGTTAACCCCTGCGGGAGAGCTCACACTCTGCCGCAGGCTTCGGGGCTAGACCCGCGGGTCCGCCGACGCGGCCCCACGGAAAGCGTTCGCAAACAAGGAGGGAAGAACGTCCTATCAGTAGGTTCCAGCATCTGCGGGAGCCTCAATGGCAAACCCGCAGATGCTCGGGGGCTACTGTCGGGGACCGCCCTAGGGGTCCCCTTAAACGATGGGGGAACCCTCACTTAAATCCCTGCGTCGAAATACGCTAAGCCTAACCATGCAGGAAACTAACCATGCAGGACATGGCCCATGCGGCAGGACTCCGGAGGCCCACCAAGACGGCCCGTCTGGAAGACCCCTCGAGCAGGCTCCGCCTCGCCCGAGGGCACGCTCCTCCTCGAGCGGGCTCCGCCCCGTTCGAGGGGCAACCCCCTCCTCGAACGGACTCCGCCCCGTTCGAGGGGCGACCCTTCCCTCGAGCGGTCCCGCCCCGCTCGAGGGCTCGCTTCCCCTCGAGCGGGCCTCGCCTCGCTCGAGGGTCCGCTCCGCCCTCGGGCGGGGCCCGCCACGCTCACGGGCGCCCCGCGCGCGTGCGCCGCCCCGTACTTGGGCATTTAACGCCCCGACGCCGCGGACGGCACCATCATGCGCCGGGGCTCACGCCCGGTGCCGCCGCACCAACTCCCCAGGGAGGAGCCCATCCCCGCCACTGTGGGATGGACTGTGCGGTACGGCCGGTGTCAGTCCCGTGACACCGTGCGCCCGCTACTGTACGGCTAACGCGCCCGACCCTCGAAAGGGGGCCGGGCGCACCCTCGATTCCACTTTCCCGTGACCCTGCAGGTTAGGTGAGGGGCGCTAGGCCGGTGGGTGGCCATCCCGGCCACTGTAACGCGCGGCCGCCGTACCCACGCGTGCGGGGCGCACGCCCGACACCGCGGCGCACGCCGGGCACTGCGGCAACCACTCCGCTACCGCAGAGCTCATTGGGAAGGAACGCCGTTCTGCCCGCTCCTGTACCCCGTACCAGCCATCATCAGCACCTCCCTCGAAGCCTATCGGAGGACGCCATCGCCATCTGCCGCCTCCTACCCTCGAACCGCCACTGTTCGGGTACGAGGTAGGCCATCATGGCCGGATCGCAGCGAAGATCGTCCGGACGGCCGCCCGCTCTACACCGTAGCGCGACGTGCTCCCACACGTAGCTAGGTAGCGCGGCGTGCATGTAACTCGCCGCCCCCTTGGCCTATAAAAGGGGAGGCGAGCCCCCAGCCGCGGGGGGAGAACGGGTTCAGTCGAACACGACGCACCGTGCACTCACTCTCTTATTCTCCCACAACATCTTCAGCCACTCATCAGGGACTTGGAAGCCACGCTTCCTCTCCCGCCTTGCTTGTACTTGCCCCACTACAAGCACCCCCGGTGCCGAGCAATATAGTGCCACGAGCACACCACTGCTGGACGTACGGCCCCCTCGGCCGGAACCAGGATAAAATCTTGTGTCATTTGTTGCTTAGCATCGACCATTGAGGGATAGACCTAGGCGTTATCTATTGGTTAGTGTCGGGACCATATTCCGCACCGACAATACCACTGTAGGAAAACGGGTAGGCTACGCTAGCTACTCTACCGCGTACACCCAAGATACTTGCGAGTAGGAGATCATAGATCGTTACTACTAGACGCGCAGCGTAGCGGAAGGAGTCGCGCGTCAGTGTAGAGGAAGTAGTCGATCACGTCCCACGAACCGAGCTCCTCGTCCTTGATGCCAACAGCCGATCAGCGCAGCAGTAGTAGCAGCGCCTCTACGGAGTCCACACGTACGGGGATGGAACGCCGGACGTCGGTGTGCTAGCATCGCACGTTCGGCTGGTGCGGCGGCAAGAGGAGGGCGGCGGCAAAGGGGAGGCGTGGCTGACTAGTTCGGGGCGCCCCCCTTTGCCCCTGCTACGTATATATAGGGCATACTAATGGGATTATATCTCATAGGCCCATTAGTAACCCTAATCCCTCTTGGATCAATATCTTATTGGGCCTTTAAACCGTATTGTGATGATGGGCTCTTGGGCATATCACCAACAGTTCTCTACTTCCTGCTTGACGTCGTCGTACAATAGGCAGAGCTTGTCCCCATGCGCATGCATGCACGGTCTACTCGCGTGTCCATGCATGCAGTACGCAACGTCCTTCTCTGCGACGGAAAGGCCACTTCCATCTCGAAAATCGGGTACGCTGGTGGTTCAGACGCCCGATCCGTTCGTTCATTCAGGCCCTGTTTGGCAGGGCTCCGGCTCCTCCAAAAACGGCTCCGGCTCGGGCTCCTCTGGTGGAGTGACTTCTCTGGTGGAGTTGAGTCGTTTTAAAAAACGTTTGGCAAAATAGCTCCTCTGGTGGATTTCTAGTTGGAGCCAGGTGCAGCCACCAAAACGTGATTCCACCTCCCATTTGAAAGCCGCGAGGGGCTCCAGCTCCGGCTCCACACCCAGAGTCAGTGTAATTTCCATTGTTTGGCAGGGCTCCGGCCGGAGCCGCTCGTGGAGCCGGAGCCGGAGCCCTCCCATACAGGCCCTCAGTGCATGTCGTCCGGCTCCGGCTCCGGCCCGCCGGCCGGCCATGGGCCACCACCCCTCTCGATCGGTGACTACCGACCTGGCTCACTACTGCAAGCCGTGAGATCGGCCAGCTAGCTGGTGCGCGTGGCTTGCAGGTTATTACTACAATATAATACAAGCCTCAAGTTACCAGTGATTCACTGCGTGCAGTGCATGCGACAGATTGACAGACCGGGTCTGAAACCTCGCTCTGAACGATCTCTCGATCAGCGGCATGCTACTGTTTCGCCCGGGGATGTTGGGGCTGTAGCGCACCGGCGCGGTCGCGTCAGAGCAGCAGCGAGCCGGCCGGCCGGGGCGCGCGCGGCGCAAATATTCCCGCTAGCTAGGCCCGGCCGGCCTCGTCTTTCCTTGACCTTCTCACCGGCCTCAACCTCAATCCTCCACCCTCCAGGCTCAGCTGTGCAAGCAGCGAGCTAGTAGTAGTCATAATTATTTGAACCGGACCGGTAATCGAACTAGTGAGACTTTGGTTTAATGGTTCAACCGTTATGAGCCGGTTGAACCGCTGGTTCAATGACAGCGAACCGTTGGAACGAACCGGCCACACATGTAATTGTACTGGTCCATATACCTAATTACCTATTATATATCTAATAAAAACACAATTCACAATTTCACATATGAAATAACAAGTTCACACATAACAATTCACAATAGACAGAACTACTGTCGCACGAGGAGCATGACAAACAAGTTCCATTCTCTATATCTATGCAAACAAATAAGAATCGGAGCATGCAAATTGCAAACAAATCAATTCGGTGTATGGAACTTTGAAATCACATACTATCAAGCAGCGCCGAGAGGGAGAAATAAGAATCGTTGGCGACGAGGACGAGTTGACGCAGAGGTTGCACGCTCACCCGCCGCCACGCCGCGTGCGAGCCCGCTGATCCGCCCCGCCGCCCACGCCCGCCGTTGACCTGCTGCGACGCCGCCCTTTGTTTGCGTGTCTCCTGTCTCTAACCCTAAATCGTGAGGAAAAGACTAGTTTACATTTTTACCCCTGGCTGGAAAAGGTTTGTAGTAATCAATAGTGGGGTGATTTGGGTAAAATAAAAACCGCTCTGGTTCGGCTGGAACCGGCGGGTTCAACTAAAAACCGGCTTCGCCGATTGAACTAAAAACCGACCGATTTTCCAGTTTTTGCCGGTTCGATTGCGCATACGGTCTCTTAAGTGAACCAAGCCGATATAGGCTCCGGTTCCGTCTTTTGCCGGTCCGACTGCCGGTCCGGTCCGGTTCAAATAACTATGGTAGTAGTATGTACCAGGCTAGCCGCTAGCCCTTTGCCCCTTTCTGCTACGATTTGGTTTTTTGTGTGCGTGCATCTATGCACACTACTGAATTCAGCTGTGGAGTTTGTTTGTATTTTTATTTGTTTTGGCTCTCACGTACGTATGGGATGCCAAAATACAATTCGCGGAATGCGTGCCTTCATTTCGTATGGTAGTCCAGCCTCTAAGATGGAAATGAATGGTGTATTGCAGACACAGACGACAGATAAACGAGATGCAGAAGCAGAGAACAGATTTGCGGAAACTTGGAAATGAATGAATGGTAGCACACACCAGGGCACCACTGCATTTGGTCATATGCTTGTTCGTTTTTTCTGAAAAAAATTGTTAGATTTAATATGGGTCTGACCCATGTCATTTCAATTAAATCAAACAATTTCTAAGACCCTATGAAATGCTAGGTGCAATAAAATAGTAGACTGAATGTAGTCGACTAAACTTGTAATGGTCATGTTTATGTCTATGGTTTCTAGTAACTCCATAGTTATATTTGAGGTTACTAGTAACTCACATGTTCATGGCAGAGGTTACAAGTATTTCATGGACATTTCATGATGTCCAGATTTGTCCTCTAAACTTCATCTTCTACCTTTCCTTGTGTATAAATATCATGTGTTCGTCCTTGGTCGCGAATGATATAGCCCAGGGCTGCACCTTCGTTCTTCTATTGAGTTGCTGAAAACAAGAGCATTCTCATTCCACTCCGTGCGCCACACGCTGCTGGAAGAGCAGAGCCTCTAAAACCGGCATCGCTAGAGATCCTTGAAGGACCGATTAGATGACCAGAGAGGGGGGAGTGAATGGGGGCCGATAAAAATTCTTCCTGAAGGATGAACTCGTCCTATGCCCCAAAATCACAACTGAGGATTCCCACACGGGTTTGCCAAGGTCGCGTAGTCGCAACGGACCTACCAACCCTAGGAACAACCCCAACTCAAAGCAACACGAAAGCGCAACTCAATAAGCAAATGACTTAGGCAATCTGCTATATCAAGGGCGGATTGTCCGCATGGACTGGGGCAGACCGTCCACGGGGCTCAGGCGGACTGTCTGCAGATACAGCGCGGACAGTCCGAAAAGAGCACCCGAACCTCCAGTAGCACACCCCAAAAAACGGATTGTCTGCCGCCTACCCGCGGACCGTCCGCGACCCAAAGACTGTGCACACCTCCCACGCGGACCGTCCACAAAATACCTTGCAACGGAAAACCCCCGACTCGACGGATCGAAACACGAGCTCGCAAGAACACACAAAGAACACGACGAACACCCTGTCAGCCAGCTCCTCGCAGACCGTCCGCGAGCACCTGGCGGACTACCCACCACGCGCAGACAGAGCAGCCCGAGCTCGAGAACGCGAAATGAACTCCTCCTATCCATCCATGGATCTCCCAAATGGCTTAAGCTCTTGAGGCAAGATTTGGGGGAGATGTGAAGCATCCCAAGGGGGTGTTATGCCTCAAAACTTGAGACCTCAAACAAACTAAATCGCCGGGAATCGAATCGCAACCGAGCTCTACCAAAAAGCTAGGGTTCCAACCGAAATCCTCAATCCAATGTCTAATTTGGAGTTTGAGGGGTCAAGATCAAGCACAAAGATGCACAAGGCACCTTTCCATGATTCCCACAAGAAAATCCGAACTAAACATCCCAGAATCAGAGGAACGAGCTGCGCACAAAAATTCAATGAAAATAGCTCGAAAAAGACACGAAAATCACACGAGATACAAGAAGGAAATCAACGCAATCATGGAAGCTTCCATAAACTCGGAGATCAGATTCTCTACAAAATGGTGAAGAAAATCTAAACCTATAGAGCAGGGAAATGAGAAGCAGTCCAGAAGGATGGTTTGCTTAGAAACCCTAGAGCTAATATATATGAGTTTTTCTAGGTTGGGCAAATGACTACACTACCCCTAGCACTTAAACTGAGATATAGAACCCTGAGGGGCAAATAGGTCAAGTAGCACTCCTCTTCATCGCACAACCAACCTTTGTTGCAGTCCTCGTCCTCCCAACGCAAGCCCTGTGATCCCGACATGTGTCCGCCGACATCGAAGCTTCTTAGCGCGCCCGGATCCCATCTACTCGCCGGGCCTCCAATCTTGGTTTTGTGGCTCAACCAAGTAACCCGACGGTTTTGTAGTGAACCACCGCAAACCCCGCGTGCGGACTCCGATCGTGAGCCGCTACCCTACATCGACTCCTTTCCATGACTTCGTATTGCTTTTCTTGCCACCATGCAGCCTGCATTTGACCCCACTGGCCACCGGTCACTCGAGCTGAGCCTACTTGTCTCTCCTCTCCTCGGAGGCCCAGCAAGACATAGACCTTTCACACCCGCTCTTCACCTGCACCAACACAAATCAAGCCGCAACTTGTATCTGCAATACTTGGCCAAGAGTCAGTCCACACCACATTGTCAATCACTAATCACAGCCAGGAGCGACCATCCACCGGTCCTCGGACGCTCCGGTCCTCAATCTCTTGAGTAACTAGTTCATAGAAAAGAGAAAAAGAAAAGAAATAAACGAAAAACTCAAACAAGTGATCAAAAGCCAAAACAAGATCACTTGAGTGAGAGAAAACTCGGTCCCCTAAGACAAGGTCAACAACTCGACACAACCGAGATAAAATGCTCTAAACTTGCCGACTCCTCAAGGTGAGGCTAAAGGGCTCGATACCATCGACTAAAGAGCACAACTAAAAATCAGGCCAAAAAGAGCTCCCAAATGCATAATGCAAGCTCCCCCTGAACAAATGCATTTCTCCCAATTTTTTTCTTTGATGCAAAGCTCCCCTGGAAACATGAATTGGGTACTTTTCTCCCCCTTATTGGTAATGCATGAATCAAGTCTACAAATGCAAGCATATGCTTCGCAAATATACAAAGAGCACTGCAACATGCTAAAATTGAGACATAGACAAGCAAGATAGCCACAAAATTAGTACAAGCATCACCAACAAGATAGACAGGGACATATAAACATGTGACAGAGCCATGACCAAAAGAAGCATTTTTCACAAAGATATCCCTCTCATGAGAATAGGACCTACACATGGTCAAATTGAGCACGAACAACATATAGCCCACGAACTTCATGCAAGGTCACACATTCTCATCACAAGATCGTCACAAACACCTACAAGCTAACCCATGTCATGTCAAAGCCACCGAGCCATGTGTCCACTTCTAGATATGAGACTTCTTATTGGTGAACACCATGCAATGTTTAGCACCCAAGATAGCGAATTTAAAGCAAATTCGACATGGAAGCACATTTTTCAAGCACAAGCATTTCACATACTAATTTCATGATTTACAAATTAAGCATGGTGCACATGAAGTGCCTTTGCGGCAAAAAGAAGCTTAGGCTTCTCCACAAGGTAGCATGTAGGCTAAACATTCATGATGGCACATGGGTTTTTGACCACAAATGAAAAGAACATGGTTCCAAGCACAAAGTAAGCAAGATATAGCCATAAACGCACAATTTGAACATTAGAGTCATTCTACTCATAAGAGAGGATCATATAGCATTTTTACAAAAGAAAGGCATCCACAAGCATATATATTCCAAAGCTCTTATCTAGCATATCATGGTGATCAAAGCATATAGGAGAAGCACATCTCTAAGGCATATGATACAAATGCAGTCTATGATACATAGATGCAAGCATGTTATGATACATAAATGAAAATGCAACATGCTATGTACATCAACCCCCCACCGAAGCTCGAAAAGGAAAAACAACATCAAGCTCTCCTCGCAAACATGCAAATGTAGCTTGGTCCAAAGGCTTCGTTAGAATATTGACGAGCTACTTTTCGGTTGGCACATGGATAAGATCTATGTTTCCCTTCTCAACATTGTGTCCCAGGAAGTGGTACCTCACTTCTATATGTTTGGTTCTGGAGTGAAGCACGAGATTTTTGGCAACACTGGTGACACTCGTGCTATCACACATGAGAGGGAGCCGATCATGCTCCAGTACTCCTTCTGGTCCACAAACACTCCGTCCTCGTCCGCATCTAGCGCTGTAGTCATACTCATCGGTGTCGACAGGGGCTTCGAGTCATCCATCTTGAAATTCTTGAGGATGTCCTTCGTGTACTTGGCTTGATGCACAAAGGTTCCTTCCTTCGCCTGCTTGATCTAAAGCCCGAGAAAGAACTGCAACTCTCCCATCATTGACATTTCAAATTCTTTGCTCATGTCCCCTGCAAACCTCGCAACCGAAGAGTGAGAGGAGCCGTCAAAGACAATATCATCCACGTACACGTGAACAATTAGGATATCATTGCCCTGGCTGAGGAGAAAAGGAGTCTTATCAACCTTGCCCATCTCAAACCCCTTGCTGAACAAGAACCCCCTCAACCTGCCATACCATGCCCTGGGAGCTTATTTCAGCCCATATGAGGCCTTCCTTAGCTTGTACACCCGGTGGGGAAACTCAACTCTTAAACCCAGGTGGTTACCTCACATAAACTTTCTCCTCCAAAAACCCATTCAGGAAGGCATCTTCACATCCATTTGGTACAACCTGAGTCCTTTAGCCACATAAAAGGCTAGAAGAATCCGGGTCGCCTCCAAACGGGCTACAGGAGCAAATGTCTCCTCATAGTCTATCCCCTCCATCTGACTATAACACTGAGCAACCAGCCTCGATTTGTTGCTCATCACATCACCATTCTCACCCTCTTTGTTTTTCCACACCCATTTTGCCTTAATAGGTTTGCAGTTTGGTGGTTGATCCACTAACTCCCGCACCTGGTTTCTCTCGAAGTTCTCTAACTCCTCATGCATGGCATTCACCCAATTAGGATCAGATAGCGTGTGTCAAATGTCTTTAGGCTCAAACGCTAAATGGCAAAGTGAGAAGCATTTTTGGACCTCGACCGTGTCGTATGCTCGTTGATGTCGCTGATGATTCTTGAGGGTGAATGATCAACTTGAATGCGCCTTGGTGCCTCTCACCTGGAGACAACCTCCCCCTTAGTAGCTGCTTTCACTTGATATTGCTGGATCGTAGTTGGTGTACGAGTTGGACCATCCTACACCATAGTCGTAGTAGTGGAAGTAGAGGGTACATGCATTGTTGGAGCTTCACCATCATCCTCCTCGTCCTCAAAGATCTTCTTGCCAACTTCGTCGTCACCTGCACACTTAAAGACTAGCTGGGTCTCATCGAAGGTAACCTCACAAGTTTCCATGATTAGGTTAGTATCATGGTTGACCACCCGAAATGCTCGAGAATGACTAGCTAACCCAAGAAGATTCCATTAGAGGACCTCGACTCAAACTTATCAAGCCTACCCTTGTTGAGAATAAAGCACCGACAACCAAAAGCCTTGAAATTGCTCACTCTAGGTGCTCGCCCGTACATTAGCTCATAGCACGTCATGTTCAAGAAGGCCCGAAGAAAAATCTGGTTCCCAACATGGCATGCGGTATTCACCGCCTCAGCCCAATATCTCCTCGGAGTCCTATGCTCGTCGAGCATCGTCCGAACCATCTCACCAAGGGAACGATTTTTCCTCTCAACCACACCATTTTGACAGGCCACATAGGGAGATGAAAACTGATGTTCGAGACCCAAATCACGACAAAAGGTTTTGAAATGAGTGTTTTTAAATTTACTACCATTGTCGTTACGAATAGCTCCAACAACATCTCCATTCCTCTCGTTCTTCATCTCAAGATTAGATCCCGGACAAAACCAAACGTCTCCCCCTTGTCAGCTAAAAAGAAGACCCAAGCATAACGAGAATAGTCATTTACTAACACAAGTACATACCATTTCCTACACGCCGAGCACACACGAGCTAGACCAATGTTGGTATTTGTTAAGCCTACATAAATATATGATGGATAATCCGCAAGCACACGGATACCGGTAAGCACTTCACCCGGGGAGAGGGTTTTAAATATCGAATCCACAGGGAGAAGAGAGAATTGTCTGAGTAAAAGACTAATCCCTAAGAAGCTATCAAGGACTTGATAGAAAGAGAGATAAGGAAAACTTAAGGATGTCTGGTTCTTATTCTCACAAGCTATGTCTTTATTGTTCTCGTGGGGTGATTGTCTGAAGGCACAGTTAGGAAAGGGAACCTCCCGAGAATCTATGGGGGGAGTCCTACAGTTTCTATAGACGGGAGGTGGACTGCAAAGGACAGACGGGAACAAGGTCACTTCCCGCTTCTACCACATGATCCGAAATATATAAGGCATTCATAATCTAGCTAGTCTAAGCACCATGCTTACACTAAACATGCAACTTTAATTCAAGAGCGACAGGAACTCAAAGTGTTATGAACCGTAAGAACAATAAAAATAATGTTGATCACCTGAATAAGAAGTCGATCTTTCCACAAGGTCTCAGGATCAGACTCCAATAGAGTTGATCCCAGGGGTAGAAGATGAGGAGACACTAACATGTCTGGGCCTTCCTTTAGCTTCGCCTCTACCGCTCTCTAATCCTCTCGAACAAGATTAGCTCGATCTAATTAGACCATGGATCTAATCTCTCAACTTGATTCAACTCTCCAACTCTAATTCTAATCTAGAGCTTCTATCTCAGGTAGGCATTGGTGATTAGAATGAATTGGATGCCTGCCCTGCGGTTAGGGGGCTGCTTATATAGTCCTGAGGGGGTACCGTGCGCCGTAGGACCAAACTAACCGAAACAAGTGGTTTAGATTGATCCTAGGAGGCAGTGGAGTACACCATCTTTGGATCTTAGACTGGTTAGAATCACGAAGATCCGTAACTAGCTCTGATACCAAATGAAGGACCGATTAGGCGACCAGAGGGGGTGGGAGTGGATGGGAGTTGATAAAATTCTTCCCTAAGGTTGAACTCGGCCTATGCCCAAAAATCACAACCGGGGATTCCCACACAACTTTGCCAAGGTCGCGTAGTCACAACAGACCAACCAACCTAGAAACAAACCCCAACACAAAGAAACACGAAAGTGCAACTGAAGTAGCAAAGGACCTAGGCAATCAGCTATGCCTGGGGAGGATTGTCCGCATGGACTTTGCGGACCGTCTGCGGGGCTCAGGCGGACTGTCCGTAGGTACGGCGCGAACCGTCCGAAAGGAGCACCTGAACCTCCAGTAGCACACCCCAAAAAACGGATTATCCGCCGCCTACGCGCGGACCGTCCGCGACCCAAAGATTGTCCGGGCCTCCCACGCGGACCGTCCACCAAACACCTTGCAACGGAAAACCCCCGACTCGATGGATCGAAACACAAGCTCACAAGAACACACGAAGGACACGATGAACATCCGATCAGTCGACTCCTCGCGGACCGTCCACAGGCACCCGGCGGACTATCCGCCACGTGCGGACAGAGCAGCCTGAGCTCGAGAACGCGAAAGCAACTCCTCATATCCATCCATGGATCTCCCAAACAGCTTAAACTCTTGAGGCAAGATTTGGGGGAGGTGTTAAGCGTCCATAGGGGATGCTATGCCCCAAACTTGAGACCTCAAACAAACCAAATTGCCGGGAATCGAATCGCAACCGAGCTCTACCAAAAAGCTAGGGTTCCAACTGAAATCCTCAAATCTAAGGGCTAATTCGGAGTTTGAGGTGTCAAGATCAAGAACAAACATGCACAAGGCACCTATCCATGTTCCCCACAAGAAAATCCGAACCTAAACACTCCAGAATCAGAGGAACAAGCCGCACATGAAATCCAATGAAAATAGCTCGAAAAAGACAAGAAAATCACACGAGCTACAAGAAGGAAATCAACGCAACCATGAAAGCTTCTGTACTCTAAGAGATCAGACTCTCAACAAAATGGTGAAGAAAATCTAAACCTATGGAGCAGGGAAATGAGAAGCGGCCCGGAAAAATAGTTTGGCTAGAAACCCTAGAGCTAATATATATGAGTTCCTCTAGGTTGGGCAAATGAGCACACTACCCGTATCACTTTAACTGAGATACACACCCCTCAGGGGCAAATAGGTAAAGTAGCAGTCATCTTCATCACACGGCCACACCTTTGCCGCAGTCCGCATCCACCCGACACAAGCCCTGCGATCCCACCACGTGTCCGCCGCATCGAAGCTTCTTGGCGCGCCTGGATCCCGTCTCCGCCCCCTGAGCCTCCGGTCTTGGTTTTGTGGCTCAACCAAATAACCCGACGGTTTTGTGGTGAACCACCGCAAACCCCGTTTGCGGACTTCGCTCGCGAGCCGCTACCCTGCACCGGCTCCTGTCCACGACTTTGTCTTGCTATTCTTGCCACCATGCGGCCCGCAGCTGGCCACCGGGTCCCTCGAGCCGAGCCTACTTGTGTCTCCAATCCTCAGAGGCCCCGCAAGGCATAGACCTTTCGCACCCGCTCTTCACCTGCACCAATGCAAATCAAGCCACAACATGCACCTACAATACTCATCCAAGAGTCAGTCCACTCCACGTTGTCAATCACTCATCACAGCCAGAAGCGACCGTCCACCGGTCCTCGGACACTCCGGTCCTCAATTAGCGAAGCTATCAGGTTTTTGGGTAGCGCAACAAGTGCGCGACTGGTCAACGATCTTCCTCCAGTTGCTCGTTATATGACTACTTCCCGACGATGAGTGATTGGAGTATGACTACTTCTCGTTGGATGCAACGACACTGCGAACGTCTTCCTTCATCAACTATGAACGACTACATCAAACAACTCATCATGATGAATGATGAGAGTGGAGCCACTGGTGCCTTCGGCACCGGTCCCTCCGCAGGGTATACCTTTGTATTCCTCTTTTTATTGACTGGTTTTCTAGTTTCGTTAATTAGTAATAAAATGGAATATATATATATATATATGTCATCATAATATTGCTGCTATATTCATGGATTAAATTTAACAAGAATTTGCCTAATTTTTAGTTTGTAAGCCACCTGAGTGGTGGCTTAATACTGGTGCTCTTCATGTGTGTGCTGATATTTCTTTGTTTTCTTCTTATCGTGCCGATGTGACAAGGTTGCTATTGATGGGAAACGGATCACGTGAGCATGTTCTTGGTGTTGGTACAGTCAATATAAAGTTTACTTTGGGAAAGACAGTACTCTTGAAGCAGGTGCAGTATGTCCCGTCTATCAAAAAGAATCTTGTTAGTGGCTCTCTACTATGTAGAGATGGTTTTAAAATTATGCTTGATTTAAATAAATGGATCCTTTCTAAGTATGAGACATTTGCTGGAAAAGGCTATGTGAGCAGAGGCTTGTTCCGCTTATCTTTGCTTGATGATGCTTGTAATAAGGTTGTGAACAATGTTTTAATTCTTGACAATTCGAACATTTGGCATTCATGGTTATGTCATGTTAATTTCGGTTGTATGTCGCTGTTAGCAAAACTAAATTTAATTCCAAATTTAGAGTTAGTGAAAGGTTCGAAATGTCATGCATGTGTGCAAACTAAGCAATCTTGCAAGCCTCCCAAGGTTGCGGAGGTGAGGAACTTAGCGGCATTAGAACTCATTCATACAGATTTGAGTGAAATGAATGGTGTTTTGACTAAAGGTGGCAAAAGATACATCATGACTCTCATAGACGATTGTATTGAAGTCAAAAGATAAAGCTTTCCATTATTTTGAGATCTATATAGCTGAAATAGAAAACCAACTTGAGAGGAAAATTAAACGTGTATAGTCTGATCGAGGTGGTGGATTTTTTTTGCTAATGAGTTTCCTGAGTTCTGTGCGGAACATGGGATTATTCATGAGAGGACACCTCCATACTCACCTGAATCCAATGGGATTGCTAACTGAAAGAAACACACTCTAACTTATTTGGCTAATGCCATATTAGAGAACGCTGGTCTATCTAAGGAATGGTGGGGTGAGGATATTTTGACTGCATGTCAATAGAGTTCCTACAAAGAACAAAGAAATCACACCGTTCGAGGAATGGTTTAAAATGAAAGTAAATGTCTCATACTTGCACACCTGGGGTTGTTTGGCCATGGTGAATGTGCCAATTAACAAGAAGTACAAATTAGGACCTAAAACCGTTGATTGCATTTTCCTGGGTTATGCTATGAACATTGTGGGTTATAGATTTTAAATTGTAAAATCTGGAGTATCTGACATGGAGGTTGGTACAATTTTTGAGTCCAGAGATGCTACATTTTTTTAGACTCATTTTCTCCTAAAAAATATTCCTAGCCTATCTATTAATGACTCTGTTATTCCACATGAGCATATAATTCCGGCTGAACAAATTGAGGAACCTCATGCACATAATCCTGAGGAGGATGACAATGTAGTCACTCGAAAGAGTAAGAGGCAAAGGACTGGAAAGTCTTTTAGTGATGACTTCAATGTGTACCTCGTGGATGATACACCAAGAACCATTGAAGAGGCATTTTCCCCTCCTAATGCTGACTTGTGGAAGGAAGCAATGAGGAGTGAGATGTATTCTATTATGTCTAACAGAACTTGGGAAGTCGTTGAACGTCCTTATTGGTGCAAACCTATAGGATGTAAATGGGTGTTCAAGAAAAGGCTTAGGCTTGATGGTACTATTGAGAGGTACAAGGTAAGGCTTGCGTTGATGGATAAAAGACGTTTCCACCTACGATCTGCAAGCGTACGGACCTACACCTTTTTCACCACAGGATTCCCAATGTTCTTGTCAATCCGCGAAGCAAGGGGATTACAAGCGTTTGACCTACCTCTACTCACTAACTACTCAAACTCTAACTATGATTAGACTAGAAAACGACTACACTACACTAGAGAGAATAATTAAGCTAACAAGATAAAAGACACTCGCCCATGGGTCTATGATACTTGAACATGCAACTGCTTTAAACATGAAAACCGATCTAATCTATCGGGGTTGTGTCCACAATTTCGCCCTTGCCCTCCCCCCGTACTGTCACTACGCGGAGGTATTCGTGACTAGACCTATGATGGACACGGCGTATTGAATGGATCCAAGGGAGCATTGGAGCTCTTACTTCCCTTCACGGCATGGTAGCTAACCTTAAGCAACAAAGCATATTCAACACATGATGATAGATAGATGTTCCAACAAAGTAGCGATTACATCTCAAGATCGATTACAACCCATGGACAAATGAGAAGATTGCCCAATCAAGGTGCTAGACATGGCACTGTTGATCATGGTGATGCTTCCGACGGTGTCTTCCCTCTTCTCCACTTGTGGGTGCTTCTTTCGAGATGGGCGATCCTCCTCCGGAGATCTCCCTCCTCTCTCTGTAGCTTGTGGATGGACTCTCGGTGCGAATGGCTCTCCCCTTGCGAATGGCGGCGCCTCTAGGACTTTAGGGTTGAAAATCCTTCGGATGCAAGGAAGGGGGCCGAACCAACCCTCGGAGTGGGCCGGGCCGGCCGGACTGGGCCGACCGTGAAGGACCGGAATGACGAACCAGAGAGGGAGGGAGTGAATGGGAGCCGATATAAATTCTTCTCAAAGGAGATAGAGGCTCGAACAAGATGAACACGGCTTCCAACACACGTGTCCGACTCACTACCCAAGTTGGCCAAGACCACACAGTCACTGGAGTGCTACTGGTCCTATGAACCAACATACAACTTCACAAACCCGAGAACGCAGCGGAACACCAAACTCGAGCCTCACTGACCTATACTGGTCAGGCCGGTGAGCATCACCGGTCAGACTGGTCCTGCTGGTGAAACCTGGAAATTTCCACAAAACAACTCCTACACCGGTCAGGCCGGTGTAGCTCACTGTTCAGACCGGTTCAAGCCAGGAAACCCCAAATCTACCAAACAGGCCTACCGAGCTCCAAACTGACCCAAACTCGAAACAGCAGCAACACGAGACAACAGCGAAATCACCCAAACGTTCACCCGAGCAAAAACCCAACTCGGGTCTGCACCGGTCAGAACAGGTGAGAGGCACCGGTCAGACCAGTGTGGCCTGAGCTCTCGGGCTGAACAACACCCTCGGGTCAACTCCCCCAAATCCAACTCCCGATCTCCCGAATCGCTCCACGAATTTGCGCAAGACATTGGGGATAGTAGGAACACCTCATGGGTAGTCCATAGCCAAGATTTTGTCCACCAAAACTTTTCAAATCAAGAGGAATCAAAGAAATCCCGCCAAGATTTCCTCTAACCCTAGAACATCAAAAAACCCAAAATCGAGCCCATTTGCTCACGTGATTGGGAGGAGAATCAAAGGGAAAAGAACCACGAAGGGTTCATGCATACATCCCGCACCAAATCCCTAAGTGAAAGGTCTCGAAAACACTCCAAGAAAAAGGCCAAGAAAGGGCTCCGAAAATCACCAAAAAGAACGAACGGGAACAACACATCCAAGCCTCGAGGAACCACGCCAAATCATCTATACATCACAAAGAGGTTCATACAAGGTCTAGCTTGCCACCCGATCATCCTTCCCTCTCACAAGATCTCAACACGAAGCTCTCAAGCTAGTCCTATAGAAATCCTAGGGAAAATAGGAAAACCAAATGAGCTAGGGTTCCAAGAGTTGGCTGCCATCCTCTCACCTCTTGGGTTATATGGTGGCAACCAAAAGTCTAAAATACCCTTACTAGCTAATTAGGGATACATGCCCCTCGAGAGCAAATTCGGAAATCTTTGTCATCGCTCCATCAGATGGATGCCCAGCGACCGCAAACTTGCTTAGCGTCGACGCAAGCCTTGCGATCCCGACGCGTGTCCTCCGCTTCGAAGTCTCCGGACTGTGTCGTCGCACACTGGTCAGACCGGTGCTCCTTACCGGTCAGACCGGTACCCACCGGTCAGACCCGTCTGGAGCTGCTGCATCTCCGTCTTCGGTTCTTCGGTCTTGGCTTTGTTGATCAACCAAGGAACCCAGTGGTTTTCTGGTGAACCACCGGAAACCCCGCGAACTTGGTGTAGCCTCCGCCAATCACCACTCATGACTCGGCTCCCACGTAGTCCCGGCTCGACTTTGGTTTTGAGGCTCAACCAAGAAACCGTTTATGACTTCATCTTATTGTTCATGCCACCATGCGACCCACACTTGACTCCGCTAGCCACCGGAGGCCTCACCGGTTATGACCTTTCGCGCTTGTTCTTCACCTGCACCAACACCAGTCAAACCGCAACCTGCACCTGCAATACTTAGCCAAGAATCAGTCCACTCAACGTTGTCAATCACTCATCACACTAGGAAGCGACCATCCACCGGCCTCGAACCACACATGATCCTCAGACCGGCCCAGGCCCATCCCGGCCCGGTTCGGTCGCCCCTTCGCTCCCGTGGGTCCTTAGGTGATTATGCACTTTGCCCTTCCATTTGCATGATTTTGACTATATCATCCTCTCGTCCAAGATGGAGGTTCTTTGTGCATGAAGTCTAGTCTTTTACGCTTCAATCCTCGGGGATGTTCCTTTGTAACACTTCGGTCCTTGCCACCATTGGAAGTTATTTCGTCAAGCTCATGAACACGAACAAGATACCGTAATTGCTCCTTTGAACTTGTTGTGAATCCGTCCTTTATGTCCATGTTTTCCTACATAAACACAAAACTTCCAAATGCATGCACAAAGATGAACTTGTTATATGATTAGTGTGCCTAGTGGCGGGTTAGTTCCATAATCAAATCCAAACCAAAGCGTAATGAACATGTTTGGTGTACCAAAATACACCGTCAACATCTTCCCCCACGCTTAGATCTTGCTCGTCCTCGAGCAAGTACTCATAAAAGAACTTTGTCCAAGGCATTGTAATCATGCTCCGCTAAATCTTTCTTCACAAGTTAGTCAATCTTTAATCTTTAATACATAAACATAAAGTAATGATCATCATACATAAACATGGGCGTTTAGAATCTTTACCATATCAAGATTTATCCCACAACTCAAACTCTTCACTCGAGGTCTTCAATTTCAACCATGCTTAATGCTTTGCTTCCATTAGAGGGGTTTTATGATTTTCAAAAATAAAATTCCTGCATTAAGTGTTAGACAAAATCCTTTCTCCAAGCTCTCCCATGTCGCTCATATGAGGTGGCTATCCTAAACAAGTTTTATAAAACTCTCACCTCCCATAAGTCTCTCATATAACATGTAAAGTGGAGCCATAGGTATGGCTAGCACAATCAACACAAGTATTGTCAAACTAAGAACTTCCTCTAATGGTTGTTTACCTTTCAAAGCCAATGATCATGAGAATTAAACCATATGTGGGGATATCAAGGATGAGAAGATATAGAATGGTGGACATGTGCAAGGGCAAAAGAAAATATTACTACGAGGCACTGATGACATCCTCGTTGTCGGATTGCACATGGTTGGAAAAAGAGTGAAAGTTTCGTCTCTCAACAACGTGACAGCCTTGCAGTTTATGCATCTTTCACTTGATTCGTCCCTCTCATATCTTTCTTGCCATTCCTCTTCTCTCTTTTTCTTCTTTTTTCTTTTTCATTCTCTCATACACATATTTTTTTCTTTAATTTTCATTTTTCTTTCTTTCTTTTCCATACACATATTTTTTCTCTACTCTTCCCTCTCTTGACATCTTTACCTCTCTTTTCAAAGCTCTCAAGTCCTCTCTTTATTGCATAAACACAATCTGAAATTTAAAATAAAACCATGCTAGAGACGTGACGAAACTATGAGAGTAGGTTGTGTCCAAGGAATACGATGTACAAAAGAGATATATAGGTTTGGGTATGGAATTTGGCGATGCACGGGACTTCCGATGTGAAAGTCACGCTACCGAATGCATGACGAGGCTAGCAATAAAAGATAAGCACGAGGACATGATCATTGCTCGAAATTATCACTTCCAAGAGAGAAGGATCCTAACCCAAATCATTATGCTAATCGCACTTGTGGTGGAGTGAAAAATAAGTTTGGCTTAGTATAGGATTTTTTGCTTGCTCTCAACTTGGAAAAAGAGGATTTGCTAACCTTTATTACAAGGGTTTTTAGATAATTTTCAGAATTGAATTCCTCCAACTTTTAGCATCGAACATAGCACAACCAAAATGTAAAGCCCAAGATCGAAGTATGGTATGGGTACTTTTAGAGGTAGCAACTCCACTAAGCACCACGGTAAATGTTTTTCAAACCACACACTTATGTTCATATATCAAAAACTAAAGTTGAACAAATGAGTAAATCAAGATAAGCAAGACATGAGACACAAAAATTTAAAAGAACTCTTTTTATTTGATTTTCTTTGATGCAAACACTAAATTTAAGACACTTCAAACTTGCAAAAATTTAAAAGCACTCTAAACAACTATAGACTCTTAAACTCTAAAACTCTCTCGAAAAATAAATCGAACCAAACTAAACTTGAAGCACAAAAATTAAAGGATAGCTAGCTAGCTCTCCCCCACGCTAAAATCATACGACATCCTCGTCATATCTTACAAAAATCCTAAGGGGGAAACTAAACCTAGTGGTACTTCCCGCAACTATTGCACCACTTGCCCTTCATGTTCCCAATCATGCTAAAAAGTTTCGACATGTTGCGATTTAGGAACTTGTAGTCGTCTTCGACCACGCGCTCCAAATCCTCCACGTGCTGCATCATCGCCTCCATGGCCTGGAAACACTCGTCGACCGATGCGTAGAGCTCTGAGATGGAGTGACAGCAAGCTGCACAACACATCGGATGCATCCCGAAAGGGTCGTCATCACTAGGGTCTCCACCATCGTAGCCGCTGTCGTCGTTGCCGCCGCTGTTGGGGCCTTTGGGAGTCTTCTCCTTAGGCACCTCTTCCCAGTAATACAAATCATTATCATCTCTTTCGGTGGCCGCCCACGAGCTCGGGCTATGATCATCGGAATAGTCGCTCCCCCCATAGTATTTAGGCTCGGGCGACACCTCTTTGTAATCCTTCCTCTTCATGCCTCGGATGCGCGCCGACCTTTGAATGGGAGTCGGGACTTTCTCCTCTTTGACATGGGTGCGAGATGCGATAGCTCCGGTCGGGACACGCCCTACGCAATGAATGCGGGCGGTCCTCTTGATCTCCATGGGTAGCTTGAGCTCGCATTGCTTCGCCCCCTCCATCGATGGCTCCTCAGCGCCTTGCTTCAACTCTACGCTCTTCGGGGACACCATGGCTGCTGCGTGGGTGCAAAAGAATGCTAGATGGGATGGATTCCCGAGCTCCCAATTTGGCCAAATAAATAGTCTGAAAAGGAATACTCTAGAAACCGCATTTTGCTTATTCAAACTTCCCTTAAATTTTTCTGACCAAACAAGGTAGTCAAAAAGGCACGTTCTAGGGAAAAACCGGGGCGAACCGCCGCCGGGACCCCCTTGGGCCAGTCGAACCAGGCCGGCCAGCCCACCCTGTTCCGGGGGCCGGTCCGGTCCCGTTTTCCGTGTACGCCCTTTTTTCACATTTTAAGCCCATGAGAAAAAGTTGGCCCGGTAAAACTTCACGAGAAACTTCATAAAAATAAAAGGATAACTATTTACAAAAATCCTCACCTTGTTTTACGTCCTAGGCTAGACGTTCGGGCTCTTCTTCCATGGTGAAGACATCAATATGGTGAAGGGGCACAACGTCGGGTTCGTAGTAAACTTTAAGCTGTTCACCATTCACCAAGAATTGATCACCTTTCACATCCATAATGGTTACCGCCCACTTGCTTTGCAATTTCCCCTTTCCGAAGGTTTTAAACCTCGAATTGTAGAGGAGGACCTTATCTCATTCTTTAAATTCTTTCTTCTTGAACCTTTTGTCATACCACCTTTTGATCCTCTCCTTGTATATGCTTGCATTATCGTATGCTTTCAACCTTATCTCCTCTAGCTTGCTTATTTGAATTCTTCGCTTCACCACCCCGGCACCGAGATCAAGGTTCATCTCTTTGGTCGCCCAATAGGCTTTATGTTCCAACTCAACCGGAAGGCGGTAAGCTTTTCCATTGACGAATTGATAAGGGGTCATACCTATCGGTGTCTTGATCGCCGTTCGATATGCCCACAAAGCTCTGTCTAATTTTTTTGACCAATCTTTGCCTCCCTTCTCTATGGTTTTGTTGAGGATACTCTTTAATTGCCTATTCGACGTTTTCACTTGTCCGTTGGTTTGTGGGTGATAAGCCATAGTGACCCTATGTTCAATTCCCAACCTGGACAAGCATTTTTTGAAATTCTTCCCAGTGAAGTGAGTTCCTCCATCACTTATCAAGATTCTCAGTGTACTAAAACAAGGAAAAATCACGCTCTTGATCATGGCAATGGACTCCTCCATGGAAGCTTTACGACATGGAATGGCCTCTACCCACTTGGATACATAATCAACCATGACTTGGATATGTTCAAATCCATGTGAGTTTTTGAAAGGCCCCATGAAGTCTATCCCCCACACATGGAATAAATCGATTTGTAGATTATATCTCAAGGGCATGGAATTTCTTTGAGACCAATAAATCAGTTTTTTGGCATTAGGGCCATGACGCAACATATCTTTTAGTATCTTCATGCATCTCCGGCTAATAGAATCTGCTAGACTACACTTTTTCTTGGGTCCGAAAGTGGCTATAGTGTCCACCGTACTCCGCTGAGTGGCACTTTCTCAAAATTTCTACCCCCTCTTCTTAAGGCACACATCTTCTCATGACCCCATCATTGCCAAGTTTGAAGAGGTACGGTGCATCCCAGAAGTATTTTCGACTTTCGGAGATTATTCTCCTTTGAGAGTTTCTATCTAGATGGTCAAGAGGCATCTTCCGAATCACTCGAATGATATCAATCATCCAAGTGTCTTTATCGAGCACTCGATAGAGGTGGTCATCTCTCATCTTGTCTTCTATGGGCTCTTTATCATCTTGTCCACGATTCATCCTAGATAAATGATCGGCCACAACATTCTCCACCCCCTTCTTATCACGAATTTCAACATCGAACTCTTGAAGAAGAAGGATCTAACTGATCAATTGTGGTTTAGCATCCTTCTTAGCAAAGAGGTACTTGATAGCCGCGTGATCGGTGTAAACAATGACCTTCGTGTTCACGATGTAAGATCTGAATTTTTCATAGGCGAATACCAGCGCTAGAAACTCTTTCTCTGTAGTGGCATAATTTAATTGTGCCTCATTAAGAGTTTTAATAGCATGGTAAACGGGGTGAACTCAGCCTTCCTTTCTTTGAGCTAAAACGGCTCCTACGGCGTAGTCTCTTGCATCACACATGATCTCGAAAGTTTGGCTCCAATCTGGAGGTTGAATAATGGGAGCACTCACCAAAGTGTTTTTCAAGGTCTGGAATGCAGCTAAGCACTTCTCATCGAAGTCAAAAGCCACATCCTTTTGAAGGAGATGTGTTAAAGGCTTAGTGATCTTTGAGAAGTCCTTAATAAATCTTCTATAGAATCCGGCATGGCCTAGAAAGTCCTCAAGGACTTAACATCCGCCAGAGGTGGGAGTTGCTCAACCGTCTCTACCTTAGCCTTGTCCACTTCGATGCCTCTATCGGATATAACATGTCCGAGAACTATACCTTGCCCAACCATGAATAGGCACTTTTCCCAATTTAGCACCAAGTCTACCTCCACACACCTCGTGAGGACCTTATCCAAGTTTGCCAAGCAATCCATGAACGTCTTCCCATAAACAAAAAAATCATCCATGAAGACCTCGACAATTTCTTCGATGAATTCCAAGAATACGACCGTCATGCAACGTTGAAAAGAGGCCGGAGGGTTGCATAGACCGAAGGGAATCCTTCTATATGCAAACGTTCCATAAGGGCATGTGAACGTTGTTTTGTGTTGATCATCCAGGTGAATGGGAATTTGCATGAACCCCGAGTACCCATTGAGAAAGCAAAAATAAGTGTGGTTTGCTAATCTCTCGAGCATCTCGTCAATGAACGGTAAGGGGAAGTGATCTTTCTTCGTTGCTTTATTTAGCGTTCGATAATCGATACACATCCGCCACCTAGTCACGGTTCTTTGCGGTATCAATTCATTCTTCCCATTCTTCACCACGGTTAAATCTCCTTTCTTCGGTACACAATGTATCGGGCTCACCCATTCGCTATGCGGAACCGGGTAGATGATTCCGGCATCAAGTAACTTGATGACCACCTTCTTCACTACCTCTCGCATGGAATGAGTTAGCCTCCTTTGGTGGTACACTATGGGCTTACATTGGTCTTCCATAGGTATACGATGACTGCAAAAGGCTGTGCTAAGACCTTTGAGATCATTGATCGAATATCCAATCACCTTTCTATGCTTTTTCAATAAATTCAGAAACTTCTCATTTTCTTCAGGACTCAACTCGTCGCTCATGATGGGTGGATAAGTCTTGTCTGGGCCCAAAAATTCGTACTTTAATGCTTTGGGCAAAGGTTTGAGATCCACCCCAGGCACTTGTGGCTCCTTGTGTTTAATTTCTCCTATGTCCTCAAATTTTTCTTCCTCCACGCTTCCATCTCGTGGTTCTAATCCTTTTTTTGCTTCTTCTAGTTCTTCGTCTTGTTGATCATTAACTTCATTATCCATCGCTCTTTGTAGCGGGTTACTAAGGGTTTCAACAAAACAAAGACTATCTACCTCCTCTACTTCTTCGTCTTCGAGAGGAAAAGGTGAAGGGTGTTTATAAACGTGAAGAAAGTTATATGTGTACTTCTTTCCATTAAGGTTCATTGTTACTTTGCCTTTTCCGGCATCCAACACGGCATCAACCAACTTAAGAAAGGGCCTACCTGGGATTATGTGATCATGATTACTATGGTAAGCATCAATAAAAAAGAAATCGGTTGGTATACATTATCTAGAGATGTTTACATTCATGTGGCAAAGAATACCTAGAGGTCTAATAGTTCTACCATCTCCCTTGATTAACTTTGTTGATGTTGGAGCTAAGTCTAGGTTATGGTCTCGAACTTTATCATAAATTTTATTAGATAGGACACTTAGTTGGGCTCTGATGTCGCACAAAGCTTTGCATTGAACTCCATTGATCTCGCACCTCAAGTGTGGTGCCGCCTTCTCCTCTTCTTCAGATCCTATCGCGTAGACTTCGGTGAGGCGAGCATATGGCGATGCTTCGGGCTTGATCCCCATGATTCTTCACCTCGGCTATGTGTTCCAGATCCACTTCATCATCACCAAAGAGCTTTCGAAAGATCTCACCGGTGGTTTCAAGGTTGTATGAATCTTCCGCTTTCTTTTCTGGTGGGAAATCCACTTCTAATGCTCTTGCCATCCCGTTTTGGTTAGGGAACATTCTTCTCTTGTCGAATACTTCTCCGTAATCGATCGGAACCCATTCCATATGTTCAAACTCCGTTAATGGCTTCGCGCTTGACATACTTCTCTTGTTTGTTTCATTTGGTACGGCGAAGTCAACGCTCGGGGTAGTTCTTGACTTGATGTGCTCTTCTTCAAGCTTTTCCGAGATTGCCTCCTCTTTTGTGAGTTTTGAGGTTGCCTCTTTACAAATTTCAGCACACGTCTTCGTCCTCAAACTGTGTTCCGGCTCCTCCGCAAGTCTTGTTTCCCAATCTCTTCGCATGGTAGCCGCTTTACTAATTTTTTTGTAGAAGTTGAGCGGCTTCCGTGAGTGTTTTCTCCATGAGATCCCCACCAACACACATTTGGATGTGTTGCATGCAACTAGGGGTTAGGGAAAAGAAAAAGGTATGCAAGAGTACGTCACCGGAGAAGCCGAGTCTTGGTCCTTGTTCAATCAACTCGTTAAACCTATTCCAAGCTTGGTCTATCCCTTGCTCTTCTCGTTGCATGAAGGTGATCACTTGCCTCCTTAGATGTTGAACCTTGCTAATTGGAAAGAACTTCTTGCAAAACTTCTTTGTCAACTTATTCCAATTGCCTTCAACCTCAAAGGACGCAAACGAGTACCATGTCTTTGCTCCACCACCATGTGAGTAGGGAAAGAGCTTCCATTTGAACCATTCATCGGGAACTCTTGACGCCCCGTGTTGCATAACATCGTGAAATGCCTTACGTGTCTATATGGGTTCTTCGTAACCATCCCTTCAAACGGGGTTGCCGCCACCATCTCGATGATCCTGGATTTGATTTCATACTTGGTCGCTTCGAGCTTCGAATCTGACTCTTGTACTTTTATGTCTTCACATCGAGGACTAGCGTAATCCCTTAGCGATTTCTCCGGTTCTTCCACGGGGTGATTGGCGAATGCCATCTAGACTACAAGATAAAAACAAAAACAAAACAAGTGGTTTTCTAGGAAATATGGGTTAGATATTGGCAAACAAAAGATAAACTAAATATAAAAATAAGTTAGATGCAAACCAAATGATGTAAACTAGCTTGCTCCCTGGCAAAGGCGCTAGAGAAACGGGCTTGTTGACGGATAAAAGATGTATCCACCTACGATCCGCAAGCGTACGGACCTACACCTTTTTTACCATGGGATTCCCAAGGTTCTTGTCAATCCGCGGAGCAAGGGGATTACAAGCGTTTGACCTAGCTCTACTCACTAACTACTCAAACTCTAACTATGATTAGACTAGAAAACGACTACACTACACTAGAGAGAACAGTTAAGCTAACAAGATAAAAGACACTCGCCCATGGGTCTACGATTCTTGAACATGCAACCGCTTTAAACATGAAAACCGATCTAATCTATCGGGGGTTGTGTCCACGGTTTCGCTCTTTTCCTCCCCCCGTATCGTCACTACGCGGAGGTATTCGTGACTAGACCTATGATGGACATGGCGTATTGAATGGATCCAAGGGAGCATTGAAGCTCTTATTTCCCACTACGGCATGGTAGCTAACCTTAAGCAACAAAGCATATTCAACACATGATGATAGATAGATGTTCCAACAAAGTAGCAATTACATCTCGAGATCGATTACAACCCATGGACAAATGAGAAGATTACCCCATCAAGGTTCCAGACATGGCACCGTTGATCATGGTGACGCTTTTGACGGTGTCTTCCCTCTTCTCCACTTGTGGGTGCTTCCTTCGAGACAGGCGATCCTCCTTGGGAGATCTCCCTCCTCTCTCTCTCTTGAGCTTCTGGATGGCCTCTCGGTGCGAAGGGATCTCCCCCTGCGAATGATGGCACCTCCAGGACTTTAGGGTTGAAAATCCTTCGGGTGCAAGGAAGGGGGGCCGAACTGACCCTCGGAGTGGGCCAGGCCGACCGGACTGGGCCGACTGGCCTAGGCCCAACCTAGCCCGGTTCGGTCGCCCCTTCGCTCCCGTGGGTCCTCAGGTGATTATGCACTTTGCCCCTTCCATTTTCATGATTTTGACGATGTCATCCTCGCGTCCAAGATGGAGGTTCTCCATGCATGAAGTCTGGTCTTTTACTCTTCAATCCTCGGGGATGTTCCTTTGTAACACTTCGGTCCTTGCCACCATTGGAAGTGATTTCATCAAGCTCATGAACACGAATTTGACTCCGTAATTGCTCCTTTGAACTTGTTGTGAATCCATCCTTTATGTCTATGTTTTCCTACATAAACACAAAATTTCCAAATGCATGCACAAAGATGAACTTGTTATATGATTAGTGTGCCTAGTGGCGGGTTAGTTCCATAATCAAATCCAAACGAAAGTGTAATGAATATGTTTGGTGTACGAAAATACACTGTCAACAGCTTGTAGTCAAGGGGTATTCACAAAAACAGGGTGAAGATTATTTTGACGCCTATTCACCTGTTGCTCGTTTGACCACAATTCATGTGTTACTTTCCCTAGCAGCCTCACGTGGTTTGATCCTTCATCAAATGGACGTTAAAAACACTTTCCTACATGGAGAGTGTTGACGGTCGTTAAGTCTCTATTTTTGACCGTCAACTTCAGATAAAAGTTACTTCATGAAAGTATGCAAAATAGCTATAGGGATCTAATCTAACGAATTCCACAAGTTTTGTTATATATTTGGTTGCAGGTAAATATGAGCAATTATGGCATAAAATATATCATTATCAGAAACAGCCTCAAATGCCAATTTGGACTACACCATTGCAAATCGTCGAGACGATCGAAAGGGACATATTAGTTGTATGCATCGGAGTTCAGATGAAGAAGATATAAAAAGATAAAATAATATAGGGCACAAACGTCACGCTGATGTCAGCATGACGCCAGCGCCCAATATGCCATACGCCAGCCGTGTAGTGTGCCAGGAGGCGCCACGTGGCGCGTCGCTAGTGGCCGCCAACCGCGCAAAGTCAACGCGCGCGGGCGCACGTGCGGGGAGGGTGCCGCGGCATCGCCCGACCACGTGCCACTCGTGGGTAGGTTGCATCTGCCCGAGCGGGAGCGCGGGCGCACGTGGGAGCCGTCGCAACCGGGGACACGTGGCAGCGTAGGAGAGGGCGGCCGTACGGTTGCATGGACCACGGTTGGCCCGTTAGTTTTTCCTTTTTCCGAGTGATTTTCTACCTAGCTTACCGGTTCAGCTTCGGTTCAGCTGAGGACCATGTGTGGTTCGAGGACCGGTGGATGGTCGCTTCCTTGTGTGATGAGTGATTGACAACGTTGTGTGGACTGATTCTTGGCTAAGTATTGCAGGTGCAGGTTGCGGCTTGACTCGTGTTGGTGCAGGTGAAGAACAAGCGCAAAAGGTCGTTGCAGGTGAGGCCTCCAGGTGTGGAGAAGACAAGTAGGCTTCGTTCGAGGGACCCGGTGGCCAGTGGGGTCAAGTGCGGGCCGCATGGTGGCATGAACAGCAAGATGAAGCCGTGGACGGTTTCTTGGTAGAGCCTCAAAACCAAGGTCGAGCCGGGACTACGTGGGAGCCAAGTCATGAGTAGAGATTGGCTGAGGCTACACCGAGTTCGTGGGGTTTGCAGTGGTTCACCAGAAAACCACTGGGTTACTCGGTTGAGCAACAAAACTGAGGCCGAAGACTCGACGAGAAGGTGCGGCCACCCAGGCCGGTTGAACCGCCCAAGAGGGGCGGTCAGACCTCCTGGGGCCGGTCAGATCTCCCGGGCCGGTCTAACCTCCTAGGGGGGCGGTTTGACCGCCCTGGCCGCCAGCGTCAAGATGCTTCAAAGCGGAGGACACGCGTCGGGATCTCAAGGCTTGCGTCGAGGCTAAGCAGGTTGCGGTCGCCGGGCATCCGTCTGATGAAGAAATTCTGAAGACTTCCAAATCCGCCCTCAAGGGGCTTGTATCCCTAGTTATTAGGTGAGGGTAGTTTAGTCTTTTGGGTGCCTCCATATATACTCTTGAGTGGATGGAAGGCAGCCAACCTTTGGAACCCTAACTCATTTGTTTTTCTTTTTTCGTTCTCCATTTTCCTAGTTTTTCCTAGGACTAGCTTGAGAGCTTCATGTGAGATCTAGAGAGAGGAATGGATGTTTGGGTGGCAAGCTAGACCTTGTACGAACCTTCATGGTATGTATAGATGGTTCGGCATTGTTCCTCAAGGTGGTTTTCCCGCTCTCCTATGTGTTGATTTTCGGAGCTCTTTGTTGGCGGTGTTTTGAGAACGATTTCTTGGGGTCTTTGGTGGGTGTCACGTATGAGGATCTTGTGCCTCTTTGGCTGGTGACTTTGCCCCCAAATCTCCTTTGAATCGAACTCGATTTGGTGGATTTTCGAGTTGGGCGAGTTCTTGACCTAGAGAGGCGATTTCGTCGATTCGATTCCTCTTGATTGTGAATGTTTCGGGTCGATTCCTTTGAGGTAGAGGTTGCCCAAGAGGTAACCCAGCTAATCTCGAAGTTTCACTGCAATCCGTGGAGTGATTCGGGAGATCGGGCGCGAGGAAGTTAGGGTTTGACCCGCGGGCTGTTTTTCTGGGAGAGGCGGTTTAACCGCCTGGAGGGGCGGTCTAACCGCCCTGGGGTTTCCAGGTCAAAGTTTTGTTTCGCCGGATTTTCCTCTGTGAGTTTGTTCGCCTTGATCAAAGGAGTGCCTGGGTGAAATTTCGGGTTGTTCTCGTGCCGTTTGCTAGGTGTTCTTGGTTGGAGTTCGTTGCTGGGTATAGGAGGTTAGACGGCCCCTGGTAGCCGGTCTAACTGCCCCTAGGCCTCTGGGTGGAGTTTTGGTTTTCACCAAGATTTTCTGGTAGCTAGCATGGCCTTGTCCAGAGATCTCTGTTGGTGAAACCGTGGTGCGTTTCGGTGCTCGGAAGAGGTGTTTCGGAAGATTTCTTGGTTACCAGGTGGAGGCGGTCTAACCACCCCCTATACCCGGTCTAACCGCCCCCCTCTGGACAGCCGGCTTTCGAGATGTTTCCGTTGTCGTGGTGCGTGTGTGTTGAGGTTGCTGGTAGAGTTTGTTCATAGGACCAGTAGCACTCTAGTGACTACATGGTGTTGTCAAACGGAAGGTAGAAGTGTGGAGCATGTATTTTTGGGGGTCTGTCCGAGCGAGTTCATCTTGTCGGAGTTTCAATCTCTTTCGAGAAGAATTTTTATCGGCTCCCATTCACTCCCCCCTCTCTGGTCGCCTAATCGGTCCTTCAAGTGGTATCAGAGCCGGTTCGGGTCTTTGTTGACTCTAACCAGTCAAGATCCAAGGATGGCATACCAGGAACGGGGTTCGGGTCCTCCACACTTCGATGGCAAGAACTACCAGATGTGGAGTAAGCGGATGGGTGCATTCCTCCGTGGAAAGGGTCAGATCCTTTGGGATGTCACGGTGGACACAGGATATGTCTAGCCGATGGACTTCCTCGCTCCAGGATCGAGGGATAGGTTCGACGCCAACAATATGGCGGTCGACTACTTGTTTTGTGCTTTGTGTCAGCCTGAGTTCGATCGGGTGCATACCGAGCACTTGGCTTGTAGAATTTGGACGGTGCTGAAGGAGGCTCATGTTGGGAATGCCCAGGTTCAGGCACGGATGTATGCGACCTACCGGAGAGAGTACGAGAACTTCACTCATCTCCCCGGTGAGTCCATCGATGCCTTGTTTCAGAGGTACACGGTGGTTGTGAACAACATGAGGGCCAATGTGGACGTGCTCCCGTACGATGATCATGATAGAGCGATCAAGCTCTTACACTCTTTGGATCGTACAATATGGGGCGGAAAGTTCGAGGACATTGTGGAGTCGGAGAAGTATGACACTATGACGATGAACGAGCTGTTCTCGAAGCTCAAGTCGGCTGAGGTGGATAGGGGCATGACTGCCAAGCTCGAGGGTCCGACTGATTCCATAGTCTCGCCCTCGTTGGTGGTTCGAAAGGAAAGGCTAACACTAACCCATTCACCAGGATGTTCTCTTTTTCCTCATTGATGTCTATGCTAGATGAGGAGGTCGATGTGCTTGGAGAGGATGAGCTGGTGCTCCTGACGAGACGGTTCGAGAGGCTGCACGAGAACCGAGTGAACATGAGGAGGAACACATGGACATGCTTCCAGTGCGGCAAGCCGGGACACTTCGTCGCCGACTGCCCGGAGAAGGTCAAGAACAAGGATGGCTACAAGCACATGCCGAGGAACGATGGCAAGTACCGGTCGAGGCGCGACCACAAGAGGAAGTACAAGAACAAGCACAAGGACGAGTGACGATCGAGGAAGAAGGAAAGCCGAGGCAAGGCCCGAGCGATGGTTGGTGCGAGCGACGTCGACTCCAGTTCCGTGTACTCCACCTCGAGCTCGAATAGCAGTGAAGATGAAGGTGATCGTCGCAAGGGCAAGAAGGCGTCCAAGAACCTGAGTGGGCTGAGTTGCTTCGCTAGAGACGACTTCTGCACCTTGGCGCTGAGCCCAGAGCGACTAGGACTCTGAGTCCGATGACGAGGTGCGTGATGAGCTCCATTTCTTGCGCCAGGAGAATGAACGGCTCGGTACTTTGCTTGATAATCGTGATGACATGCTTAGAGAGGCAAAGAAAATGAGAAAAGAGCTTAGGGCTTCACTCGAGGATGCTAGGACTAGAGTGGCTGAGCTAGAGACACAGGTGCTTGATAGCAAGCTTGAGATTGATTCCCTTAAGGATAGCCCTGTAGTTTCAGATGATGTTGATTGTGCTGATTGCTCCATCTTTCTTGCTGATCTTGCTTTGTTCAAGGAAAAGCATGCCTCCAAGTGTGAGGAACTAGATGTGCTTAGGGTTGAAGTGGCTGAGCTTAAATCTAGACCTGCTTTGCTAGATGCTTGCACTTCTTTCCCTGTTTTGCATGCTAAGATTGATGAGATGCATGCTTACACTAGTTCTCTTGAGGCTAAATTGAACGAACCCATGCCTACATCATGCTCTACCTGTGAAATGCATGCTTTGAAAAATTTGGAACTTGCACATTATGTTGATCGTTTGCAGGATGAGAATGATGAGTTGAGAAAGTTGTTGGGTTGGTTGTCGGGTCATGAGTCTCAGTTGAGAATGATGATCGAGGCATTTAAGAGGCAGGATGGTGAGGGACTTGGGGCAAACAAGGTTGGTGAGGGAAGTGGAGAGAATATCCCAGAGCCACCAAAAACCCACCACAAAAATGATTTTCCCCCAAAACCTAACCATCTTAGGAACCGACTAGACACAACCCCAGCTCCACCCATATTTCCTACACCCACAAATGATCTCCAAAAGCCTATCAAGTTTGTGAGCATGTCCGGGAAAGTGTTCTTTGGGAAAGTGAGTGAGAAGGCTAGTGAGGAGAAATCGGTGGAGGAGTTGAGTGGAGAGAAACCAAGTGAGCAGCCCCAATCCAAGCCTAAGCCTAAGCTTGTGAGGTTCTGTTGTGGCTATTGTGGGAAAGAGGGTCACAAGGATGAGTTTTGCTTCAAGAGGAAGCGAGAAGAGAGGATGGCAAAGGAGTGGGCGAACAAGGATAGGTACAACCCTTCCCATGGTGTACCTAAGCCACGTATGCCACTGCCCAGGGGTAAAGCTGTGGTGAGAAGTGTTCTGGCATGGGGATATGTGAGTTCCCGCAGCCGAGGAGCAGTCCTGCAGGGGGCGGTCAGACCGGCCTGGCTAGGCCGTCAGACCGACCCTGCCCAGAGGGGGGCGGTTAGACCGGCCTGGCTAGGCGGTTCAACCGCCCCCCCAGAATTCTGGGCGGCGTGGTTTTCGAGGTGGTGAGTCGAGAGGTTTCAGGTCTGGAAGGTGGAGTTGCTGGTGGTTGGTCTGGAGAGACAGCAGGTGGTCAGTTTGCTAGGCATCCTCCCCCTCAAGTTCACTACGGGGATGGGAGGAGTCGTAGCTTTGAGAAGGAGAGGAGGGACGGTCCACGGGTTGTCTTCCATGGTTTTGGTCCTCCCCCAGGCATCGAGGAGTGGTTTCCTCGGAGTGGTTACCGAGGTGGTGTTCGTGGTGGTAGTTATGGTAGGAAAGATGGCTTGATGTGTGCTAACCCCACTTTCGAGCAAGTGGCTCGGCACTGGTTTTACTCTTTCGGTACTAACCCCAGTGCTGAGTCGTTTGTTCGCTCACGTGCTCATTTTTGAATTTTAGGTGGGAGACTTGAAGAACATTTGGTTGATTGACTCCGGTTGCTCGAGGCATATGACCGGAGACAGGGGGTGGTTCTCAAGTCTCTTCCCGGTGGTGACAAGGAGGTACATCACTTTTGGGGACAATGGGCGTGGGCGTGTGCTTTCAGAAGGTGAGATAAAAGCGAGTGACAAGATCACTCTAAGGCGTGTTGCTCTTGTTCAATCGCTGCGGTACTATTTTCTTTCTGTGTCCCAGTTGTTGGATGAGGGTTTTGAGGTGTTGTTTCGGCCAGGTGGTTCTCGGATTTTGGACTCTCGGGGGGACCTTGTTTGTATGGTTGTTCCCGAGGGTTAGGTGTTTCGTGCCGATTTTTCTCAGTCTTCGGGTGTGGAGCGTTGTTTCTTGGCTGGTTCTTCGAGTGAGTTGTGGAAGTGGCATAGGAAGTTGGGTCACTTGAGCTTTGACCTTTTGTGTCGCTTGAGTAAATTCAATTTGGTCCAAGGATTGCCACAGTTGAGGCCTGAGAAAGAGTTGGTTTGTGCGCCTTGTAGGCATGCCAAGATGGTAGCCTCTTCTCACCCGATTCTCACCGATGTGATGACTAAGCGCCCATGCGAGCTGCTCCATATGGACCTTGTTGGCCCAGCTCGTGTGCGATCTGCGGGTGGGAAGTGGTATGTCCTTGTTGTGGTGGACGACTATTCTCGGTATGTGTGGGTGTTCTTTCTCGAGGATAAGGGGGAGACGTTTGGCTTCGTTCGAGATCTAGTCTTGAGGTTGAGGAACGAGAGGCACGGAGATGCCATACGAGCTATCCGCAGTGATAATATATCGGAATTCAGAAACTCTCGTTTTGAAACCTTTTGTCATGACTTGGGTCTTGAGCACCAGTTTTCGAGTCCGTATACGCCTCCCCAGAATGGTGTTGTGGAAAGGAAGAACAGGACCTTGTGCGAGATGGCTCGGATGATGTTTGATGAGCATAGGACTCCGAGGAGGTATTGGGCTGAGGTGGTGAATACCGCATGCTATGTGTCGAACAGGATCTACCTCAGAGTGCACAAGAAGAAAACATGCTATGAGTTGATGCACGGTCGCACACCCAACGTGAGTCACTTCCATGTCTTTGGTTGTAAATGTTTCATTCTGAAGAAAGGCAGGAAGTTGGATAAGTTTTAGGCTAGGTCTGTCGATGGTATTTTCTTTGGTTATGCATCTCATTCTAGAGCATATCGTGTGCTCAATCTTGAAACTAACCAAATCGTGGAGACTTGCGAGGTAACCTTCAACGAGACAGAGCCACGTAGTCAGCTTGTCTTTGAGTGTGCGGGTGATGATGAGCTTGGCGAGGAGATCTTTCAGGAGGAGGAGCATGAACATGGAGACGATGAGGATGGCGGCGCGGTGCCCCCGGCTGAAGATGTACCCACTACTTCGACTACGGTGATGGACGGACCCTCTACTACACCTACGACGACCAATCAAGAACGAGGAGAAGTGGATGTTGAGGGGGAGGTAGCATCGAGGCGAGAACCTCCCCGGCGAGTACAAGTGGATCACCCAGCTTCGAGGATCATCGGCGACATGAATGAATGCACTACACGGTCGAGGCTTCGAAACAATTCCCATTTCGCTCATGCTGCATTTGTTGCTACTTTTGAGCCCAAAGACATTGGACACGCACTATCTGATCATAATTGGGTTAATTCGATGCATGACCCTTCCTCAGGGTGCAAGCCGATTGGTACAAAGTGGGTGTGGAAAAACAAAGAGGGAGAGAAAGGTGAGGTTGTGAGGAACAAGTCGAGGCTTGTTGCTCAAGGGTTCAGTCAGAAGGAGGGGATTGACTACGAGGAGACCTTTGCTCCCGTAGCACATTTGGAGGCGATTAGGATCCTTCTAGCCTTTTCCGTGGCTAAAGGGTTCAAGTTGCACCAAATGGATGTGAAGAGTGCTTTCCTGAATGGTGTGTTGGAGGAAGAAGTGTATGTGAGGCAACCTCCAGCGTTTGAGAGTGAGAAGTACCCCCACCGGGTGTACAAGTTGAGGAAGGCGTTGTATGGGTTGAAGCTGGCGCCTAGAGCTTGGTATGGTAGGTTGAGGGAGTTCTTGTTTGAGAGAGGTTTTGAGATGGGGAAGGTCGATCAGACCTTGTTTTTGCTGAGGCAGGGTAGAGATATCCTTATTGTGCAGGTGTACGTGGATGATATTGTCTTTGGTGGCTCGTCTAACTCTCTTGTTGCAAGGTTTGTAGAGGATATGAGCAGGGAATTTGAGATGAGCATGATGGGCGAGTTGCAGTTCTTCCTCGGGCTACAAATCAAGCAATCAAAGGAAGGAACATTTGTGCACCAGGCTAAGTACACCAAGGACATTGTGCGGAAGTTCAAGATGGAGGATTCCAAGTCTATGACGATGCCGATGAGTACGACTACGGCTCTTGATGCGGACGAGGAAGGTGAACACGTGGACCAGAAGGAGTACCGGAGCATGATCGGGTCACTCCTCTACTTGACGGCGACGAGGCCGGACATCCAGTTCTCGGTATGTCTGTGCGCTCATTTTCAAGCGTCTCCGAGGACTTCGCATCGGCAACTGGTGAAGCGAATTTTCAGGTACCTACGTCACACTCCCGACTTCGGCCTTTGGAACTCCGCGTCTTCTTCTTTGGCGCTTCATGGTTTTTCAGACGCGGATTTTGCCGGGTGTCGGTTAAATAGGAAGTCCACTTCTGGGACTTGCCAGTTTTTGGGTTCTTCTTTGGTGTCTTGGTCTTCCCGCAAACAATCGAGTGTTGCTCAATCCACTACAGAGGCAGAGTATGTTGCCGCTGCTAGTTGTTGCTCTCAGCTCCTTTGGATTTCATACACCATGAGTGACTTTGGTGAGGAGTATACCCATGTCTCACTTCAATGTGATAGCACCAGTGCCATAAGCATAGCAAAGAACCCAGTGCTCCATTCCAAAACCAAGCACATAGACGTGAGGTATCATTTTCTGAGAGACAACGTAGAGAAAGGAAAGATAGCTTTGATCCATGTACCCACACATGACCAACTAGCCGATATTTTCACCAAACCCCTAGATCAAGCAACTTTCACTCGTTTGCGGGGGGAACTTGGTGTGTGTTTGAATTCTTGAGTTGGGTGTGTGGGAGCTCCTTTGTAGCATATGTATAGCATTCTTTTGTGAGTAAAATGCACTAGCGGTCCTCAAACTTGTGCGCATGTGTCATCCCGGTCCACTAACTCAAAAAGTGTGTCATCCCGGTCCCTAAACATTGTTCGGGTCTCACTAAGGTCCAACCGGGTCTCAATAATGTCCACGAACTCTCAAAGTGTGTCACCGAGGTCCATTTGTGCTGACATGAAACACCAACGTGGACATTGATGTGGCGCAAGTTGACCGCCGAGGGGCCACCTCGCCCGCTGGCCACCGTGGGTGCCGCCGTAGGCGGCTTCGTCGGCAGGCTACCGCGGGCGTCGTCTAGATAGGCCGCGGGTGGGTGCGGAGCGGCCGAACCCGGGCCTCCGTCGGTGCGCCCGAGGTGGAGGTGTTGGCGGCGGCGGGGCTCCTCCCATCGGTGGCCTGCTGCGCTCCGCCAAGCTCCGCCAGCGGGAAATCGAGCTCGTGAGGGAGGGAGCAGCAGGGCGTCGGGACTCCTTGCACCGGCAAGACCCTCGCGACGGAGCTCGGACGCGCGTTCAGCTCCTCTCCCAGTCAGCGTGTCCCAGGGCGGCGCGGCCACATTGCAGCTTACCGGCGGAGGGAGGAGCAAGCCACCGCCGCATGGTCCCATGGGGGCGGAGCTCCGCCGTGTGCTCCTGCAAGCGTAGATGACCGGTCTTGTTGCCGTCCTGCCACTGCGTGCGGCGTGCCCCCCCCCGGACGCGGAGAGGAGCCGAGCGCGGCCTCCTCCAGATCGCCTCCTCCGCCCACCGCCGATGGGTGCCGGGCTGCATTGGCAGCCAAACAACGGTGAGGTGACGACGACGACGCCATCCGAAGAGGTGCCGCCGCCGGACGAGCCATTATTGGAGGCTCATCGAGGTCTAGCAAGAGCCGGGCCGGAAGTCGTTTGTGAAAAAGTCACTGGCGAGGCGCGACCTCCATGGCCACCGACGAGGCACAGGCTCGGACGGCGGGGAGGCAGCCACCAGAGCGAGTGAGGTCCGAGCACGACACGAGCTCCTTGGCTGGCGACGCGAGGTCTGGCCGCGGGTTTGGGTTGCTAGAAGGCAGTCACCGGAAAGACGAGATCTGGCTCGACACGAGCTCCATGGCCGGCGGTGGCGCAACCGCGTCGGCTCGCGCTGCGTCGGTGGCGCGCATGTGCTGCTTGATGGAGACGAGTGCCACATAAGCATGCCACGTCGTCGTGGGTCACGGGTCTAGACCCATTTGGACCTTAGTGACACCCGAACAACGTTTAGGGACTGAGATGACACACTTTTTGAGTTCGTGGACCGGAATGACATAGGCGCACAAGTTTGAGGACCGCTAGTGTATTTTACTCTTCTTTTGTGCATTTCTTGCATTTGGCATTGCATATGTAACATGATGTATAGGCATCCTTGTATCTTAGATTGCATGCATTTTGTATCATATGCATTGGATAGGAAAAGCTTCTCCTATATACATTGTTCACCGTGGGATGCTATATATGTTTTGTGAGCTTGTTTGGTATGCTATGGTTAGTTTGGCTTAGCTCTTGATGATCTTGATGAATGATCCATGGTTGATGGCTATATTTCTGAAAAATGTCACATATATGCTCTCTCATGCGTAAACGCCTTTATATGATCTTGACATGTTTTAGTGGCTTTGCTATGCTTAATTTGTGGTTGGATAGCTAGTTTATGGATCATATGGGGCCAAAGGCTCATTTGCCATCATGAATGTTTAACCCTCTTGCTTTATCTTATGGAGGGGCATAAGTTCCTTTTTGTCGCAATGACATTTCATGTACCATTTATAAATCTGAAAATGAAATATAAAAATACTTGGAAAATGTGCTCCCATGTCATATGTGCTGAAATTAATTTGCTTTGGGTGCTAAACCGTTGCATGATACCTACCAATGAGAAGTCTCATACATAGAAGTAGGCACATGGCTCGGTGGCTTTGACATGACATGATGTGCTTGTGGGTGTTTGTGATGGTCTTATGATTAGAATGGCTGTCCTAGCATGAAGTTTGTGTGGCTTTGCCATTTTGATATGTTTTGCTCATGTTTAGGTTTTTGCTTGTGAGAGAGTAACTTTTCGCAAAATTACTCAATTCCTTTTTAGCCTTGTCCATTGGTTGTGAAACTTGGTGATCATGTAGTTAAGGTCACTACGAACCTGTAGAGTATCTAACTTGCTCATTTGGACTTGTGTAGCTCCTTGTGATGAATTTTGTATATTTGAGAAGCTATATGTTGAAAGTTTTCGCATTTTGCCTTGATTCATGCATTGTCAACAAGGGGGAGAAGTTTGTGCATGCTTTGGGCACCTGGGAGTGTTTGGAAGGTGTTCCAATTGGTTCGGGCAAATTTTGAGCAGTTTGGTGCAGGGCCGGTCACATGGGGCGGTCTAACCGCCCCCCGGCGGTCAGTTGAGCGGTAGGCGGTCTAACCGCCTGGGGCAGGCGGTCTAGCCGCCCAGGGCAGAGTGAGCAGGTTTTCGCTCTTTGTTGCTTTCCCATGTTGCATTGCTGCATTTGTTCAGGAGGAGTGAGCTTTGGCTTAGGGGGAGCTTGCATATGTGCAGGGGGAGCTCTTTGTGGTTTTCGAGCTTTGGTTTGGTGGTTTGCACTCTTTGTTTGAGCATGGTTTTGTCTCGGATGTATCGAGCCGTTGCCCTTGCCTAAGGGGTCCGAGACTTGTTTTCTTCAAGTGATCTTGCTCTTCACCTTTCTTTGGCTTTCGATCGCTTGTTGAGGTTTCTTTTTATTTATTTCTTTTCTTTTCCTTTTCTCTTGTGTTACTTCATGTGGGTGTTGTCAATGCACTCATCAAGGGGGAGATTGAGGACCATGTGTGGTTCGAGGTCCGGTGGATGGTCGCTTCCTTGTGTGATGAGTGATTGACAACGTTGTGTGGACTGATTCTTGGCTAAGTATTGCAGGTGCAGGTTGCGGCTTGACTCGTGTTGGTGCAGGTGAAGAACGAGCGCGAAAGGTCGTTGCCGGTGAGGCCTCCAGTTGTGGAGAAGACAAGTAGGCTTCGTTCGAGGGACCGGTGGCCGGTGGGGTCAAGTGCGGGCCGCATGGTGGCATGAACAGCAAGATGAAGTCGTGGACGGTTTCTTGGTAGAGCCTCAAAACCAAGGTCGAGCTGGGACTACGTGGGAGCCAAGTCATGAGTGGAGATTGGCGGAGGCTACACCGAGTTCGCGGGGTTTGCAGTGGTTCACCAGAAAACCACTGGTTTCTCGGTTGAGCCACAAAACCGAGGCCGAAGACTCAACCAGGAGGGGCGGTCAGACCGCCTGGGGCCGGTCAGATCTCCCGGGCCGGTCTAACCGCCCAGGGGGGCGGTCTGAACGCCCTGGTTGCTAGCGTCAAGATGCTTCGAAGCGGAGGACACGCGTCGGGATCGCAAGGCTTGCGTCGATGCTAAGCAGGTTGCGATCGCGGGGAATCCGTCCAATGAAGAAATTCCGAAGACTTCCAAATCCGCCCTCGAGGGGCTTGTATCCGTAGTTATTAGGTTGAGGGTAGTTTAGTCTTTTGGGTGCCTCCATATATACTCTTGAGTGGATGGATGGCAGCCAACCTTTGGAACCCTAACTCATTTGTTTTTCTTTTTTCGTTCTCCATTTTCCTAGTTTCTCCTAGGACTAGCTTGAGAGCTTCATGTGAGATCTAGAGAGAGGGATGGATGTTTGGGTGGCAAGCTAGACCTTGTACGAACCTTCATGGTATGTATAGATGGTTCGGCGTTGTTCCTCAAGGTGGTTTTTCCGCTCTCCTTTGTGTTGATTTTCGGAGCTCTTTGTTGGCGGTGTTTTGAGAACGATTTCTTGGGGTCTTTGGTAGGTGTCACGTATGAGGATCTTGTGCCTCTTTGGCTCGTGACTTTGCCCCCAAATCTCCTTTGAATCGAACTCGATTTGGTGGTTTTTCGAGTTGGGCGAGTTCTTGACCTAGAGAGGCGATTTCGTCGATTCCTCTTAATTGTGAGCGTTTCGGGTCGATTCCTTTGAGGTAGAGGTTGCCCAGGAGGTAACCCAGCTAATCCCGAAGTTTCGCTGCAATCCGTGGAGTGATTCGGGAGATCAGGCGCGAGGAAGTTAGGGTTTGACCCGCGGGCTGTTTTTCTGGGAGAGGCGGTCTAACCGCCTCGAGGGGGCGGTCTAACCGCCATGGGGTTTCCAGTTCAAAGTTTTATTTTGCCGGATTTTCCTCTATGAGTTTGTTCGCCTTGATCAAAGGAGCATCTGGGTGAAATTTCGGGTCGTTCTCGTGCTGTTTGCTAGGTGTTCTTGGTTGGAGTTCGTTGCTGGGTACAGGAGGTTAGACCGCCCCTGGTAGCCAGTCTAACCGCCCCTAGGCCCCTAGGTGGAGTTTTGGTTTTCACCAAGATTTTCTGGTAGCTAGCATGGCCTTGACTAGAGATCTCTGTTGGTGAAACCGTGGTGCATTTCGGTGCTCGGAAGAGGTGTTTCAGAGGATTTCTTGGTTACCAGGTGGAGGCGGTCTAACCGCCCCTATACCCGGTCTAACCGCCCCCCTCTGGATAGCCGACTTTCGAGATGTTTCCGCTGTCGTGGGTGCGTGTGTGTTGAGGTTACTGGTAGAGTTTGTTCCTAGGACCAGTAGCACTCCAGTGGCTACGTGGTGTTGGCAAACGGAAGGTAGAAGTGCGGAGCGTGTGTTTTTGGGGGTCTGACCGAGCGAGTTCATCTTGTCGGAGTTTCAATCTTTTTCGAGAAGAATTTTTATCGGCTCCCATTCACTCCTCTCTCTCTGGTCGCCTAATCGGTCCTTCATCACCCACTTGGGGTGAGAGTTTCCTGGAGGAGCCGGAGTGTCGGCCCCTCCTCTAGCTCGCTCCTCTTCTTGTAGCTACATCCGAGTCTTGTTCGGTAACTCTGGTCTCCTCTAATTAGTTAAGCATTATTTATTTTTTGACTTGGTCTTATCATTTCTTGTTCATATTATAGTAAGTTTATCTTGCTTTGAGTGATTGCTTTGCTTGAGCGCTGAGTGAAGTAGTGATCTATAGTGTAGGCGCGGTGCCTAGACTTGAGGTTACCTTGAAATACACCTAGCCCCACGGACTACTTGTGGTAGACGGCGGGTAGTGACAGCCCTGTCCGGCCTCTGTGTTCCACCACGTGAGAGTGGCTAGTCTTGTAGGCATCGTAAGAGTGCTCTACGTAACGGTTCCCTTCTCATCCCTTTCCGTAGCCGTAGTGTGCATCCCCCGATCAAGACAAGTGCAAGTAATATCCTAATCGCTGGATTAGTTGAGAGAGCCGAAGTTCCCGTATCAAGTACCCTCTCTACCCTTCCTATCGTTCATCTCTCCTCTCTTCTTCGTCATCCCTTTATCTGCACTTTCCCCAGACGAATAAGCTTAGACTAGAATACTTCTTGTTTCCTGAGGAAATCGATACCTTTGAATACTCCCGAGTGAAAGCTACGTCGGTATCCGTGCGCTTGCAGATTTATCTGTGATTGTATAATATACCAACAAGCTTTCTGGCACCGTTTCCAGGGATATAAACCTGGTGCGACGCTAGAGAGTGTCAAGAGAGAGTTAGATGAGGAAATCAACATGCAGAAGCCTGATGGGTTTGTAATAGAGGGTCAAAGAGAACTAGTGTGCAAATTGTTGAAATCCTTGTATGGACTCAAACAAGCTCCTAAGAAATGGCATGAGAAGCTCAAAAGAACTTTGATATCAGGCGACTTTATTGTGAATGAAGCTAACAAATTTGTTTATTATCGATTTGGTGGGGGCGAGGGAGTAATATTGTGTTTGTATGTTGATGCCATTTTAATCTTTGGGACTAGCCTTGATGTGATCAAGGAAGTAAAAGATTTTCTATTAAATAATTTTGATAGGAAAGATTTGGGAGAAGCCGATGTTATTCTTAATATCAAGATAAAAAGAGAAGTAATGGTGTGGTAACTCTTTTGCAGTCCCACCATGTGGAAAAGGTTTTAAGTCGTTTGGATATAGTTATTGTTAACATGCTCCAATACTTTATGATCCCAGTGTGCTATTAACGAAAAATCGGAGAATATAAATGGATCAATTGAGATATTCCCAAATCATTGGTTCATTGCAGTATTTAGCAAGTGTTGTGAGGCTTGACATCTCTTTTATTGTGAGCAAATTGAGCCGATTTGTTTCAAATTCGGGAGATGATCATTGGCGAGCTCTTGAAAGAGTGACGCATTATCTAAAAGGTACTATGAGCTATGGTATTCACTATAACAGGTATCCATGGGTACTAGAGGGTTATTGTGAAGCTAATTAGATTTCTGGTGCTGACGAAATGTATGCCACAAGTGGATATGTATTTCTACTTGGTGGTGGAGCTGTTTCCTAGAAGTCTTGCAAGCAAACCATTTTAACAAGGTCAACAATGGAAGCAGAACTCACAGCATTTGACAACGCCAACATTAAGGCTGAGTGTTCGTGAATTCCTTATGGACTTACCTGTGGTTGAAAAACATATATCGTCTATTTCTATGAACTATGACAATCAGACTGTGATAGTCAAAGTGAATAGTTCTAAGGATGACATGAAGTCTTCAAGGCATGTTAAAAGGAGGTTAAAGTCTGCCAGGAAATTGAGAAACTCCGGGGTGATAGCATTGGATTATGTTCCTACTGCTAAAAATCTGGTAGATCAATTTACTGAGGGGTTGTCACGAAATGTGATTAACATTGCATTGAGTGAGATGGGCATGAGACCCACATGATGAACTACTCTAGTGGTAACTTGTTTTATGTGATCAGAGATCCCGTGAATTAGAATGGTAAAACAAACTAGTTTTTAGTATAAGAGAAAGGACCCTTGTTGGTTCATCTCAGATGTACTTTTCTATACTGTATGGCAGGATGGTTTTTGTTTAATGTGTTCCAAAGAGCTTAAGAGAAGCTAAGATATCATCCTGCATGATATCTTTTGAGGAATACACTTATATGAGTCAGACTGCTAGTCACAGTCTATGAGATTGTAGGAATCTATAAATACTCGTGAAAGGCTCGGAGTATGACTTATATGCTCCAAACCGCGGGGATGCTTACAGCTGCCTAGTATTAGAAAAGAACTTGAGTGAAACTCACTTAGCACAAAACTATCAATTCAAAGCATAGACCATTGTAAAGTTGCTACTGGGTGTAACTCTTTTCCTAGATAGATGTTCAACTTAACAATCTCGATCGAAACACTAGTATATCAATGTATAACAGAATTGGACATAGAAATTGGTGGGGATTGTTAGATTTAATATGGGTCTGGCCCATGTTGATGAGGACATGACACCTATGCATACGACCATGATTGGTGCATGGAATGGAGTAGAAGAAGTCCAACAAGGGTTTCCAAGTCAACAAGGAGGTCCAAGGTTGATCCGGCTCGAGTCCCCGAGGTGGAGACCAAAAGCAATTCAAGTTCGAGTCCAGTTCGGAGTCCAGGAGCAGTGCGCAATAAAACAGACGCCCAGGTCGCATACGGAGTCGGTTTTGGACGTTCTATATATGGTTGGAAGAAGAATTTCATAAAGCTTCCAATGGCACTGGTCTTGTGCCAAAATTCGTCCCGAGTCAACGGGAATCGTCGAAACAAGTTGACGTCCAGAATCTGCCAAAGTGCTGCGCTGACAGTTTGGTTGGGCCTTAGGCCCAAGTTGGGGGCGCCCCACCCCTGGTCGCCCCCAACCCTAGGACGACCCGTCTCTTATATTTTCAGTAGCCGCTGCTTTAGAAACTTGAGTTTGATTTATTTGTTAGCCTTAGCTACAACCGAACAGCCGTCATCGTGCCGCCATCGTGTAATTCAGACTCCACCTTCGAGTGATATTAAGATTGCTCGCCTCAGATTCTTGTTCGTTCTTCGATTGCGTACAGGAATTGATCTTCGTGATCAGGCTGATCTTGCACAGGCAAGGTTGGTAACCATCGGGAGTTGGTTCAGCGATTGCATTGGCGCTTCGAGTCTTGCTCGTCGTAGTCGGATCGTGAGGGTCAACAACCACCAAATCGGATTTATCTCCACTCACCGAAAGATAGGGCACTCCCCCTCTATCAAGTGGTATCAGATTTCCAGGTTGATCGGTGAGTTTATCCAGTGTTTTTAATTCCTATAGTCCACAAAAACAATAAAAGAAATTGTTCTAGGTTAGACCTTTGTCCTAGCAACCCGTTTTAGCCTCACACTTTCATTCAATATTTTGCTTTGTTGAGTTTGCGTGCTTTGTTCGTTCGATCGTTGCTGGTTACTTGTGTCTTTCTTGTTCTTCTCTTGAACCCTAGTTTTCGCCGCTGTTTTCCTTTTCTTTCCGCTGCCTAAAAAAAGGAAAAAAACCCCTTCCCCCACGGCAACCCCCCCCCCCCCCCCCCCGCGCACGCAAACATCCCCACCCGCGCCGCAAACCCTCGTCGCAACGCAACAGAAACTCCCTCGCGTCATTGTTTCTCTCTGTACGGTTTTATTTTTCCTTTCTGTTTTCTATCTTGGCAAGTAAAAAAAATAGAGACAACAAGGAAGGACACGGTCTCCATCAAAACGCCGCGCGCGAGCCCTCCCACGGCGTGTTTTTCCCCTAGCGCGGACTAGGCACGCCACGCCTCCCGATTGGCCTTCCTGTCTTGTGGTTTGGCACGTAAAAAAAGGAACCGGACACCGTGGCTCCTGGCGCCATGACCCTCCTGGTCGCGAGTCGCACCTCAGACTAGAGCCGCGAGTCCCCCCGTGAGATGTCTCTACGAAAGTAAAAAAAGTCAAAAAAAGGAAAATCGAAAAAAGGAAAGTCAAAAAAAAAGAAACAAAGAAAAAATCGGGAGTGCAGGAGGAAGCGATCCCGGTAGCCTTAAGTGCGCCGCCCCTTTTCCCAAGTCGTGGAAAACGTTGACCCCCTCCCACGGCTTGCTTTTTGTTCTCATCCACTTTTGCACTTGTTTCCAGCAACGTTTGATCGTGTGTAGCACCCTTTTCAACTTTGCATTATTGTTTGAATTGTGCTAATCCTTCATCTGAGTGCAGCCTACCCAAAACTCCACAGATTTCTCCGACGAGTAGATTTTGTTTCTCCAGGCAATCGCTCCTCCAATCTCTCGCGAGTTCCACCGGTTGGTTGCAGGTCGCCCCTGTGTGCGTGGTAAGACCAGATAAGAATTTGATAACAGCACTAGTGTGAGCACCTTGTGAGCCGTTCCACCACATTTTCTTTTGTTTCGTGTTTGCGCTAACCATGGCAGGAGATGTCGACAAGACGGATGCGAACGATCGGTTCAATCAGATCATCCTCGCGGAGACGGCCATCAAGACCACTCTCGACACCGTCGTGGCACGCCTCGATGCATTGACGACAATGATCACCGAGTTGCAGAAGGATAGAGACCACCGCCACGGGGTACGTCACCCCACTAATGATTCCATTGCTCCGATTAAATTTAACATTCCATCTCACAATGGCAAATATGATCCTGCTGCATATCTTGATTGGAAGTTAGAGGTAGACCAACAATTTTTATGCCATGATATTCTTGCTAATTATCAAGTTACAGCTATTCTTAGTGCATTTACTGATTTTGCTTTGATGTGGTGGCGTGAATATAAACAGAAACATTCCACTAATATTCCCACCACTTGGTCTCAATTAAAAGCTGCTATGCGACATCGATTTGTTCCTTCTTATTATAAGTGGAAAACAAAGCGAATTGTGCAGGAACAGTCCATTGTTGTATCTCTTGCCACACCTAACCTTTTGCAGGATTCCGATCCAAAGCACGAGGTTAAGGACGACTTTGTGGCACCTGAGGAGGACACATCCTCTTATGCAATTTCAGAACCATCACTTCCCAATGACCCTCCTACGCCTACTACAAACACAGGTACTGCTCATGATGCTACGCTCATGGATGGTGAGAATTGTCTTAATGTCCTAAATTTTTCCACAAATCATGATATCATAGAGCAATTGTCAGTGGAACCATCTCTTGATGAATCTTTGTCACATGCTGTTTTGCTTGTTGTTCCTTGTGATAAAGATGATTTGGTTGCTAATGCTTCAGTTTTACATGCTTTGGAACCAAATACTATTGCTGAAACTAAGCATGTTATGCATATTGTTAGTGCTAATGATGAGCAGAAATTATTGTCTTCTTTACATACTTTGGGTTACATTGAATTTGATGTTTTGTGTAATCTAGATTGTTTGGAAGAGCAACTTTCTAAATATCTTTGGTTCGCCATGTTTTTCTAAACACACATATCATGCTATTGGCAAATATAACAACAAAGGAGAATATATGATACATCGAGTGTACATTTGTGAAAATTTGAATTATCCTTTTGTTGTGCTCAATTTTGATCCACTAGAGGGCAGCCACACTACACATATTCATTCACCTTTCTCTAGTTCAGTTTCTGCGAAACAAGTTTACTTCCAAGAAGGGGAGCATTGCTGGTTGCTACCTGTGCCTACTTTGTCTTTTGTTGGTACTAATCTTTTGCAGGGTAGTGTTGCCAATATTATGTGTCATCCGATCAAGATGCTTACATGCTCGCTAAATTTTATATGCAAGATGACATATTCACCAATTGGAGACATGGTGACAATCCTCCTAAAAATAATTTTGATTTCTTTGGTTTTCGAAACCCCGTTCGCTCTTGTGTTGTGCAGGATTGGTTCCAAGTACAATCGACGCCGAGGACGGCTTTTCATCAAGAAGGGGAGAATGATGAGGACATGACGCCCATGCATACGACCATGATTGGTGCATGGAATGGAGTAGAAGAAATACAACAAGGGTTTCCAAGTCAACAAGGAGGTCCAAGGTTGATCCGGTTCGAGTCCCGAGGTGGAGGCCAAAAGCAATTCAAGTTCAAGTCCAGTTCGGAGTCCAGGAGCAGTGCGCAATAAAACGGATGCCCAGGTCGCAAATTTAGTCGGTTTTGGACGTTCTATATATGGTTGGAAGCAGAATTTCATAAAGCTTCCAATGGCACCGGTCTTGTGCCAAAATTCGCCTCGGATCAACGGGAATCGTCGAAACAAGTTGATGTCCAAAATCTGCCAAAGTGCTGCGCTAACAGTTTGGTTGGGCCTTAGGCCCAAGTTGGGGGCGCCCCACCCCTGGTCGCCCCCAACCCTAGGACGCCCCGTCTCTTATATTTTCAGTAGCAGCCGCTTTAGAAACTTGAGTTTGATTTATTTGTTAGCCTTAGCTACAACCGAACAGCCGCCATCGTGCGGCCGTTGTGTAATTCAGACTCCACCTTCGAGTGATATTAAGATTGCTCGCCTCAGATTCTTGTTCGTTCTTCGATTGCGTACAGGAATTGATCTTCGTGATCAGGCTGATCTTCCGCCGGCAAGGTTGGTAAGCATCGGGAGTTGGTTCAGCGATTGCATTGGCGCTTCGAGTCTTCCTCGTCGTAGTCGGATCGTGAGGGTCAACAACCACCAAATCGGATTTATCTCCACTCACTGAAAGATCGGGCACTCCCCCTCTATCACATGTCATTGCAATTAAATCAAATAATTTGGGCCCTATGAAATGCTAGGTGCAATAAAATAGTAGACTGAATTTAGTTGATGTCTAAACATGTAACAATCATGTTTATGACTGCGGTTTCTAGTAACTCACATGTTCATGGCAGAGGTTACAAGTATTTGATGGATGTTTCATGATGTCCAACTTCATCATCTACACTCATCTTCTAACTTTCCTTGTGTATAAATACATGTGTTTGTCCTTGGTCATGAATGATATAGCGCAGGGCTGCACCTTCATTCCTCTATTGAGTTGCTGAAAACATGAGCATTCTCATTCCACTCTGTGCGCACACATGCTGCTGGAAGAGCAGAGCCTCCAAAACCGGCATCGCTAGAGCTCTTGCTCGGGATAGCGAGGCAATCAGGTTTTTGGGTAGCGCAACAAGTGCAATTGCTCACCAATCTTCCTCCGGTTGCTCATTATACGACTACTTCCCGGTGGCAAGCGATTGGAGTACGACTACTTCTCGGTGGATACAATGACACTACGAACATTTTCCTGCATCAACTGTGAATGACTACATCGAACAACTCATCATGATGAATGACGAGAATGGATCCGCTGGTGCCTCTGGCACCAGTCCCCTTGCAGGGTATACCTTCGTATTCCTTTTTTTATTGTTTGGTTTTCTGGTTTGGTTCACCGGACATCACAATATTGTTGTTATATTCATGGATTAAATTTAACAAGAATTTGCCTAATTTTCTAACACAATTTGTGCTGTGCAAATTTAGCTGTAGTTCATCCTTGCACTCATAATAGTTAAGGATGTCCAGGTATCCCGCATGTGATGTGCAGAGAAGCCAACTTTTTGTGTTTGTCGGGATGCAGCTGGGATCCAGTGCCAAAGGATTTGGATTTGAATATATCTCGGTTGCCATCTTTTCCAAGGGCCAACAAGTACGCAAAGGAGGTACCGCAACGCCTCTGCGGACTCCAGTCAGACCGATCGCCAGTGATCCCAGTGGTAAACCTATAAACACAGGCTTGGGAGGGACCCCGTCGGAGCTGGTGCACATAGGGTTGCTCTAGGGTCGGCAAGACGAACTAGAACGTCTTTCAGTTGTCATGGAGATGAAGGAAGAATAACAGATGAGATAGGAAGAGTTAGGGTTTGGAGATAAAAGTAAATACGAGAAAATAAAAATGTAAATGTATTTGATTTGATTGGATTCCCTCAATCGGCCATGGCCCTTTATATTTATACGGTCGGGAGGTCTTGCCCCGCAAGGAATTCCTTATTACAAGTCTAACCCTATCAGGATTCCTTGATTTATCTCAGACACGGGGGCACCGGTCTGACCGGTGTGGCTTGCTGGTCCAGCTACAGCTAGCGGTCAGACCGGTCAGACCGCCTATGGCCACCGGTGTTGGGGTTTGATACCACCGGCAATAATTTTTGGTATGATTTGTTTGTTTGATCCGGATGGTTGGGCTTAGCGACACCAAGATTATATTGGTTCAGGCTCTGAGGGGGTGCCCTACGTCCAGTTCAGGAAAGTGTTCTATATGCCCACAGGGGCTTGTAGTAGAGGATACAAGCTTAGGTTGAGAGAGGGAAAAAGTCCTAAGTCTCTATGCGTAGATGAGAGCAACCAATGCTCGTTTTGCGGGTGAGGTGTGTGTTGTTCGATCTCTTTTTTTGTTGTGTCTTTTCATCATCCCCGTCTACGGTGCCATCCTCTCCTTTTATAGTTCAAGGAGGGCTGGTGTACAAGGTCTAGGATGCTAAAATTATGTTCTGCTACAGTGCTGTAGTAGTGCCGGAACAGTGCTACACCGTGGGCCATCGTCTCCCGTTGGCGCCATACACTGCACTAGTCGCGGTAGCCTCCGTAGGGCAACGAAGCTTCGGCCTCCATCCGGATGCGGCTTCTCCTGACCCAGGAGCAAGCTAGCCATGTTAGCTTGGGGCTTCCCTTGCAAGCCCCGACCTTCCCCCTGATAGCCGTTGGGTCGTGTCTCGTTGTTTGATGTCCTACAGGTGAAGGATTTGTATGTCCTTGGCCTCTGCTCGGTATCCAGGTGATGGGACGCCGGGGCTGTCTGCCTGCCATGTAAGGGAAAATCTCATCATTACTTGACCTCCTAACAGGGCCGATCCGCGTGCCCTGTCGTAACTGCACGTCCCGTGCGGCGCGAGGCAGCATCCGCCATGTTGCCACCTTCCCCTGGGGGGCCCGACCGACGGATTACAGCGGAAGGATACTTAAGTCGTGCGAGGTGGAGCCACTTGTCGAGGTAGCCGGGGTGGCTGCATGAGTCAGAGGTGGTTATACGATGGGGGACCGAGCTGCTGTTCCTTCAAGGAAAGGAGTTGGGCTTGGCCTTGCCGGCTGTTGGTGTTGGGCCTCTGTTGACACGGCCCACCATTAGTCTTCCTGATTCGGGGTTTTAGGGGTTAAGATGATTACCGCTGGTTTTCCCCTCTTCAGTAGCACCCGAGCCTAATGGGGAAGAGACAGATTTCCCTTTTAGGATCAGTTTGGTCGGTATTATTTTTTCTTCTCCAGTCTGGTGGGGGCGCGCGAGCGCACTCACCGAGTGTAGCCCCGTGCCTGTGGTAGAGTTGAAGACTTTGCCATAGGGTGATTTTTTAGCCACTGTGAGTAATGGCTCACCTTTTGAGGCCGACGTGGTCGGACGGTGGATTTGACCCTACCTCACGGGGGACTGTGGCTGGCCTCTTCCAATGTGACGGCAAGGCTCTGCGGGCCTTCAATGCACCGCCTCGTGGGGAGGGTGGCAGTTTTAGCTTGTTTTGTAAGCTAAGCTGCGTCCACCGTGCCTCTCACATGATTGGGGCACTGCTGCCCTATAAAAGGAGCTCCGCTTCGTCACAATGAGACTCCATGCTTGCCACATGGGGAGGGAAAGAAAGCAGCTACTTCTCCAATTGTGGGGCTTCGTCTCCCTAAGTGTAGTGCCATCCTTCAAGCCTCTTGATGTTGGTGGGAGTTCAGCGAATGGGGAGGCATGCTCTTGCAGCCCTTTCCTGCCCTATGTCTCGAGTCCCCACAACTACATGGGGGTCGAGTGCCAGGGGAGGGGGCACCGAGGCGAGCCGCCACTCCGAGCCCACATCACCACCGCCGGTTGCTGCTACCTGTTGTGGCACACCCAGGGTCACTTCCCTGAGTACTGTTGGAGCAGCAGGACACAAAGTTACCCCTGGACAAGCTTCTCTGATGAGGCTGCTCCGTTAGGAGTGATGCTTCATTAGAAGCCAGTTCGGGTGCGGCCCTAGGAACTTGGTCTTTTTTCTGGGTCTTGGTAGTCGCGGTTGAGGAGCCGGCCATCTCCCTGGTCCCCACAAGGGGTCTCCTGGACGTATTAGATGTTTGTGGGAGTCTAGCGAGGTGCTCCTACAACTATGACCCGCCAGGAAACGTAGCACCGCCATGCCAACAGTGTTTTATGTTACGATATTTGTTCACGACCCGTCTGGCCGCCTTCTTGTACCTTAGAACTCAGGTATACACATAAATGCAGTTGTTCCCTTGTCCTTTTAACGTTAGTGCCCATTCTGTGTGTTTGACACCCGGTTCGAATCCCGCCAAACAATTCATCTTCGTCCTTTAGGTTGGGGGAAAACCCTTTTTGGTTTCCCAAGGTTGGTGGGCATCGTGGCCCGAGACTGGTGGAGTGATGGAGAGTTGAAGAGCAGAGAGAGGGAGAGAGAGAAGGCAAAGAGCAAGATAGAGCACCTCCTCGCCTCCGGGTAACTGCTGCGCATGGGGCGCCGCACGGCTATAAAACCCGAGGAAGGCTTAGAGCGAACTCATCTCTTGACTTCCTTCTTCCTCTCGCTCACACTGCCTCCTTGCTTCCTTATTCCTCATTCCAACTGGAGGCCTTGTTCTTCCAAGAAACCCCCAACGCTCGGATGGCCGGTGAGAAGCGCTCGACGGAGGGCTCGCTCGACTCGTCGGCGAGGGTGCCTCCCATGCTTCATCGGGTGGCACAGCAGGAGGCCGCGGGCGATGGTGCGCCGGTGGCATGTTGTGTGACGCCCTAGGTTTTCATTAGGGTTAATTAGCACTAATGATCTTGTCAAACACGTTGACTTTGTTCAAACCTTGGTCAACCTTTGTCATCACCTCAAAAACCTAGCCAACATCACTAATGGTCAACCTTTGGTCAAAGCTTGATCAAATCTTGTCAAACCCTAGTCAAACCCCTACTCAAACCCTTTGACATCCATGGCCACTCTAGAACTTTTGTCACGTTTTCCATATTTCACCTAAACACTTCAAATTCTCCCAATATAAAAGTTTTCCAATTCTTCGAGGAACACAACTTTCATGTTGGGTGGCATTTGCAAATCGGAGTGGAAAATGGTGTAAACTATGGTCAACGCCAGCATCTCCTATGCACCAGTGCCGAGAAAACTCCAAGTTGGCAAGATGTTTATGCAAAATCCGTTGAGCAAAACAACAACGAGCCTTTGTAGAAGTTGTGGAGGGTTCTGAGCTACACAACTTTGCTTATTACCTTAGGGTGCACTTTAGTACAAAAATCGTGAAAAAATCATGGTAAAAACAGCCTAGGCCGAACTGTTCACACACCGGAATGCTACATGCGCACGACATCATCCCTGGCGCGCCACGTTGGCTCCGCCGCCGTACGCTGCCGTCATGCACGCCGAGGCTGGCCGGCGACCACTGGTCCGTGCGCTGCGCTGTGTTTCCATGTGCGTGACGCGAGCAAGTCCTCTGGTCGGTGCCATGTGGAGCTCTACCACTCGCCAGACGCGCGCACCTCCTCCTGCCATTAGAGCTCTGTCCGCCGCACGTCTGAGGACCATGTGTGGTTCGAGGACCGGTGGATGGTTGCTTCCTGGTGTGATGAGTGATTGACAATATTGTGTAGGCTGATTCTTGGCTGAGTATTGGAGGTGCAGGTTGCGGCTTGACTAGTGTTGGTGCAGGTGAAGAACAAGCGCGAAAGGTCATTGCCGGTGACGCCTCCAGGTGTGGAGAAGACAAGTAGGCTTCGTTCGGGGGACCCGACGGCCAGCGGAGTCAAGTGCGGGCAGCATGGCGGCAAGAACGGCAAGATGAAGTCATGGACAGTTTCTTGGTTGATCCTCAAAACCAAGGTCGAGTCGGGACTACGTGGGAGACGAGTCATGAGTCGCGATTGGCGGAGGCTGCACCGAGTTCGCGGGGTTTCCGGTGGTTCACCAGAAAACCACTGGGTTCCTTGGTTGATCCACAAAGCCAAGGCTGAAGAACCGAAGACGAAGGTGCAGCAGCATCAGACCGGTCTGACCGGTGGGGAGCACCAGTCTGACCGGTGTGCGCGACGCAGTTTGGAGACTTCGAAGCTGAGGACATGCTTCGGGATCGCAAGACTTGCGTCGAGGCTAAGAAAGTTTGTGGTCGTGGGGCATCCGTCTGATGGAGCGATGACAAAGACTTCCGAATTGGCCCTTGAGGGGCATGTATCCCTAGTTATCTAGTATGTGTATTTTAGACTTTCGGTTGCCTCAATATAACCCAAGTGGTGAGGGAATGGAAGCCATCTATTGTAACCCTAGCTCATTTTGTGTTGCTATTTTCCTCTTCCTTTTCCCTTGGAATTTCTAGGACTAGCTTGAGAGCTTCATGGTGAGATCTTGTGAGAGGGTAGGATGATCGGGCGAAAGCTAAACCTTGTATGAACCTTCATGGTATGTATTGATGATTCGGCGTGGTTCCTCAAGGCTTGTTTGAGTTCTTCCTAGTTTTCCTTTTTGGTGAATTTCCAAGCGTTTTTTTGGTGCTTTTCTCAGAGCGATTTCGAGACTTTTCTCTCTATGATTTGTTGGGGATATATGCATGAACACTTCGTGGTTATTTTCCCTTTGATTCCCCTCCCAAATCCGTGAGAAAAGGGGCTCGATTTTGGGGTTTTCGTTTTCCTAGGGGTTGGTGTGTTCTTGGCATAAATCCTTAGATTCCTCTTGATTCAACAAGTTTTGGTGGACCATAACTTGGCTATGGAGTGCCCATGAGGTGTTCCTACTATCCCCAAAGTCTTGTTTGGGTCCGTGGAGCGAATCGGGAGATCAGGAGTTGGATTTGGAGGAGTTAACCCGCGGGTGCTGTTCATCCCGAGCTGCCCAGGCTTGACCGGTCTGACCGGTGCTAGTGACCGGTCTGACCGGTGTGAGCCTTTTTGTGGGATTTGCCTCAAATGAGTTGCTTGTCCCGTGTGTCTTTGGGTTGTGCTGTTGCTGGTCAGTTCTTGGTTAGTTTGGAGTTGTTTTGCCATGCTTTGTGAAGGGTTCTTCTTCCTTGCTGGTTGTGTTTTGGGGGTGTTTTTGTTCAGGGCCTAGAGAAGTCATTAAGGCTCTCTGGAACATTTGTTGTGCGGCTGTTGTAGCCATCGGCTCGACCGGCTCGTCACCCGGTCCGACCGTTGTCACGGTCCGACCGGTGCGGGGTGCCCCCGGTCGACCGGTGTAGCACAGGCAGCAAGCCGTGCAAGTTTCCGCTGTGTGTGTTGGTGATTTTTGGCTCGGAAGATTGTTTGTTGGTTCCTAGGTTCAGTAGCACTCCAGTGGCTATGAGGTCTTGACCAACTTGGGTAGTTGAGTCAGAGACGTGTGTTGGAAGTTGTGTTCATCTTATTGGAGCCTCTATCTCCTTCGAGAAGAATTCTTATCGGCTCCCATTCACTCCCCCCCTCTCTGGTTTACCGTTTCGGTCCTTCAAGTGGTACCAGAGCTGGTTACAGGTCTTGATTGACTCAAACCAGTCTAAGATCCAAGGATGGCGCACCAGGAACAGGGTTCCGGTCCTCCACCCTTCGATGGCAAAAACTACCAGATGTGGAGTAAGCGGATGGCTGTTTTCCTCCGCGGAAAGGGTCAGATCCTTTGGGATGTCACGGTGGACACTAGCTATGTCCAACCGATGAACTACCTCACTCTAGGATCGAGGGACATGTTCGACGCCGACAACAAGGCGGTTGACTACTTGTTTCATGCTCTGTGTCAGCCTGAATTCGATTGGGTGCACACGGAGAGCTTGGCTTGTAGAATCTGGTCGGTGTTGAAGGAAGCTCATGTTGGAAACGCCAAGGTTCAGGCTCGGATGTATGCGACTTACCTGAGAGAGTACGAAAATCTTACTCATCTCCCTGGTGAGTCCATCGATGCCTTGTTTCAGAGGTTCACGGTGGTAGTGAACAACATGAGGGCCAATGTGGACGTGCTCCCGTACGAAGATGATGATAGAGCCGTCAAGCTCTTACACTCGTTGGATCATACAGTTTGGGGCAGAAAGTTCGAGGCTATTGTGGAGTCGGACAAGTATGACACTCTGACCGTGAACGAGCTATTCTCGAAGCTCAAGTCGGCTGAGGTGGATCGGGGCATGACAACCAAGATTGAGGGCCCGACTGACTCTCGTAGTCTCGCCCTCATCGGTGGTTCGAAAGGAAAGGCTAAGCTAACCCATCCACCAGGATGTTCTCCTTATCCTCTTTGATGTCTGTGCCAGATGAGGAGTTTGACGTGCTTGGAGAGGACGAGCTGGCGCTGCTGACGAGGCAGTTCGAGAGGTTGCACAAGAACCGGGTGAACATGAGGAGGAACACGAGGACATGCTTCCAGTGCAGCAACCCAGGACAATTCATCGCCGACTGCCCCGAGAAGGTCGAGAACAAGGACAGCTACAAGCACAAGTCGAAGACGGATGGCAAGTACCCTTCAAGGCGCGACCACAAACACAAGCACAAGGGCAAGCACAAGGACGAGTGATGATCGAGGAAGAAGGAGAGCCGAGGCAAGGCCCGAGCGATAGTTCGAGCGAGTGACGTCGACTCCAGTTCTGCGTACTCCACCTTGACCTCGAGTAGCAGTGAAGATGAAAGTGATCGGCGCAAAGTCAGAAAGTTGTCCAAGAACCTGAGCAGGTTGAGCTGCTTCATTAGAGACGGATTCTGCACCATGGCGCTTAGCTCCGGCAGCAAGAAGAGCAACCAGAGTGACTCAGACTCTGACTCCGAGGACGAGGTACGTGATGAACTTCCCTTCTTGCGTCAGGAGAATGAACGGCTTGGCTTGTTGCTTGATAATCACGATGACATGCTTAGAGATGCCAAGAAGATGAGGAAAGAGCTTAGGGCTTCGCTTGAGGATGCTAGGACTAGAGTGGTTGAGTTAGAAACACAGAACTTGGATGCTAAGCTTGAAATTGACTCTCTTAAGGCTTTGTCTGTTGTTTCTGATGAAGTTGAATGTGCTGATTGTCCTATCTTTCTAGCTGATCTTGCTATGTTTAAGGAAAAGCATGCCTCCAAGTGTGAGGAACTAGATGTGCTTAGGGTTGAAGTGGCTGAGCTTAAGTCTAGATCTGCTTTGCTAGGTGCTTGCACTTCGTGCCCTGTTTTGCATGGAAAAATTGATGAGATGCATGCTTACATTGTTTCTCTTGAGGCTAAGCTGAAAGAACCGATTCCTACTTCTTGCTCTACCTGTGAATTGCATGCCTTAAAGAACCTGGAACTTGCACATTATGTTGATCGTTTGCAGAATGAGAATAATGAGTTGAGAAAGTTGATGGGTTGGTTGTCTGGTCATGAGCCTCAGTTGAGGATAATGATCGAGACATATAAGCGCCAGGATGGTGAGGGACTTGGGGAAAACATGGTTGGTGAGGGTGAAGGGACCTTGATGTCGCCTAGAGGCGGGTGAATAGGCGTGACGACCAAATTAAACTCTTTCTCCCCAAACACTTGAGCTGACAGTACCGGTCAGACCGGTGGTGATGACCGGTCTGACCGGTCAAGCACTGGTCTTCACAGGTGACACCGGTCAGACCGGTGCGCCTCACCGGTCAGACCGGTGTAGCACAGAGAACCTGCAAAAACAACTTCAAGCACCTCTTGGCTTCTAGCACGAACCAAACTTAGGGTGCGGCCTTTGTAGATGATCACAAGCAGAGTAATGACCCCTGCACACACAAGTAACACACCCAAGTAGATCGAAGCGGAAGCAAATGTAATATGCTAGAATAAACAACTTAGAGAGTTGAACCACACGGAGAAGCAAGGATTTGTTTCCCGAAGTTCACCACCCACTGAGGAATGGCTACGTCTCCGTTGAGGAGCTTGTAAGGGACAATTCCCACAACAAGCCGGGTCTCTTTCAACCACTTTCCTCCTTTCCACTAAGGTGATCTTTTCCATGAAGAGGCAAGATCGCAGCCCTTACAAACTTCCTGCTGCTCAACACAACCTTGGGAGCTAGCCGGCGACACCTAGCCGTCTAGGAGGTAAACCTCCAAGAATAACAAATGCTCCAAAGATTGTAGACGCGAAACCAAAGTGCTCAAGCTATGGAAATTACTCTTGTTAGCTCACTAGGTCGCTCTTAAGCTCACTTTCTCAACCCAACACAAAGAAGATGGCTTGAATCCACAAATCTCACAAAGAAAGGGTTGGGGAGAGCCACTAAGGCTTAGAGCTAGTTAAAATTGTCTTGGGACCTCAGCAAACTCACTAGAAACAACAACCCTCACTTGAAGAAGGCTTGGGGTATTTATACCCCTAAAAGGAGAAAACAGCCGTTAGTCCCCGGGCAGCACCGGTCAGACCGGTGTTCGAAAAACTAGCAGTTGGGCTAGCGGCATTGGCCTGACCGGTGCCTCTGACCGGTCAGACCGGTCAGGCCCGAGATAACCCCAAAACCTCTTTTCAAAGAAACTAGCACTGCACCTTCAAGATGAAGTGTCTCAGATTAGGTTAGGAGGGTTTGTTAGCACACTCTAAGGCTAGATCTCACTTAGGTCAACTAAAGACCACTTTGACTTGGTCAACTCGCTAAGTTGCATCCCTCTTGATAGTACGGCATACCTACACTCAAGAAAAGAATAAAAGAGCTTCGTTAACCTCTTGAGCTTGAACAACTTCAATTCTTGCCATACTTGAACAATATCCACTTGAGGGCTTTCGACATAGCCTTTGACTTGAGCACGTCCATACTTGAGCTAGTGACTTAGGATCTTTCCTTATAGCATTTGAATGCACACTTGGATCCATGGTCACTCCATATTGCCAATCTTAACAAGTTGATGACTCGCAAAGATTCCCTCGGTTAAGGTTTGAATATGATACTTGAAGACCCCACGGATGCTAGACCTTCACCTTAGCAAAACACAAATGGCGGCTTAGCTATGGCCCCAAAGATTGCTTAGTCCCTCAACCTAGACATCTCGGTTGACCTCTTCATCACTTATCCAATCCACTTTGAGTTCCACTTTGCTTCATGCACAATTAACCTTTCATTTGAAAAGCCTTGCTCCAAATGCTTGATCTTGATTGACAACGGATATGCATGCTTCCAATTTTAGAATCATAATGTGTACACTCATCATCTTGTTCTTTTTCAATAACCTCATGAAGTCTTGCACCATACTTGGCTTTGTAAATGTGAGCCATAATATACATCCATAATTAAGTACTTTAATGGTTGCTCATGAATATATAAAGAAAACCTGCTCACAATCTTGGACAAAATCATTAGTCCTTTAATCGTCTTGTCATTCAATTCACCAAAATCCACTTAGGGTCCTAGATCCACTTTCAATCTCCCCCTCTTTGGTGATTGATGACAATTCGATTAAAGCTTACAAATAAAACATTAAAGCACATTTAGATTCCTAGATATAGCTAGAGCTCCCCCTTAATTTGTGCTTTGAGTTGAATTTCAAAAAGTTGGCCTTAAATGCCATTAGCACAAATTTGGAAGAACAAACGTGTGAGATCCCCCTATATCTTAGAATCAGTGGAATGCAACATGTGTGAGCAACAAAATAAAATCTGTGATGCGTATGACAAGATATGCACAAAGCAAACAGAAGTGTGCTGACTAGGAAGCACTGGTCAGACCGGTTCTATGGGCCGGTCAGACCGGTCAGGTCCAGCCTACACACACAACTTGGCGGCACTGGTCAGACCAGTGCCCCTGACCGGTCTGACCGGTCAGGTCCAGTCAGCGCACAAAGCAACAGAAGAGCGTGCTATTTGGTCCAAGGTGATCATGCCAGGGTTGCAAGCTGGTTTAGATCACTTTGCTCCATTTAGCCAACTCAAACAAACACCATTCAATTCATGCATCACAAATTAGCAATAAAGTCGCTTAGATATTACAATAAGGTTCAAACACATAGTAGCACTCACACAAAAGTTCTCAAGTCCACTAAGATTAAGTTCTAACTTATTACATGGCCTCTCTCAACAGCCAACAGGCACCTGTCAGACCGGTGCAGGGCACCGGTCAGACTGGTGCGACACAGACAGCACAGACTTGTGGCTTTAATCTCGAATTTTCTCCCCCCTTTGTCATCAAGCATCCAAGAAAGGCCTGGAGGAGAAGCAACTGCCGATCACTGTCTTTGAGATCCGTCTCCTGGGTGAGAGCTCCCTCCTATTTGAGATTTGTCAAGAATCCAATGTAAGGGAGAGTTTAGGTAAATAGACTCCGAGACGGTGATTTGAGATGGATGAGCTATGGGTGCGATGTGTTTACCGTAGTAATAGGGATTGTAGCCAAAGATCTCGGCGGAGAAGCGAGCGCTCCAATCTTGTACTTGCTCGGGAGGAGGAGGTGGGGGTGCTTTCTCTTCTTCCATGAAATGTGATGATCCTGCCACATCCGGAGGAGGAGGTACAAATGGAGGAGGTGGAGGAGGAACCGATGAGGAAGATCCTTGTCCTTGTCCGGACTCAAAGAACATGGGCCCATATTCGTTAAGCATGTCGGAGTTGGCCCATCCCCTCATCCTTTCCTCAAAGGAAGGTATCTCAACCTGTGGAGACTCTGGAGATGGTGGAGAGCGAGATGGTTGAATACCTTGGGCATTGTGCATTAGCTTCATCGTGTCCCTCATTTGCTTGTTTGCCCTTCTCGACCTTTGTTGCTCAACTTGGATGTCATGCTGGCTCCTGCACATCCCAAAAATGAAGTTGAGAAACTTCCGCAAAGGAGAGGTGGACCTGCGTGGCCTGTCGGGCTGCCAGCCACCCCACCGGTCTGACCGGTGCTGAGCACCTGGACAAGACGGTCTGAGCCCCTACTTGAGGCAGATCTAGCTGAGCTGCTCCTTCCTCAAAAAATTTCTCCCTCATGTCCAGGTGCATGCTCAACTCTAGGTGAAGAAAACCGAGGATTCTTGCTAGGATTGAACTTCAAGGGCTTGTGTGTTACATTTTTGGGAAACTTCGTCTTTGCAACCTTTTCAAATCATATACATGATGTAAGGACTATAGCTGCAAATCTTTTCGGGGTCCTCAGAAAGGTGCTTAATCTCTTTCCAAATGAAATCCCCAACACTAAACTCCGGAGCTCCCGGCCTCAAAGCAACCATCAAGTTTTTCTGAAACTTTGTGATTTCTGATGGGTTTCCATCTCTAGGTGTAATAGACACCCTAAGGAGCCTATTTAGGACAGCAAAGTAGGTGTAGAGATTCTTCACCCTCCCATAGTTGGCATGCTCACTTCGCGGGTACATGACATGCAAGGCATCCTTCTCTAGCTCTCCCTCATCATGGAGCTTCCTTAACTCCCCGTCTCCCGCCATGATCCCAAAGCACCTCAAGAATCTATGAAATGTGATGGAGTACTTTTGGCCATTTGTCATCCAAGTCATAGCCCTATCGGTCTCAATGTATCCAAAGTGTACCGTGGCATAGAACTGGGCTATGATCTCCTTGTTCCAATCCTGTCGGAACCCCATAAGTGTCTTGACCCTTTGCCTCTCATAATTGCTTATTACTTCATCAAATATCGGGTCACCTTTTCTAGCCATGTGCTCCCAATCCACATACTGTGCCTTGTGAGCGATTTTGGACTTCTCTATGATCATCGTAGCATAGTAATCCTGCTGAAACTTAGCACAAAACCTCGGATCCGATGCGGTCTTACCCTCCTCATATGGGTTCTTATCTCTTAGCTTCTTTAGGGCCTTGGTCATGCCTGCCCCGTGATACTTCACTGGCCTGTCAGGATAGATATAAGTGGGTGGCATGATCTTCAATCTACCCTGGTCATCGTCATCCTCATCCATGGCGTCCACATCCTCTTCCTCATCCTCCTCATCCTCGTCCTCAGCCTCGTCGCTGTCAGACCCAGCCTCCTGGTGCCTCCTCAGCTCATACTGACCCGGAAAGGTCTCATCCTCAACATTATCATCGCTGCTAGTTCCGGTGTCACCTCCTAGGTCGGGATCTTCTACACTTGCTTGAGCTGAGTGGCGTCTCAACCTCTAGCCGCTGACATTGATGGTGCTGCCCCCTTCCCCAAATTCACCGGGGATAGCTCCTCGGCGAGAATGCACCTCTTCTCTTCTTTTCTTTGCCCCTTCCTTTTCCTGTACCATAGCTACAGTCCTGAGTCACAAATAGGATGACAATAGTGTATACGACTCTAGGAAAAAGATTTAATTTATATGGAATTGATTCTTGAATGTTCAGAACAAATGGGTCTGCTCTGGGCCACACCGGTCAGACCGGTGCCACCCAGAACAGAGCCAATTGCTCCCACATTCTATCTGAGCAGCTAGGAATCTAAGATTTGGTCCAGATGAACAAAAGACATGCTAGAATAGATATGTGTTGAAAAACATGGAGAAAACACAAATTTGGGGTGGAATGCGCCACCGGTCAGACCGGTGACTCCCACCGGTCAGACCGGTGAAGGCCGTCCGACCCCAAATCGTGGGTTCTCACAATGTGTCCAATGAAACCTTATGGATCTATAGGTATGTCTTCTAGGTGATCTCAGAAGATGTTCTACCAAAGGAAATTCAAATCTTTGCGCCATGTAAGGAGATCGGGCAAAAAGAAGATTTGAATACCTTTGGAGAGGGGAACTTGAGTTGAATCCAAAGAACTCGAAGGGGAAAGTGAAGAGGGGCCTTGGGAGATCCTTTTGCTTCCAATCTTGAGCCTTTTCCTTGATTGAATCTTCAAACCTCCATGGATTTTGAGAGAGGTGAAAGAGAGAAGAAAGAGGGGGGGAGGGTTCTCCACGGTTAGGCAGGGTAGAAGCTGGTGAAATGATATAGGAGAGAGAAGGAGAGGGGTAAAAGTGGATTCCTTTTACTGTGGCCCCACGGGTTGAAGTCGGGCGTCACCGGTCAGACCGGTGACGGGCACCGGTCAGACCGATGACCGCCCATGGTCGAGCCAGAGAGCCCTTATCGGTTTTTCTGACCCACCCTCGGTAGAACCGATGATCTTGATAAAATTCAACAGAGAGGCCTTATCGGTAGTACCGACGTACCCTCGGTAGATCTGGCCCTTTTCTTCCTTTTTGAGATTTTGCTCCTTAAATCTTCTCGAAACATTTTATAGGACAAATTGCATCCACTTAGGTCGCAGAAAAGTGACTATGTGACTTCAAGGTCACCACCGGTCAGACCGGTGCTCCCTTGAGAAAAAGGATTTTGAGCCACAAAGGTAGATTTTCATTCAAACCTTTAGATATGTTTTGGATATGAGATAGGGAGATGATATTGATACAAAAACCATCAATTCTTAGTAGAATGGAGGATTAACCAATTTATTCGAGAATTCTTGATCCTTCCAAGAGAGAGAGAGAGATAAACAAAGATGGATTTTAGGGACTTGAGAAAATCTTCTTAATTGTGACTAGCCATCAATCTAACAGGGAGAACTATAGTCACAACTAAGTTGATTGGGTCACTAAGACGAAGAACCAAATATTTTCAAAGTAAGCACACTACTTATACATGCTAGTTGATTTTTCAAAAATTCTATCCTATGTCCCAAAGTGCATGCATCCACTTCCAATGAATGCCCTAACAAGCATATTTGGCTCATATCCTCATCCTCGAGACACAAAGACGAGTGGAAATAAATATATCAACCAAATATCTAGAGAGGAGCACAAGAGATTCACTTGAAGCAATTACATGCTAAGGATGGCACACTAGCATGGTTATTATGGCCTAGATGCATTACGGTATTTTAATGAGTTTCGTGAAAACATAGCTTTGCCTTAAGGCTAATTCATTTGTGCATATATTAAACTTTGATTGGTGTTAGCTCTTACTAGTTCTTTTGGAAGTTACGCTTATCAAGAGCTTCCTTCGGGATGCACAAAAGAGTGAGACTACAATATCACTTAGAAGAAATTGTTAGTCCCACAAGTGACTCAAGTGTTGTAATGAGCTCCCCCTTAAATAGTGCTAGAGATTTTTGAATTTATCCAACAAGGCACTTTGTTCAATTAAAAACTTGGTGAGGCTCATTTCAAACTTGGTCACAACACATGAATAATTTATTAATTGAAATGTGCTTAGTTTCTCATAACCTTCGATGCCAAATCATCCTTCTATTTGAGAATTTGGACAATCCCGGGTCACCCGGTCATAGGAGTCGGGTCACCCTGCAGCATACAGAGGTGTACCGGGTCACCCAGGCACTCGTGCCGGGTCACCCATCCAAATGCACTTGCTGCGATGACACCGATCAGACCGGTGCCTGTCACCGGTCAGACCGGTGCCTCTCACCGGTCAGACCGGAGACCACCAATTGACTCCATTTTGGTGATTTTTCCTTCCCTTTTTCTTGAATGAGCGAATGTATCACTAATTTAAATCCTGCAACAAGGATAAGGCCTTGCTCTACTAGAGAGCCATTCAAAGCATCGAATGGCATGAGAGAGTAAATTTTCATAAAAATAGTCAAAGTCACTACCTCATGTTTCGCTCATGCAAGATGAGTGTCACATGAGTGTTCACCAAGGACCAAGAGCGACTTAGACTCAATTAAGCACATTAGTTACCGAGATGACATTGATTTCACGATTTATATGAGTTTGCTCTTCACATGGTCAATTGAATCCATCAAGATTTCCAAGTCTTCCAACCATGTGCTCAATGCATCTCTTTCAACCTGCAAGCTCAGTAAGCATTTCTTGGTACCCAACACTTGTTGGGTCCTATTGGGTTAGTCACAAGGTGCTTAGAAACCCAAATAGCTCTCGTGCTATATCGAGGTGAACTAATCTCCCTTATAGCACAAGTTCCATTCTTATCGTCCCTAAGCTTATGAAAATCATAATGGACATGGTTTGATTTAGGAATGTTACCATTTGGACAATCGTTACCCATGTGACCCTTTTGACGACATTCATAGCAAATGCGACTTTTGTTCTTGTTGTTCACACCATTCCTTGCAACTTCTTTTCCATATTTGCTTCTAAGTCTTGTTCTTGGAGAAGGTGGCTTCCTTGCCTTGTTTGCTTGAAGTGGGGCTGCCCTGGCTGGCACCGGTCTGACACCGGTGGCATGCACCGGTCTGACCGGTCACGGTCAGTGCTACTGCCTGTTGTTGCATTAGGGCACGAGTCGGCAAAGTGTCCCTTCTCTCTGCACTTGTAGCACACCCTCCACTTGTTGGAGCTTCTAGGCTTCTTGGAGAGTGATTCTCGTGTCTTGTGCTTGATTAGGCGATATTGGGGTTTTATTTGCCCAATCTCGGTCTTTTCTTGAATCTTGTTCTTGTGGGACGTTGTATGTTGTTGAGGGGTTGAACTAGTGACGGTTGACCCCGTCTCAAGCTTCTTCACCATGCTTTCACGATTATCTTGAGAAGGTTGCACTTTGCTCTTCTCCTTCAACACATACAAGTCCTTTTGTAGCTTTTCAACTTCTTACTTTAGTTTATCTTTTTCTTCAGCAATGAGGTCATCTCAAGATTCTACAAGTACATGCTCAATGCTAGATTGGTTTGCTTGAGACAAACAATCATTAGCGCAAGATAAATTAACTTGAACTTGTGAGCATGTGCATGTGTGAGATAAAGGTTGTATAGATTTTACCGATGAAAGCACAGCCTCGTGGGCTATCTCTAGTGTTGCATAAGAATCAACAAGCTTCTCATAGGAATGTTCAAGTTCATTGTGATTAGCTTGTAGAACCATATGCTCGCTAGTGAGCTTTGCTAATTTGGCTTCTAGATCATCATTGGCATCTTCTTCTATTTTGGCTCTACAAGCAAAGGATTTTATGTCATGATCATATTTGTTAGCCAAAGTTTCATACTTACAAACCAAAGATGCAAGATCGGATTTGAGAAATTCAAGTTCTCTTGACGGAGAGCTTGATGCTTCAATCTTATGGCCCTTAGCCCCTTTGGCTTCTCTCTTCTTCTTGCTCTTCTTTTCCTTCTTGGCCATCAAGCAAATTGGTGTGCCCCTGCTGGCACCGGTCTGACCGGTGGGTGTCACCGGTCTGACCGGTCCCTGCAGAGGGACGGCATGTTCGCTTTCTTGATCATTTATTTGCTCGTGGGTTGATGCTTGGTGATCAGTGGATGTTGTAGAGGTAGGGCACATCTCAACTGACTCATCTTCATCATCGCTCTCGAGTTCATCCGATTTGGTGTTTACCAACTCAAGTAGTAAATTCCAAATGAGGTGAGCATCTTCGGAAATGTTCTTGCTCTTTAGAATAATATACTTTAGTTCTCTACACACACAGCTGCACAAAAGATTAGTAATAATGGCATTGAGTTGCTTCTTCTCCAAGTCCATTGGCGAGACACATGTCTCATCCTTTGGAAGGATACTCGCAACCATAATGCCCTCAGCAGTAGGACCCAAAACCTTAAGTGCAATGAGAACATTAGAGCACCAATAAGAATAGTTTGAGCCATCTAGAGCTAGAGGCTCAAACGGTACCTCACTAGTTGTCGACATCGAAGAACTCCAAGCGGTTAAGCTCGAAATGGAGCACCAAGCTCTGATACCAATTGAAGGGACCTTGATGTCGCCTAGAGGGGGGGTGAATAGGCGTGACGACCAAATTAAACTTTTTCTCCCCAAACACTTGAGCTGATAGTGCTCCACCGGTCAGACCGGTGGTGATGACCGGTCTGACCGGTCAAGCACTGGTTTTCACAGGTGACACCGGTCAGACCGGTGCGCCTCACCGGTCAGACCGGTGTAGCACAGAGAACCTGCAAAAACAACTTCAAGCACCTCTTGGCTTCTAGCACGAACCAAACTTAGGGTGTGGCCTTTGTAGATGATCACAAGCAGAGTAATGACCCCTGCACACACAAGTAACACACCCAAGTAGATCGAAGCGGAAGAAAATGTAATATGCTAGAATAAACAACTTAGAGAGTCGAACCACACGGAGAAGCAAGAATTTGTTTCCCGAAGTTCACCACCCACTGAGGAATGGCTACGTCTCCGTTGAGGAGCTTGTAAGGGACAATTCCCACAACAAGCCGGGTCTCTTTCAACCACTTTCCTCCTTTCCACTAAGGTGATCTTTTCCACAAAGAGGCAAGATCGCAGCCCTTACAAACTTCCCGCTGCTCACCACAACCTTGGGAGCTAGCCGGCGACACCTAGCCGTCTAGGAGGTAAACCTCCAAGAGTAACAAATGCTCCAAAGTTTGTAGACGTGAAACCAAAGTGCTCAAGCTATGGAAATTTCTCTTGTTAGCTCACTAGGTCGCTCTTAAGCTCACTTTCTCAACCCAACACAAAGAAGATAGCTTGAATCCACAAATCTCACAAAGAGAGGGTTGGGGAGAGCCACTAAGGCTTAGAGCTAGTTAAAATTGTCTTGGGACCTCAGCAAACTCACTAGAAACAGCAACCCTCACTTGAAGAAGGCTTGGGGTATTTATACCCCTCAAAGGAGAAAACTAGCCGTTAGTCCCCGGGCGGCACCGGTCAGACCGGTGCCCCACACCGGTCAGACCGGTTGTTCGAAAAACTAGCCGTTGGGCTAGCGGCACCGGTCAGACCGGTGCCTTTGACCGGTCAGACCGGTCAGGCCCGAGATAACCCCAAAACCTCTTTTCAAAAAAACTAGCACTCCACCTTCAAGATGAAGTGACTCAGATTAGGTTAGGAGGGTTTGTTAGCACACTCTAAGGCTAGATCTCACTTAGGTCAACTAATGACCACTTTGACTTGGTCAACTCGCTAAGTTGCATCCCTCTTGATTGTACGGCATACCTATACTCAAGAAAAGAATAAAAGAGCTTCGTTAACCTCTTGAGCTTGAACAACTTCAATTCTTGCCATACTTGAACAATATCCACTTGAGGGCTTTCAACATAGCCTTTGACTTGAGCACGTCTATACTTGAGCTAGTGACTTAGGATCTTTCCTTATAGCATTTGAATGCACACTTGGATCCATGGTCACTCCATATTGCCAATCTTAACAAGTTGATGACTCGCAAAGCTTCCCTCGGTTAAGGTTTGAATATGATACTTGAAGACCCCACGGATGCTAGACCTTCACCTTAGCAAAACACAAATGGCAGCTTAGCAACGGCCCCAAAGATTGCTTAGTCCCTCACCCTAGACATATCGGTTGATCTCTTCATCACTTATCCAATAAACTTTGAGTTCCACTTTGCTTCATGCACAATTAACCTTTCATTTGAAAAGCCTTGCTCCGAATGCTTGATCTTGATTGACAACGGATATGCAAGCTTACAATTTTGGAACCATAATGTGTACACTCATCATCTTGTTCCTTTTCAATAACCTCATGAAGTCTTGCACCATACTTGTCTTTGTAAATGTGAACCATAATATACATCCATAATTAAGTACTTTAATGGTTGCTCATGAATATATAAAGAAAACCTGCTCACAATCTTAGACAAAATCATTAGTCCTTTAATCGCCTTGTCATTCAATTCACCAAAATCCACTTAGGGGCCTAGATGCACTTTCAGAGGGAATCGGAGAAAATATCCTAGAGCCACAAAAAACCCACCACAAAAATGCTTTTGTCCCTAAACCGAACCATCTTTGGAACCGACTAGACACAACCCCAGCTCCACCCTGTTTCCTCCACAACCCAACGATTTCCAAAAGCCTATCAAGTTCATGAGAACTTCTGGGAAAGTGTTCTTTGGGAAAGAGAGTGAGAAGGCAAGTGAGGAGAAACCTGTTGAGAAGCCGCGTGAGGAGACACCGGTTGAGAAGCCGAGTGGGGAGAAACCATGTGAGTAGCCCCAACCCAAGTCCAAACCTAAGCTCGTGAGGTTTCATTGTGACTATTGTGGGAGAGATGGTCACAAGGGTGAGTTTTGCTTCAAGAGGAAGTGTGAGGAGAGAATGGCGAAGGAGTGGGCTAACAAGGACAGGTACCATCCTTCCAATGGTGTACTTGAGCCTCGTGTGCAGATGCCCAGGGCCAAGGCGAGCGTGAGGACAGTTCCGGCTTGGGGAGAGCGAAAGGTTGCAGGAGGTGTTGCTGGCCAAGCCACACCGGTCCGACCGTTGCAGGTCTGGATAGACAACACTTTGGGTTTGGTGCTCGTACAGATGCTAGGTTTGGTTCAGGAGGTCGTGGTTCTGGTGGTTGGTCTTGAGAGTTTGCAGGTGGTCAGTTTGCTAGACGTTCTCCCCCTCATGCTCAATACGAGGATGGGAGGAGGAGCAATCCACGATCTTCCTTTCTTGGTTTTTGTCCACCTCCTGTTAGAGAGGGTTGGTTCCCTCATAGTTGTTACCATGGTGGTCTTCGTGGAGGTAGTTTTGGTAGGAGAGATGTTTTGGATTATGCTAACCCCACTCTTGAGAAAATGGCTCGGCACTAGTTTTACTCTTTTGGTACCAACCCTAGTGCTGAGTCGTTTGTTCGCTCACGTGCTTGTTTTTGAATTTCAAGTGGGAGAAATGAAGAACATTTGGTTGATTGACTCCGGTTGGTCGAGGCATATGACCGAAGACAAGGGGTGGTTCTCAAGTCTCGTCTTGGTGGTGACAAAGAGGTACATCACCTTTGGGGACAATGGGCGTCGGCGTGTGCTATCAGAAGGTGAGATTAAGGTGAGTGACGAGATCACTCTCAGGCATGTTGCTCTTGTTCAATCGGTTGGATATAATTTGCTTTTTGTGTCCCAGCTATTGGATGCGGGTTTTGAGGTGTTGTTTCGGCCCAGTGGTTATCTGATTTTGGATTCTCGAGGGGACCTTGTCTGTATGGTCGTTCCCGAGGGTCAGGTGTTTCGAGCTGATTTTCTCAGTCTTCTGCTGTTGAGCGTTGTTTCTTGGCTGGTTCTTCGAGTGAGTTGTGGAAGTGGCATAGGAAGTTGGGTCACTTGAGCTTTGATCTTTTGTCTCGCTTGAGTAAACTCAATTTGGTCTGAGGATTGCCATGGTTGAGGCTTGAAAAAAGTGTTGGTTTGTGCACCGTGTAGGCATGCCAAGATGGTAGCCTCTTCTCACTCGCCTCTCACCGATGTCATGACTAAGCATCCATGTGAGCTGCTCCATATGGACCTTGTTGGCCCAGCTCGTGTACGATCTGTGGGTGGGAAGTGGTACATCCTTGTTGTGGTGGACGATTACTCTGGGTATGCGTGGGTGATCTTTCTTGAGGAGAAAGGGGAGACGTTTGGTTTTGTTCGAGATCTTGTCTTGAGGTTGAGGAACGAGAGGCACGGAGATGCCATACGAGCAAACCGCAGTGATAATGGCTCAGAATTCAGAAACTCTCATTTCGAAACCTTTTGCCATGACTTGGGTCTTGAACACTAGTTTTCGAGTCTGTATACGCCTCCCCAGAATGGTGTTGTGGAAAGGAAAAACAGAATGTTGTGTGAGATGGCTCGGATGATGCTTGATGAGCATAGGACTCCGAGAAGGTTCTGGGCTGAGGCGGTGAATACCGCGTGCTATGTTTCGAACAGGATCTACCTTAGAGTGCACAAGAAGAAAACATGTTACGAGTTGATGCACGGCCGCACACCCAAGGTGAGTCACTTCCATGCCTTTGGTTGCAAGTGCTTCATCCATAAGAAAGGGAAGAAGTTCGACAAGTTTGGGGCTAGGTCGGTCTACAGTATTTTCTTTGGTTATCCATCTCACTCTAGAGCATATCGTGTGCTCAATCTTGAAATTATCCAAATCGTGGAGACTTGCGAGGTAACCTTTGACGAGACACAACCACGTAGTCAGCTTGTTTTTTGAGTGTGTAGGTGAAGATAAACTTGGCGAGGAGATCTTTTAGGAGGAGGAGCATGAACATGGAGATGATGAAGATGGCGGTGTGGTGCCCTTTACTGAGCATGTACCTACTACTTCAACTACGGTGATGGATGGTCCCTCTCCCACACCTAGTACGACGAACAAAGATCAAGGAGAAGCAACTATTGAGGGGGAGGTAGCATCAAGGCGAGAACCTCCCCAACGAGTACAAGTGGATCACCCAGCTTCAAGGATCATCGGCGACATGAATGAACGTACTACACTGTCAACAGAACAATTCTCATTTCGCTCATGCTGCATTTGTTGCCACCTTTGAGCCCAAAGACATTGGACACGCACTATCTGATCATAACTGGGTTAATTCGATGCACGAGGAGTTGGAGAACTTTGAGAGGAACCAAGTTTGGGAATTGGTTGACCCTCCCCTAGGGTGTAACCCGATTGGGACAAAATGGGTGTGGAAGAACAAAGAGGGAGAGAAAGGTGAAGTGGTGATAAACAAGTTGAGGCTTGTTGCTCAGGGGTTCAGTTAGATGAGGGGATCGACTACGAGGAGACCTTTGCTACAGTAGCTTGTTTGGAGGTGATTAGGATCCTTCTAGCCTCTTATGTGGCTATAGGGTTCAAGTTGCACCAAATGGATGTGAAGAGTGCCTTCTTGAATGGTGTGTTGGAGGAAGAAGTATATGTGAGGCAGCCATCGGGGTTTGAGAGTGAGAAGTACCCCCACCGGGTGTACAAGTTGAGGAAGGCACTATAGGGGTTGAAGCAGGCGCCTAGAGCTTGGTACGGTAGGTTGAGGGGGTTCCTGTTTGAGAGAGGGTTCGAGATGGGGAAGGTCGATCAGACCTTGTTTCTTCTTAGGCAGGGCAGAGATATCCTGATTGTGCAGGTGTACGTGGATGATATTGTCTTTGGTGGCTTGTCTAACTCTCTTGTTGCGAGGTTTACAGAGGATATGAGCAGGGAATTTGAGATGAGTATGATGGGTGAGTTGCAGTTCTTCCTTGGGCTACAAATCAAGCAATCAAAGGAAGGAACATTTGTGCACCAAGCTAAGTACACCAAGGACATTGTGAGGAAGTTCAAGATGGAGGACTCCAAGGCCATGGCAACACCTATGAGTACGACCACAGCTCTTGATGCAGATGAGGAAGGTGAATACGTGGACTAAAAGGAGTACCGGAGCTTGATCGGGTCACTCCTCTACTTGACGGCAACGAGGCCGGATATCCAGTTCTCGGTATGTCTGTGCACTCGTTTTCAAGAGTCTCCAAGGACTTCGCATCGGCAAGTGGTCAAGCGGATATTCAGGTACTTGCGTCACAGTCCTGACTTCGGCCTTTGGTACTCTGCGTCCTCTTCTCTGGCGCTTCATGGTTTTTCAGACGCGGATTTTGCCGGGTGTCGGTTGGATAGGAAGTCGACTTCTGGGACTTTCCAGTTTTTGGGATCTTCTTTGGTGTCTTGGTCTTCCCGCGAACAGTCGAGTGTTGCTCAATCCACTACCGAGGTGGAGTACGTTGCCGCTACTAGTTGTTGCTCTCAGCACCTTTGGATCACATACACCATGTGTGATTTTGGTGAGGAGTATACCCATGTCCCACTTCAATGTGACAGCACGAGTGCCATAAGCATTGCAAAGAACCCAGTGCTCCATTCCAAAAACAAGCACATAGAAGTGAGGTATCATTTTCTGAGAGACAATGTAGAGAAAGGGAAGATAGCTTTGATTCATGTACCCACACATGACCAACTAGACGACATTTTCACCAAACCCCTAGATCAAGCAACTTTCACTAGTTTGCGGGGAGAGCTTGGTGTGTGTTTGATTTCTTGAGTTGGGTGTGTGGGAGCTCCTTTGTAGCATATGTATAGCTTTCTTTGTGCATTTCTTGCTTTTGGCATGGCATATGTAACATGATGTATAGGCATCATTGTATCTTAGATTGCATGCATTTTATATCATATGCATTGGTTAGGAAAAGCTTCTCTTATATACATTGTTCACCATGGAATGATATTTATGTCTTTGTGATCTTGTTTGGTATGATATGGTTAGTTTGGCTTAGCTCTTGATAATGTTGGTTTGTATCCATGGTTGATGGCTATGTTTTTGAAAAATGTCATTTGTATGCTCTCTTGTGAGTAAATGCCTTTATATGATCTTGACCTGTTTTAGTGGCTTGGCTATTCTTAATTTGTGGTTGGATAACTTATTTTTATCATATGGGGCCAAAGGCTCATTTGCCATCATGAATGTTTAGCCCTCATGCTTTATCTTGTGGAGGGGCATAAGTTCCTTTTTGTCACAAAGACATTTCATGTACCAAATATGAATCTGAAAATGAAATGTAAATTGCTTGGAAAATGTGCTCTCATGTCACATGTGCTAAATTTAATTTGTTTTGAGTGCTAAACCATTGCATGATGACTACCAATGAGAAGTCTCATATATAGAAGTTGGCACATGGCTTGGTGGCTTTCACATGACATGAGGTGCTTGTGGGTGTTTGTGATGGTCTTATGATTAGAATGGTCATCCTAGCAGAAGTTTGTGTGGCTTTGCCATTTTGACATGTTTTGCTCATGTTTAGGACTTTGCTCATGAGGAAGGAAATTTTCTCAAAATTTCTCAATTCTATCTTAGCTTCGTCCAATGGTTGTGAAACTTGGTGATCATGAAGTTGATGTCATTATGAAGCTATAGAGTATCTAACTTGCTCATTTGGACATGTGTAGCATTCTATGTTGAATTTTGTCTATTTGAGAAGCTCTATGTTGCATTTTTTGCATTTTTGGCTTGATTCATGCATTGTCAACAAGAGGGAGAAGTTTGAACTTGTTTTGGGCTACTGAATGCATAGACGAATGGACTTTTTACATTCCGAAAATACTCTGGAATCTAGGGAATATTCCTAGTGTGAACATGTACATGAATGTCTTTTACATCCCGTGATTTGCGGGGCTGATTTCGTACACTTACATGCTAGTTCACACTTTAAACCCAGACTTTTGAGGAGACGTATTTGACTTGGCTTCCTCTTAACTCCCGAATCCCTCATCCATGAAGATTGTCACGCATCATGCCTCTCGAATTTCGTAGATTCCCGACAATGTAGTTTCGCAAGTTCATGATTCGAGAGCTACACAAGTTCATGATTTCGGAGCTTCGCAAGTTCATGATTCCGGAGCTTCGCAAGTTCCTGCTTTCAGACTTCCGCAACCTCCTGATTCCAGAATTTCTTGACAATCACACATCCTGAAACAAGATAAAAGTTCGAACACAAAAAGCCAAGTTCGGCGATTATTTTCACACTTGTTCAAAAACTCGTGAAACATTTGAAATACATCAAGATTTCTTCACAATCACCCCTTTCCAGAAAACTGGACCTCTCTTCCATTATTGATTCACGAACCTATTTCATGGATTTTGACAATTCGACATTTTGAGGGTGTATGTTTTATCGAATTCCCCAACACTAGCCCCACGGGGAAGCGGCTTGACTCCGATGATCTGTTTCCACGAAAACTTTCGATTTTTTGTAAAAAACGTCACCCTCGGAACATCGAAGTGGACACGCGTCCTCCGGAAAACTCGCAACGGTCGAATCGAGGCGACTTCTTGATACTAAACCCCTCCCCCCCGCTCCAATAAATAGAGGGTTCGCACCGTAAAAAAAGTTTTACCGAGCCCTTGCTTTCTCCGAACTTTCGCCAACATCCTTGCGTAGAGGTTCTTTGTGACAAAGGGCCTAAAGATTCGAGACTTCCTAAATTTTCTAAGGTATTGGTTTCTACTATTCTTTTCTATTCTTTTATATTTCTATACTCGAATTCATGAATTCTATTTCGCACCTTTTGAATCGCAAGAATCATCTTAGATTTTACCTTTGTATTATTATCGATTAGGTGGTCCGCATTAAAAGCACCGCCAGGCCCATGATGACCGAAGAGTTGGCTGCTGCTGGCATTCCTCCCGTCGAGCAAGAAATTCAAGAACTTGAGATTGCTCAACCTTCAGAAGATAACACATCTCCTACCACTGGCGGATCTCAGAACCATGAAGACGGAGAAATTAGATCTGAAGGAGAAGATATCGGAGATGTCGATGCTGATCCGAAAGATCTTATTGCTGCGTAATGCGCCAAGGGATGTTGATGCTGATCTGAAAGATCTTATTGCTGCGAAATGCGCCAAGGCTCTCCCTCCGTCTTTCGTTTTCGGGGAATCCAAAGTCACAACTAACTTGATTAGAGAATATGAGGCAGCTGGGTTCTTTCCTGAAGGCAGTGGCCGCGCTCCCTTAGACGAGCAAGTTCCTACACCCGAAGTCGACGAAATTGTCGTATTTAGTGACTTCTTCACCTGCGGGCTAAGGTTCCCCTGTGATCCCCTTCTGCCTGCAATCTTGGACAAGTTTTCTGTGAAGATTCATCAGGTCTCACCAAGTTCGTTTCTGGAGGTTTCAAAGTTTTTTTGGATTATGAAAACTTTTGGGTGTAACTTCAGTGCCGACGTTTTCGCCAGATTGTTCGAGTTGGTAATTGTGCCAGACATTATCAAGCTCAACGATGCCAGATACTACGAGGCTCACTATACATGCTGCACTTTCAACACTCGCAGACAGAATACACGAAGAGGGCTTACATGAATTTAGATCGCACCCTGCTGCAAGATGAACTTCGCGAAAGACTGGAGCTCGTACTGGTTTTACATGAAGGTGGACATTTCTACAGTTCCTGGCTACGAAGGACCAGCTCATCCTTTCTCCACGCCTATTGAAGCGTTATCTGCCTTTTGCACTGCTTCGTCCAACCACCTTGCTGCTGGAATCAGGAACAGCGAAAGTGCATTCCATCTTGCAAGTACGATTCTTGGTGATCGCGATATTATGGAAGAGTTCAACGCCGCCCAAGTGTGGCCGATTTCTTATGGTTGGGCCCCTACAGAAATCGTGAAATTCAACATCAACTGGGCGGCACAAGAAGTCCCTTTTCCGAGATTCGGCCTTCAGCTGAGAGACGGCTAGAGCGCCGACGATTTCATGATTGAAGTTGAGAGAAAGGTGAATGCCATGATCAGCGAATACACCATGAATGAGTACAAGGCGTACAAACACTTGGTGAAACACAAGAAAAGGATAAACTGGGTATTCTCTGAAATTTGTGGAGATAAATCCTTCCGTTCTCGACGTCAAAGCCGTACTATGAAAATGCCTGCTGTTGCTGTGGCCAGCTGCTCGGCTGCACTTCTGAAAGCTCCTAAAAGAAGATCTTCGAAGAATAGCAAAGTGAATATCGAGGAGACATCATCTTCTAGTGTTCAATCTGTGAAGACTAAGTCTCTTGAATCAACTAAGTGGAAGCGCAAATCTTCCGAACATGTTTCGGACGTCGAGCTTCAAGCAGCTACCAGCCTTGCTCAAATGAGCCGAAAGATTATTGCTGCTGAAGTTCGACGAGTTCCTTCTACCTTTGATGATGACTCCTTCGCGGAACCTATATAGAAAGGTTTTCCTCTTGGCCTTTCTTAAGATTCAATTTTCATGAACACTGCACTCCGGGTTCTGAAAATAAGTTCATGGATATTGACTCTTTTTCAGATGTTGCTGCCGAAGTAGTAAAAGTAGTTGAGACATCTGTTGCCGCTGTTGGACTGTTGATCCTCAACCCGTTGGTCGCCAAGACGAGGCATCTACCGAATTCACGAAAGAGCTTGAAATGACAGTTCAGAAGGGTGAAGATCCTGCTCCTGAAGCTCCTTTTGTTGAAACTCGCGAAAACCTTCCCGAAGATTAAGACCCTTCGCCCTCTATGATTGCTTTCAAAAAAAGTTTTGGTACGTCTTATCGGGGTGAACTACTAAGTGTTGGTTATGAAAAGATTGAAGCAAGAGATGGTCGTCTAAGCTTTTAACATTATGGAATTCTTCTAAAATCATGGGTGAAACAAGAGAAGGACACTCAGAGCAAAGATCTCCACCACTTATCGGGACTCCTGAAGATTTGCCGCCCACTTCCTCAGGTCCGGCGCCTTCTAGTCGGGTTACTGTTGAACTGCTTAGCAGAAAAGGTTCATAAATTTGATTGCCTCTTAACTGTATTTTTATCTTTTTTATGATTTATGAATTTTGCAATTTCTTACTTATTTTCGTTTTTATGAATTTTCCAGATTTCGAAAAACTTCTTCAGACATATCCTGCTTCCAGAATTGAAGAGTACCAGAGGGCTTATTCGCTGAAAGCTTCTCTTCTTGGGAAAGTCGCCTCCCAACGTGTAGTGGAGCAAGAGAAAATCAACAAGAAGTTGTCTGAGGAATTGAAGAAGCTAAACCGTGACTTCAACTTGTCACGAGCCGCGAATGTGGACTTAGAGAAAAAAGTTGTTGAACTGGCTGAAGCTCTTAAAAGATGTCAAGATGAAAAGAAGGTCGTGGAAGAGTCTTTTGCAAATTCAAGGAAAGATCTCGAAAAACTTCAGAAGACTCACGATGATGATTTGAAATTGATTGATAATCTTCACAAGGATTGCGATAAATCCTCCAAAACTGCTGAAGATCTTCGAGTCAACAACACAGATCTTGCGAATACACTGAGCAGCAAGGAACAGAAGATCCAAGACCTTGAGAAGCCATTGGCTGACCGGAAAGAATCTTCGGAGAAAGGGATTTGCGATGTCAGAAATAAATTGGGACTTCTGTTCAAGGAATACGAGAAAGATTTGATCGAATTCAGTGTTCGTCCTGCTCCAGTCCCTGTTGACATGGGAATGTCTGACATCATGGAATGGATTGACATGGAATTCAGAGCTCTTCCTGAAGTTATCTCTGGTGCAAATGACTTCACCGCTGCCTTCCCAGCTGAAAGTATCCTTCCGTTGCTTCACGATTTTGACTGTGTTGATCTAGCGAAGTTCCGCGAAAAGCTTCCGCAATTCCCTGATGCTTCAAGCACTTCACGGATTCGGTCGAACGCTGATGTTTTTGCTATCAAAGCCAAGTTCGCGAGAGAATTTTGGTTTTCCAGTGCAAAAGAAGTTGTTAAGAATATCGCCTGCGCTAAACTAGAAAAGTTTTTTTTCTCGAGAACACTGTTGCTTTTTGCAAATTCACAAACTTTTGTGTTTTGGTTTTCTTTGATTCCTTACTTTGCTCTTTTCAGTTGATTGAGGAGGAGAGGCGAGGGAAAAGCATCGATCTGTCGGAATCTTCTTCTGATGATGATGATGATGAAGATGCTGGCAACACTGAAGAAGAGTCTGGCGAACACAACAACAGCAGTAGCGGCAGTGACACTGAAGAAAGTTCTGAACGCGAGGAAACCTCTCCAAAGGTTGACATCACCGGCTAAGATAGTCGAAAAACTTGCCCTTTGAGGCGATTTGTACAAACATGTAAATTTGTGGGTTGTGATGCTTTATCTGAACAATTTATATTGTAAACTTTAACCTGTGCATGTCCTGCAAGTTGGGCCTACGTAGGATGTGTCGCCGTTGCGGATTCGTCATGGGAATCAAGTTGTTAGCGGTGAAGCGTGGCGATTGTTTAAAGAAGCTTATCCTAACCGAGATTTCTCCGACTTTTGGCTTGAAACTTCCCTAAAATTTCTGATAAGCAGTTTTGATCTTTCCACCTTTTTTCTCCTTCGTGAAGATGTTAGTCCTACTGCTGCTGCTTCAAGTTCCTCAAAGGTTATGAAGACAGAGCGCCTTAGCCCCATTATCGTTGAGCATGATTTCGCTTATGCTAGTGATGTTGTAGAAAACAATAGTCGTGAGCCTGGGGACATTGTGGAACTTTCGTACTGAAATCTATAAATTCTTGATGTGATGTAATGTAATGTAACTTCCAATAAAATTTTGTATGTAACTAACGCAATAAAGACGTTTTTGTTGAGAAAAAACGTCACCCTCCCCCACCTTGCTGTTTTGCATGCAAAATTTCGTGGCGGTCTAAGCAATTGAAACTTCTCTTATGTTGTTTTTATTTCACGATTTCTTCACAAACTGCTTCGCTAATTTTGAAATCACAAAAAATGTAGTGTAAGTCAAAAAAATTTGTTTCACGAATTTTGTGGACTTTGCTTGTTCGGCACAGTTGCCTGGGTTGCTATTGCAACCTTCAGTTGCATCAACCACCTTACCTTACGAATATTTATTTTTAGGGATCTGCAGCCCCTTGGCCTCTTGTTAGAAAATAAACCACTGTGCACACGATTCACAACTTTCACTTCATACTTTTTCGCATATAAGCATTCTTTTACAAAAACATGTGCTTATCACGATCCTCCAATTTTTCAAACTTTTGGTAAAACATCCCTTCACGATGGGAATTAAGCCACAACTTATTGTTGTCTCAGACCTTTTGGTGGGAATCCCTTTGACGGTGGGATTTAGGCCACAACTTGTTGTTGTCTCGGGCCTTTCATTGGGAATCCCTTTGACGGTGGGATTTAGGCCACAACTTGTTGTTGTCTCAGGCCTTCCGTGGGAATCCCTTTGACGGTGTGATTTAGGCTTTCACGGAGCGTTTGGCTATCACGAAGCCCTTTCACAAACTTTGCTTTTTCATGAACTTTTTTTGACATGATGGAATCTTGGCTATCACGAAGCCTTTCTCACAATTTTCTTTTTCACGATGGAATTCTGGATATCACGAAGCCTTTTCACGAACTTTTCTTTTTCACGATGGAATTCTGGCTATCAGGAAGCCTTTTCACAAACTTTTCTTTTTCACGATGGAATTCTGGCTATCAGGAAGCCTTTTCACGAACTTTTCTTTTTCACGATGGAATTTTGGCTATCAAGGAGCGTTTCACACAATATAATTCACAAAATGCAAGAATTGGGGGAAGACTCTTTGCATATATATCGCAAAGAGTATTTACACATGATCCGCCTCGTTAAAAACCTTGCCTCTTGATTTAGAGCCCCCTTTGCAAGAAAAAGAGTACGGTCCTTCTTATTCTTAAGAAATTGCTAAAAGGAAAGCAAATGTTTTTGTTCCCGAAATCACTTATAGACTTGTGATTCGGATTTTGTTTTTCTAGAATGTAAACTTATGAAAAAAGGAAATGCTTAAAAATAAATCTATCTAACTCTGGAATTCTCAAGGGTAGTACCTTTTCAGACTGTCAGCATTCCACGAATATGGTAACTCTTCACCAGTTTCTTCTAGCAAACGAAAAGCCCCTGGCATGTCTGTTTCCTTTGCTATGTATGGCCCTTCCCAAGACTCATGAAGTTTCCCAGGGTTCTCCCAGTTCTTCTTTCTTTTCCAGACCAATCGCCAGTTTTTATGTCTTTTCTGACCACTTTCTTGTCCTTCCATACCTTAGTTTCCTTCTAGTACTTCTCAATGTTTTCAGCAGCTTCGAGAATCGTTAACTCAATCATATCCTTATCTACTTTCTGGTCGACTTCTTCGATTTCTTTTGCTTTCAGCACTCTCATGCTTTCATTCTTGATTTCCTCTGGTGTCATTGCTTCAGTGCCAAAGAGTAAGCGAAAAGGTGTGAAATTCGTCGCTCTTGATATAGTGGTGTTATGGGACCAGATTACTCTCGATAATTCATCAACCCATTTTCCCTTCTTTTGGTCAAACAAGAACTTCTTGATTCCTGAGAATATAAGCCCATTTGCCCTTTCAACTGCTCCGTTAGTCTGTGGATGATACACTGATGAAAATTTCGCATGAGTACCCAAAGTCTTGCAGTATTCTTTGGAAGAGTAACAGTCGAATTGTTTCCCATTATCAACAGTTAGTTCTCTTGGAACTCCAAATCTGCAGACTATGTTTTGCCAAAAAAACTTCTGTATCGTTGGTGCCTTCATGTTTGCGAGTGGTTTTGCTTCCACCCATTTCGTGAAATAATCCACCGCAACAGCTGCGAATCTATAGTTTCCTTGAGCTGTTGGTAGTGGTCCAACTAGATCCATTCCCCACCTTTGCAAGGGCCATGATGGTGGAATTAGATGGACTGGCATGGAAGGTAGGTTTTGTTAATTTGCCATTTTCTGACATGCTTTACATTACCGAACTAATTTTTTCGCATCTATGTTTTTGGTAGGCCAGTAGAACCCTTGCTTTATTGCCTTGACTGCTAGAGCCCTTGTGCCTATGTGTGCACCGTAGAATCCACTGTGAATTTTCTTAAGAAGTTCAAGACCTTTTTCGGAGGTGATGCACCTCAACCATGGCTCTGTAACTCCCGATTTATACAGCTCTCCATTGAGTACCGCATAGCCCCTTGCCCTTTGCTTCAATCTCTTTTCCAGCAATTCATCTTGCGGTTCATAATGACCTCTTAGGTATGCCATGGTTTTCGTCTTTTCTTCCTTGATGGATGGTTCTTTGATGATTTCGAAGAACACATCGAAAGGCATTTCTTGATTTCTGGCTGCTGCTTTGGCTAGCTTGTCTGCTTCATTATTATCGTCTCTTGGAATGTGTTGTACTGCATAACCCTTGAAATGGCTTTCCATTTCCTTGACCTTTTCAAGATATCTCATCAAACAAAATTTTTTGCTTCACTTTCTTTCTCAATATGTTCTTCGATAACTTTGGAGTCTGTCTTGATGATGATGTTTTGCATACCGAGAGATTTCATTTTTCTCAACGCCAAGAGTAAGGCTTCATACTCTGTTGTGTTGTTTGTGGAATGCTCGTCTTTTGCGAATATGAGTCGAGCTGCGTATCTTATCATGACTCCTATTGGAGATGTCACGACTGCTGAAATTCCAACCCTCTTGTGGCACCAAGCTCCATCACACTATACTACCCAAGATGTAAGCGTTTCTTTGTCAAGATTATGGGTCGGCGAAGTCCAGTCTACAACAAAATATGCCAGGACTTGCGATTTTATCGCGCTTCTTCTCTCGAAATCTACGGTATATTCTGAGAGTTCAGCGCCCCATTTAATGATTCGAGTGGATGCTTCTTTATTTGTGAACAAATCGTTCAGTGGTTGATTTGTGATGACTCTTATTCTGTGACCCTCGAAGTAGTGTCTTAGCTTTCTTGCGGCCATGATGACTGCATATGCTATTTCTCCAGCTCAGAATAAAATAGATTCGAGCCTGAGAGAGCTTCTGAAGCAGAATACACTGGGCTCTGCTTGAACTTCTTCTTCTTTTTCTTGTACTAGCACAACTCTTACTGCCGAATTTTAGGCGGACACATATAGCAGAAGCGGTGATCTTGGCTCGGGAGGGCACAACTTTATCATATTGGACAAGTAGTCTTTGAGTTCTTGGAAAGCTTGCTTCTGAGTCTCGAACCATTGAAAGTTCTTGGAACTTCTGAGTACTTGAAAGAATGGCAGACTTCTTTCCGCGGCCTTGGGAATGAATCTGTTGAGCGCAACAACTCTCTCTGTCAGTTTTTGCACATCCTTCACCGAAACTGTGTCTTGCATTTTTGTTAGTGCTTTGATTTTTTTGGGATTCGCCTCTATGCCCTTTGTTGAGACTAGACATCTGAGAACTTTCCCTTTATGAATGTCGAAGACACATTTCTCAAGATTCAATCTTAGATTCGCTGCTCTGAGATTCACGAAAGTTTCTGCCAAATCACTGATATGATATCTTCTTTGGACACTCTTGACCACTATGTCGTCCACATATGCCAAAATGTTTCTTAGAAGTTGAGGGTGAAGAACTATTGCTATCATTCTAAAAAATGTGCATCCTGTGTTCTTCAGTCCTTCTGGCATTCTCACGAAACAAAATGTTTCGAAAGGAGTGATAAATCTCGTTTTCTCTTCATCTTCTCTGTGCACTCTTATTTGGTGTTACCCTGAGAACATGTCCAGGAGTGAGAGCATTTCACTGTTAGCTACGTCATCCACGATTTTATCTACCCTTTCCAAGAGAAAATTGTCCTTCTTGCATGCCTTGTTCAAATCTGTGAAGTCTACGCACATTATCCGTTTTCTATTTTTGTTCTTCACTGGTATAGTGTTGGCCAGCCAGACTGGATACTTCACTTCTCTAATCACTTCCGCATCTTGAAGCCTTTGCACTTCAGCTTCCACCGGTTTTACCTTTTCCTCGGACATTTTCCGAAGTTTTTGTTCTTTCGGCACTATTTTTTCATCTGTTTCCAGGGTATGTTCGATGATATCTCTATCGACATCTTGCAAATCTTTGGCTGACCAGGCGAAGACATCCTTGTTCTTGTTCAGGAATTGAATAAGCTCTTTCTCTTCTTCGGGGTTGAGATGAGCTCCAATTGTGACTGCTCTATCAGGCATATCATCCAAGTACACCTTTTTGGTTTCACTATCAGCCGCTATCTCGATTTTTTCTTTATCTCGCTTGGCTTCTATGTAAGGTTCTTTCATTTATTCAGATGACTTCAGCTGATACACGTTGGTTTGACCCGGAGTATGGACCTTTTCTATGTTTCGAGCCTCTTGCTGATCGCCAAACACAGTGATAACCCCTTTGGGTGTTGGAATCTTCATGCATAAGAATTGTTGTCTTATGACTGCATCAAATTTGTTCAAGAAACCTCTGCCGAAAATTGCGAAATATGGGTGATAGATGTCAACCACATCAAAAGTGAGAGTTTTTGTTCTAGCGTTGTCAAGTTCTCCGAAAGATATGGGAAGGGATACTTTTCCAACTAGCTTGATTGGTTTTCCTCCAAAACCCTACATTGGGTACTCTGGTGGATGCAACATGTGCTGACTCGGGTTCATTTTCTCGAAAGTTTTCAAGAAAAAGATGTCTGCCGAGCTTCCATTGTCTACCAAGATCTTTCCGATAACCCATCCAGCTATATTCACTTCGATGACCATGGCATCATTATGATTCGTGGATTTCAATATGAAATCCTCTTCAGTTAAAGTGATAGGCACGTTGGCCCATTCTTGTCACACAGCTGGACCGTCGTTGATGGTGGTGTTTACAGATCTGAAGTAATTGTTTCTTTGCTTCTTGGTTTCAAATTCCATGGCTGACCCTCCTGTGATTGGCATGATTGTTCTGAAAGATGGCAAGGCTTTCAAGTTCTAAGGTCTTAAACTTGATTCTGGTCTTGACGAACTGTCTGGTGGTGGTGGCAATATTTCTCAGATTGGCTGCAGTTGCTGGATTAACTGAATTGCTTGTGACTGAGGGTAGCAATGCTGAGAAGGTTGCAAGGATGGTTGTGGTTGCTTAAATTGTTGCATTGCAACTGGATTTGGTTGAGAATTCATGAAGTGTGTTTGCCAGAATTTCGGGCGAAGTTGGTTCGGCATTGAGGAGGTGATGCTCATCATTATTTTCTCTTGCTGAATCCTGGCAATATTTTTCTTGGTTTCTGGGCACCCTTCGGTGCTATGTCCTCTTCTATGATACTGGCAGTAGAAGTATGAATCTCTTGGATTGTGATTTGTGAGTTTCGAGGGTCCTCTTCCCCTTCCCGTTCCCTTGGGTGCAAATCCTCCTCTTGTGCTTGGTCTGTTGTTCTGATCAGGCTGAGGATTGTCCACATTGTTAATGTTTCGCGGATCCTGGGATTGAGGTCTCCACGTCATTTCTCTATTGCCTTGTCGTGCTTCATTTCGTTCAGCTACTCTTCAGTGATGATCATCATCGGACAAGATGTACTTTTCAAGTTCATGAAAAAGTTCATCAATTGTCTTCGGTTTCTTTCGTGTCATGTGTGAAGCTATTGGTCCTGGAGTCAAACCCTTAATCAGTGCCTTGATCGTTGCTTTGTCATCCGCTTCGGGAATCTAGGATCTTTGCTGCATGAATCTTCTTACGAAGTTCCATAATGGCTCCTGTCTTTTTGTTTGCAGTTGTACAGGTCTGATGACTCGGCTGTTGTTTCATGAAATATCTGGAATGCCTGCATGAATTTCATCTTGAGATCGACCCAGCTGCAGATTGAGTGTGGTTGTAGCAGAGAGTGTGAGTTCAGAACTGGACCTTCATAGGCAATGATGAAGGATTTGGCCAGCGCAACATCATCTCCTCCGGCTGAGTTTACGGCCGATTCGTACCTCATGAGGAACTGTCTAGAGTTTCCAAAACCATTATATTTTGGAGAAATACTAGTTTGAACTTTGATGGCCATGGTGCAGTTTGCAAGCCTATGTAGAGTGGTGTTTCAGGATCCACGAATTGTGAGATTCCATTACCCGTGAAGATATTTCTTTCGGGGTTCCTCTGTACTGACCAAAGTTCTGGTGTGGTGAGTCCTGCCACAGTAAACTATTATCTTGTTCCTGTATTTCTTTAATTTCTCTTTGTATTATCTCATTTTTCTATCTTGTCTGATTTAGTTTTTCTAGCTTTTCCGAAGCCTTTATTTTTGCTTGCAGCTGATTCGCAAATTTTTCTTTCTCTTTCTAAAGTTGTTGTATTTTCTGTTGAACTCTCTCTAATTCTTTGTCTACGGCCTCCTCCTCATCATCATTGTTATCATGGGTATCTTGTTCTGCAAGCAGTTCTAGAGTGTGTGCTACCTTCTCAGCTCTTGCTTTCTGGAGAGCCTCAAGTTTTTCTCTTCATTCTTGGTCTGTGATGTTCAAAGGTTCATGAGTGTGAGAGATTCCATTGTTTTCGTCATGATGGTGCTTTTCTCGGTCGGTCTCAGTGGGAGCGTTCTTCTTCAACCTCTTCTGTGGTGGCATCGTGAGCAGTTTTTTCGACTGAAACACGGTGGCGCCAATGTTGGGGGGTGCGAAAAATCATAGGGAATCCCAGAACACAAGAATAAGAACAGATACCCAAGAGTTGTGAAAGGGATACAAAGAATCTCCAAAAGCCTATACTCGCCTCAAAAGTTGTGAACCCCTTTACACATGCCCTCGTACCCCCTTTTATACGGCGACGAAGGGACTTTTTACATTTCGAAAATACCCTCGAATCTAGGGAATATTCCTAGTGTGAACATGTACATGAATGTCTTTTATATCCCGTGATTTGCGGGGCTAATTTCGTATATTTACATGCCTGCCACTAGTTCACACTTTAAACCCGGACTTTTGAGGAGACGTATTTGACTTGGCTTCCTCTTAACTCCCGAATCTCTCGTTCATGAAGATCATCACACATCATGACTCTCGAATTTCGCAGATTCCCGATAATGTAGTTTCGCAAGTTCATGATTCCAGAGCTTCGCAAGTTCATGATTTCGGAGCTTCGCAACTTCATGATCCCGGAGCTTCAGAAGTTCCTGCTTTCAGACTTCTGCAACCTCCTGATTCCAGAATTTTGTGAGAATCACACATCCTGAAACGAGTTAAAAGTTCGAACACAAAAGCCAAGTTCGGCTATTATTTTCACACTTGTTCAAAAACTCATGAAACATTTGAAATATATCAAGATTTCTTCACAATCACCCCTTTCCACAAAACTGGACCTTTCTTCCATTATTGATTTGCTAACCTGTTTCTTGGATTTTGACAATTCGACGTTTCGAGGGTGTAAGTGTTTTTACCGAATTCCCTAACAATGAAGTCATGGACGGTTTCTTGGTTGAGCCTCAAAACCAAGGTCGAGTTGGGACCACAAGGGATCCGAGTCATGAGTGGCGATTGGTGGAGGCTACACCGAGTTCACGGGGTTTCCGTTGGTTCACCAGAAACCCACTGGGTTCTGTGGTTGATTCACAAAGCATAGGACCGGTCTGACCGGTGAGAAGCATCGGTCTGACCAGTGTGCGATGACGCAGTCCGAAGACTTCGTAGCGGAGGACACACGTCGGGATTGCAAGGCTTGCATTGAGGGTTAGGAAGTTTGCAGTCCCTGGGCATCCGTTCGATGGAGCGATGACAAAGACTTCTGAATTCACCGTTGAGGGGCATGTATCCCTAGTTAGCTATTAAGGGTACTTGCGACTTTCGGTTGCCTCCATATAACCCGAGTGGTGAGAGGATGGCAGCCATCTCTTGGAACCCTAGCTCATTCTGTTTTGCTATTTTCCTCTTCCATTTCACTTGAAATTTCTAGGACTAGCTTGAGAGATTCATGGTGAGATCTTGTGAGAGGGCAGGATGATCAGGCGGATGCTAGACCTTGTATGAACCTTCATGGTATGTATAGATGATTCGACGTGGTTCCTCAAGGTTTGTTTGAGTTCTTCCCGGTTTTCCTTTTCGGTGAATTTCGGAGCCTTTTCTTGGTGTTTTTCTCGAAGCGATTTCGAGCTTTTGTCTCTATGATTTGTTGGGGGATATATGCATGAACCCTGCGTGGTTCTTTTCCCTTTGATTCCCCTCCCAAATCCGTGAGAAAAGGGGCTCGATTTTGGGGTTTTCGATGTCCTAGGGTTTGGTGTGTTCTTGGCGGAAATCCTTCGGTTCCTCTTTATTCAATGAGTTTTGGTGGACCATAACTTAGCTATGGAGTGCCCATGAGGTGTTCCTACTATCCCCAAAGTCTTGTTTGGATCCGTGAAGCGAATCGGGAGATCGGTAGTTGGATTTGGAGGAGTTGACCTGCAGGTGCTGTTCATCCCGAGCTGCCCAGGCTTGACCGGTCTGACCGGTGCTAGTGACCGGTCTGAGCCTTTTTGTGGGTTTTGCCTCGAGTGACTTGCTTGTCCCGTGTGTCATTGGGTTGTGCTGTTGCTGGTCAGTTCTTGGTTAGTTTGGAGTTGTTTTGCTAAGCTTTGTGAAGGTTTCTTCTTCCTTGCTGGTTGTGGGGTGTTTTTGTTCCAAGACCTACAGAAGTCATTGAGGCTCTGTGGAACATTTGTTGTGCGGCTGCTGTAGCCACCAGCCTGACTAGCTCTGTCCACCGGTCTGGCCGGTGTCACCGGTCTGACCGGCGCAGGCCTTTGGTCTGACTGGTGTACCACAGGCAGCAAGCCGTGCAAGTTTCCATTGTGTGTGTTAGTGAGTTTTGGCTCGGAAGGTTGTTTGTTGGTTCCTAGGATCAGTAGCACTCCAATGGCTACGTGGTCTTGACCAACTTGGGTAGTTGAGTCGGAGACGTATGTTGGAAGCTGTGTTCATCTTGTTGGAGCCTCTATCTCCTTCGAGAAGATTTTTTATCGACTCCCATTAACTCCCCCCTTTCTGGTTCGCCGTTTCGGTTCTTCAACGTCGCGCCCCCTGTCCCATGCTATGCCCATACCACGACTTTGCTGTTGCCTTGGCGCGCACGAACCGCCTTCACCACGATGCGCCTGTGTTGACGGTGAAATCCCGTCAACGTAGCGACGGGTTTACCTTCGGTGTTGGCATGAGTTTTGTACCTTATCCATTGGTACTAACCCCCTTGGTATAACAAGTTCATTCGTGCATGTCGATTTTGGAGTTTAGTGTTTATGCAGGGTTTTAGCGTTCAAAGCAAGACTTCCGGGATAAGTTCATCAAGCACCTTGTGACAAGACCTTGAATCCCGGTACAAGTCATGCAATGAAGCAAACATGACTCCAAGAAGCCCAGGGACCAAACCCGAGAAGATGACAAACTCCGAGGACCTAGTTAGAAAAGTGTCGAATCTTGCGAGACAAGGAGCTTCATCCAATTCGGAGAGGAACCGAGGACCCAATAGAGGAAGGACTCCTTGTGCCGAAAAGGAAGAATTGTAGAGGAGGGATCCTCCTCAGCGCAAGAGGGTGGTGCACAACAAAACTATGTGCCACCGTTCGTAGGAATCCCTACACCGCCAAGTTATTACGGAGGGCCATCAATGCAAGCATGGGGGAGTGGTGCAGCCATGCCCCCACAAATATATGTGGTGCCCAACGTAACCTTTGCAGAGCCCTATGCACAATACCCCCAACCACAACAAAGCATGGCCATAATCGGTGGATATGCTGCAAGAAATATGCAAAACGTCACAGCCATCCAATCCAATGCGGCTCAATTGGGTGAAGGCAATGCAAATATTGCCTATGAGCTTGGGCGTCTTCACCTAGTACAGCCGGATCAATTCATTGGAGGGGATGTCCAGACCTATTATGAGCAAGGGCACAACTACCAAGTCATCAATACCAACCACCGGCGGAAGATGAGAAGAAGGAGGAGCTTTAATTTTCTTTTCTTTTCCCTTTTTCTCTAATTTTCAGCTTGTGTTTGCGTAGTGTTTTCAGTTTTTATTTAAATTTCAGCATGTGTGTTAGTTTATTTTCAGCATATGTGTTAGTTTGTTTTCATCATGAATAAAGACACCACCTTGTTTTTACCTTTGGTAAAGATACAAAATTTATGCCATGAGGATATATAATTATAATTGCCACTTTGTTTATCTTTGTACTTGTTTTATGCATGATTAAGCTAATACTCTCTTAAACAGAAATCTGCAATTATCTAAATACTAGCTTAATCTTTAGCGGAGGTTATGATAAAAATAAAGGCCCATAGTGTTTTATATGCTCTCAAGTTTTAGATGGATTAAAGATGATTTATTTTTGTTCTTTAAAGTAATGCTAACCTTGTCATAAATACCAGTTGCATGTTGCTCTACCTATCCAGAGCCATATAAATATTTGAGTGCAAAAACTTAGTATACAAGGTTTGTTTTTTGGTGAGTTATTTCAGACCATGATTTCTCTGGCCCAAGACTAAGAAGCTTGTCATTCCGTTCTTGCGTATCTATCTTTTTGCTAGACTTTTATCCGTGCATTGTGTATCCCCACATCGGAGATTTCACAAACCTCACCGGATATCCACCCTTAAAACCAAAAATATCTTTTTTTGAGTTTACCTCCTTGACCACAACCTATCATTGAGGATGGATCATCAATTCAAGGAAGATTACAAGACGGTGCTAAGTATCTCTCCAAAGGAAAAGTATTCCTGGTACCTACCTTATCTCTATCACCTCTTTGCCCGAGCACGAGCAAACATCTAAGCATGGGGGAGGAGGTAGGTACAATGCAATTTAGAGTTCAAGGGGAGCAAATGAAAAAAAGAAAGAAAGAAGGAAAAAGAAAAAAGTGAGTATAAAGAAAGAAAAATGAGAAAACAAAAAAAATAAATATGAGTATGTATGATATAAAAATAAAAGATCCAAACTCATCTTTCCAGTTCTCTAAAGTGCGTTAGGAATTTCAAGGTTTCAAGATTAAAAGATCCAAACTCATCTTTCCAACCATGTGCAATCCGATAACGAGAACTTCCTTTGTGCCTCGGGATCACTCTTTGCCATCTACACATGTCCACCTATCTCAAGTGTGTGTATTTTTATCTTCCCCTCCTTGATATAACATTATTTTCTAATGACCTTTTTGACGAGTCTCGGTAAGATCATGAGAAGCTTGTCTTTTTTTGATGACATCTCATTTATAAAATATTGGTAGGAATAAACTTTCCCAAAGAACCCCATATAAAGCCTACCACTTACATATATGTTTTGAGAGGGGAAGGAGTAGAATAAATAGGCTTGAGAGACAAGATGAGATGAGAGTTCATGAGCAAGATGCAAGGTGGTTTAAACTTGTGAACTTGGTTTAGCTCTTTTTCATCTCGTTCTTTATTTCAAAATTTCTGAGATCCATTCGAATTTTGGGAGCATGTCAATACTTGTGGGATAATCTTAATTAATAATCTACCGTCCGTAGGGATGAAGGCTAGTATATGAAACTTTAACAAGTTAAACTTCGGAGAGCATTATGTTTTCTTGTGTATAATCAAGTGCAAGGTTCAAACAATGAAGGGCAACGATGATATCCATTGAAGGCTTATTCGAGGACAAGCAAGGTTTAAGAATGGAGGAGATGTTGACAGAGAAATTCCATCAACCAAGCCACGAGTTTACCTTCGGTGTTGGCATGAGTTTTATACCTTATCCATTGGTACTAACCCCCTTCGTATAACAAATTCATTCGTGCATGTCGGTTTTGGAGTTTAGTGTATATGTAGGGTTTTAGCGTTGAAAGCAAGACTTCTGGGATAAGTTCATCAAGCACCTTGTGACAAGACCTTGAAGCCTGGTACAAGTCATGCAATGAAGCAAACATGACTCCAAGAAGCCCAGGGACCAAACCCGAGAAGATGACAAACTCCGAGGACCTAGTCAGAAAAGTGTCGAATCTTGCGGGACAAGGATCTTCATCCAATTCGGTGAGAAACTAACGACGAGGGCCCACATGCAGAAGGAGGAAGGATCTAGAAGACTCGGGAACCAACGCCGGAAAAAGGAGGCAGCCGACTGGGCCGAAATGGGCCCAGGACGGTCGGACTTGGCCGACCGGCACAGCCCATTCCGGGTCCCAGTCGGCCCTCCCTTTGATCTAGATGCCTCTCGGGCTATTTATAGCCCCCCTGATCGAGTGTCACACATCAATTAATTCGTCATCCGCCGCCGAGGAGCAGAGAAGCTAGAGGGACAATATCTCGGAGAGGAGGGTCATGCTAGTTGTCTAGGGTAGGATCCCAGTGGTGATCTTGTTCATTTAATCATTCATGGTGAAGTTTTATGGTGAATCCAATTTCTAGCAATCAAGTGCATTCTCGATGATTTTGCTTCTTCCCCAATCTATACTTAAGATAGATTGCATAGGATGCTCTTGTAGCTGTGGTGGCTAGAGGTGCATAACTGTGACGCCCCAGGTTTTTTATTAACCCTAACCGTCGGTCAACCCGACTGATAGTGGTCAAATCACGGTCAACCTGGGCCCTCACCTCGAAAAACTCAGCAACCAACTCTATTGAACCCGTTTGACTAGTAGCCACACTTGTGGGGCCAACCCATTGTCAAAGACTTGGTCAGCCCCCAGATAAGCCCTAGTGTCCATAGCTGTCTGTCGGAACTTTTGCCGCGTTCTCCAAAATTCAACTAAACACTTAAAATTCTACCTTTAGGAATGTTGTCCATCTTGCTCCAAGGTCAGCATCTCCTGTTCATGAACGTAGGGTGGCATTCAAAGTTGGCAACTGTTTCTTGCAAAATCTGTTGCGAAAAACCCTATATAGCCTTTTTGAAAATGTTAGAGGATAGCTAGATCTAAAACTTTCATGTTCAAAGTTTAGTGCAGTTTTATTCAAAAAATAGAGTTTTTCCTGTTCAAACATGCGCTCAGCAAAATGTTTCAAGCCCAGGCGCCGGCGCGCCGTGACGTCGCGCTCCCGTGCGCCGCGCGTCGCCGGCCGCGCGCCGGCCGGCCCCTCGGCGTCCGCGCCCGCGCGCCTCCCGACGCCCTCCTGCGCCCGAGGGCCGCGTGCTACCCTAGGCCCCGCCTCCCGACGCCTTTCCTCTCCCCGAGGCGCCTTGGTGACGCCACCATGGCGCCCTTCGCGCGCCGTGCGTGCGGCGGACGACCGGTCCGTCCGCGGCGCCCGCCGTACGCGCGCGGCCAAGGCGCCGTAGTACAGCGGAATCGCCGCCGTCACCAGGCCGTCAGCCCCGAGCCCGCGCTCTATAAAAGGCTGCTGCATGTCTCTTCCAACCATGCCATCACCGCCGTCTCCCCACTGCCCGCCGCGCCATTGCCGCTGCCTCCTCCGGCCGTCCCCATCGCAACCTGCGCCCCAAACACACCCCTAGGACTCCTTGGTCCCTCCACCGCCCTTAATTGCCCCGCATTCCGCTGCACCTCGCCGGATTTCGGGCCGCGCAGGCCGCACCGCCTCGGCCTCGCCACCAGAGCTCGCCGGTGCTCTTCCCGACGCCACCACCGCACCCAATCGCCTCCGGGTGAGCTCGCCCGCCGCCCCGGCTCGCTTGTTGGCCGGGACAGGCAGCCCCTCGCCGGCGGTGAGCCCCCTTGCACCGCCGGGGGCCTCTGTGCACCGATTGCAAAAGTGCACCGATTGCAAAAGTGCAGGGACCTGGCTGGAAAATGTGAGGGTATGGTTGTAAGAAATCAGGAAGTCTAGGGACCCGGTTGAAAGATGGATCTTCAATAGTGAACCCCCTTTTGCAGAAACTTGTAAAATGCATAGAAATTCGTAGAAAATGCAAAAAATTGCAAACTAAATTTTTATGGATTCGTGGTGAAAAATATTACAACTTTAATTATACTCGCATGGTCTGATTCCTGATATTTTGGGCATGAAAAATAGGAATGTGAAAAACCTAGATCTGCAATATCTCAAAATCTATAAATCCTCTGTATCCAAATTTTGGATATGTTGTGTATCAGGTCATGACTAGCTCCTGTGACAAAAATTGCACAATGTTATGAAGTAAATTGTTTTTATAAATTGTTTTCCAATTATGCAGAAACTACCTAGATGATTTTTGTGGCTAAAAATAATTATGTTTTTGTGCCCAACTTGTGCATGCTGTCTTGTTATGCCAAAACACCTCTGGTGAACTAATCATGATTTTTGGATGAACAGAAATATTTATTCTTAATTTGTGCATGTTTTCCTTTATAAATTAATGAAGCAAGATCAGTAGAGCTTCTAGGTGTGCTTGCTGGTTCTTTAGGCTTGTTTAGGACAAGAGAGCATGTATTAGGAAGATTGGAGAATTTTGATGCTTATTTATTTTTGTATGCATTTAATTTGATTGCTAGCTAATCATTTGTTCTTTTACAAAGTAATTTATTTTCTAGCTTCCAAGCTTTGCATGTGAGTCCAGTGGTTCAGTATGGGTGTTATGATGCTTAAGAAACCCTTCTTTAAATTGTTAGTGAGTTATCGATGATAAAAACTTTATAGGTCCTTATGGAGTAATGCTTTAGTTAAATTAGAAAAATGCCTCTTAGTTCTTTTCTCCTTTTGAAGTAATGTCAAACTTAATTAAAAGGCTAAGAACACACCCTTGCTGATAAGGAATTCATTTATAAATAAATATCCTTGTACACACCTTTACGAGTGAGAGGTAAAAGTGACACCTCCACATGAAATCACAAGTATAAAAGAAACGTTAATTCAAGTGTGCAATAAAAGAATAAACCACATATCAATAATAACCTTCCTAAAAGGAATTTATTATTTAATTATTTGTTAAGGTGAATATGACCAACAAGAGTTGGATAAGATAAACAAACTGTCACATCACCTAAACCCTGCATTGCATTCCGTGTAGATCTTCCTGACGGTGACTACTCACTCGTCCTGGAATCCGAGGAAGGAGGAGCAAAAGCTTCGCTGCAGTACGTGGAAGTACTCGACGACACCGAGGGTGCTCAGGCTAACTTAGCTAACGAAGGCAAGCCCCGGTGCATCTAACCCAGTTTTCAAATGTACTATTCAATTATCTATGGATGCTTGTGCATTTAAGTTCAGGAGTTGGATGGAACCTTAGATGCATGATCCCTAGGTACTTTTGTCCTTACCAGTATGATAGGTCGTTAGCTGCTAAGCTATAGGACCGTTACAAGTCGGGTGATCATGTCACTCGCGAGAATAGTTTCCTAGATAGGAATCCTAAGATCTCCTTAAATGGATTGCTCACGTGGTGAGAGCATGGGATTTGGGCTCCGGTCCAATAGCTATTGTGGGTTAAGTGTTTGAACGTACTAAGCACTTGTCGGGAATGGGACCGGTAAGCCTAGTACCTTAATGAGACGGCTAGGGATTTAACTGTCACTACTCTTGGGGTTTGTCTCACGGCTAGCTATCGGTGGTGTATGGTGAGTCCGGGTGCTTCGCGGGGTATCCCGGATAGCCTGCACCAAAGACTATGGCCTTTTATCCCGACCCGAGGATTTTTGGGAACGTTTGGTGATTGTCATCGCGAGGGGCATTCCACCGTGTGTTTAGGTCTACCTTGCAAGGTTTGAATCAATCGATTGTCGGCCTCTCACCGTTATCTGAGACTACTCACTCCACAAGCCATGAGACCCCTAATGATGGAAGATGATAAATACTATGCTTGATTAATTGTATTGTACAACTTTGTCTGTACTAGATGGCTAATGTAGTAAAGATTAAACCCACTAGAACTTGTGCTAAAATCTTGAAAGTAAGGACATACTCTTTGTTACATTTTAGCAAAAGCAACCCAGTGGCCAGAAAGCCTTTCATGTCTAGAGTTGGTGAAGTAGTTATCACCGACGGGTAAGTCTTGCTGAGTATTAGTATACTCAGCCTTGCTATAATATGTTGATCCAAGTAATGCTTTTGGTGATGTGTGGCCGGAAGAGATCCCGCCCGGCTGGGAGCTGGAGTGGGTGGAGGATGACGTCTGAAGGCATCATGGCTGGCCTCCCGTGTTGTTCTCACTTTCCGTTAGTTTAATTCCGCTGTTTCGAAAAACTCTGAACTACGTCTTTATGCAAAAAACTTTGGTTTGTAATAATTAAACCCTTTGGGGTAAATTTCGGATGTTATTGATGTTGTATCTCTGGACTCGCCTTCGCGTGAGTTTTAACGCATATATATCGATCCTTGTTGTTATTTAAGTGATTTACCGAGCGTTAACCCAGCGACTAACGACAGGATGATACTTTATTATCGCTTAATGACCAAAGTGGATTGGTTTAGGCGATAGTACGGTATTTTCCTGGGCGGTTTGTCACAATACCGGACTGACCAAGTGATTTCAACTTGTTCTTATCAAACTCGCACTAGGCTAACCCGCACGAATAGGGGTGCGTTGTGACAGAATGGTGGCTCCAAAAGGCGGGCATCTTCGGAATCGGACCAGAGGCCACGGTTTAAAGATGCTTTTAATGAGATTTGCTTTTCTATATTCATCTATCTTGTTTGGAGCTACAACATAAATATGATCTAGACTCTCTAGATCGGTTATCTCTTTGCTTTCTCTTGCTACCTCTTAGTAGATTAGATTAGATGTGTTCTTTTGATGATCTCTTAGATTAGATGCAACTTGGTTCTTCAAAAGATAGCTTTCCTTGCTTTACTAGATTGAATCCTTACGATGCACATTGTTCCACGGATTCCATACCTTGGGTTCACCACTCGAGGGAAGAAGGGTCCCTTGACTACGACGGGGGATTTGTCCGCTTGCAAATCCAAATGAAGTTTGACATGAATTTACGCCGTCAACGAGCCCCTTTTTATGGCGCTGTTGCCGGGGAACAAGCAATCAAGATCCGATCTAGTATCGCTCTTCTTGTAAATATTTTTCAGTTTTTTTCTTTTGATTTTCTTTTGCATCTCTTAAGTTTCATCATCCTCAAAAAGAAATAAATCAATCTAATATAGTTTTGATTAACCCTAATTTTTCCTTTTTAGAATTTTGTTTTATTGCTAACCCTAACTGGAGATGGTTGGCTACCTCTCCAAGAAACCCAAACTTTCTTTTGTGGATGATCCAGGAAAACTTTACAGGCAAAGGAGACATGCAACACAAGATAAAGGGTTGGAAACCCTAGATCCAAAAGCCGAAGTCGATGGACCGTCGGAATCTCCAAGGGAATCGCCACCTCCAAGTCCAAAGGAAGATCAACCTCAACCGCCACCCATGGGAGAACAACCACAACCGGTGCGCAAGATCGAGCTATGCACCCCGGACATCGTTGATCTACCTATCATAAACCTTCAAGAGGCCGGAAGGCCGTTCAAGATCAAGGTGACAACTATCAGCATGGTACAACACTCGCCTTTCACCAGTAAAGAGGACCCGAACCTTCACCCCCAAGCATTTGTTCAACTATGTCAAACTTTCGATGAGGATGGGGTGACTCAAGATCAAATGAGGGCAAGGCTTTTCCGTTCTCACTACATGGAAAACCATTGCGTTGGTTCCACACTTTACCAGCGAAGTCACAACAAGATTTGGAAGCATTGATGAGGAACTTTATGAAGGAATTTTATTTGCCAACCAAGACTCAAAGTTTGTGCAACAAGATTGATACATTTGTTCAATTACCCATGGAGATGATTGTGGAAGCCTTGGAGCGTTTTAATGAATATATGCGAGCCGAATTACTTGAGTGGCATATCGATGTCCTTAAGAGGAGGATGGAGAAGATGGAGATAGAGAGAGAAGCTCAAGATCTAAAGGTTGCCGAGGCAAGATCCACAAGCAAGGAGTGTGAGGAGTACGACCATGTCCAAGGTAAACCCCGATTTATTGCAAGTTCGTCAATTCAAGATTTAGTTCGTATTTGTGCACAATTGAAGGACTTCATGGACGAGCAAGCTAAAATCAACAAGGACACCGTCACTGAGTTCGAGGCTATGGAGAAAGTATTGGAGAATTTAGATGGAAAGGTGACGGGGGTCAGATATTCTATCCATGAAGTGTTCATCGTGATGAAGATGCTAGAGACGCAAGTGGGACAACTTGTCGGACGCCCGATGGGTAGCAAAGGAACATTGTCGGTACAATTCCAAGGTCTTGAGGAGGAGATGGCTATTCAAACTCATTCGGGATAGATGGAGGATCACACTAAGGAGACCATGATGATCATGACCGAAGGACCGGAGTTTGAGATGTCGAGCCAATACATAAAGACCAAGGAAGTTGTTGCATCCGTCAAGACTAATGAAGAATGCCAACCTGTGAAGACCAAAAAAATTACTAAGCCGAAGAATAAGCCCGTGCCCAAGGTGGTGCGGAAGTGGGTACCAAGATTTCAATGCCCGCAAAGAACATTGATCGGAAGTAATCAAGTGAAGAAGTCTAGCCATGGATTATAAACGAAGCGCTAGGCGGGAGGCAACCCGTTTCGTCGAGTCAAGAATAAGCTACCGGGAGGACAACCCGATTCAAGATTTTTCGAGTCTTTCAAGTAAGTTAGTTTTTAATTTTACTACGCAAGACATTAGACTTAGAGTGGTTGAACAATATTATAGACATAATTGTTGCTTGGATATTTTGTTTGGATCATAAACCCTTTACATGAACCATCCTATGTGTTATTGCTTCTTTTCGAGAAACCAAAACCAAAAAAATGCAGAACCTATCTCAACCTTTCATCCTCTTCATGATGTTGTGGTTGACTTTGTTTTACATGCTAAAAACACGCGAATACAGCCACATCTTGTATCTAGATGTTATTTAAATTTCAGCACGTGGTAGGACTCGCGTGAAGCTAGAAACTTACCTTTTGGTTGGTTTAAAAATCTATATCCTTGATTTCTCTAAGATTAGAATTTTTCTAGGCCTCATTTAATTTAATTTCGTTCAAAATCTCTCTCACTTAGCCAAAATTAGAACCTAAACCTATGCCCCCATGCTCAAGCCTGGAAAAGTTTACTCTCAACTAATGAAGGCAAACAATACCGGTGAGACCAACATAAAAGTAGTCGGAAAACATTTTCGACTTACATTTGTTTTTAATGCTTTAAAAACTCCTCTAAATTTATATTTGAACTAATTGCAAGCTCTGAGTTTACTCTTATTTTTCAAAGTTAGAGGAGTGCTTAGCATTAAAACTTGCTTAGAGGGAGGCAATCAAGTTATCCTAACCATGCATGCACCATGAAGCATCATGGAATGCCCCTCCAACAACTTTCATCAAACCACATGCAAGGACAAGCGTGGGGGAAGCCAAGGCTTTGTTTTGTAGGAATATCATGGAGGTATTTAAGGCAAGAAAGCATGGAGGTGACTCAAAGCAAAATCATCAAGTGTAAGGACCAATAATGCAACCAAAGGAGTGGACGAGAACGTTTGGAAGGGGCAATCCCGTGGAGCATGCGGTCACCAAGCAACAAAGCAAGGATGAGTGCACTAGGTAAGTCACTCATCCAGCTCTTTGTTCGTGTGCTCTAGTTTGTAGTCCAGAACCACCTTAGACTTAGCCATCCACCCCGTTTATTTCGGCCAACAAATCACATCCTTAATCCACTCAAAGTCCACACTCCAAATAATATTTGTGTACCTTGTTACCGGTTGAAAACGTCGGATATATATTTGTGAGAGAGAGTGCAGCAACCATGTGGAAGAAAACTACAAGCCTTTTCACCAAGAAGAAGGGATCATCATCGTCTAAGCCATCATCGACAACCTCTTAGAGGAGTCACTCGGTTTCCGAGTCTCCTCGGAGTATGGAGGAGGACACGGCATCGCCGAGGAGGAATCACACTCTTCTCCTCAGTGGCATGAGGGCCACACAGAGCTCATCTATGAGGTTCACCGAACCTCAAGGACGTACGGAGGAGCCGCCTGTCCGACCTCGCCGCTTGATATGATCATCCGCTCCACCTCCATACGCTCTGTGGTACTCCGAATATGGATTTATCATCATGACGGATGAGGAGAAGAAGCTCTCTCACCTTGAGAAGAGGCTTGTAGCGAACGTAAACTTCGATGACCAAGCTCTCCACATATTGGGTTTTGGCACGGACATTTACTACATGTCGGGATACCTAGGTTAGGTGCAATTCTCCAACGAAGTGTCGGCAAACACCCACAAGGAATTCACCTTGGAAATTCTCATGACCATGGAGCATATCCTTGATGTAGGAGTGCCGAGTCTCTCATTCCGTTTGGAGGGAGTTGAACAAGTGGTTCCCTATGAGTATATTAGGGAATTGCTTGGTTTTCAAAAGGGAGCCCCAGAACAAGTGGATGTGCATGGAGGCACATTGGAAGCTTTTTGGAGTATGATCGCGGGAGAAGCTGACCAACAAAGAAATAGTATCCGGGACCCCATCATGCAAGTTTTTCATTCATGGAAGTGTAAAAGGATTTTGGGCAGAACGAGAGAGACAAAGATAACCAACACGGAGTTGAATTGGCTTTATTCGGCTTTGATGCCAGGCAGCCAATCGACCCCACTCACCTTGTGATCAACCAGTGGTGTTGTAAAGCAACATCGGGTTCAGAGATATTTGTTCGGGGTGTTACCTCTCCATGTTGGCTATCTCTTTGAGACCGGATATTACAAGGAACCCGAAGCATCTCCTAGCCAGGACCTCCATAGGATTTCATTATATGGAGAAAGATAAATATATAAGTGGAGCTGAGAGAGGAGGCTTTCATGTTGCCAAAGTGAACTTACCCCTTCTGGATCCAAGACTAAGACTCTTCATTCAAGGGAAGGAAGATTGGTTAGAGGAAGGACTCCTTGTGCCGCCAAGGAAGAATAAAAGAAGAAAAATTGTAGAGGAGGGATCCTCCTCGGCGCAAGAGGGTGGTGCATAACAAAACTATTTGCGGTTTCGGTGACTTCTTCCCGACGCTTGATCGCATCCAACCTTTGTCAGGTATAAAGCATTTACCCACTGCTTGCAGCAATTTTTCTTGTTACGAAACCTACTGTCGTGAAGATCGGGCCATCCCTAGGAACTTTCTTGCAACGATCCCTATCATGTGTTAATCAGAGCTATCATTGTCACGGTAGGTTTTTGGTTATTACCAACCCTCCAACCCTTTATCATATGCTATATCATTTTTTATGTCCTACAGTCCACTAAAAAGCCATACAACAAATCCTATAGCCATTCTGTTGGTAATGTTACTTTGTGTTCAGTCCATTCATCACGTTGCTAGTCACCGCCTTTATTCTTCGGCCGTACTCTTGTTTAATTTTTATCTACAACACTCATAGATTGTTTGGTGTTTGCTATTAGTAAAAAAAACAAAAAAAGTGTGAAACAAAGAGCAAAAAAAGAAGAGAAAAAAAGAAAGAAAGGAGATTTGAAAGGTTGCAAGGGGTCGTGTTGCGTATCTATTATCAAAAGTTTCATGTTCATATATTAAGTTGGTGTTGATTCTGGACAAGAACATTTACATCTTGTTTGGATGGTTCGGTTTACTTGGTTATAGTACCATAGCCTCCCTTGAACATCCACCTACAGCTCCACAAAAATTCGTAACTGAGGCTCTTGTTTCGTATCCATTCAACCACTTAATCACAAGTTTGGTTATGCCACTTTCAGCACACTCACATTCCTTTAGAATGAGTAAGAACTTGGGTAAGCAAGAGGTCAGGTTGTGTGTTTCCTCATATTTTTCCTATTCCACTATATCTTGCAAACCCTAACATGGCAGGATCTTATTCAAGTGTTAGTGGTGGGAACCATGGAGATGATGAGCCCCCTCTCTCACGGGCGAGATGTGCAATATGGCCAATTCGCTTGTTGAGGCAATGGAGAGGATGCTTGATGAACGTCTTCCTGCTGCAAGACAAAGAGCTCCACATCACCATGATGAATCCATTGATGAAAATTCTAGGTTTCGAGCGTGGTTTTCGTGACCATTTTCAAGGTGGTCGTGATGATCGTGGTGGTTGTAGCGAACATGGCCTCACATGCCATTAGTTCGGAGTTTGATTTTGGTGATTCATGACAACATGATCATTGGGACTAACCATATTGTTTGAGCATGTCTTTGTAGACATTTCTAGGTCCCAAGGATGCAAGGAAACCCCATGCAAAAATGCCAAAACAAAGGGTCAAAACCGAGCAAGAAAAGGAAAAGAGAAGACACCGTCGGATGAACCGACGGTCCCTCATTTACAAGCGTCGGTGCAATCGTCGGACGAGTTGGTACACAGGGTGAAACCCTAGGTACCGTCGGATGAACCGACGGTCCATTTTCTACATGCGTCGGACGAGTTGCAGAGGAAGAGCAAGGAAGGGAGTAGCACCGGATGATCCGACGGTCTGAGTGAGGACCCCGTCGGTCTATCCGACGCTCAGTTTGAATCAAGACAGAGACGCGCCAAGACGAAGCCTTCGAAGACCGGATGATCGACGCCTTGGTCAAGGCATAGCGTCGGTCTATCCGACGGTCCGTTATAAGCTACCGCACCGACCCGGACGCGAGGCCTTCGGCACGGATGATCCGACGTAGCGTCGGAGCATAGCGTCGGAGCAGCTTGTGTCGAGAGAACCTCAACGGCTACGTGACGTGGGAGGGGCACCGGATGAACCGACGCCCCCGGAAAAGCATTGCGTCGGATCATCCGACGCGTACCTTTTTCGAGTGGACGTTAGCCAACGGCTAGTTTGATGCCTTGGGCTATTTATACCCCCTCCACTCACTCATTTGAGGCACTGGATTGTGTGGAAGTGCGAGAGGAGTTCAAGACACATTCAAGATCATATCCAATCCATCCAAGTGCTTAATTGCTTATCCTTAGACTTGCATATGCTTTGTGTATGTGCTTAGTGCTAGGCTTAGCTTAGAGCCGAGTGAGTGCAAGGTTGTGCCAACCTTGTGAGGTGATTCTTGAGTGAATCAAGTTGTACAAGGTTCGCCGGAAGCCTTGGGGCCTAAGTGGCTCACCGGCAATCGTCATCGACCCTCCGGCTTGGTGTGGAGCGGCGAGGACACTTTGTGCGGGGGACGTGGAGACCCTCTTCCTTGGTGGAGAAGCTCCTTAGTGGAGGCGGCATCAAGGTGACCAAGGGAGCTTGACAAGTGCCTAAGTGGCTAGCCTTTGTGGCAAGTCAAGTTGGTGCTCTTGGGAGAGACTTGGTGACCGGGAAGCAATACTCTTGTGTGAGTGCTTCAACAACGTGGACTAGGGGTGGCTTAGTGCCTACCGATACCACGGGATAAATCGCGTGTCAAGAGTTTGCTTCCTCTCATCCCCTTTACGTTTCCGCATTTACTCTATTGCAATCTTTGCTTGTCTCTACATTCCTAGAGTAGTATCATGCTAGGATTGGCTATAGGTTGCAAACCTTCTTTTGGGATGGGAGTTTCACACTAGAACAACCGTAGTTGCACATATAGATAGTATGTTCTAGTTTACCTTTGCGCAAAATTAGTGAAGCCATAGGTTAAGGTTTTAAGTTGCCTAATTCACCCCCTCCCCCTCTTAGGCTAACGGGCATCCGATTCCTTACAAGTGGTATCAGAGCCGGGACTCACTTCCTTCACAAGGATACGCCAATTCAATTGGTAATTTGTGAAAACCGGCTCATTTGAACGGTTAGGCTTCACCGCCTAGTGAGTTGCCCTATAGAGGAATGAAAGGGGTGGATACCTTAGGTTTGGCTCCACATTTCGATGGCACGGGCTATCCTCGGTGGAAGGTTCTCATGGAGGCCTATCTCCAAGCAAGGGACCTCGATGTTTGGAGAGTCACCGATGAGGGCATGAAAAATGGTACTAGAAAGGAAAAGCAATTTGATGTGATTGCTAAGAGTATCATTTTGTCCTCACTAGATGTAGGCGTTTTCAATAGAGTTTTTACTTGTGAAAATGCTCATGAGCTATGGAAAACCATCAAGGAGCAAAATGAGGGTTCAAAAGAAGTTGCTAATGAACGCTACGGTTGTCTCCTTGAGGAATTCAATAGCTTCAAGCAACTTGCTAATGAAAATGCCGAATCTATGTACTCACGCCTCAATGTGCTTGTCAATGAGATTAATGCCTTAGGTGTGAAGGACATCACGGACTTGAACATCAACCGCAAGATCCTACAAAGTCTCCGAAAGCCCGACTATGACTTGGTGAAAGCAATCATCTACGAGAAGAAGCTCGAAGATTTGAAGCCATCGCATATCTTGAGCAAGATCATGGCACATGAGCTTCAACTAATGCCCAAGTCAAAGAAGGCGCCCCAAGAAAAGCCCCAAGAACCATCTTCTCCAACCACAAGCCATGCTCTCTCAAGCCGACAAGAGAAAATGTTGAGTAGGATGGCTACTCGTGGAAGCTCAAGCGAAGATGATGGTGATGATTGTGATAATGAAGATTCCTCAAGTGATGAAGAGGTTGAATCTATGGTGGCCGAGTACGTGAAGAAGATCTTCAAGTATGTGAAGAAAGTCAACATGTACGGCTACAACATCCACTTGAGAGAAGGGCGCCATCATCAACACATCAAGTTCACCAAGATTGAGCACAAGCCCAAAAGGAAGGTGGTCAAGGAGAGAAGACCAAGGCAAGAAGCAACCTTCGCCGTCCGCGAGTGGACAAGTGGTGGATCAAGTTCTTCTAGCTCAAGCGATGAATCAAGAAAGAACTTCACCACCCGCTTCATGCAAGGACCTTCATCATCACACATGTGCCTCATGGCCAAAGGTATGGAAAGCAATGTAAGTGATGACGAATCCGACACCACCTCTCTCAATGATCTTGTTGAGCTAATCCATGAGCAAAAAGGAATGCTTGAACAACAAGCTAATGAAATTAAAGAACTCAATGCTCTGAATGATCTTAGTGACACCCTTGCTACAAATTATGAACATTTGTTGTGCAAATTCAAATTGCTTAGCAAGGAGTGTGAGGAGCTAAAATCTAAGCTTGAGAGCAATGAGACTAAAACAAGTAATTCTTTTGAGCTTAATGAAACATCTATCCCTTGTGCAATTCCTATCTCCAAGGTAGATGCTTCAACTTCTTGCATTGATTTAATTGATGAATCTTGCTCACCATCTTGCAATGAGAATGTTGTTGTAGAATCATGTGATTATCTCATAGGCAAGGAAAATGATGAGCTCAAGCAAGAAGTGAAAAGGCTCCGAGAGAGATTGGCAAACTTGATGGGCAAGGGCAAGAACGATGAAGAACAAGTGGACATCTCTCAAGACATGAAGAGCCAAGTCCAACCTTCTCAAGATAACCGTGATCACATGGTGAAGAAGCTTGAGAAGGGTGCAACTGTGACTTGCTACAAGTGTCATGAGGAAGGGCACAAGTTCTACAAATGCCCTCAATTTGTCAAGAAGATGGACAAGGGCGCAAAGAAGAAATTGAAGCCCATCATCAAGAGCTCCCTCATCTACACCAAGCCCAACCGCAAGAACAAGACCAAGAGCAACACCTACGTCATCAAGAAGAAGGCAAATGGCAAGGTGGTTGCACACAAGGTTGGGAAGATGAAGGAAGAGCGGGGGTTGGAACCAACCTATTTGGGTGCCCAAGGAAGTCATCACCAACATGAAGGGGCCTCAAATGGTTTGGGTTCCAAAGGCCACTTGAAGGCCTTAAGTGCGGGGACTTGGGAGGCTTGGCACAATCAAGATGAGAAGATTCAAGCCTATAAGTCAAGCTTGCAAATTGGACATGTGTTGCCCAAGTTCCCCGGTTGAGGTAATGGAAACTAGAACCCATCTCTTGTATCATTGTAGCTCCATTGCCTTGTTTAGGTTGCATTTGTTGCAATTTTTACATATGGTAGGTTGCTTGTGTCATGGGCTAACCCATGAGCAATCTACATGGTTTGATTAGTGTGTAGGAAAGCTACACTTGTTCTTTCATGGTGCATGTTTTCATATATATCTCTTTGCATCATGAGCAAGCTATAGGGTTAGCTTCCCTTTTGTTATCATAAACAATGTGCATACAATTGGTTGGTGATTCAAACACTAAATGCACACATTTAGGGGGAGCTCATCCTATGATAGTGATATCATTTCCAAGTGGCTCATCTCAATGTGGTGCCAACAAGGTAGAGAGGATCAACCCCCGGAGGTATGCAATAATCAAAAGACTACAAGTGATATCTACAAGTGGTAATGTAACAAGAACCCATTTGTTTTATCTCTTGTCCTTTAAGCTACCTCTTTGCATGATATGCTCTAAGCTTCCTTGTTTTACAAGTTTGTAGTTGTGCACTTGTCTCTCACTATCCTTGTCTTGCAAGTGGTATTCTTTTTATGCACACAATTAGGGGGAGCTTAGTTTGTATCATGCTAAGTCTCATGAGCATGTGATCCACCTTAGTTATTCTCACATATGGTATCTTCATCGATATCATACATATGGATCATGGTTCATGCGGCTTTCTCCCTTGCATTTAACATCTCTCCTTTGAGCTATGGTTGCTAGATCTTGCTAGTTTCCTTGGACCCGTTTGCTTTGGACTTTTTGGAGATTTTATTCCAAAGGGGGAGAATGTGAGACCAAAGAAAGCGTGTGGCGTAAGCTTACAAGTGGGCTCAAGGATGCTTACAAGTGATTTCAAGGATTTGAGACCAAAGGGGGAGAATGTGAACATAAGAGCAAAAAGGGGGAAGTTTGATCTAGGGGGAGTTTGCATGATGGTAAGCATCCAAGCAAGTGTAAGTGGTTCTAATTCTGTCAATTCTAGCAAATTTATGCTTGCTTTGGTTGTGTTGTCATAAATCACCAAAAAGGGGGAGATTGTAGCGAACATGGCCTCACATGCCATTAGTTCGGAGTTTGATTTTGGTGATTCATGACAACATGATCATTGGGACTAACCATATTGTTTGAGCATGTCTTTGTAGACATTTCTAGGTCCCAAGGATGCAAGGAAACCCCATGCAAAAATGCCAAAACAAAGGGTCAAAACCGAGCAAGAAAAGGAAAAGAGAAGACACCGTCGGATGAACCGACGGTCCCTCATTTACAAGCGTCGGTGCAATCGTCGGACGAGTTGGTACACGGGGTGAAACCCTAGGTACCGTCGGATGAACCGACGGTCCATTTTCTACATGCGTCGGACGAGTTGCGAGAGGAAGAGCAAGGAAGGCGGTAGCACGGATGATCCGACGGTCTGAGTGAGGACCCCGTCGGTCTATCCGACGCTCAGTTTGAATCAAGACAGAGACGCGCCAAGACGAAGCCTTCAGCACCGGATGATCCGACGCCAAGGAAGAATAAAAGAAGAAAAATTGTAGAGGAGGGATCCTCCTCGGCGCAAGAGGGTGGTGCATAACAAAACTATTTGCGGTTTCGGTGACTTCTTCCCGACGCTTGATCGCATCCAACCTTTGTCAGGTATAAAGCATTTACCCACTGCTTGCAGCAATTTTTCTTGTTACGAAACCTACTGTCGTGAAGATCGGGCCATCCCTAGGAACTTTCTTGCAACGATCCCTATCATGTGTTAATCAGAGCTATCATTGTCACGGTAGGTTTTTGGTTATTACCAACCCTCCAACCCTTTATCATATGCTATATCATTTTTTATGTCCTACAGTCCACTAAAAAGCCATACAACAAATCCTATAGCCATTCTGTTGGTAATGTTACTTTGTGTTCAGTCCATTCATCACGTTGCTAGTCACCGCCTTTATTCTTCGGCCGTACTCTTGTTTAATTTTTATCTACAACACTCATAGATTGTTTGGTGTTTGCTATTAGTAAAAAAAACAAAAAAAGTGTGAAACAAAGAGCAAAAAAAGAAGAGAAAAAAAGAAAGAAAGGAGATTTGAAAGGTTGCAAGGGGTCGTGTTGCGTATCTATTATCAAAAGTTTCATGTTCATATATTAAGTTGGTGTTGATTCTGGACAGCAACATTTACATCTTGTTTGGATGGTTCGGTTTACTTGGTTATAGTACCATAGCCTCCCTTGAACATCCACCTACAGCTCCACAAAAATTCGTAACTGAGGCTCTTGTTTCGTATCCATTCAACCACTTAATCACAAGTTTGGTTATGCCACTTTCAGCACACTCACATTCCTTTAGAATGAGTAAGAACTTGGGTAAGCAAGAGGTCAGGTTGTGTGTTTCCTCATATTTTTCCTATTCCACTATATCTTGCAAACCCTAACATGGCAGGATCTTATTCAAGTGTTAGTGGTGGGAACCATGGAGATGATGAGCCCCCTCTCTCACGGGCTGAGATGTGCAATATGGCCAATTCGCTTGTTGAGGCAATGGAGAGGATGCTTGATGAACGTCTTCCTGCTGCAAGACAAAGAGCTCCACATCACCATGATGAATCCATTGATGAAAATTCTAGGTTTCGAGCGTGGTTTTCGTGACCATTTTCAAGGTGGTCGTGATGATCGTGGTGGTTGTAGCGAACATGGCCTCACATGCCATTAGTTCGGAGTTTGATTTTGGTGATTCATGACAACATGATCATTGGGACTAACCATATTGTTTGAGCATGTCTTTGTAGACATTTCTAGGTCCCAAGGATGCAAGGAAACCCCATGCAAAAATGCCAAAACAAAGGGTCAAAACCGAGCAAGAAAAGGAAAAGAGAAGACACCGTCGGATGAACCGACGGTCCCTCATTTACAAGCGTCGGTGCAATCGTCGGACGAGTTGGTACACAGGGTGAAACCCTAGGTACCGTCGGATGAACCGACGGTCCATTTTCTACATGCGTCGGACGAGTTGCAGAGGAAGAGCAAGGAAGGGAGTAGCACCGGATGATCCGACGGTCTGAGTGAGGACCCCGTCGGTCTATCCGACGCTCGCCTTGAATCAAGACGAGAGACGCGCCAAGACGAAGCCTTCAAAGACCGGATGATCCGACGCCTTGGTCAAGGCATAGCGTCGGTCTATCCGACGGTCCGTTATAAGCTAACGCACCGACCCGGACGCGAGGCCTTCGGCAGACGGATGATCCGACGTAGCGTCGGAGCATAGCGTCGGAGCGGTTGTGTCAGAGAACCTCAACGGCTACGTGACGTGGGAGGGGCACCGGATGAACCGACGCCCTGGAAAAGCATTGCGTCGGATCATCCGACGGTACCTTTTTCAGTGGACGTTAGCCAACGGCTAGTTTGATGCCTTGGGCTATTTATACCCCCTCCACTCACTCATTTGAGGCAGCTGGATTGTGTGGAAGTGCAGAGGAGTTCAAGACACATTCAAGATCATATCCAATCCATCCAAGTGCTTAATTGCTTATCCTTAGACTTGCATATGCTTTGTGTATGTGCTTAGTGCTAGGCTTAGCTTAGAGCTGAGTGAGTGCAAGGTTGTGCCAACCTTGTGAGGTGATTCTTGAGTGAATCAAGTTGTACAAGGTTCGCCGGAAGCCTTGGGGCCTAAGTGGCTCACCGGCAATCGTCATCGACCCTCCGGCTTGGTGTGGAGCGGCGAGGACACTTTGTGCGGGGGACGTGGAGACCCTCTTCCTTGGTGGAGAAGCTCCTTAGTGGAGGCGGCATCAAGGTGACCAAGGGAGCTTGACAAGTGCCTAAGTGGCTAGCCTTTGTGGCAAGTCAAGTTGGTGCTCTTGGGAGAGACTTGGTGACCGGAAGCAATACTCTTGTGTGAGTGCTTCAACAACGTGGACTAGGGGTGGCTTAGTGCCTACCGATACCACGGGATAAATCGCGTGTCAAGAGTTTGCTTCCTCTCATCCCCTTTACGTTTCCGCATTTACTCTATTGCAATCTTTGCTTGTCTCTACATTCCTAGAGTAGTATCATGCTAGGATTGGCTATAGGTTGCAAACCTTCTTTTGGGATGGGAGTTTCACACTAGAACAACCGTAGTTGCACATATAGATAGTATGTTCTAGTTTACCTTTGCGCAAAATTAGTGAAGCCATAGGTTAAGGTTTTAAGTTGCCTAATTCACCCCCTCCCCCTCTTAGGCTAACGGGCATCCGATTCCTTACAGTGGTGGAAGGCGTGTTGGTCATAAGAATCGGTGTGGAGGAGGGGATCATGATCATGATCGTCGTGTTCGTTTTGATGATGAAGATGAATCTCAGGGAAGCCATGAGGAGTAGTATGATGATGATGACAATCCCTTTGCACACCGTGGACCATTTGGATGTCGTCGAGAACATCGTCATGCTGCTGGTCATTATGCTGACAATCATTGTGGTCACGATAGGGCTCATCCGGACAACATTGCTTGTGTTGAACTTAGTATTCCAAAAATTTCAGGAAATGAAGATGCTGATGCATATCTTGATTGCGAAGAGCAGTGTGATCAAATTTTCAGAGTACATAAGTTCTCTGATCTGAGACGTGTTAGCCTTACTTCCGTTGAATTCTATGGTTATGCTCTCACTTGGTGGAATCAAATACAAGAAAATCAGCTTGTGTTGTGACGTGATCATATCAACACATGGGCTGAAATGAAGCGTGTGATGAGGAGGCGCTTTATTCCATCAAGCTATCGTCATGGCCTTTGTAATAGGTTACAAACATTTAAACATGGTTCTAAATCAGTTGACGAATACTTATTCGGTCTGATGTTAGATAAGATGAAGAGTCAAGAATGACAAGATTTTTGCATGGTCTCAATGATGATATTTCATGTCTTGTGGAGATGTTTCCATATCAAACTTTGCAAGATCTTGTTGATCAAGCTATGCGCACCGAGAGGAAAATTCAGCAAGAAGGACGTGGGCGGTCCGATGGGGGTCGATCTGTCTCAACTCCATGGCGCCGGCAGCAGCCCAATACCTCTGTTTGTCGTGCTCGATCTCATGGTGCTGCAGCTAGGTCCTCTTCATCCATTGGTACTGGAAAGACAATATTCTCTAGTGCTTCTTCACCTACAAATCAGTAAGAAAATCATCGTCCGGCTACAAGTGCAGCAGCTCCTTCAGCTACATCAGCTATTGCATCAGCTTCGCATAGCCAAGGCATTGTTTGTCACAAGTGCCAAGGTCGTGGGCACATTGCTGCTGAGTGTCCTAGTAAAAGGACTATGATTGTGAATGAGGAGGGTGAATGTGAATCTAAAAGTGATGAAGACGGTGCTCCAATATATGATGAAGAAATTGGGAATGATGAGACAAAGATTCCACCTGATGAAGGGTGATAATAATTGCTTTATTTCTCAACACGTGCTTAGTGTCACTGCTGTAAGAGAAGAAAATAATCAACGACACAATCTTTTTCACATTCAAGGCATGATCAAGGACAAGCTTTGTCGGATCATTGTTGATAATGGAAGCTGCAATAATATAGCAAGTCAAGACTTGGTTGAGAAATTGGGGTTAAAACAGCGGCGTCATCCTTCTCCATACAAGATTCAATGGTTGAATGAGTGTGGTACGTTGCATGTGAGCAATATTGTGACTATTCCTTTTTCTATTGGGCGATATAGTGATCAAGTGGAGTGTGATGTGGTGCCAATGCAAGCATGCCAATTGCTTCTAGGAAGACCATGGTTATATGACCATGATGTTCAGATTTGTGGTCGTACTGACAAGGTTGTTCTCATGTACAAAGGAGACACATCACTTTGCTTCCTTTGTCGCCGGAGGACATTTGAAGGATGATCTGAAACAAAATAGTGAGAGAGCGAGAACCACTTATGAGTGAGCCACATACATAGTGAGGGAGTGATTGCACAGCCAAAGAAACTCCAAAGCTGCAACGAACCGAACCACAGTGAAAAGAGGGATTAGTAATGATGGCTATGAAAGGGGATTTAAAACAATTGAGTGAACCCAATACCATGTTCTTTGTACTCCTGTGAAAAGACAATTTTTTATCCACTAACGACTTACCCTCTACTTTGCCTAGTGTTGTTTTTTATGTGCTACAGGGATATGAAGATGTGTTTCCGAAGGAAGTACCACCAGGGTTGCCACTCAAGAGATGGATTGAACATCAAATTGACCTTGTTCCAGGTGCTTCTCTCCCAAACCATGCACCATACCGTACCAACCTAGAGGAAACCAAGAAATTCAGCGCCAAGTACAAGAGCTCATCAAAAAGGGGTATGTTAACAAAAGTCTTTCACCTTGTGCAGTTCTTGTTCTTTTAGTTCCTAAAAAAGATGGCTCATGGAGAATGTGTGTTGATTGACGAGCCATAAACAACATTACAATAAGGTATAGACATCCCATACCTAGGCTTGATGACATGCTTGATGAACTTAGTGCTGCTATCATTTTTACAAAAATTTATTTGAGAAGTGACTATCATCAAATTCGAATGAAAGAGGGTGATGAATGGAAAACAGCCTTCAAAACCAAGTTTGTGTTGTATGAATAGTTAGTGATGCCTTTTGGATTGACCAATGCACCCAGTACTTTCATGCATTTAATGAATCATGTGCTTAGGCCATTCATTGGCAAATTTATTGTTGTTTATTTTGATGACATATTAATTTACAACAAGTCTCTTGATGAACATGTTGAACATATAAAGTGTGTGCTTGCTGTTTTGAGGAAGGAATGCTTGTTTGATAACCTTGCCAAGTGCACCTTTTGCACCGACAAGGTTGTCTTTCTTGGCTTTGTTGTTTCATCTCAAGGCGTGGAGGTTGATGAAGAGAAGATTAAGGCTGTACATGAATGATTGCCTCCACAAAATGTGAGCCAAGTGCGAAGCTTTCTTGGACTTGCCGACTTCTACCGTCGGTTTGTTAAAGATTGTAGTACCATTGCTGCCCCAATCAACGAGTTAACAAAGAAGGACGTGCCATTCCATTGGGGTGCAGCACAAGAGCAGGCATTTAACGAGCTCAAAACGACATTGACAACAGCCCCACTCCTTGCACTTCCGAACTTCGGTAAGACATTTGAAATTGAATGTGATGCAAGTGGTGTAGGGATTGTAGGCGAGCTCATGCAAGAAGGAAGACCAATTGCATATTTTAGTGAAAAGCTAAGTGGTCCAACTCTAAATTATTCCGTTTATGATAAAGAACTTTATGCTCTTGTGAGGAGTTTGGAACCTTGGCAGCACTACCTTTTGCCTATAGAGTTCATTATACATTCTGATCATGAATCATTGAAACATCTAAAAGGTCAATTAAAACTAAACAAAAGACATGCTAAATGGAGTGAATTCATAGAATATTTTCCTTATATTTTCAAATACAATAAAGGGTAGGATAATGTTGTTGCAACTCTTTGTCTAGACGTCATGCTTTGCTGACCCAACTTGATGCTAAAATTTTTGGTTTGGAAAGTATTAAAGACTTGTATGCTACTGATTCATACTTTGCTAAACCATTTTCAAAATGTTGTGCTGGGAAGGGTTGGGAAAAAGTCCATTTGCATTAAGGATTTTTATTTCGAGCAAACAAACTTTGCATCCCAGATTGCTCTGTTCGCCCTTTGCTTTTGCCGGAAACTCATTGATAGAAGGGAAGTGCCCGATCTTTCGGTGAGTGGGATAAATCTCGATTTGGTGGTGGTTCGACCCTCACGATCCGACTACGACGAGCGAACCCGTTGCGCCAATGCAATCGCTAAACCGTACCTCCAATGGTTACCAACCTCGCGGTGCGAGATCAGCCTGATCACGAAGATCGTTTTTCCTGCACGCAATCGATAGAACGAACAAGAAAAATACAACGAGCAATATATTAATCACTCACAAAGGTGGAGCTTGAATTCACGACGGCGGCGTAGGATACGCGGCAGTTCGGAAAGTAGCAAAGGCTAACAATGAAAACAAACTCGAGTTCTAATCTAAAAGGGTCTCTCTAATATAGATGGAAAAATTAAAAAAAACTCCGACTCCTGCGGCCACCAGGGCAGGCGGTGGCGAACCCTAGGGCGGCACGCACCGCCCCCGGCCCGGCGCACGCCGCACGCGGCCCGGCCCGGCGCACGTCGCCGTGTCCGGCCCCGGCCCGGCACGCCGCACGCCCTGGACCTCGGTTAGGGCGACACCGCAAGTCGGGCCAAGGTAGCCATGCGGCGTTCGGCCTTTCCCCACGCAATGTCCCGGTTAGGCTAACACACACGACGAGCCAAGGCGGCCATGCAAGGCGGTCAACTTCCCCATGCAATGCCCTGTGCTGTGACCAGATGGTGGGCGGCATGTTGGATGGTGACCGGCCTCCACTTCTTCACGTACATAGCTTCTGTGGCCCGTTATTCTTGAGCAGCAACACAAAATTGAATTCTCGTGCACGAGCCCGGGTGATTGGTCCTGAAGGTGGCGCCTGAAGTGTTTCTGTTGAAGACGATGTAGACGGTGCTGCTGTTGTAGATGTACCCGTATCAGTAGAGATGTCCTCATCATCCTCCCCCTCTTGAACTGAAGTCGTCCTCGACGGCAGCTGCTCATCCTCACCCGCATACAGCTTCAAATCTGCAACATTAAAACTAGTGGAAACACCAAACTCCGCAGGTAGGTCAAGAACATAAGCATTATCGTTAAGTTTGGTGAGTATCTTAAAAGGACCAGCAGCACGAGGCATTAATTTCGAACGTTGCAAGGTAGGAAACCGATCCTTGTGCAAATGCAACCAGACCAAATCTCCAGGTTGAAAAGTAACATGTTTGCGCCCTTTACTACCCTGAACCTGATACTTGGCATTAGCAGCAGCAATATTATGTTTCGTCTGTTCATGTAAATTAATCATTTGATCAACATGAGTAACAACATCTATATGCGGAACATCCACAGCATCAAGCGCAAATAAATCAATAGGTGCCCAAGGAATATAACCATAAACAATCTGAAAAGGGCACATTTTTGTTGACGAATGTGTGGCATGATTATAAGCAAACTCAACATGAGGCAAGCAATCCTCCCAACGTTTTAAATTTTTGTCTAAGGCAGCCCTAAGCATGGTGGACAAGGTTCGATTAACTACCTCAGTTTGCCCATCCGTTTGAGGATGACAAGTGGTGCTAAACAACAGTTTAGTGCCCAATTTTTTCCAAAGCGATCGCCAAAAATGACTCACAAATTGTACATCCCGATCAGAAACTATTGTATTGGGAATACCATGCAAACGAATAACCTCTCGGAAAAACAATTGAGCAACATTGCTAGCATCATCAGTCTTGTGACAAGGAATAAAATGAGCCATTTTAGAAAAACGATCAACAACCACAAATATGTTGTCCCTCCCCTTCTGAGTTCGAGGCAAACCCAAAATAAAATCCATAGATATATCAAGCCAAGGAGAAGTAGGGACAGGCAGAGGCATATACAAACCATGGTTGTGCAAGCGCGACTTAGCCTTCTGACAAGTAGTACAACGTGCAACATGTCGCTCAACATCAAGACGCATCCGTGGACAAAAGAAGTGGGCAGCCAATACCTCATGCGTCTTGAAAACGCCAAAGTGCCCCATTAGGCCACCACCATGTGCTTCTTGTAACAACAAAAGCCGAATCGAACTTGCAGGAATACACAACTTGTTAGCGCGAAATAGGAAACCATCCTGCATGTGAAATTTTCCCCATGGTTTCCCATTAACACAATGAGCAAAAGCATCTTTAAAATCCGAATCGTCGACATATTGTGCCTTTAAGGTTTGTAAACCAAAGATTTTAAAATCTCACTGAGACAGCATAGTATATCGATGAGACAACGCATCCGCAATAACATTTTCCTTCCCATTCTTATGTTTAATAATATACGGAAAAGACTCAATGAATTCTACCCATTTAGCATGACGGCGGTTCAGATTTGTTTGGGTACGAATATGTTTTAGAGCCTCATGATCAGAATGAATAATGAATTCGCGATGCCAAAGATAATGCTGCCATGTTTGCAAAGTACGCACTAAAGCATAAAGTTCCTTATCATAAGTAGAATAACGCAGGCTAGTACCACTTAATTTTTCACTAAAATAAGCAACAGGTTTGCCACCTTGTAACAAAACAGCACCGATCCCAACACCACTAGCATCCCATTCCAGCTCAAAGATCTTATCAAAATCAGGCAATTGCAGGAGAGGAGCATGTGTTAACTTATCTTTTAACGTGTTGAATGCCTCCTCTTGGGAACCACGCCAATCAAACAGCACACCCTTTTTGTTAGTTCGTGGAGAGGTGCAGCGATGGAACTGAAATCACGGACAAACCTGCGATAGAAACCTGTAAGCCCGAGAAAACTCCGAATCTGTGTAACCGTCGAGGGTGTAGGCCACTCGCGAATGGCATCAATCTTGCTGCTATCCACCTCAATGCCCTGCGGAGTAACAACATAGCCAAGAAACGAAACGCGTTGCGTGCAAAAAAATACATTTATCCATATTACCAAACAGCCTAGCAGCACGCAATGCGTCAAAAACAGCACGCAAATGTGCTAAATGTGCGTCCATGGATTTGCTATAAATCAGAATATCATCAAAGTAGACAACAACAAATAATCCAATGAACGGCCGTAGAACTTCATTCATTAAGCGCATAAAGGTGCTGGGAGCATTAGTTAATCCAAACGGCATAACCAACCATTCATATAAACCAAATTTCGTTTTAAAGGCGCGTTTTCCATTCATCGCCTAGTTTCATTCGAATCTGATGGTAACCACTACGCAAATCAATCTTTGTAAAAAAATGGCACCACTAAGCTCATCTAGCATATCATCAAGACGTGGAATAGGATAACGATAATGAATAGTGATGTTATTAATAGCTCTACAATCAACACACATACGCCAGGATCCATCCTTCTTGGGAACAAGTAACACAGGAACGGAACAAGGGCTGAGAGACTCACGAATGTAGCCCTTATCAAGTAATGCTTGGACCTGACGCTAGATTTCCTTTGTTTCCTCTGGATTTGTACGGTAAGGTGCGCGATTCAGAAGCTGTGCGCCTGGAATCAGATCAATCTGATGCTCAATGCCACGAAGGGGCGGCAGACCTGGTGGAAGATCGTCGGGAAAAACATCGGCATACTCCTGCAAAAGATTAGCAACCACAGGGGGAATATCCAACGACGGTGCACCATCAAGAGAAACGAACAAACTAGAACATACTAGTGCATAGCAAGGTAAGTGGGCATCCCGCAACTCATCAAAATCAGCACGAGTAGCAAGAAGCACAGGAGTATTCAATTTAATTTCAGAATTAACCGATGGGGACGGGTCGATTCTTCTAGCACTTTTAGCAGCTCTAGCCACATCATCTTTAACAATTTGTTCAGGTGTCATGGGGTGGATAATTATTTTCTGACCTTTAAACATGAAAGAATAATGATTTGAACGACCATGATGTAAACTATCAGTATCATATTGCCAAGGTAGACCAAGTAATAAAGAACATGCTTCCATGGGAACAACATCACAATCCACAAAATCAGAATAAGCACCCATAGAGAAAGGAACACGGACTGTCTGTGTTATTTTAATTTTACCACCATCATTAAGACATTGAATATGATATGGATGTGGATGCTTACGAGTGGGTAAAGAAAGCTTGTCGACCATCGTAGTACTTGCCAAATTGTTGCAGCTGCCTCTGTCGATGATGATGCGAATCGACCGTTCCTGCACAACACCCTTCGTGTGGAAAAGGATGTGGCGCTGAGTCATTTCCGGTGAGGCGACCTGTGTACTGAGAACACGCTGCACAACAAGAGTTTCATACCTATCGGCGTCATCTAGCTTGACATGGACATCCGTCGGTGCTGCAAGGTCAGTGGCCAGCAGAGTATGTTGAGTATCCTCAGAATCACTAGCGGAAGAGTACTCACCATCGTCACGAATGATCAAAGTGCGTGTGTTGGGACAGTCTCGAGCCATGTGACCACGTCCACTGCAGCGAAAACAAGTGATATCCCGCGTACGACCTGTGGAAGGAGTGGCGCCTGCGGACGTAGTAGTGTGTGCGGCTTTGGCCGCCTTATCACGAGATGCAGACGTTGCGATAGGTGGTGTAGAAGGAACATTTACGGAGCCGGAAGGAAAACTTCGCCCTGCAGAAGAGTTAAAAAATGGCTTCGAGCGGCGTCCCTGCACTCACGTTCAGCTTTGCAAGCATATGAAAACAATGTAGTCATGTCACCATATTCTTTATAATCAAGTATATCCTGTATTTCCCGGTTTAAACCACCACGAAAACGTGCCATAGCAGCGTCATTTGCCTCGAATAACCCGCATCGAATCATACCTTTTTGTAGCTCCTGGTAATAGTCCTCAACAGACTGAGAACCTTGTTGAAAACGCTGCATTTTGTTAAGCAAATCACGAGCATAATATGATGGTACAAAACGATGTCGCATGGCAGCTTTTAGTTCATCCCAAGTAGTCGGAACGGTGGTTGGATGTTTAGTTTTACTCCCGCCACCAAATTAAAGCAAACTCGGTAAATTCACTAATAGCAGCTTTAACTTGAGAATTTGCAGCAATATCATGGCATGAAAATTTTTGTTCAACCTCTAATTCCCAATCAAGGTATGCAACAGGATCATATTTACCACTGAATGATGGAATTTTAAATTTAATCTTAGAAAAAGAATCATTACCGGCGCGGCGTGGTACACGGCGAGCTTTGCCGCGGCGGTCAGCATTCTCTGGCTCATCATCACCAACACAACCTTGGGCCACCAAATCAGTGACCACTGTGTTCAATGCATCAAGGCGTGACAAGATGGTGTCGAGTGTCATCTTGGTAGCCGTCTGCGCGAGGTCGAGCTGGTCAAACCGCTCATTGGCCGTAGTGACCGTGGAGTCCATCCGCTCATGGATCGTCGTAATGTCCGTGACCAGACCGTCAAGCTTGTGCGCAAGGTCTGCAGCTGTGTCGTGTCGTCGTCTCCTGCCATAGTGAGTGCAAACACAAAACAAACACAGATGCAAGAATAGGATGGGACAGCTCACAAAGGCGCTCAAACTAATGCCGTTATAAAATTCTTATCCGATCTTACCAATCACACAGGGGCGACCTGCAACCGACTCGGTGGAACTTCTCGAAAGCAAGGCGCAACGACTGATCGGAAACAAGGTCAGCTCGAAGTAGAATTTTGTGGAGTTCTGGGTAGGCTGCACTCAGATGAAGGATTAGCACAAACAAACAATAATGCAGAGTTAAATAAAAGTGCTAAGCCCGTCACACACGCTGCTGATCACAAGTGCGGATAAAGAAAGAGAGAGGAAAAATAAAGACAAAGGAGGAAAAAGGCACGCTGCGAGCCCGAGACGGGTGCTACCAGAAGTTGTCGAACCGATCGTCCCTCTTCCCTGTCTCTTTTTTTTTTTTTGCTCTCTTTGTTTTTTTGAATGCTTTGCTGTATTTGTTTTTTTTTTGTTTTTTTAGGGGAGACGAACCGGGGCAACCTCTGTAGACCGACAGAGATGGGGGCCGCAAAAAGAAGCGGTCGTCTTGACAAGCCTGTCACGTCAGGCCGGCATGCAGACCACTTCGCAGGAACAGGAAGCTGTCGAGCGGCCTGCAGCAGAAACGATAATAGAAAACAAGGATGACAGAGGAAAATAAATTTATGGCGGCTAGGGTTAGGGGAAAACAAGGAGAAGAAAAAAAACACCGAGATCAGCAACGAAAATAACGATGTTAGCACGCCAATTTAACCCCAACACTTATCGGATGAAAGTGCAAGGCTAAAACGGTTGATGGGACACGGTAATTTTTTTGTTTGGTTTTGTGGACTATAGGAATTAAAAATACTCGGAAAACTCACCGATCAACCTGGAAAGCTGATACCACTTGATAGAAGGGAAGTGCCCGATCTTTCGGTAAGTGGGATAAATCTCGATTTGGTGGTGGTTCGACCCTCACGATCCGACTACGACGAGCGAACCCGTTGCGCCAATGCAATCGCTGAACCGTACCTCCAATGGTTACCAACCTCGCGGTGCGAGATCAGCCTGATCACGAAGATCGTTTTTCCTGCACGCAATCGATAGAACGAACAAGAAAAATACAACGAGCAATTTATTAATCACTCACAAAGGTGGAGCTTGAATTCACGACGGCGGTGTAGGATACACGGCAGTTCGGAAAGTAGCAAAGGCTAACAATGAAAACAAACTCGAGTTCTAATCTAAAAGGGTCTCTCTAATATAGATGGAAAAATTAAAAAAAAACTCGGACTCCTGCGGCCACCAGGGCAGGCGGCGGCGAACCCTAGGGCGGCAAGCACCGCCCCTGGCCTGGCGCACGCTGCACGCGGCCTGGCCTGGCGCGCGTCGCTGTCTGGCCCTGGCCTGGCACGCTGCACGCCCTGGACCTGGTTAGGCTGACACCGCAAGTCAGGCCAAGGCAGCCATGCAGAGTTCCGCTTTCCCCACGCAATGTCCTGGTTAGGCTGACACACACGACAGGCCAAGGCAGCCATGCAAGGCGGTCAACTTCCCCACGCAATGCCCTGTGCTGCGACCAGATGGTGGGCGGCGTGTTGGATGGTGACCGGCCTCCACTTCTTCACGTACATAGCTTCTGTGGCCCGTTATTCTTGAGCAGCAACACAAAATTTAATTCTCGTGCACGAGCCCGGGTGATTGGTCCTGAAGGTGGCGCCTGAAGTGTTTCTGTTGAAAACGATGTAGACGGTGCTGCTGTTGTAGATGTACCCGTATCAGTAGAGATGTCCTCATCACTCATGCTAGAGGACTAATGGGTCACTTTGGTGCTAAGAAAACAGACCAGCTGCTGGCTGATCACTTTTTTGGCCAACGATGTGAAGAGATGTGGAGAAATACATGCTACGCTGCGTAACCTGCCACAAAGCTAAGTCCCACTTGAACCCTCATGGTTTATACACCCCTCTACCTATTCCTAGCATACCATGGGAAGACATTTCTATGGATTCTGTTCTCGGTTTACCTCGAACTAAGAGGGGGAGAGATTCAATCTTTGTTGTGGTTCATCGCTTTAGTAAAATAGCTCATTTTATTCCTTGTCATAAGAGTGACGATGCTTCACACATTGCTGAATTATTTTTCAGGTAAATTGTGCGCTTACATGGTGTGCCACGAACTACTGTGTCTGATCGTGACACCATTTTTTGAGCTACTTTTGGAAGACCTTGTGGGGAAAAATTGGTACAAGATTGTTGTTCTCCACAACTTGTCACCCACAAACTGGTGGGCAAACTGAAGTTATGAACTGCACCTTGTCAACATTGTTGCGGGTTGTCCTCAAGAAGAACTTGAAGCTTTGGGAAGAAAGCTTGCCTCATGTGGAGTTTGCATACAACAGGGCGGTACATTCAACCACAAAATTTAGTCCCTTTGAAATTGTATATGGCTTCAAACTTGTTGCTCCCATCAATCTATTGCCTTCACCTATGCAGGAACGTGTGAACTTCGACGCAAGCAAGCATGCTGAATTTGTTCAGAAACTCCATGAACAAGCAAAATCCAACATTGAGAAGATGACCAAGATGTATGAGAAGCACGCCAACAAGGGTCGCAAAAATATTGTGTTTGAACAAGGAGACTTGGTTTGGGTGCACCTACGCAAGGATCAATTCCCATACCAACGCAAGAGCAAGCTGCAGCCACGTGCTGATGGACCATTCAAAGTGCTTCGCAAGATCAATGATAATGCATATGAAATTGATCTTCCAAGTACATATGGTGTAAGTACAAGTTTCAACGTCACCGACCTTTCTCCATTCTTTGGGGTGGAAGAGTCGATGACGACTCCTTTTCAAGAGGGGGAGGATGTTGTGGACATCCCAAGAGTTACACAAATGGATGAATACAACACACCAATAAATATAACCAAGGATCAATTACACGAAGTCATGCCAAGAAACTACAACGAGAGGTGAACTCTCTCCTAGCTAAAATTAACTTTAACATATCTGAGAATGTTATACTACCTAAATGTTAAACATTTGTTGTACTTAGGTATATATGTGAGAGGGGTGGTGCAGCTATACAAGAAGAGGAAGCAAAGAAGAAGAAACTGTGAGACATGGGTACCCCTAGGTCCCCACTGACCAGGCTCAGAGCCATCCCCGACAAGTGGGTCCGGCCTACTAGAAGACCCACCGACCTGTCAGTGGGCCCAACCGATCTAGTTGGTGGTCCACACGACCTCCTTAGACCTTCCAAAAGATTCCCCAGACGACCTAATCCATCACGACCTCAAGACTTGGCGTACAAGACAAGACCTCAATGGATTTCAACCAAAGTAGATCGACGGGATATGACAAGATGTGTAATGTAGACTTAGGTCTCCTGGTCGTAACCGACCAGAAGTCTGGGAACCGACCTCGTCCGCTGGCCAATATAAGGCGAACGAGGCGATCCCTTATGTACAATCCAATCAATCCCACAACCCTCAGCAATACAAATCGACAAACTGGATGTAGGGTTTTACTCTCCAGAGGCCCGAACCAGTATAAACTCGCCGTGTTCTCTATGTTATGCGTACTCGTGTATGACCTTCGAGTTCTTAGCCTTAGACTTCACCCCACCGAACAACTAAACCACACGGATTAACACCCCCGTGGGCTATCCAGCTCTCACCATCTGACAGTTGGCGCGCCAGGTACGGGGAAGTTGAGGTTCTTCGTGCAACTCAATGACTTCGACCAACGGCGTCATCATCCCGGAGAGCATGGAGGACATCCTCGCTAACCCCGTCGACATCTGCTTTGGCTCGATACCGGGCGACATCCACTACTCCAGCCGCATGCCTCTTCATCAAGGGCAACGCAGTTACTACCAAATAACAGATCGAAATAGATCTGTTGACGGAGACCCACCCACCCACTCCTAACGACCTGATCACAGGGATCGATCGTGTAGAGGGCATGCTTTCCGAAACAATCAAAATCTGCGAACGCGTCAAATGCCCTCGCATGACCTCGTCGCCATCCAGCATGCCTATTGGCTTGCGCAACGCGCTACATGAAGCGCAAGATCCAGATCGAATCTGGACCCAACTGTCAAGATCGTGGAAGCCACAGGAATCACCTCAATGAACCCTGTCCTATCCACGAGAAGTCCAAACATAGTGCGCCAGTGTCGTGTCCTCAAGAAGCTTTGACGACCTCTTACTGCGGCCCACCACCGCCGGTTGAACCAAGAGTCATCTCCCGACCGCCTTGCGTTCCAAATCGCTCACACAATGATCTCCCCGAACTATCCGGAGAGCAGGTCAAAACCCTAGATCGCAGATCTTGGTCGTCTTTGCGGATGTACCACCTCAAGATGGAGAAACCGACCAGCAGCGCCAAGAACGTGAGAACGCCAATGCTGCCAGAGTTGTTCGACGACAACAAGAGCTTGCTGCTCCTGCTCTAGGTGCAGGTTAACAACTGGTTAATGCCAGACAAGTCAATGACAATGCTGGTCAAGAAGTACCTGCAGTACCAGCCGCTCCCCAGCAGCGGCGCCATGACGATCCACCTCGTGCCAACAGATTACGTGACATAGACCTCCTTAGGGATTTCGAACGAGACGGCCTCAAAGTCTATAACTCGCTGCAAACCAATTTAGGAGACTCTCTTGCCGCCCTAACCCACCTCGAAGATTCTCCAATAGTCCGAAATCTTCAAGCCAATGTCCGCGTCACCGCTGCTCAGATCGAAGAAAGAGGCCTTAGATATAGCAGGTCTGCAACAAGTTCCTACTCCAGTAGTAGATTGGAGCGTCCTCGCCAGCGACGTCGTAGCCAGGGTCCCCTCGACCCGGTGGCTAAAGAGGGACAAGGGGAAATGAAGTAGCGCAGTCGGTCAACCCCGCTGCCAATGCTGCAGCTAATGCTACAGCCAACCATGCGGCTAACGCTGCAGCAAACGCTCCTGCCAATGTTGCTAACAATTCGGTTAACAACGCAGCCAACGCTGCCAACATCCAGAGAAACGCCGCCCCAAACCCAAGACACAATGCAGGAGCTCAACCTCCTCTAGTTCAGGCCAATCGAGCGGAAGGAAGCCAACGTCACCACATAAGAGATGTTGTGGAGATAGCTCGACATGCTAACTACGACCGTGACCATGGGGTTCCCGATGCTCTTGACGCCAACAACCCCATTCAAGCTACGGATCTCCGGATCATGCACGACCAGGAACTTTTGTGACGTGCCCAGTACAACCAAGACAACGGCCCTCTTGATGACCTTTACGTCATCCCGGCAGCTCACGCTCCGTCAGCAAGCCCGGGAGCGGTCAATAATTTACCAGAATTTTCACGACATCTCCGGACGATCAGATACCCCAAGGACTTCAAGCCAGCTATCGAAAAGTACGACAGTCGCTCAGACCCAAGTATATGGCTCAAAATGTACTGCATTGCAGCACGTGCCTCTCGCGGCAACAAAGACCACATGGCGGGATACTTCCCCTTCTGATGGGCAAGGCACCACTTCTATGGCTCGACAATCTCCCAACACAATGCATCACCTCCTGGGCGACTCTGTCCCGCCTCCTCACGACCAACTACCAGGCGACCTACAATCGTCCTAGCAATACTCACCACCTCGCCAAAGTACGGATGAGACGTGATGAAACTCTCCGAGAGTACATTAACCGGTACTTCGAAAACCGCAACACTCTTGTAGGCGTGAAAGACGAGGACATCATCGCCTACTACAAGAAGAGAATCACCAACACCAAGCTGTTTGAAAAGATCCACAAAGCTGATGCGCACACCATTGGCGACCTCATGGCCTATGTCAACAAACTAGTCGACACTCAAGACGCGGTCATGCACGACTTCAACGGAGAAGACCACGATGACGGAGGCTCCAGGTCGCGCAAGCGATCTGGTGAGGCCTATGTGGCATATCCACAATGACCTTCCACCTTCCTTGAAGGTGAATACAGCATGGTCATGGACGTCCAGTGCCAATTTCACCGCGATGCTAAGCACACCATGAGAGAGTGCGAACAGCTGAAGCGCGCCCTTGGAGTCCCGTCTACCTCCAAGAGGACTAGGAGTAACAACAACGATGACCGGAACGGTGGCCAACGTTTCGACAACTGTAACCATCGACCTGATCGACGAGATTACCATGATCTCAGGCCCTATCATCGCAATGATGACAGGGATCGACGTGATTATCACCGCGACTACCGCCGTGATGACAAACGTAACGACTACCGTCGCGATGACTGCAATAACAGGCGTGACGACCACAGGAGTGATCGTCATGATGATCGCCACGACGACCACCGCAACGACCGACGAGATGACCAACGTGATGATCGACGTCGCCAGGACGACCACAATCACCACAACAACAACCGGAAGGAACAAACTCCACCACCACCGCCCAAAGGGGGCAACCCTAATGGCGCATTTCAGAAGGCCAACCACGAGTGATCAAAAGCAACAAACAAACCCGATCAAACGCTAGGGAGATTGGGCACGTCAATACTGAAAACCCGCGACCTCTGCGTTGGTCTGAATTTCCAATCACTTTTTCCAGGAAAGATCATTGGGCTCATATCTCTGACCCCGGGACTTACCCACTGGTCGTAACCCCATAGTCAACGGGTCCTTCCTGCCTAAGACCCTTATCGACGGGGGGCAGCAGCTTGAATATCATCTTCACAAAGGCACTACCCAAGATGGAGTTTGACTTCAACAAGATGACCGCCTGCGATGAGCCCTTCTACGAGGTCGTGCCCGGCAAGGCTGCGTACCCCATAGGTCGTGTATGGCTACTGGTCACCTTTGGCACAGAGGAGAACTTTTGTACAGAGTACTTGATGTTCGAGGTCGCGGACTTCCGCTCATCATACCACGCCATCTTGGGATGACCTTTGCTTGCCATGTTCATGGCCATACGGCACCACACCTACCTCATCATGAAGATGCCAGCGCCAAACGGAATCCTTTCCGTCCTCGGGGACATCATGGTCTCCTACAACTGTGAAAGTGCCACCATCGAGCTCTCCAAAGATTCAGCGATCAAAGCCGTAGCAACGGTCATGGTCGCCCAAGCAGCCAAGATCGACCAAACCACTCTGCAGGTACCAGAGCAGAAGCGTACAAGCACAGCTTTGGACCCAAGTGCAGCTGTCAAAAAGGTTTGCCTTGGCCTGCCCGACGCATCCAAGGAAATTGTCATCCGAGCTGACCTCGACCCCAAATAGGAACTCGCGCTCACCAGTTTCCTCAGGGACAACGCAGAATTTTCGCATAAAGTCCATCCAATATGCCTAGTGTCCCCAGGGAGCTGGCTGAGCATGCACTTGAGGTCAACAAGACCGCACGACCTATCAAGCAAAAGCTCTAGCAATTTGCAAAAGATAGAAAACAAGCTATAGAAGTAGAAGTCTGTAAGCTCTTAGCTGTAGGATTTATTATAGAATGTAAACACAAGGATTGGCTCGCAAACCAGTTCTTGTACCAAAAAAAACTGGCGGATTAAGGATGTGTATCGACTACACTGACCTCAACAAGCACTGCCCGAATGATCCTTTCCCTCTTCCTCGTATCGACCAGGTCGTGGACTCCACGGCTGGAAGCTCAACCCAACAAAGTGTGTCTTTGGTGTACCTTCCGGACTGCTCCTGGGCTTCATGGTCGGGCACCGAGGCATTGAAGCTAACCCTGCGAAGGTCGACGCTATGCGCAAGATGGCCAAGCCATCCAACAAGAAAGGCGTCATGAAGCTCTCAGGTATGATGGCGGCTCTAGGTCGTTTAATCAGAAAGCTCGGTGAAAAAGGCTTACCCTATTTCAAGCTATTGAAGGAGGCTGACAAGTTCGTGTGGGACGACGAAGCCCAGAAAGCGTTCGAGGCTCTCAAAGAGTCCCTGACGACGCCGCCAATCAGGACACCTCCAATCCCAAAGGAAATGCTCTTACTCTACATCTCTGCGACCACTAATGTGGTCAGCACGGTTCTCGCCGCCTAGCGAGAGGAAGAAGGGCAGGACTATCCTGTTCAACGACTTGTGTATTACGTGAGCGAGGTACTGGCCGACGCTAAAACACATTATACACAACCTCAGAAGTTGCTCTATGCGCTCCTGATTACGTCGAGAAAGCTCCTCCATTACTTTCAAGCTCACAAGAACGTGATTCCATCTTTGTTCCCACTAGGAGAAATCATCTGCAACCACGTCGCCAACGGACGCATCGTCAAGTGGTCAGTCGAGCTTGGAGAGTTTGAAATCGAGTTTTGCCCCGGGCAAGCGATCAAGGCACAGATCCTCGCAGACTTTATGTCTGAGTGGACAGAGATCCAGGTGCCCCCTCCCAAGGGGCGGCCTAAACACTGGATAATGTACTTCGATGGCGCCCTCAACCTTGAAGAAGCGGGTACAGGCATGTTACTTATCTCTCCTCAGTGAGAGCAGCTCAAGTATGTCTTGCAAAATCACTACAAGGCCTCCAACAACGTTGCAGAATATGAAGCCCTAATCCACGAGCTCCTAATAGCAGTGTCCCTTGGCATCAAGCGACTACTGGCTTTTGGCGATTTCAAGGTCGTCATCGAGCAAGTCAACAAGGAGTGGGACTGCGTCAAGGACACGATGGATGCCTTCTGCGTTGAGATTTGCAAGCTCGAAGCTACTTCGAGGTGATCGAATTCCAGCACGTCCCACGAAACAACAACGTCACCACCGATGTGCTTTCCAAACTAGGCTCTCGACGAGCTCTAGTTCCAGCAGGCGTGTTCGTCCAAGATCCACGCAAGCCTTCAATCAAAATTCTGGACCCAGATAACCCAGAACCACCTCCGAATGATCAAAACTCAGCACCTCCCCGCGATGTGCAGATGTCTAAAAAAGAGGATGATTGGCGCAAGCCCTTCATAGACTTCATACTCGACCAGCTCATCCCTGACGACAAAACAGAGCAAGAACGTATCACACGACGAAGCGCTAACTACGTCGTCATTGGTTCTGACCTATATAGAAAAGTCGCCTCTACTGGCATCTTGATGAAGTGTATTTTGACATCAGAAGGCCTCCAGCTCTTAGCTGAGATCCACAGCGGTGAATGTAGCTGCCATGCGACATCCACTAATTTGGTCGGTAAAGCATACCGATCTGGATTCTACTAGCCCACGACTGTAACCGATGCTAAGGACCTCGTAAATAGGTGCAAAGGCTGCCGATTGTTTGCCAAACAGCAGCACCTGCCAGCCCAGGTCCGGCGCACCATACCTCTATCAGGGCCCTTCGCTATGTGGGGTCTCAACACTGTGGGACCGTTTCGTACCACCCCATGCGGCTACAAACATATACTGGTGGCCGTCGACAAATTCACCTAGTGGATTGAAGTGCGACCTGTTGCGAAAGTAACGTCGGAAGAAGCAGTCAAATTCATCGGAGACATCAAGCATCGCTTTGGTGTGCCCAATAAGATCATCACTGATCTGGGTGCAGCTTTCACCGGCTCGGTCTTCTGGGACTTTTGCCAAGACAACACTATCGACATCTACTACTCCTCGGTCGCCCACCCCCGGTGCAACGGCTAGGTCGAACGAGCCAACGGCATGGTGCTTCAAGCTTTCAAGGACCGTATCTACGACGACACCTCCAACTACGCCACCCGGTGGTTAGCCGAGCTGCCACACATGATTTGGGGTCTCAAGACTCAAGTCAGCTCTACCACAAGCTTCTCGCCCTTCTTGTTGGTCTACGGATTAGAAGATGTACTACCAACCGACATCGCCTTCGGAGCTCCACGCATCCAGTTCTACGAGGAAGGAGAGGCCGAGCAAACACCTCGCATCAACCTCGACAGCCTCGAAGAACAAAGTCTCGTTGCAATTATGAGACAAGCTCGTCACGACCAACAACTCCGACGCTACCACGATCGCAACATTATGGTAACTTCCTTCAACGTTGGCGACCTCGTCCTTAGACGTGTCTAGAAAACTGACGGCATGCACAAGCTCTCTGCCCCTTGGGAGGGACCCTTCATCATCACCGAAGTCATCAGCCCTTCCACATATCGCCTCCAGTGGGGCGACAGGCAACGACCCCTAGAAGGTGGAGCATCTATGACGATTCTATCCGAATAATAGTTTAAAATTTAAGCTATGTATTTCTTTTTCTTGTACCCTTTTTCAGATTAAATAAATTAATATTTCAAGCAGTCATCTTCTATGAGTCGAGCACTACCTTCTCCTCCCTCATACAATAAACCCTCCCCCTTGACATGCTCAGGGCCTTGGCTAAAGCCAACACATGGGTTGCAAAACCTGGGGGTTCCAAATCTTTCTTGTTCCTCCCCCTCAACATGCTTGGGGCCTTGGCTCAAAGCCAACCTAAGGGTCATCTGACCTGAGGACATGATCCCTAATGAGTATGAAGCCTCCTGCCGCTGCGAGCATGCTTGGTCAAAAAGGTCGCCAGACCTAAGCCCTAGGATCCTCTCTCACGCGCCGACCTCACATAAGCCTCCACTATGAGCTGTGGAGGTCGGTAAGCTAGCCTCTCCATGAGTAGTGGTTAGCGAGTCAAGAACAAAAGACATCGTCATCTACATGATTAACCCAGCTTGTGCAGGCGAAAGGCCTGTACTTCATTAAGGTTTCTCAAACATATCCCTGAAGCACTGTTTACAAATTATGAGAGGAGGGGGAGGTACAGCTCCTAACTCAAGAATACTGGTCGCCACCATCGCCTTCAAAGTCAATGTTCACCATCACCTCTATGGCGGCGTCTTCAACTTCAAGCTCCAAGCCCTTGAGGTCCTTCGTGGTGTCAGCACTGCCTCCAACCTTGGCCATGTCGACGTCGGGATAGTGAGACTTAACTCTCAACAACGCATCGGTCGCCGCTGCCAAGCTTGTCACACTCAGCAATGTCGAGAGCCTATTAGGAGTGTCTATCAGGAGATCCACAATGGACTGTTGCTCCTCCCCTTCCGCCAGAACAGCTATGCAAGCCATTGCGTAGTTGGCAGCACCCTTGAGGTCATTTTGCTCCACCTCATACCCTAGAATGGTGATTTGGTCACTCTGCAATGACTTCAAAACAACTTCGAATTTCGCTGCAAGGCCCCGACGAGCCCCTGTCTCACAAGCCAGCTTTTGAGATATGGCGTACTCACTGTCGGTGCCTTTGAAAAATCATATTGCCAAATCGACCAAGTACATGACAGAAGTCGCCTGCAGAACCTGACACACAAGATAAACATACTACAAGTCCTGGGCCAACCAGAGTACATCTTGTGACCTACTTTACCGAAGTAGAGTACGTCGCGAGATTTCTCCTAGCACCAGGACCTTGATGGCGGCCTTGCAGGAGGCAGCTGCAGGACGACGCGCAACCGAAGGCATGCTCAGCTCCAACTATTGGAATGGAGACACGAGCTTGCTCTTCGGCATTTAAATCCAAGCCCTAGTGAGCTCCGGGTGCTCACTAGAGACGTCCTGCTATAGCCCTAGCTCAGGCAGCATCTTCTCCAAAGTCTACCTGATACCCCGCGGAGGCAGGGCTCAGAGGATGGAGATGTTACCTACACTTCGCTAGAGTTCTCCTAGCTCCATGTTTCTACAAGCACAAGGCTCTGCAATCTGGTGGATGAATATGTGCCCATGGCATGATAAGAATGTTACACTGCGGCTTCATAGCTCAACTATGCTCGGTGCTTGACTCCTTCAGTCTCAAAGGTGCAATTTATAGCCAAAGCCGCGCCCCGGGCAGCTGGCGAAGTTATGACACTATCACCACGTGATACTAGGACCTGTAGTCTGTGCACGATTAAAAGCGACGACATTACTTTTTTCTGACTCACAACGTCTTTTGTCGTTTGCGTATCAATGATGTCTGACCCCAGCCGCAGAGGTCACATGGCTATAGTAACCCCCTCGATCAGTGGATAGTTTGTCATTTTCTGGATGGCAAGAGCATCTCCGACCATTGTTTACCTATGACCCTGCAATCTACGCTACAAGACAAAATCTGAACCAGTGTCAGATGGCTCAGCGCCTAATTTAGCCCCCTCTCAACGATAACTTCACGACCTTCTTCCACAACCTGATGATTTTTATCTACACCCACTAGGCTTTGCGTTCTGGTGTACCCGCTATGGCTCTACATGTAAACGAACCTATTCCAATCAGCCTATATTTCTGTTTCCTGAGCAGAATGGTCGTAGTTTCGATTAAAGATTTTCCGAGGTAGGCGTGCCTCGCTGCTTTGTTAGATCTATCTGGGTGCCTGGAGATCAGTAGCACCATGGAGATCAGAAGCTTCACATCTACAATTTTCATCAGGCCCCCGTGGTCGGTGTGCCTATTGATGAGGTTGCAAATGCCTTAGCATCATGGCTCTACTAGATGGCTAGCAGCTATGCTGGTCGTCTGGACACCAAAACGACCTTCTTGAGGTCGGCGTGCCTTAGTACCTGGGTCCTACAATACCTCGGTATGTCTACGGCCCTGGCAATCTAGTTGGGCGCCCTGGATGTGTGACCTTCTGTGGTCGGTGTGCTCTATTAGCCCTGCCAGCCTGCTCTGGACACCCAAGATTTTCCGTCAGGAATGAAGGCCTCCCTGTGGGGTTCACGCCTAATGGCCCTGCCAAGTATCTTTGGGTGCTTGGGCGCTTTTTGTCTTGAGACCTTCTTGAGGTCGGCATGCCTCGAGTGGCTCTGCTAGACACCTTGCAGCCATACAGGATATCTGGGTGTCTCTACACTCCATAAGTTCAAGATTAACATCACTTTTCCAAGGTTCATCATTGACAACTTCAGCTACGACATCATTGACGCGCCTTACAAAATTCTGCTGGGTATCCTCGGATACTGAACTTCATTGTTTTGAGGCCTCTTTGAGGTCGGCACGCCTACCAGGCCTCCTCGTGGTCGGCCCTACCAGACTCCTTGCAGCCATGCTTGGAGATCTGGGTGTCTCTACACTTCGTTCAACCAAGACCATGACTCAGTTTTCTTCTCTTTTGAGCATCAAACCAATGTTCAGGGACTACTCTACGAGTGCGTCTTCGACGACCTCTTGTTTTCCTCGTCGTACCGACCTGTTGGGAAACATGTTTCTCATCATGTCGTTACTCGACCTACTTTTTTTCTTTCTTTCTTTATTGGATCATCATACCGGCCACCCTGCCTGCCACGATGCTCGGATATTACCCTATGAATGCATCTTCGATGCCCTCTTAATTTCTTTATCATTGTTTTGATCTATTGGAAGTCTGCTTCCTATAGGTCGTCACTCGACCTCTCTTCGTTCGGCAAGACTACAAATAGGTCAGCTGCTAAGCTGATTTGTTTCTTTTTCGTTTGGACCAACGTGCATGCTATTCGACCTGACAATGGCTCTACGACACCCTCGAACCGGCCCACGGGCGGCGGCCGAACAACCAACCGCTACGCCACCACCCTCGACGCTGCTCCTGTATGAGCACAGGATGCGCCACGACGCCTCGACTGGAGCAGGATTCGCCAGGACAGCCGTCAGCTCCGTGGCACTGCTCACCACGCCTCCACATGTAGGAAAATAGTGCGGCACGCATGTAAACTGCTCCCTTCTTGGCCTATAAAAGGAGGGGCAGTCCCCCGACCGCTGGGGACGATGGACAGCAATCACCCACACGCTCTCCGCCTTCACCACGATATTGGCACTTGTCTCAATCAATACCTCTGGGACTTGGAGGCCCGGCCTCCTCTCCCGCCACGCTTGTAGCCCCTCTCTAAGAGCACCAAGGTGCAAAGCAACATACTGCCCCGAACACACCACTGCTGAACGTACGGCCCCGGGCGGGACCTGGATAAACCCAGTGTCATTAGTTGCTAGCACCGGCCCATCGAGAGGCAGATCTTAACACTCATTACTAGTTAGTGTCGGGACCACATTCCGCACCGACTGTTGGCGCGCCGGGTAGGGGCTTCGCGCTGAAGATCGACTCGTCACCAGCCCAATCGATGGTGATTCACACCGAGTATCGCGGCCAGAGGTATTCCATGGGCAGCTCAGACCCCCTCCTAGCCGGGTTCGAAATCCGGTTCGGGAGCCTGAACTTTCAGGCCACGGGGAACGGCTACCTCATGCGCATCACCAATCGCGACGAACTCCGTGCGCGACGACAGACCGGAGCCGGCCCGGACTCCGTCGCACCCGCTACTCACGCCCCGGCGTCCGTCCAGGTGGATGCTGCGGGCCCTTCAGCGCCTCGACACCGTCGACGCTCCGGCCGGCGCTCGCGACGGGTGCGACGGAGCGCCGACGCGACCACCGGCGAGATGGCAACCGCCCCGACGGGGGAGTGCTCGGTTTCGGGGCCACGCTTCCCCATTGGTCTGCGCGGCGCCACGACGGCATACGTTGCCTCCGCCAACACCGACGCGGCGGCGCGCAGGGTTCGCCCTGGCCGCCATGTTCAGGCCGTCAGGGAGCCCAGTGCCTCCGCCTACGACGAGTCATCCCGCGGCTCCGCCAGCAAGCTGCCACCCGCCACTTCGCACGGGTACGCGGAGTGGGACTTCTCCGGCGTGCCTTACCCAGTTATGTTCTGGCGGTTCCTCGACGCCACGGATTACTAGTTCAGCTACTCCGACAACTCTAGCACTGGGAGGTATGACCCCGCACAGGTGTGCTTTGTCGTACTCGCCAATGACCAAGCAAATGCCACGAACGCGGCAGAAGCCGGCGACGGAGAGGTTCCCCCCGGCCCGGGAACTGGACCGCACCAGGGTGCGGGGCCAAGCGCTCCTCCCTCCTCACCGCCGAGGGGGCCGACATCAACGCGCAACTGGCTCAAGCACGCGAGCTTGAAGCCAAGCTCGCGGAGGAGTACCGCGCGGTGCGGCTGCTTCGAGCCTCCATCGCTGGAGAAGCCTTTGCGCGCGTGAGCTAGGCAAGCAAGCCCGCGAGCGCATCAACGTCGACTTCGACGTCGACAACCAGAACACGCCCCTGCGAGTGAGCCAGAAGCTCGTTGCCGCTGCGACACTGCTCTGGGCCATGCCCACCCTCTCAATGCCCGAGGCGCGAAACCTGCACCGCGAGGCGCAGGTGCTCATCGAGCAAGCGGCCGTTCAACAGTCCGAAAGCTCGGTGTCCCACATCCGCCAGTAGGGGAGCGTGCGGGACGATGGGGGCGCGCAAGGCCTCGAAGCATCAGGTCACGCGGGCGGCGTGGAGGAACATCCCGCCAACCCTGGGCAGACGTCCGGCTAGGGAGCAGATCCTTGACACGCGTGGGCAGGCCCAAGACGGTGACGCTCGCAATGTCATCAACGCCCGGCGGACGGGCACCGCATAGACACGGGCGACGGTAGGCTACCACCCCCGGCGGGGTGGGCGCTATGACAGCCGAGAGGACCGCTCGCCGACGCTAGAGCCCCTGGAACCCGTGTGTTCAGCCGGGAGATCCACACGATGAGCTTCCCTCAACGCTTCTGCCAGCCCACGTCGATCGACAACTACACGGGGGAGACGGACCCCCGCGTATGGCTCAATGACTACCGCCTGGCATGCCAGCTGGGCGGAGCTACCACCGATGAGGTCATCATCCGCAACCTGCCGTTGCACCTCGCCGAGTCGGCGCGGACGTGGCTCGAGCACCTGCCGGCCAGCCAGACTCATAACTGGGATGGTCCGCACCTTCGTGGGGAACTTTTAGGGCACGTACGTGCACCCTGGAAACTCCTGGGATCTGCGCGCATGCACCCAGAAGCCCGGCGAGTCACTCCGGGACTTCGTACTGCGCTTCTCCAAGCGCTGCACGGAGCTCCCGAGTGTGGCCTAGTCCGAGATCGTGCACGCCTTACTCGAGGGCACGACCTGCCGGGACCTTGTGCGCGAGCTTGGACGCAGCCCGCCGCTCGACTCGAACGAGCTGTTCAACATCGCCACCAGCTTCGCCTCATGTGAGGAGGCGGTGGGGGCGATCATCGATGGGAAGAAGGGCAAGCGCGTCGACGACGCGCCCGCGGAGGGCAGCAAGTCCAAGGAGCCCCAGCAGAAGCACAAGCGGGGCAAGAAAGGGAAGAAGCCGCGCCGCGAGGCGCGCGAGCAGGGGCACGACGACGACGGCGATGAAGCCCTTGCTGTTGACCCACCTCGACGGGGCCCTCAAACGGCCCCTCGAGGCCCTGGGGTATTCGACGACATGCTGAAAAAGCCATGTCCGTACCACAAGACGCCGGTCAACCACACCCTCGAGCAGTGCGACCTGCTCAAGAGGTACTACAGCCGCACCGCCGCGAAGGACGTCGAGGCAAAGAAGGTTGGGGGTGCGGCGACGCCAGCGGCTTCCCCGCAGTGGAGAACGTCTTCCTCATCTTCGGGGGGCCGACCGTCAACATGTCCAACAGCCAGCGCAAGCGGGAGCGGCACGAGGTCCTCGCCGCGGAGAAGGCGCCTCCCTCCTTCCTCGACTGGTCGGAGGACGCCATTACCTCAAGCCGCGAGGACCACCCGAATCGCGTCCCCAACCGGGCCAGTACCCGCTGGTGGTCGACCCGGTCATCGGAACGCCCGATTCTCCAAAGTGTTAATGGACGGGGGCAGCAGCCTCAACATCCTCTATGCGCACACCCTGCGCTTGCTGGGGATCGGGTTGGACCAGTTGCGGCCCAGCACGACACCGTTCCACGGCGTCGCGCCGGGAAAGCGCGTCCACCCCTTGGGCAAATCGACCTGCCAGTCTGGTTTGGCACACCAGACAACTTCCGCAAGGAAACTCTCACCTTCCAAGTGGTGGGGTTCAGGGGCGTGTACCACGCCATCCTTGGGCGACCGTGCTACGCCAAGTTCATGGCGGTCCCGAACTACACCTACCTCAAGATGAAGATGTTGGGGCCCAAAGGTGTCATCACCGTGGGCTCGACCATCGAGCACGCATTCGACTGCGATGTCGAGTGTGTGGAGCTCGTGGAGGCTCTAGCGCTGGATGAAGCGCTCGTAGCAAATTTGGAGAAGTTGGTCAACGAGGATTTCGACTCCACCGCCAAACACGCCAGTAGCTTCGAGGCTGCTGAGCCGACCAAAGAGGTTCCCCTCGACCCTGCTGCCCCCGAGGGCAAGGCGTTGAGGGTCAGTTCCACCCTCGACTTGAAATAGGAAGTGGTGCTCGTCGACTTCGTCCGTGCCAATGCCGACATCTTCACGTGGAGCCCCTCGAATATGCCAGGCATTCCGAGGGAGGTCGCCGAGCACTCCCTTGACATCCTACCTCACTCCCGCGCCATGCAGCAACGGCTGCGCCGCTTTGACGAAGAGCGGCGCCAAGCGATCGTAGTGGAGCTGCGGAAGCTCCTCGAGGCCGGGTTCATCAAGGAAGTGTTCTCGCCGACGTGGCTAGCTAACCCAGTTTTAGTTAAGAGAAAGAATGGGAAGTGACGGATGTGTGTAGGTTACACTAGTTTGAATAAAGCATGTCCTAAAGTTCATTTTCCTTTGCCACGAATCGATCAGATCGTTGACTCGACCGCGGGGTGTGAGCTCTTATGCTTCCTTGACGCCTATTCTAGGTACCACCAAAAAAAATGAAGGAGTCCGACCAGCTCGCGACTTCGTTCATCACACCGTTCGAGATGTATTGCTACGTAACAATGCCATTCGGTCTCCGAAACACAGGCGCTACATACCAGCGATGTATGCAGTACCTTTTCGGGGATCACATCGGGTGGACCGTTGAGGCATACGTAGACAATATAGTCATGAAAACCAGGAAGGCGGATGACTTGGTTCACGACCTCCGCATCGCATTCGGCTGCTTGCGGGCCAACGGGGTGAAATTGAACCCCGAAAAATGTGTCTCCAGCGTGCCGCGAGGTATGCTGTTAGGATACATTGTCTCCCAACGAGGCATCGAGACTAACCCTGGAAAGGTAGCTGCCTCAAGGGGGTCCAGAAGGTGTTGGGGTGCCTTGCCGCCTTGAGCTGCTTCATTTCGAGGCTCGGTGAAAAGGGCTTACCCCTCTACCGACTCCTAAAGAAGCACGAGCACTTCTCCTGGACCGTCGAGGCCCAAGAGGTGCTTGACAAGATGAAGGCGACGCTCGCGCACGCCCCGATCCTTACGCCGCCTCAGGACGGTGAGCCTCTGTACCTCTACGTCGCCGCAACCACTCAGGTGGTCAGCGCTGTCATCGTAGTAGAGCGTACGGAGGAGGGGCACGCCCTACCTGTCCAGTGGCCGGTGTACTACATCAGTGAGGTACTATCCGAGACCAAGGCGCGCAATCCGCGGGTCCAGAAGCTGCTCTACGTAGTGGTCCTTGCACGGCACAAGCTCCGCCACTATTTCGAGGCTCACCCAGTCACGGTGGTCTCCTCCTTTCCGCTGGGAGAGATCATCCGGAACCTGGATGGTCGGTAGAGCTGATGGGCGAGACACTAGCTTACACGCCACACAAAGCGATCAAGTCCCAGATCTTGGTAGATTTCGTCACCGAGTGGACAGACACACAGTTGCCATCGCCACAGATCCAGGCCGAGTGCTGGACCCTCTACTTCGACGGGTCCGTGATGAAGATAGGAGTGGGCGTGGGCCTGCTTTTCGTCTCACCCCTCGAGGAGCACATGAGATATGCGGTGCGCCTGCACTTCCCTGCGTCAACCAACATGGAGGAGTACGAGGCCCTCCTTTGCGGCCTCAGAATCGCCATTGAGACGGGCATCACGCGCCTCGACGTGAGGGGAGACTCGCAGCTCGTGATCCACCATGTCATGAAAAATGCGAGTTGTCACGACGACAAGATGGAGAAATACTGCAACGCCGTGCGGGCCCTCGAGGACAAGTCTACGGCATAGAGCTCAACCACGTGCGACGCCGGTACAATGAGGAAGCGGACGAGCTCGCCAAAATCGCGTCGGTGCGAATCACCGTTCCCCCGAACGTTTTTGCACGAGACGTCATCAAGCCGTCCGTCGACCTCGATCCCAACCCCTCGAGTCGTGAAGAACCCTTGGGGGCTCCCTCGAGTCCAACAGGAGCAGAGCCCATGGACGAGGACCCCTCGAACAAGGCGTACGTACTCGCCCGGCTCGAGGGGTATGGCGCCGACGAGGCCGAAGCCATGGAAACGGAGCCGGTCCCCAGCACGGGAGACTGGCGGGACAAATACATCGCTTGGATGGATCGAGGGGAGCTACCCTCGGACCGATCCGAGGCCAGACGCATCGCCAGGATGGCTAAGTCGTTCACCCTAGATGGCGAGCTGTACAAGCGCGCCGCATTGAGCGTCCTGCAGCGATGCATCCCCATCCCCCAGGGGCGCGAGCTCCTCCGCGACATCCACGCGGGCGTATGCGGTCACCACGCGGTGCCACACACCCTTGTAGGCAACGTGTTCCGCCAAGGCTTCTACTAGCCACCGCGGTCGCCGACGCCAGCGAGATCGTGCGCACCTGCGAAGGGTGCCAGTTCTACGCCCGCAAATCCAACCTACCTGCACACGTCCTGTAGACCATACCCATCACATGGCCTTTCGCCGTGTGGGGGCTGGACATCGTCCGGCCCTTGCGGAAAGCGCCCGGGGGCTACACCCACTTACTGGTCGCCATCGACAAGTTTTCCAAGTGGGTTGAGGTGCGCTCCATCACGAATCTCAGGGCAGAGCAGGCCGTGACGTTCTTCACCGACATCGTCTACCGGTTTGGAGTGCCCAACTCCATCATCATTGACAACGGGTCCCAATTCACGAGCAGAAAATTCCTAGAGTTCTGCTACAAATTCCACATCCGCGTCGACTGGGCGGCCGTGGCACACCCACAGACCAATGGTCAGGTGGAGCGCGCCAACGGCATGATCCTGCAAGGTCTAAAACCCAGAATCTTCGACAGACTGAACAAGTCTGGTCGAAAAAGGCTCCAGGAGCTACCAGCGGTCGGTGGAGCCTCAAGACAACCCCGAGCAGGGCCACTGGATTCACCCCATTCTTCCTAGTCTATGGCGCGGAGGCTATCCTCCCCACTGACTTGGAGTACGGATCGCCCAACGTTCAGGGCTATGACGAGGGCGCCAACCAGCGAGCTCGCGAGGACTCGCTGGACCAACTAGATGATGCCCGCACCGTGGCCCTGATGCACTCCGCGAGATACCAGCAGACCCTAAGGCGCTACCAAGCTCGAAAGGTGCGGCGCCGAGACTTCAGCGAAGGGGACTTAGTCCTAAGGCTACGCCAGGACAACCGAGGCCGCCACAAGCTATCACCCCCATGTGAGGGACCCTACATCGTGGTGAAGGTGCTCAAGCCCGGCACATACAAGCTGGCCAACGAGGACGGCGAAGAACTCACCAACGCTTGGAAATCCAGAAGCTACGTCGCTTCTACCCCTAGAAAGGATTTCCAAGTTCTTTTGTAAATTGCGTACCCAACACCCCAGTTGGCTGTACAAATGTAAATCTCATCGAGTTAATAAAGTTAAAGGCCAACATGGCTTTTCCCAGGAAACCCAAGTCACCCTCGGGGGCTAATACGGGGGCGCCCCCCCCCCGAAAAATGGTCCATTTTTTCGCAAAAACTCGCAAGCACGCCAAGTACGTCTCGATCTAAGCCTTGGGCAAATTCAGATAGAGCGCGGGCAGCCAAGCGGGAAAGACGCGCAAGTTCGGAGATAGCCTACGCCTCCAGCAAGATACGGCCCTTCTCCCTTGCCTCTAGACCGGCGAGCCGCACGCGAAATCAAATCTCTCTACCTCAAATTCGCCTAAGGAAAGGAATAGAGCAGCCGAACAGCGGGGCAAGCGAAATAAAAGCTTTACTTCTATTCACAAAATGTTTAAGCAAATAAGTTGTTCATTATGTGGCCACATGGCCCCAGCACTAATGCTTAAACAAAAAAGGGCTCGACGCCCAGTAGTCTTCAGGATTGAGAGTCACCGGCGCAAGGAGCATCTGGGAATAAGAAGTCGACGAAATCCTCGGCAAGCGTATCTGCAGCAGCGGCGGCGAGCGCGTCAGCGCGGTTCATCACCTCCTCGTCTTCGATGCCAACTGGGACAACATAGCCTGAGGACACGGCCTCAAAGTCCACCTAAGGGTGGGACGCCAGCACGCCGAGAGCCTTCTTGACGCCCAGGTGAAGGGCGCTGGGAAACATGCCCCCCGAGGGTGCGTAGGAGACTCTCCAGCGAACTCCCGGCCTGCACCACACCCTCCTCCACCTCTTGGCAGATCCTGAGGACAGCAGCCTGCAGCACCTCCAACTCCTGTTGAGAGGAGTTGTAGGCTGTCTGCACTGCCTCGGCCTAGGTGGTCGTGTTCCCCAGGGCAGTCCGCAGGCTTGAAAGCCACAAACGAAGAAAAAGAAAGTTGGGAGCGAATTCTCATAAGGAAACTCGACAAACAAAAAAGCGAACAGAAACTAACTCACCTTCGACCTGCTTCTTCTCCACCTCGAGGGCCTTGCACGCCTCCTCGGCCCCTCGCCACAGGTCATGGACTGTGGCCTCCTACTCCTCGAGGGACAGGCGTAAGTCCTCGTGCGAGATGCTGAGCTGGACCAGGTCCCCGTTGAGCTTCGAGGCCTCATCCTCCCGTTTCTTGAGGGCCGCCTGCGCCCCCTCGAACGCGGCGCGCTCTTGCTGGAGCTGACCCAGTGCCTCCTCCCGCGCCAAGCGCTCCCGCTCAAGCGCAACTTGGGGTTCGACGAAAGCGGCCCGCTCCCCCTGAAGCTGGCCTTCCACCTCTTGGCATGCGACTCGATCCCGCCGGAGTTCCTCCTCCGCCATGACGACCGCGGCGGCCTTGTTGACCAGGATGGTCCTCAGCTCCTCGGCTTCCTTGGCCCTCTCCTCGGCCTGACTCTGCCAGGCCCGTGCCCCCTCGAGGGCCACGCGGTCCTGTCGGAGTTGGGCGCGAGCGGAGACGACCTCGGCCTCCCACGCCGCCGCGACAGAGCGCGCCCCCGCTAGGTCTTCGCGAGCTCTGCGCAGCGCGTCGTCCCGCTCCACCAGCGCTGTCCTCATCCTCTCGACCGCGGAGACGTCTCCCACGGTCTGGGTGTCCTGCTCCGGAGGCAGGTCCAGCACGGCCTTAGCCCTGTACGCCCACCACCGGTCTAGCGACCTTAGGGCCTAGACGAGGGCGTCGAGGGCGTCATACTGCCCCCGGTACCAGTTGAGGTCGGCGTCTAGGCGGTCGAGGGCGTCGTATCTCTCCCGGGCCCGACGCTCAAGGTCCTGCCGCCAATGAGCGAGGCGAGAGGAGATGGAGTAAGAGAAAGCATGAACGCGGAAGAAAGCGGGAGAAGAAACTGCGAAATCTGACGAAAAAACACTAACCTAGAAGAGGCGCCACGCGGGACCGCTATGGATCTGCAGCGCCTCGTTCAGCGCCCGGTTGAGTGAAGCCCCGTGATCGCGGAGCTCCTGCCACAGCTCCTGCTCTGCTTGGGCCTCGACGAAGTGGGCCGACGGCTCAACGGCGCGCTCCCGTTCCTCCTCCGGGTGCGCCGTGGGGCCACCTGAACTTGGGAGAGCAGCGCGTGACGATGAGGCCCCGGCGCCGCCGCCCGCCCCCCCGCCGTAGCGCCACCATCATCCCTCACCACGAGCGCCCCCGTCGGGGGCTCGGGGCCGACGCAGGAAGGCTCGCCCACCGGTCCCAACCGGGGCGGCGGGACATCGTCGTCCGGGACCTCCACCACCGCCGCTCGAGGGGCTGGCCGGGGGGCGGGCGCCGGCGAAGTCGACGCGCGCGGTGACCGCCGTGGTCGTGGTTGCCGCTCATGATCGTCGCGCCTACCGCGGCTCCGCGGCCGCCGCCGCCCGCCGTGGCTCCGCGGCCATCGCCGTTCGCGGCGGCTCCGTAGCCGTCACCGCCCGCCGCGACTCCGCGGCCGCGGCCGTGCCACACGAGCCCTCGCTCGCCGCCGTCGCCGTGCTCCCGGCCGCCCGCGACGCCCTTGATGAGCACCGCCTAGTGGGGACGGCCGCGTCCGACCTCAACACCTTGCAGGGGCAAGGGGGGCACGATGGGCGCGACCCTGCGAACGAGAAAACAAGAAGGTTAAACTCTCTCTCATCTCAAAGATGCGACGTATGGGGGAGCGGTCGCCTACCTCGGTGTGGAGAATCCCTGCTTCCTCTTCCTCGGGGGCTCGGCGAACGTTGCGACCGCGGCCGGCGTGGCAACCGCCGCACCCCCAGTCGTCCCCGCGCCGTGCGCCGGCGTCTCCGCGGCATGCGTCGCCTCTCTCGTAGGCTGCTTGGCAGCAGGCGCTCCCACGCCTGCCCCAGGCGCTGTCTCCTCTGCCGCCTCCGCGGCTCTGGGCGAGGGGGGCGAAGGCTCCCACCTCTCGGGGTGAGTCTGTCCCCCATCGCTCTCCTCCTCCTCTCCCGACGATGAGTCTTCTGACGTCGCCAGGGGAGAGAGTTCCTATTGCTTCGCAACTGGAACTCCTCGTCTCACTGCTCCCGGCGCTCCTGCCGCCGGATCCTCTTCTCTTTCTTACGCGCCGCCCTCTCCTGCTCCCGCCGCCGTGCCGCGCGTGCGCGTGCACAGGCTCGGGGCGTGGGCGGGTCAGACCGCGTGGCGTCCACGGCCATCACCTGCAAAGGGCGACTGAAACTCCGGGTACGGCGACGCCCCACGAATCAATAGAAAGAAGGGGGGCGGGAATCCACTCACCAAAGGGCCGTAGGGGAGCATGACGAACGACCAGAGCGCGACGTCGTCGTTCTTGACGGCCTTGAGGTTGACGGCGCGCCTCGCCCTCGTGGCCGCATACTCCTGCGGAAGGAGATCGGGCAGCAGCTGCGATTGCGCCAGCGCCACCGGGTCGACCTCCTCGTGCATCTCGAAGATGCGGGGCTGCCTCTCCATGAGAGGGATGATCCGCCGGTGGTGGAGTTTGCGAGAACCGAGGCCGCGCCCAGCCCGCCGTCTGCCAGAGCCTTCAGCGCCTGCAAGTCTGAGTCTTGCCGGTCTTGACGCGAGGAAGGCGACACGTCGTGCCACCAGGAATCGGCCTTCTCCCTCACGACCTTGCCGGTCCAGGGCGGAAGGCCGGGCTCGTCGTTGCGGAGGTAGAACCACCCCCGCTCCCACTCGGCGTTGTTGGAGGTAATGCAGGGGATGTAGAACTCCCTGCGCGTCTCCTGTAGCGCGATCGTCACGCCGCCGGCGCGAACCGAGCGGTGCGTCTTCGGCTCCGGCGTGGTGAGCGTATGCATCTCCGCGCGGAAGAGGTGAACCCAGAGATCCCAGTTCACTGGGATCCCCAGGAATCCCTCACACACGCCGACGAACATGGCCGCCTGCAAGATTGCGTTTGGCGCGAAGTTGTGCAGCTCCACGCCGTAGTGGTAGCACAGCCCTCGCAGGAAGCGACTCGCCAGCGTCTTGAAGCCTTGCTTGTGGAAGCGGATGAAGCTGACGACGTAGCCAAACGACGGGTTGGGCTCCCGGTCCGTCGCCGGCGGATCGATCCATGCCGCGGGCTGCCCGTCCTCGTTCGCCACCAGCTGGCCGGCGTTCACCAGCTCGCTCAGGGCCAACCTCGTTGCTGTCAAGCACGGCCACGGCAACGGGTCGATCATGGTGATTGATAGAGGCGGAGTGCCCGATCTTTCGGAGAGTGGAGATAGCTTCAATCTGGTGGGAGATGACCCTCACGATCCGACTACGACGAGTGAGACTCGAAGCGCCAATGCAATCGCTGAACCAACTCCCGATGGTTACCGACCTTGCCGGCGCAAGATCAGCCTGATCACGAAGATCAATTCCTGTGCGCAATCGAAGAACGAACAAGAATCCGAGGCGAGCAATCTTAATATCACTCGAAAGTAGAGTTCTGAATCACAGAGGACAGCACGTATTTGTGTGTGTTCTGGTGTAGCTAAAGCTAGATGTAAAATAAAAATCAAGTCTGAAAATTAAAGAGGAGTCTATCTAAATAGGGGGCGCAGCTCCTGGCGGATAAGGAAGGGGCGTGCGGCCAGGAGGAGGGTGGCGGCGCCCAACCCTAGGCGCCCCAACCCGGGCCGCCTGTTGGGCCATCTTCTATGCTTCTGGATCTTCGTTCTTCAATAGCATGATGTAGTTCAATTCCCTTGCATGAGCCCGAGTAATTGGCCCAGGTGGAGGGAATGACGTCTGGGCTGGAGGCGCGCCTAGTGGTGTAGATGGCGCCTGAGGTGCTTCCGGTGCTGCTGGTGTAGATGTACATGGTGCTTCTGGTGCTGCAGGTGTAGATGTACGTGTGATGTAGTTCGTGTCCTCATCATCCTCCCCTTCTTGAACAGAAGTCGTCGTCGACGGCAACTCGTCATCTTCTCCCGCGTATGGTTCCAAATCAGCAACATTAAAACTAGTGGAAACACCAAACTCCGCAGGCAGGTAAAGAACATAAGCATTTTCATTAATCTTGGTTAGCACTTTAAAAGGACCAGCAGCACGAGGCATTAATTTAAAACGGAGCAAAGCAGGAAAATGATCCTTTCGTAAATGCAACCAAACCATATCACCAGGCTCAAAAGTAACAAGTTTTCTACCTTTACTACCAGCAACTTGATACTTAGCATTAGCAGCAGCAATGTTTTGGTGAGTTTGTTCATGCAGATTAATCATTTGTTCAACATGTGCAACCACATCTATGTGCGGGACGTCCTCAGCATCAAGTGAAAATAAATCAATAGGCGCCCGCGGAATGTAACCATACACAATCTGAAAAGGACTCATCTTTGTAGAAGAATGTGTTGCATGATTATAAGCAAACTCAACGTGAGGCAAACAATCTTCCCAATGTTTAAAATTTTTATCTAGAACAGCCCTAAGCATTGTTGACGAAGTCCTATTAACCACCTCAGTTTGCCCATCAGTCTGAGGGTGACAAGTTGTACTAAACAACAATTTAGTTCCCAATTTATTCCAAAGCGATCTCCAAAAATGACTGAGAAACTTAGCATCACGATCAGAGACTATTGTATTTGGAATACCATGCAAACGAATAATCTCTCTAAAGAACAAATCAGCAACACGACTAGCATCATCAGTCTTATGACGAGGTATGAAATGAGACATTTTGGAGAAACGATCAACAACCACAAAAATGCTATCCCTCCCCTTCTTAGTGCGGGGCAATCCCAAAACAAAATCCATCGAAATATCAAGCCAAGGAGAGGTAGGGACAGGCAAAGGCATATACAAACCATGGTTGCTCAAACGTGACTTAGCTTTCTGACAAGTAGTGCAACGTGCAACAACGCGCTCAACATCTTTGCGCATCTGGGGCCAAAAGAAGTGGGCAGCCAGCACCTCATGCGTCTTATAAACGCCAAAATCCCTCATGAGACCGCCTCCATGTGCTTCCTGCAACAACAACAGACGAACCGAACTAGCTAGAACACACAGCTTGTTAGCGCGAAACAGGAACCCGTCCTACAGGTGAAATTTGCCCCAAGGTTTCCCATTAACACAATGAGCGAAAACATCTATGAAATCAGCGTCGTCCACATATAAATCTTTCACAGTTTGCAAGCCAAAAAATTTAAAATCTAACTGTGACAGCATAGTATAACGACGAGACAAAGCATCAGCGATAACATTATCCTTCCCCTTCTTGTGTTTTATGATGTAAGGAAAGGACTCAATAAATTCGACCCATTTAGCATGACGACGGTTCAGATTTGTTTGGGTATGAATATGTTTCAAAGCCTCATGATCCAAATGAATTATAAACTCACGATGCCGAAGATACTGCTGCCATGTTTGCAAAGTTCGCACTAAAGCATAAAGTTCCTTATCATAAGTTGAGTATTTCAAGCTAGCACCACTTAATTTCTCGCTAAAATAAGCAACTGGTTTACCTTCTTGTAACAAAACAGCACCTAGCCCAATACCACTAGCATCGCATTCAAGCTCAAACACTTTAGTAAAATCAGGCAACTACAAGAGAGGAGCGTGGGTTAACTTATCTTTCAATGTGGTGAACGCTACCTCCTGTGCATCACTCCAAGCAAAAGGAACATCTTTCTTTGTAAGCTCGTGTAGAGGTGCTGCAATGGTGCTAAAATCACGGACAAAACGGCGGTAGAAACCTGCAAGACCAAGAAAACTCCGAATCTGGGTAACCGTTGTCGGTGTAGGCCACTCTCGAATAGCATCAATCTTGCTGCTTGTCCACCTCAATACCTTGTGGAGTAACAACATAACCAAGAAACGAGACACGTTGTGTGCGTAAGATGCATTTTTCAATGTTAGCAAATAAATGGGCAGCCCTCAACGCGTCAAAAACAGCACTCAAATGTTCTAAATGCTCTGCCATAGACTTGCTGTAAATCATGATATCGTCAAAATAGACAACGACAAACAATCCTATGAAGGGCCTCAGAACTTCATTTATCAAGCGCATAAAAGTGCTGGGAGCATTAGTCAAACCAAACGGCATAACCAACCATTCATATAAGCCAAATTTAGTTTTAAAAGCCGTTTTCCATTCATCTCCCAATTTCATTCTAATTTGATGGTAATCACTACGCAAATCAATCTTAGTAAACAGAATGGCACCACTAAGCTCATCTAGCATATCACCAAGGCGTGGTATAGGGTGGCGATAACGAGTTGTTATGTTGTTAATAGCACGACAATCTACACACATACACCATGAACCATCTTTCTTATGAACAAGTAACACAGGAACCGAGAAAGGACTAAGAGACTCACGAATGTAACCCTTATCAAGTAACGCCTGCACCTGGCGCTGAATCTCTTTTGTCTCATCCGGGTTTGTACGATAGGGGGCACGATTTGGAAGCTGGGCACCAGGAATGAGGTCGATCTGGTGCTCAATGCCACGAAGCGGTGGGAGACCCGGTGGCAAGTCTTTGGGAAAGACATCAGCATACTCCTACAAAAGGTTAGCAACCGCAGGCGGAATATCCACAGATGGTGCATCATCAAAGGAAGCAAGCACACTAGAGCATACAAGTGCATAGCATGGCAAAGGAGCATCTCAAATATCATCAAAATCAGCACGTGTAGCAAGTAAAACAGGAGCATTCAACTTAATTTCAGATTTATCAGAAGTGGAGGGTGATGGTTCCTATTGTTTAGCCATTTTAACAGCTCTAGCAAGATCATATTTAACAATTTGTTCAGGCGTCATAGGATGTATAATTATTTTCTGACCCTTAAACATGAGAGAATAATGATTCGAACGACCGTGATGCAAGCTATCAGTATCATATTGCCAAGGTCTACCAAGTAACAAAGAACATGCTTCCATAGGAACAACATCACAATCAACATAATCAGAGTAAGCACCTATAGAAAAAGGAACATGCACCGAGCGTGATACTCTAATTTTTCCACCATCATTAAGCCATTGAATGTGATATGGGTTTGCATGCTTACGAGTGGGTAATGACAACTTCTCGACCAGCATAGTACTCGCCAAATTGTTGCAGCTGCCGCTGTCGATGATGATGCGAATCAACCGCTCCTGCACAACACCCTTCATATGGAACAGAGTGTGCCGCTGATTCTTCTCGGCTGGGGCAACCTGTGTACTAAGAACACGCTGCACAACAAGACTTTCGTACCTATCGGCGTCCCCCGGATTGACATGTATGTCCGTCTTAGCTGTGGTGGATGCTGCGCCTGTGGATGGAGTGGTGCCTGTGGCTGAGGTGGCTCCTGCCTGCGTAGCTGGCTTCTCACGCGGTGTAGGTGTGGATGGCGTAGGAAGCGTAGGTGCTGAACTGGACGACGAATTTCTACCTGCAAAAGTGTTAGAATATGTCCTCGAGCGGCGTCCCTGCACTTCACGCTCAAGTTTGCAAGCAAACTCAAATAATTGGGTCATGTCAACATATTCTTTATAATCAAGGATGTCCTGAATTTCGCGGTTCAAACCACCACGAAAGCGTGCCATTGCAGCGTCGGGTTCCTCCAATATACCACAACGAATCATACCTTTTTGCAACTCCTGGTAATAGTCCTCAACAGACTGAGAACCTTGCTGAAATCACTGCATTTTGTTAAGCAAATCACGAGCATAATATGAAGGCACAAAGCAAGGTCGCATAGCAGTTTTTAATTGCTCCCAAGTGGTTGGAACAACAGTAGGATTTTTATTCTTATACTCACGCCACCAAATTAAAGCAAAATCAGTAAACTCACTAATGGCAGCCTTAACTTGAGAGGTAGCAGCAATATCATGACATGAAAAATTTTGTTCAACTTCTAACTCGCAATCAAGATATGCAGCAGAATCGTATTTGCCATTAAAGGTGGAATTTTAAATTTGATTTAGAGAAGGAATCGTTACCAGCGGGGTGGCGTGGTACACGGCGGGCTTTGCCGCGGCGGTCAGCATCCTCCTGCTCATCGTCACCCACACATCCTTAGGCCACCAAATCAGTTACCACCGTGTTCAATGCATCGATTCGTGACACGGTGGAGTCGAGCGTCGTCTTGGTGGCTGTCTGCGTGAGGTCGAGCTGGTCGAACCGCTCGTTGGCCGTAGTAACCGTGGAGTCCATTCGTTCGTGCATGGTCTTGATGTCGGTGACAAGGCCTTCAGTCTCAGTACGCATGTCCTGCAACTCTTTCTTGTCGGTGTCGCCTGACATGGTTAGCGCAAACACAAAAACAAAACGACAACAAAAGCAGGTGTGGAACGGCTCACAAGGCGCTCAAACTAGTGCTGTTATCAAATTCTTATCCGTTCTTACCAGCACACAGGGGCGACCTGCAACCAACCGGTGGAATTCATGAAAGATTGGAGGAGCGATTGCCTAGATAAACAAAATCTGCTCGTCGTAGAAAAATGTGGAGTTCTGGGAAGGTTGCACTCAATTTGAACGATTAGCACAATCAAACAATAATGCAAAGCTGAATAATAGTGCTAAACACGATCAAACGCTTCTGGTAACAAGTGAAACCGAAAAGGAAGTGAAAAAGATGGAGGGGCGCACCTCTTTTCTTTTTTTTTTTTCGAATTGTTTTTAATTTTTTTTCAAGGTGCCCCAAAAACTGATAATATGAACACAGAGGATCTCAAATAGTAACTCACCACATGCACTTTTTCCGAAAGTACAGGGGTATTCCGGTAATATCAAATTCTTTTCTCTTTCTCTCTCAAAAGTAAGGCCAAGCTCTAAATATGGTGTGTTGTGGCGTGGTAGTTTTATCGTGGAGAATAGCAGGAGAGGCACGGTATGCCGTGGCAAAAACAGAGCCGGACTCCACGGAAAACTCCTTCAACAAGGACGAATCGGTGGCGAATTGTGACAGCGCAAAACTCTTTCACCGAGACGAATTGGTTCCCGTTTCCCACATGGACTGTGCGGCGGTCTCTCTTTTCTTTCGGATTCTCTCTCTTTTTTTGTTCCTTTTTTTGGATTGCTTTCCTTCTTTTTTTTTCTTTTTTTTTGACCTACCGCACCACGGGACAGGGAAGGGGAACCGAGAGGCGGCGGCGTGACGGTGGGCTGACGGCTAGGGTTAGATGAAACAAAGATGAAACTGAAGGATCAGATGGCGACTAGAGAGGGGGGAGTGAATAGGAGCCGGTAAAAATTCTTCTCGAAGAACCCGGCCTATACCCTAGTCAAATCCCGGTCACACACAAGCGATGGATCGAATCACACACCAATCGCCAAGACCACGAGGTTATGGATCAACCTCTAGCCTTAGGAACGATTCCTTGAAGCACACGTGGAAGCACGAAAGAAGGAAGGGAGGAATCGAACCAAGAAGCAAAGCGCGCAGCCTCTGGCGGACCGTCCGGCCAGACAGGGCGGACCGTCCGCGATGGGCCGCGCGGACCGTCCGGCCGGGTACCGCGGACTGTCCGCACCCGAGCCGCGGACCGTCCGGCCCGAGCCGCGGACCGTCGGTTAAAGCCAACAGAACCACCAGTGGCACACCGCGAACCACGGACCGTCCGCGGGGAGCACGCGGACTGTCCTCCAGGCACCCGCGGACCGTCCGCCCGCTGCTGCGGACCGTCCGAAACTCCGTCCAACCAAAACACAAAAACGCGACGGATCGAAACGAAAGACGAGCAAGAACACGAAGAACTCGGGACGAACCCTAGCCGCGCGGACCGTCCGCCAGGACCTCGCGGACTGTCCGCCAGGTGCGGACAGAGCAGAAAACGCCCGACCTCGAAAGTCAACTTCCCCAAATCATCATCGGATTTCCCAAATGGTTGAAGCTGTGGAGACAAGGGTTTGGGGACTTGAAAAGCGTCACACAAGGATGCTATAGCCCAAAAATCTTGCCTCCTAACTCCCTAAAACACCGGGAATCGCGAATCCTTTGAGCTCCACCAAAAGCTAGAGCACCGAACGAAAAACTAGGAATCCAAGTGGTTTCCCAGCGTTTGAAGGCACAAGATCAATCACAAAGATGCACGAGACATCTATCCATGTTTCCCTCAAAGAAATCCGGGGAGAAACCCACTCAAATCCGCGAAATCACACCGAGAACAAAGGCACGGAAACAAGCACAAAAGACCACGAGAAACACAACTCCGAATCTTCTATACAAACCAGGAAAGATTCACAAGGTCTAGCATGCCGCCCTAGCATCCATCCCTCACAACAAATCTCTCATGAAGCTCTCATGCCAGCCTAGAGAAAATGGAAGGAAAAATAGCTACGAAAATAAGAAAACAAAGGGAGGAAATGAAACCCGAAGTCCCGGAGAGGGAAAGCCATCCACACACACTCATGGCTTATATATCAGGTCCCGCCGGAGTGGTAAATGACTTGACTACCCCTAGCTTAACTACTGGCGATACAACCCACGCAGGGGTACTTAGGTAATGTTTGTGGGTCATGCCATCGGACGGCCACGCCTTTGCCGCACCCCGCGTCCTCCCGACGCAAGCCATGCGATCCCGCCGCGTGTCCTCCGCCTCGAAGCTTCCCGACACGCCCGGATCCCGTCTCCGTCGTGTTGGGCCCTCGGACTTGGTTTTGAGGCCCAAACCAAGAAACCGTCCGCCGATGGTTTTGTGGGCAAACCACCAAACCCTCGCGTGCCCGGTCCGGCCTCCCGCCAAACCACTTGACTCGACCGCCACCGTGCACCGCACGTCCGTCCATGACTTCGTCTTGCTTGTGTCGCCACCATGTGGCCCGCACCCGGTCCCGCTCGTCCACCGGTCCCTCGAACCGAGCCTACTTGTCTCTCCATCTCCCGGAGGCCCCTCAAGGCTGAAGACCTTTCGCGCCCGTTCTTCACCTGCAACAACACGAACTAGGCCGCAGCCTACACCTGCGCACTAAGCCAAGAGTTAGTCCAACACCCGTTGTCAATCACTCATCACTGAGGAGCGGTCATCCATCGACCACCGGGACGCTCATGGTCCTCAATCTCCCCCTTGATGAGTGCATTGACAACACACAACGCGAAATGAAATTCAGAGAGAGAAAGAAAGGAAGAAGAAAGAAAAACGAAGAAGCTCAACTCATGACCAAAACTGAAGAAAGGCAAAGAAAGGTCACAAGCAAAGCACAAACTCCACACCGAAAACAGCAAGAAAGCTCCCCCTCAACAAATGCAAGCTCCCCCTGAACATGTGGATGCAAACTTCCAAACTTTAGCTCACCTCTTCTGAATTTTCATTAAGCTCACCTCTTCTCCCCCTTGTTGACAATGTATGAATCAAGGTGAAAATGCAGAAATGCAAAACAAAGCATATAAACATCTACATGAGCTTCTCAAATAGGCCAAATCTAGTGTCAAAGGCTAAAAATGAGACAAAGATCACACATATGAATCATAACATAGTCAAAGCATCACCACAAGTAATATATGAAAATACAAGCATGTGACAAGGCAAAATTTTCAGATTTAAGCATTTTTACCAAAAGAAGGCTCGCTTCACATGTAAAAGCCTATCCATGTCACACTTGAGCCATGAACATGCATACCATTCAAAGATCATACAAGGATAGCAAATTCTCAGCAAAAGGTCATGGCAAACACCCATAAAGCAAAGCATGTCATGTCAAAGCTCATGAGCCATGTGTCCACTTCGGGGAGACTTCTCCACTGGTGAACATCATGCAACATGTTTTGCACCCATATGTGAAAGATAAGACATTTTAAGCATAGAAATGATGGATGGAGCATTTTTCAAGCATACACACTTCTTTTCAAGATTAATTCATTTCATGGTACATGAAGTGCCTTTGCGGCAAAAAGAAGCTTATGCTCCCCCATGAATGCAACATAGGCTAAACATTCACCATGATAATCGGCCTTTGGCCCAAATGCAAGAACAAGGCATCCAAGCACAATCTAAGCATGAAAAGCACATTTAGACCAAACTGTGACATGGATACACAACTACACACGAGTGGAGCATATTTCATCAAAAATTAGTCTAGATTAGCATTTATTTCAAAAGAGGGCTATCTCACCACACATATATCTCGAATATTTCAAGAGCATAGCCTCACATCACCATTTCTCCACACATATGACCAATATCTTACAAATAGCCAAAGAGACTCAAATATGGCATATGAAAGAAGCTCATCATCCTAAAATGCAATATGATATATGACAAGATGGCTATCCTACCATGGTTTATACATCAAGCAAAGCATGTATATACATCAAAGTAAAACATGGTATGAAACAAATGGTACAAGATAAAATCCCCCAAGAATCAACTAGAAAGGGCAACAAACCCCCAGTTCCCCCCGCAAGTGCACAAAAGTAGCTTTGTCGAGAGGCTTTGTAAAGATGTCGACTAGCTGATCTTGGGTAGGGACATGGCTCAACACAATGGTTCCTTTCTCCACATTGTCCCTCAAGAAATGATACCTCACTTCTATGTGTTTGGTTCTCGAGTGAAGCACTGGGTTTTTAGCTACGCTTATGGCACTGGTGCTATCACAAAGAAGTGGGATCTGGGTGCACTCCTCACCAAAGTCTCTCAAAGTGTATGAAGTCCACAACAGCTGGGAACAACAACTCGCGGCAGCAACATACTCCGCCTCGGTGGTAGACTGAGCTACACTAGACTGCTTGCGGGAAGACCATGAGACCAACGAAGACCCAAGAAACTGGCAAGTACCAGAAGTAGACTTCCTCTCGACTCGACATCCAGCAAAATCCGCATCGGAAAAAACATGAGGAGAAAGAGTCGAGGAGGACGAATACCAAAGGCCAAGACCAGGGGCAGACTGTAGATACCTGAAAATCCTCTTGACGGCCTGTCGATGTGATGTCCTTGGCGAAGCCTGAAAACGAGCGCACAGACACACGCTGAACTGTATGTCTGGCCTCGTCGTCATCAAGTAGAGGAGGGAGCCGATCATGCTCCTGTACTCCCGCTGGTCCACTGGTTCTCCGTCCTCGTCCGCATCCAAAATGGTCGTACTCCCCATGGGAGTCGACATCGGCTTCACATCTTGCATCTGGAACTTCTTCAGCATGTCTTTCGTGTACTTGGTCTGGTGCACGAATGTTCCATCTTTCACTTGCTTGATCCGCGGCCGAGAAAATACCGCAACTCGCCCATCATGCTCATCTCGAACTCCCCTGCTCATCTCATCCGCAAACTTGGCAACAAGGTTATGTGATGAGCCACCAAAGACAATATCATCCACGTATATCCGAACAATCAACAAGTCATTTCCATGCTTGAGGAGAAACAAGGTTCTATCCACGGTACCCATCACAAACCCTCTCGCTCAACGAAAAACCTCTCAATCTCCCATACCAAGCACGGGCGCCCTGTTTCAACCCATACGAGCCCTTTTCAACCCCGTACACCCCGTGTGGGTACGGCTCGCTCTCAAACCCGGTGGGTCGCTTCACATACACCTCCTCCTCTATGACCCCATTCGAAAAGCACTCTTTACGTCCATCCGAAACAACTTGAACCCTTTAGCCACGGCAAAGGCTAGAAGGATCCGAATTGCCTCAAGACGGGCCACGGGAGCAAAGGTCTCCTCATAGTCGATCCCCTCCTTCGACTAAACCCCCGAGCAACAAGTCTGGACTTGTTCCTCACAACCATCCCATTCTCTCCCTCATTGTTCTTCCAAACCCACTTGGTTCCTATGGGATGGCAATTTGGAGGTGGTTCAACTAACTCCCACACCTGGTTCCTCTCAAAGTTTTCCAACTCCTCATGCATAGAATTGACCCAGTTTGCATCAGATAAAGCATGTCCAATGTCCTTGGGCTCAAAATTAGCAAACAAAAGCAGCATGAGCAAAATGAGAGGAATTCCTGGACCTCGACCGTGTAGTGCGTTCATCGATGTTCCCAATGATCTTCGACAGGGGATGCACTTCTTGAATCCGTCGGGGAGCCTCACGCCTCGAAACTACCTCCCCCTCAACTTCAGCTTCTCTTGCCTGGTCCTCTTGTTGCACCGTCGCTGTCCATGAAGTAGACGGTCCACGCTCTATAGTGGTCGTAGGGGAAATAGTGGGTACACATTCAGCTTCTGGCGCATGGTTCTCCCCATCATCATCTCCAGCTTCATCCTTCTCCTCTTCAAAGAGGTCCTCGGCCATCTCTTCATCACCTGCACATTCAAAGCCAAGAGAGGTACATGGCATTGTCTCGTCGAAGGTCACCTCGCAAGTCTCCATGATTTTGTTAGTCTCAAGGTTAAGCACCCTATAGGCTCTAGAGTGGTTAGCATATCCAAAGAAAATACCATCACTAGACCTAGCCTCAAACTTGTCGAGTTTTCCCTTCTTCAGAATAAAGCACTTGCAGCCAAAGACTCGGAAATGACTCACCTTGGGTGCCCGACCATGCATCAGCTCATAACAGGTCTTCTTCTTGAAAGCTCGCAATAAAATCCTGTTGGAAACATGACAAGCCGTATTGACCGCCTCAGCCCAATACCTCCTAGGAGTCCTGTGCTCATCAAGCATCGTCCTAGCCATCTCACAAAGAGTCCGATTTTTCCTTTCCACAACTCCATTTTGAGGGGGCACATAAGGGGTCGAATACTGATGTTCAAGACCTAGATCACGACAAAAGGCATCAAAACGAGAGTTCTTGAACTCAGAGCCATTATCACTGCGGATAGCTCGAATAGCATTCCCATGCCTCTCGTTTTCAACCTCACGATCAGATCTCGAACAAAACCAAATGTCTCACTCTTATCTTCCAAGAAAAACACCCAGGCATAGCGAGAGTAATCGTCCACCACAACAAGGACATACCACTTCCCACCCACCGAGCGAACTCGAGCGGCCCAACAAGGTCCATATGCAACGGCTACGTCGGACGCTCGGTCATGACATCGGTCAGGGGTGGATGGGGAGTGGCTACCATCTTGCCATGCCTACACGGAGCACAAACCAAATCCTTCTCAAGCTTCAACCTCGGCAATCCTCGTACAAGGTCAAGACCACTCAAACGGGAAACCAAATCAAAGCTCAAGTGTCCTAACCGCCTATGCCATTTCCACAAATCAGAAGAAGGACCAGCCATCAAACAGCGAGCAGGACCCAAAGAACGAGAGGAATCAGCCCTGAAAATCTGACCCTCGGGGATGATCATACAGACAAGATCACCTCGAGAATCAAGCAAACGAGACTCGCCAGACTTGAAACACACCTCAAAACCCTCATCAAGCAACTGAGAAACCGAAAGAAACTTGAAACCCAAAGACTTCACAAGAGCCACTCTCTTCAACGTTACCTTGTCACTTACATCCACAACACCCTCCGAAAGCACCCTTCCTCGTCCATTGTCCCCAAACGTGATGTACATCTTTTCCTTCACTGGGGTGAGGCTGGAGAACCACTTCTTATCTCTGGTCATGTGTCGAGAACATCCGGAGTCGATCAACCACATGTTCTCCAGGCCTCCTGCCTGTAGTCAGAAACAAGAATGAGAGTGAGCTAACGACTCGACACTGGGGTTAGCACAAAGAAAGTAAAACCAGTGTCGAGCCATCTGCTCAAAGGAGGGGTTAGCAAACATCATTCCCTTGCCACCAAGCTTCCCATGTCCCATGGGAGGAGCACGAGCACCACGAGGGGGAAAACGTGGTCCGTAGTTCCTCTGGAACCCAAAGCTGCGGTCATCTCCCCTAAACCCGTATTGAAGATGAGTAGGAGGACGTCCAGCAAAACCACCACGAGCCCGACCAAACCTCTCACCAGCACGCACACCATCCTCTCTCCTGACAAACCTCTAACCACCACCTCTCTGTGGGAACCTGCCAACACTCCTCACACTTCCCACACCCCGTGGAAGTGGCACTCTAGGCTCAGGAATACCATGAGGCCGGCGATACTGTCCCGGTTCGCTTGCTCCCTAGCAAGCCTCTCATCCCTCTTCCTCTTGTAGCAAAACTCGCAAGATGCCTCTCCTTGCCACAATACTCACATCTGAAGGGGATGGGTTTTGGTTTTGGCTCTGGCTTCTCTCTAGGCTTCTCACCCTTCTCACCCACAAACTTCACCGGTTTCTGGAAGTCATTTGTCTTAGGTGGGAATTTGGGTGGATCTTGGGTTGTGTCAAGCTTGTTGCAAAGGTGGTTGGGCTTTGGTGTGAAAGAGTTCTTGGGTGCTTTTGGAAGTAGGACTTGAATCTCTCCGATCACCTCAAACTCGGGGTTAGACTCAACACACTTCTCATACACACTCTCCCCACTGTTCTCTCCCACTTTCTCACCCAACTTCTCAAAACCCAAACCACGACCATCAGCTCTCTTGAACTCCTCAATCATGATTTTCAATTGAGGTTCCTGCCCAGACAACCAATCCAACACCTTCCTCAAATAGTCATTCTCCTCATAGATGACATCCAAACGGGAAGTAAGATCAAGATTGCGCAAAGTAACTTCATCACAGCTAGTGCATGCATTGACAACAAGAGATTTCAAAGATGCTTCCAAAGAACTAATGGTAGAACGAGCATCAACAAGCTTAGCATGCATAGTAGGACATGATTTACAAGCACCAAGCAAAGTAGGTCTAGCCTTAAGCTCATCATACTCAGTCCTAAGAGCATCTAGTTTAGCCAAAGTGGAAGCATTCTTCTCATTAAGCAGCTTGATTTCATTCAACCATGCATCACATTCAAGACACTCAACATCATCAGGAGTAGTAGGAGCAAGTTTCAAGGAGTCATTCTCAAGTTTCAATTCAAGCAATTTTGACTCTAGCTCTCCTACTTTCTCACTAGCATTCCCAAGTTGGGCCCTAAGATCTTTCCTCATCTTTTTGGCATCTCTTAGCACACTATCACGATTGTCAATCAAGCCATTCAACCTAGCGATCTCAGCAAGCAAAGAGTCAGGGTCACGGTTTACCTCATCCTCCGAGTCGGAGTCGCTGTCTTCCTTCTCGCTCTTCTTGCTGCTTGAGCTATGGGCCATGCCACACAGCTCAACCCGCTGAGGTTCCGGCTTGCACTCTTCTTGCCCTTGCGCCTCTCGGCATATTCATCTTCGCTGCTTGAGCTTGACTGCTCGTCGCTTGAGCTTGAGTCGACGTCGCTCGCACCGGCCACCATCGCTCTTGCCTTGTTCTTCTTGTAGCCGCTCTTGCCCGGTCGGCGCTTGTCCTTGTCCTTGCTCTTGGACTTGTTGAAGTGCTTGCCCTTGGAGGAGTACTTGTCTTCACGCCTCGGGTGCGCCTTGTACTCGTTCACCTTGTACTTGTTCTCCTCCGCTTCCGGGCACTCGGCGATGAAGTGGCCACGCTTGCCACACTTGTAGCACGTCCCTGAGCTCCGCCTTGCATTCCTCCGACTCTCGTGTAGTCGATCAAATCTCCTTGAGAGCAAGGCCAGCTCCTCCTCGCCCAAGCACATCAAACTCCTCATCCGGAATAGACATAAGAGAAGACAAGGAAAAGCGTCGACGGGAAGGGTTAGATTTGTCCTTTGATCCGCCCACAAGAGCAAGACTATGGTCGGTCGAGCCCTCATGCTTGGATTGCAACTTCCCGTCAACCTCGGCCGACTTGAGCTTAGAAAAGAGGTCATCCAACTCAATAGTCAAATAATGCCCAGACTCCTTGATGGCCTCAACCTTAGCACCCCAGACATTTGGGTCCAAGACATGCAAGAGCTTCAAAGCCTGATCATGCTCGGTGTAAGGAAAATCCTCAACATTAGCTTTCATGTTGTTCACGATGGCGGTGAACCTCTGAAACATCGCATCAATGTCCTCACCAGGAAGTGGAGTGAAATTCGCATATTGCATCCGGTAAGAGACAAAGAGGCGAGCCTTCACATGATTATCACCACCGTGAGCAACCAACAACTTCTCCCAAATTTGCCAAGCAAGATTCAAATGGCGAACACGCTCAAACTCTGGATCACACAAGCTTCGGACCAAGTGATCAACGACTTTTGCATTAGCCTCATACTTGGCCTTAGCACCGGCATCGGTCACCATAAGAGTATGGATGTTGACCGGAATTGCATAGGTCTTGTCAAGCACAATGAAATCCAACAGCTTCCCACGAAGAAAGATCATCATACGAGCCGCCCACTTGTGGTAACCCTTGCCATCGAAGTGCGGCGGACCGCCCCGCTCAACGTACGCCATCTTAGGATTCGGGACTTGTCAAAGTCGCAAAGAATCCGGCACCAAGCTCTGATACCAATTGAAGGATCAGATGGCGACTAGAGAGGGGGGGAGTGAATAGGAGCCGGTAAAAATTCTTCTCGAAGAACCCGGCCTATACCCTAGTCAAATCCCGGTCACACACAAGCGATGGATCAAATCACACACCAATCGCCAAGACCACGAGGTTATGGATCAACCTCTAGCCTTAGGAACGATTCCTTGAAGCACACGCGGAAGCACGAAAGAAGGAAGGGAGGAATCGAACCAAGAAGCAAAGCGCGCAGCCTCTGGCGGACCGTCCGGCCAGACAGGGCGGACCGTCCGCGATGGGCCGCGCGGACCGTCCGGCCGGGTACCGCGGGACCGTCCGCACCCGAGCCGCGGACGTCCGGCGCCCGAGCCGCGGACCGTCCGTTAAAGCCAACGGAACCACCGGTGGCACACCGCGAACCACGGACCGTCCGCGGGGAGCACGCGGACTGTCCGCCAGGCACCCGTGGACCGTCCGCCCGCTGCTGCGGACCGTCCGAAACTCCGTCCAACCAAAACACAAAAACGCGACAGATCGAAACGAAAGACGAGCAAGAACACGAAGAACACGGGACGAACCCTAGCCGCGTGGACCGTCCGCCAGGACCTCGCGGACCGTCCGCCAGGACCTCGCGGACCGTCCGCCAGGTGCGGACAGAGCAGAAAACGCCCGACCCCGAAAGTCAACTTCCCCAAATCATCATCGGATTTCCCAAATGGTTGAAGCTGTGGAGACAAGGGTTTGGGGACTTGAAAAGCGTCACACAAGGATGCTATAGCCTAAAAATCTTGCCTCCTAACTCCCTAAAACACCGGGAATCGCGAATCCTTTGAGCACCACCAAAAGCTAGAGCACCGAACGAAAAACTACGAATCCAAGTGGTTTCCCAGCGTTTGAGGGCACAAGATCAATCACAAAGATGCACGAGACATCTATCCATGTTTCCCTCAAAGAAATCCGGGGAGAAACCCACTCAAATCCGCGGAATGACACCGAGAACAAAGGCACGAAAACAAGCACAAAAGACCACGAGAAACACAACTCCGAATCTTCTATACAAACCATGAAAGATTCACAAGGTCTAGCATGCCGCCCTAGCATCCATCCCTCTCAACAAATCTCTCATGAAGCTCTCATGCTAGCCTAGAGAAAATGGAAGGAAAAATAGCTACGAAAATGAGAAAACAGAGGGAGGAAATGAAACCCTAAGTCCCGGAGAGGGAGAGCCATCCACACACACTCATGGCTTATATATCAGGTCCCGCCGGAGTGGTAAATGACTCGACTACCCCTAGCTTAACTACTGGCGATACAACCCACGCAGGGGTACTTAGGTGATGTTTGTGGGTCATGCCATCGGACGGCCACGCCTTTGCCGCACCCCACGTCCTCCCGACGCAAGCCATGCGATCCTGCCGCGTGTCCTCCGCCTCGAAGCTTCCCGACACGCCCGGATCCCGTCTCCGTCGTGTTGGGCCCTCGGACTTGGTTTTGAGGCCCAAACCAAGAAACCGTCCGCCGATGGTTTTGTGGGCAAACCACCAAACCCCGCGTGCCCGGTCCGGCCTCCCGCCAAACCACTTGACTCGACCGCCACCGTGCACTGGCTCGTCTGTCCACGACTTCGTCTTGCTCGTGTCGCCACCATGTGGCCCGCACCCAGTCCCGCTGTCCACCGGGTCCCTCGAACCGAGCCTACTGTCTCTCCATCTCCATGAGGCCCCTCAAGGCTGAAGACCTTTCGCGCCCGTTCTTCACCTGCAACAACACGAACTAGGCTGCAGCTTACACCTGCGCACTAAGCCAAGAGTCAGTCCAACACCCATTGTCAATCACTCATCACTGAGGAGCGGTCATCCATCGACCACCGGGACGCTCCTGGTCCTCAAAAACACAAGTAACCAGCAACAATTGAACGTGTAAGCACACAAATTCAACAAAGACACTTATTGAAAGAATGTGCAAGGCTAAAAGGTGGTTGCTGGGACAAGGATCTAACCTGAAATAATTTTTGTTTTGGTTTTTGTGGACTGTAGGAAAGGAAAAACACTCGATAAAACTCACCGATCAACCTGGAAAGCTGATACCACTTGATAGAGGCGGAGTGCCCGATCTTTCGGTGAGTGGAGATAGCTTCGATCTGGTGGGAGACGACCCTCACGATCCGACTACGACGAGCGAGACTCGAAACGCCAATGCAATCGCTGAACCAACTCCCGATGGTTACTGACCATGCCGACGCAAGATCAGCCTGATCACGAAGATCAATTCCTGTGCGCAATCGAAGAACGAACAATAATCCGAGGCGAGCAATCTTAATATCACTCAAAAGTGGAGTTCTGAATCACAGAGGATAGCAAGTGGTGTAGCTAAAGCTAGATGTAAAACAAAACTCAAGTCTGAAAATTAAAGAGGAGTCTATCTAAATAGGGGGCGCAGCTCCTGGCGGATAAGGAAGGGGCGTGCGGCCAGGAGGAGGGTGGCGGCGCCCAACCCTAGGCGCCCCAACCCGGGCCGCCTGTTGGGCCATCTTCTATGCTTCTGGACCTTCGTTCTTCAATAGCATGATGTAGTTCAATTCCCTTGCACGAGCCCGAGTAATTGGCCCAGGTGGAGGGAATGACGTCTGGGCTGGAGGTGCGCCTAGTGGTGTCGATGGCGCCTGAGGTGCTTCAGGTGCTGCTGGTGTAGATGTACATGGTGCTTCTGGTGCTGCAGGTGTAGATGTACGCGTGATGTAGTTCGTGTCCTCATCAGTGATGGACTGCAGGGGAGCCATGCGGGTCGGCGAAGGAACGTGGGGAGGCGAGGCAAGCGCTAGACAAAGGCGAAAGGGCGCGCGCACTGCTTTGAGTCGAGAGCGAAGGAGACGAAGGCAACGAGCGCTAAGTGCAGAGGTAAAAATTCACCTCGCCCTCCCCCGTACTTATAGATCCACGGAGCCACGCTCCCCGAATCGCGCGCTCTGTGTGCATGAACTTCAGGCGAACGGCCCGATCGCTAACGAGCGGGACCCACCACGACCGGAGCGGCCAAGCGCACGCACGCGTGCTATCATTACGGCACGGCAATCGAAGAGCCGCGGCGGGCCGTCACGTCCGCGCACCCACGTCGCCCACTACGTGCGCGGCCGCAGCGCCTGAAAAGGCGCGACCGCGGCGCACAACTATGGCCGCAACTGCGGGCATTAAATGGCCCGGTCCCTTACCAAGTAAGGACGACCCTCGAGTGGCCCGAGCCCAAAGCTCGAAAGGCCTGACCCTCGAAGGGTGCGATTACCAACCCGTGGCCTCGTAGCCCGCTCAGCGGGAGCAGGGGCCACGGATGCCCTCGATTTACAAAGATTACTGATTAGCGGTTCGAGGGCCGGACCGGCTGCGAGCCCTCGAGTCCTGCAAATGCAAAAAGTCGGGGGCACCCAGCTACCACCCCGCAGTGGCCCTACTGATCAGGGGTTCGGAGCTTGACCCTCCATGGGTTTGAAACAAGTGCCCCAGATCGACAGAGTCAGGGACGACGAGGGCGCGCGCGTTCAAGCCTATCCTCGAGCCCACCGGCCCTAGGGCGCCCCACATTTCGTATTCAAGAGCCAGCGAGGGCAACTAGTCGCGAATGGGACCGAGCCCCACCTAGCAAACCCGCGCAAGCGCTTTCATGGATGAGTCTCCAGACCACGAGCCAACCCTTATCGAACGGGGCATGGGAGTCTACTTGAATTACCCGATAACAGCTCGACGAGGAATCCGCAATCCGCGACCCGATCGATGGGGGTTGCGGAAACCTCACCCTCCATCCTGTGGAGGGACGGCGAGGGAGCGTACAAAAAAAAGTCGGGGAGCTCGCCCCGATCGCCTCGCACGGGCCCAGGCTCGGGGGCTCGACGCACGGCTACACCTCCTAGGGAGCACCGAACGCAGATGGCGCCAGAGTGTGCGTGTGGCGTACCGTGGCCGGCTGGAAAATTGCCGATGCTGGTTGAGATAAACGCCCCGCACGCTGGAGGGTCTCGCGAAAAAAACCCCTGCAGGAACACTCACGCTCCTGCAGGGCTTCAAGGGCTAGACCCGCAGGTCCGCTGACGCGGCCCCTCGGAACAGCATTAGCAACCAGGAGGGAAGAATGTCCCATCAGCAAGCGTCAGCATCTACAGGACCCTAACGGGTGCACCCACAGATGCTCGGGGGCTACCGTCGGGGACAGCCCTCTTAAAACCTACAAAAAACGCAAAACACAAACTAAACCACGAACCTAAAACACGCGCACGACACGATCGCAACCCTGGAAGCCCCTGCAGCCCGCCAGGGCGGCACGGCGGACGCCCCCTCGGGCGAGGTCCGCTCGGGCCTCGCTCGAGGGCTAAACGCCCCCTCGAGCGAGGTCCGCCTGGCTCGAGGGCACCTGCACGTACCTCGTCCCCGCTCCTGCGCCCGTCTATGGGCATTTAATGCTCTGACACCACAGGACGCACGCCACGACCCTAACACGCCCGGGAATCACGCCCCGGTGCTGTTCACCGACTCCCAGGGGAAGGCCATCCCCGCCACTATGTAGCACTGTGTGATGACGCCGGTGTGAGCCCCGTGACACCGCGCCACCTACTCCCGTACGGCTAACGCGCCGAGCCCTCGAAGGGGGCCGGCGGTACCCTCGAATACCTTTACCATGACTACACAGGGCTACGCCGTGACGTCAGGCCGGCGGGAGCGGTCTTCCCCGTCGCTGTCAACCCTGTGCGGCCATCCCCGCCACTGCAGCGCCACGGCGAGCACTGTGACAACATCCCCGATGCTATTGGAGTACACGGGGACAGGACGTCGCCACGACCACCACTATGCCGCGTACGGACCCCCCGTTGACGGCACCCTCAAACCGGCCCACGAGCGGCGGCCGGACAACCAACCGCTACGCCACCACCCTCGAAGCTGCTCCTGTATGAGCAAAGGATGCGCAACGACGCCTCGACTGGAACAGGATTCGCTAGGACGGCCGTCAGCTCCGTGGCACTGCTCGCCACGCCTCCACACGTAGGAAAATAGCGCGGCACGCATGTAAACTGCTCCCTCCTTGGCCTATAAAAGGAGGGGCAGTCCCCCGGCCGTAGGGGGACGACGGACAACAATCACTCACACGCTCTCCACCTTCACCATGATATTGGCACTTGCCTTAATCAATACCTCTGGGACTTGGATGCCTGGCCTCCTCTCCCTCCACGCTTGTAGCCCCCCTCTACGAGCACCACGGTGCGAAACAATATAGTGCCCTGAGCACACCACTGTTGGACATACGGCCCCGACCGGAACCAGGATAAACCCAGTGTCATTAGTTGCTAGCATCGGCCCATCGAGAGGCAGATCTTAGTGCTCATTACTAGTTAGTGTCGGGAATATATTCCGCACCGACAAGGATATAGTCCATTCAAACGGAGGGTATCTGAGGTTGGACGCTATCCATGTAGCGGCTTGATGCATGGATACAGTTTCTATAGTGAACGGTAATGTATGTGGATGCTTCCGTGACATGCTGGCACAGAAGGTTTTTTTCTGCAGGTGCACTAACAATGTTTCGTAAGGCACTAAGTGAGAATTGAGTAGCTCTCGACTAGTCATTATAGGGAGAAACATATATGAGCCTTGCCACCGGCACTAACTCCAAGTTTTGGCTTAATCGCCTAGTGAGGACGAATAGGACGTCTTGCATCATGTTAAAAATCGCGAAAACTTAAAAATGAACCTTACACATGTTTTTTGTGCTCTTTATGTAAAAGTTTGCTAGTGTGCGTTTTCTTGCATAGCCTCTCTTGTATAGTTGTGTTGCTGTCCAAAAATCCAGTGTGGCAGTTTGCTTGAATTTTTGCCCCCTGTTCTAAAAATAATTGGACTAGATGATCTATACTAAGGTTGCTCCATATCTAATCTAGTTTTCGCTTGCAAAAATTCATGGTCATATAGATCTAGTGAACCTCTGTCATGCTGTCTTTTTCCGGGAAACCTACTCCTTACATTCGTTTAAGTTGAGCATCTTCCGAACCTTTTTAAATCAACCTTTGAATACCAAAAAGGTGCCTCATAATCTTGCTGAGTTGCTACCAAAATTTGGAAATTTTCGGGGTCATAGGTTCCAAGTTATGAGTTTTTGTTCACAACCTTCGAACTTTACGCCATTTTGTATGTACGCTTGTTTCATGTTAGGCATACCTTGTACCTTGTACAATGGCCACCCCAAAATTTTACCCAAATGAAGATTAAACTTATTCCTCCATACTCCCTAAGTTTCTGTTGATAGTTTGGAACTTTAGTAGTGGTCTTTGTATGCAACTCCCGTTTTATAGCGATGAGAATCTATCCTTGTGTACATTCTTGCATCTGGTTTTTACATTCATCACTTTATCCAGACGTCTGTCTCTGGTTCCATGACCGCTGATGCACAGGTGTGGACTCACTTCAACTGCCTCAGGGAGGGTGGTTTTCCTGCACTTTTGTGGGACACCCTGAAGGACTTTGGGTACACCGCTTATCCAGAGTACTCGACACGTGAGCTCGTGACCACATGCCAACTCCTTCGTTGGGAAGTGAAGGTGAAGATCCCCATGTGTGTGACAAACCCTGCTTGGAAAGAGTGGGAGAGTAAGGCACAAGGGTTGAACTTGGCTGACACAGTGCAAAAGGCTCCTTTGAAAGCGCTCACAATTTTTTTGTGGGAAGCATGCTGATTTGGTAGCTAACACTGCAGCCAAGGTGATTCATTTACTTGAGCAGCGTTCCAGACAATGGGTCAAGTTCGAAGCTTTTCTCTCCACTAAGGGCAACTCTCACTATAGTCCTGATCTCGTCACCTCCGTCCGTTTCTCCAAAGCTATGTATGACACCTATCAACTGATGGTGGGAGAAAGCATGTTCTATAAACATCAAGTTTATAGGCAATAGGTTAATGAAGTAGAAGATACCACCCAAGAGTTGAAGGAAGCTCGAGCAATGATAACTAATCTCAAAAAGAGAAGATGCAAGTATAAGGCAAAAATATGAGAATTGAGTGAAGTTATTCGTGAGTAGAATTTCATGTTGCGGCATAATGACCAATATATGCTTGAACTAGAGAATCAACTGGAAATAGAGATGCAGGTGGCATGGGCTTTGGACAGCCGCAAACCGCTTGAGTTGGCCGCAAACTTTTGTTGTGGTTATTGCGGCTGCCGCTAACCCTCAAAGGAGACATGTCTGTGCTTGGTGACTGTTGCGGCCAACTCACGAAGACCGCTGAAACCCGCAATTTCATCAGCTCACATTCAGATCCTGTCACTGTGTCGCTCGCGTCGACGGCTCTGCCTCCGCTTGCCACACGCGCTTCTTTCGATCTTGTCGCATGGCATACTCCATCGTGCCCCTAGGACCTGCAGCGTCCCTACTACTCTAGCCCTTAGCTCCTGCCGAAACAGCTTTGTGCAGACCCTGTGTTCGCCCCGTCGAGCTCATTCATCTACACGCTACACTCGCCGGGAACCTCGCTGGCCGGAGCCTGCTCTAGCCGCACCCTCTGATCACTCTTTGCGTTGCTGCTGCTGAATGCTGGCTAGCCTGTGCGCCTCTAGTGTGCTCGTGCGCAACGTCGCTCTACCCGTCTGCTTGGTGCTCACCGTGCCAGTCTAGAACAACGAGGTCAAGCAAGAGGATGCAGACGAACGACAGCATAGATCGAGAGAACCTGGTGCTTTGAGGGTTTTGCGGACTCACAACATTTATCTTGCGGGCTCACGACGGGTTAGCAGTTTAGTCCACTAGGCCCACAACGATGTTGCTGCTGGTTCGCGTCAGCCACGAAGGCTTTACTGCGGCGCGACCTAGAGGGTTATTGTAGCGAACATGGCCCCATTTGCCATTTATTCGAGTTGATTTTGGTGATTCATGCTAACACAAGATATGGGACTAACCACTTTTTCTAGCATGTCTTTGTTGACATTTCTAGGTCCCATGGATGCAAAAATACCACATGCCAAATTTAGAAGATAGTCTATTTTCAAGGGTCAAAAACAAGAAAGAAAAGAAAAAGAAAGGACACCGTCGGATGAATCGACAATACCTTGTAGCGAACATGGCCTCGTATGCCATTTGTTCGGAATTTGATTTTGGTGATTCATGACAACATGATCATTGAGACTAACCATATTGTTTGAGCATGCCTTTGTAGACATTTCTAGGTCCCAAGGATGCAAGAAAACCCCATGCAAAAATGCCAAAACAAAGGGTCAAAACCGAGCAAGAAAAGGAAAAGAGAAGACACCGTCGGATGAACCGACGGTCCCTCAAATACAAGCGTCGGTGCAATCGTCGGACGAGTTGGTGCACAGGGTCAAACCCTAGGTACTGTCGGATGAACCGACGGTCCATTATTTAGTAGCGTCGGACGAGTTGCAGAGGAAGAGCAAGGAAGACAGTAGCACCGGATGATCCGACAGTCTAAGTGAGGACCCCGTCGGTCTATCCGACGCTTAGTTTGAATTCATACAGAGACGCGCCAAGACAGAGCCTTCAGCACCGGATGATCCGACGCCCTGGTCAAAGTGAAGCATCGGTCTATCCGACGGTCAGTTGGAAGCTAACAGTGACGACTTGGACGCGAGGCCTTCAGCACAGATGATCCGACGTGGCGTCGGAGCATAGCGTCGGAGCAGTTGTGTCAGAGAACCTCAACGGCTATGTGACGTGGGAGGGGCACCGGATGAACCGACGCCCTGGAAAGGCATAGCGTCGGATCATCCAACGGTACCTTTTTCAGTGGACGTTAGCCAACGGCTAGTTTGATGCCTTGGGCTATTTATACCCCCTCCGCTCACTCATTTGAGGTTGCTGGATTGTGTGGAAGTCCAAAGGAGTTCAAGACACATTGAAGATCATATCCAATCCATCCAAGTGCTTAATTGCTCATCCATAGACTAGTGCATGCTTTGTATATGTGCTTAGTGCTAGGCTTAGCTTAGAGCTAAGTGAGTATAAGGTTGTGCCAACCTTGTGAGGTGATTCTTGAGTGAATCCTGTTGTACAAGGTTCGCCGGAAGCCTTGGGGCCTAAGTGGCTCACCGGCAATCGTCATCGACCCTCTGGCTTGGTGTGGAGCGGCGAGGACACTTTGTGCGGGGGACGTGGAGACCCCCTTCCTTGGTGGAGAAGCTCCTTAGTGGAGGCGGCATCAAGGTGAACAAGGGAGCTTGACAAGTGCCTAAGTGGCTAGCCTTTGTGGTGAGTCAAGTGGTGTTCTTGGGAGAGACTTGGTGACCGAGAAGCAATACTCTTGTTAGAGTGCTTCAACAACGTGGACTAGGGGTGGCTTAGTGCCTACAGATACCACAGGATAAATCGCGTGTCAAGAGTTTGCTTCCTCTCATCCCCTTTACGTTTCCGCATTTACTCTATTGCAATCTTTGCTTGCCTCTACTTTCCTAGAGTAGTATCATGCTAGGATTGGCTATAGGTTGCAAACCTTCTTTTGGGATGGGAGTTTCACACTAGAACAACAGTAGTTGCACATATACATAGTATGTTCTAGTTTACTTCTGTGTAAAATTTAGTGAGCCGTAGGTTAAGGTTTTAAGTTGCCTAATTCACCCCCTCCCCCTCTTAGGCTAACGGGCATCCGATTCCTTACAAGTGGTATCAGAGTCGAAACTCACTTCCTTCACAAGGAAATGCCAATTGGATTGGTGAATTGTGAAAACCGGCTCATTGGAACGGTTAGGCTTCACCGCCTAGTGAGTTGCTCTATAGAGGGATGAAAGGGGTGGATACCTTAGGTTTAGCTCCACATTTCGATGGCACGGGCTATCCTCGGTGGAAGGTTCTCATGGAGGCCTATCTCCAAGCATGGGACCTTGATGTTTGGAGAGTCACTGATGAGGGCATGAAAAATGGTACTAGGAAGGAAAAGCAATTTGATGTAATTGCTAAGAGTATCATTTTGTCCTCACTAGATGTAGGCATTTTCAATAGAGTTTTTTACTTGTGAAAATGCTCATGAGCTATGGAAAACCATCAAGAAGCAAAATGAGGGTTCAAAAGAAGTTGCTAATGAACGCTACGATTGTCTCCTTGAGGAATTCAATAGCTTCAAGCAACTTGCTAATGAAAATGCCGAATCTATGTACTCACACCTAAATGTGCTTATCAATGAGATTAATGCCTTAGGTGTGAAGGATATCACGGACTTGAACATCAACCGCAAGATCCTTCGAAGTCTCCGGAAGCCCGACTATGACTTGGTGAAGGCAATCATCTACGAGAAGAAGCTCGAAGATTTTAAGTCATCGCATATCTTGAGCAAGATCATGGCACATGAGCTTCAACTCATGCCCAAGTCAAAGAAGGCGCCGCAAGAAAAACCTCAAGAACCATCCTCTCCAACAACAAGCCATGCTCTCTCAAGCCGACAAGAGAAAATGTTAAGTAGGATGGCTACTCATGGAAGCTCAAGCGAAGATGATGGTGATGATGGTGACGATGGAGATTCCTCAAGTGATGAAGAGGTTGAATCCATGGTGGCCGAGTACGTGAAGAAGATCTTCAAGTACGTGAAGAAAGTCAACATGTACAGCTACAACATCCACTTGAGAGAAGGGTGTCATCATCAACACATCAAGCTCACCAAGATCAAGCACAAGCCCAAGAAGAAGGTGGTCAAGGAGAGAAGACCAAGGCAAGAAGCAACCTTCGCCATCCGTGAGTGGACAAGTGGTGGATCAAGTTCTTCTAGCTCAAGCGATGAATCAAGAAAGAACTTCACCACCCGCTTCATGCAAGGTCCTTCATCATCACACATGTGCCTTATGGCCAAAGGTATGGAAAGCAATGTAAGTGATGACGAATCCGACACCACCTCTCTCAACGATCTTGTTGAGCTAATCCATGAGCAAAAAGGAATGCTTGAACAACAAGCTAATGAAATTAAAGAACTCAATGCTCTCAATGATCTTAGTGACACCCTTGCTACAAATTATGAACATTTGTTGTGCAAATTCAAATTTCTTAGCAAGGAGTGTGATGAGCTAAAATCTAAGCTTGAGAGCAATGAGACTAAAACAAGTAATTCCTTTGAGTTTGTTGAAACATCTATCCCTTGTACAATTCCTATCTCCAAGGTAGATGCTTCAACTTCTTGCATTGGTTTAATTAATGAATTTTGCTCACCATCTTGCCATGAGGATGTTGTTGTAGAATCATGTGATTATCTCATAGGCAAGGAAAATGATGAGCTCAAGCAAGAAGTGAAATGGCTACGAGAGAGATTGGCAAACTTGATGGGCAAGGGCAAGAATGATGAAGAACAAGTGGACATCTCTCAAGACATGAAAAGCCAAGTCCAACCTTCTCAAGATAACCGTGATCCCATGATGAAGAAGCTTGAGAAGGGTACAACCGTGACTTGCTACAAGTGTCATGGAGAAGGGCACAAGTTCTACAAATGCCCTCAATTTTTCAAGAAGTTGGACAAGGGCGCAAAGAAGAAATTGAAGCCCACCATCAAGAGCTCCCTCATCTACACCAAGCCCAACCGCAAGAACAAGACCAAGAGCAACACCTACGTCATCAAGAAGAAGCCTAATGGCAAGGTAGTTGCACACAAGGTTGGGAAGATGAAGGAGCAGCGGGGTAGGAACCAACCCGTTTGGGTGCCCAAGGAAGTCATCACCAACATGAAGGGGCCTCAAATGGTTTGGGTTCCAAAGGCCACTTGAAGGCCTTAAGTGCGGGGACTTGGGAGGCTTGGCACAATCAAGATGAGAAGATTCAAGCCTATAAGCCAAGCTTGCAAATTGGACATGTGTTGCCCAAGTTCCCCGGTTGAGGTAATGGAAACTAGAACCCATCTCTTGTATCATTGTAGCTCCATTGCCTTGTTTAGGTTGCATTTGTTGCAATGTTTACATATGGTAGGTTGCTTGTGTCATGTGCTAACCCATGAGCAATCTACATGGTTTGATTAGTGTGTAGGAAAGCTACACTTGTTCTTTCATGGTGCATGTTTTCATATATATCTCTTTGCATCATGAGCAAGCTATAGGGTAAGCTTCCCTTTTGTTATCATAAACAATGTGCATATATTTGATTGGTGATTCAAACACTAAATGCACACATTTAGGGGGAGCTCATCCTATGGTTTGATTATGGGACTAACATTGTTTCAAGCTTATCTTATGTAGTCCCTTAGTGACGCATTCCAGTGTGGCGTTTCATTGTAAGAGAAATCTATTTCACTCTCAATGTGATCTAACATCTCTAAAAGAGTGAATATAGCAATATGACCTTCATGCTATTGAGTAATGTCCTTGCGAGCTTATGTCTCTATATAAGTTCAAAGGCAATGTACTCATACATTCCTAATCCTTGTGGTACCCCAAGTGTCTTCTTTGCAAGCTTCTTTCAAGTGGTGTCACCTAGTGATATCATTTCCAAGTGGCTCATCTCAATGTGGTGCCAACAAGGTAGAGAGGATCAAACCCCCGGAGGTATGCAATGATCAAAAGACTACAAGTGATATCTACAAGTGGTAATGTAACAAGAACCCATTTGTATTATCTCTTGTCCTTTAAGCTACCTCTTTGCATGATATGCTCTAAGCTTCCTTGTTTTACAAGTTTGTAGTTGTGCACTTGTCTCTCACTACCCTTGTCTTGCAAGTGGTATTCTTTTTATGCACACACTTAGGGGGAGCTTAGTTTGTATCATGCTAGTCCCATGAGCATGTGATCCACCTTAGTTATTCTCACATGTGGTATCTTCATCGATATCATACATATGGATCATGGTTCAAGCGGCTTTCTCCCTTGCATTTAACATCTCTCCTTTGAGCTATGGTTGCTAGATCTTGCTAGTTTCCTTGCACTCGTTTGCTTTAGACTTTTTGGAGATTTTATTCCAAAGGGGGAGAATGTGAGACCAAAGCAAGCGTGTGGCTTAAGCTTACAAGTGGACTCAAGGATGCTTACAAGTGATTTCAAGGATTTGAGACCAAAGGGGGAGAATGTGAACATAAGATCAAAAAGGGGGAAGTTTGATCTAGGGGGAGTTTGGATGATGTTAAGCATCCAAGCAAGTGTAAGTGGTTCTAATTCTGTCAATTCTAGCAAATTTATGCTTGCTTTGGTTGTGTTGTCATAAATTACCAAAAAGGGGGAGATTGTAGCGAACATGGCCTCATATGCCATTTGTTCCGAATTTGATTTTGGTGATTCATGACAACATGATCTTTGGGACTAACCATATTGTTTGAGCATGTCTTTGTAGACATTTCTAGGTCCCAAGGATGCAAGAAAACCCCATGCAAAAATGCCAAAACAAAGGGTCAAAACCGAGCAAGAAAAGGAAAAGAGAAGACACCGTCGGATTAACCGACGGTCCCTCAAATACAAGCGTCGGTGCAATCGTCGGGCGAGTTGGTGCACAGGGTCAAACCCTAGGTACCGTCGGATGAACCGACGGTCCATTATTTAGTAGTGTCGGACGAGTTGCAGAGGAAGAGCAACGAAGACAGTAGCACCGGATGATCCGACGGTCTGAGTGAGGACCCCATCGGTCTATCCGACGCTTAGTTTGAATTCATACAGAGACGCGCCAAGACAGAGCCTTCAACACCGGATGATCTGACGCCCTGGTCAAAGTGAAGCATCGGTCTATCCGACGGTCAGTTGAAAGCTAACAGTAACGACTTGGACGCGAGGCCTTCAGCACCGGATGATCCGACGTGGCGTCGGAGCATAGCGTCGGAGCAGTTGTGTCAGAGAACCTCAATGGCTATGTGACGCCCTGGAAAATCATAGCGTCGGATCATCCGACGGTACCTTTTTTAGTGGATGTTAGCCAATGGCTAGTCTGATGCCTTGGGCTATTTATACCCCTTCCACTCACTCATTTGAGGTTGCTGGATTGTGTGGAAGTGCAGAGGAGTTCAAGACACATTGAAGATCATATCCAATCCATCCAAGTGCTTAATTGCTCATCCTTAGACTAGTGCATGCTTTGTATATGTGCTTAGTGCTAGGCTTAGCTTAGAGCTGAGTGAGTGCAAGGTTGTGCCAACCTTGTGAGGTGATTCTTGAGTGAATCCAGTTGTACAAGGTTCGCCGGAAGCCTTGGGGCCTAAGTGGCTCACCGGCAATCGTCATCGACCCTCCGGCTTGGTGTGGAGCGGCGAGGACACTTTGTGCGGGGAACGTGGAGACCCCCTTCCTTGGTGGAGAAGCTCCTTAGTGGAGGCGGCATCAAGGTGACCAAGGGAGCTTGACAAGTGCCTAAGTGGCTAGCCTTTGTGGCGAGTCAAGTGGTGCTCTTGGGAGAGACTTGGTGACCGGGAAGCAATACTCTTGTGTGAGTGCTTCAACAACGTGGACTAGGGGTGGCTTAGTACCTACCGATACCACGGGATAAATCGCGTGTCAAGAGTTTGCTTCCTCTCATCCCCTTTACGTTTCCGCATTTACTCTATTGCAATCTTTGCTTGCCTCTACTTTCCTAGAGTAGTATCATGCTAGGATTGGCTATAGGTTGCAAACCTTCTTTTGGGATGGGAGTTTCACACTAGAACAACCGTAGTTGCACATATAGATAGTATGTTCTAGTTTACTTTTGTGTAAAATTTAGTGAGCCGTAGGCTAAGGTTTTAAGTTTCCTAATTCACCCCCTCCCCCTCTTAGGCTAACGGGCATCCGATTCCTTACATACCTAGACAGCAAGCGTCGGTGCAATCGTCGGACGAGTTGGTACAATGGGTGAAAACTAAGGCACCGTCGGATGAACCGACGGTCCATTTTCTAGTAGCATCGGACGAGTTGCGGAGAAAAAGAAAATAAGACAGTAGCACCGGATGAACCGATGGGTCAGCAGCGGTTTATCTGACAGTCGCGTGAAAGCTAACAGAGACGATTTGGCCGCGGGGTCTTCAGCACCGGATGAACTGACGGTGCGTCGGAGCATAGCGTTGGAGTAGTTCTGTCAGAGAACCTCAATGACTACGTGATGTGGGAGGGGCACCAGATGAACCGATGCTCCTGAAAAGTAGGCGTCGATTCATCCGACGGTCAACTTTTCAGTGAGCCGTTAGCCAACGGCTAACTGAGTGCCTTGAGCTATTTATACCACCTCCACTCACCCATTTGAGGTTGCTGGATTGTGTGCAAGTGCTTAATTGCTCATCATTAGACTTGCACATGCTTAGTGTGTGCTTAGTGCTAGGCTTAGCTTAGAGCTGAGTGAGTGCAAGGTTTTGCCAACCATGTGAGGTGATTCTTAAGTGAATCAAGGTGTACAAGGTTCACCGGAAGCCTTAGGGCCTAAGTGGCTGTTGACGGTGTATTTTTTTGCACCTAGCATGTTCATTACACTTCGGTTTGGATTGGATTATGGAACTAACCCGCCACTAGGCACACTAATCATATAACAAGTTCATCTTTGTGAATGCATTTGAAAGTGTTGTGTTTATGTAGGAAAACATGGACATAAAGGACAGATTCGCAACAAGTTCAAAGGAGCATTTACGGAGTCTTGTTCGTCTTTATGAGCTTGATGAAATCACTTCCAATGGTGGCGAGGATCGAAGTGCTACGAGGAACACCTCCGGGGATTGAAGCGTAAAAGATCTAATTTCATGCGAAGAGAACCTCCATCTTGGACGCGAGGATAACATCATCAAAATCATGCAAGTGGAGGGGGCAAAGTACATAAGTGCATAAGGTCCCACGGAGCAAAAGGGGCGACCGAACCGGCCGAATTGGGCTCGGGCCGGTCGGCCCGAGCCGGCCGGCCCCCCCACTCCGGTGTCCGGTTCGGTCCTGTTTTCCTTGCCCTCGAAGGATCTTCAACCCTAAAAGCCCCGAGGCGCCGCCAACACCAGGGGGAGGAGTCATTCGCACCCGAAGGCCATCCACAAGCTAGAGAGAGAGGAGGAGGATCTCCGGCAGGAGATCAACCACCTCGAAGGAAGCACCCTCTCGTGGAGAAGGAGGAAGACACCGGCGGAAGGGAAACCATGATCAACGGTGCCATGTCCAGCACCTTGATGGGGTAATCTTCTCATTCGTCCATGGGTTGTAATCGATCTTGAGATGTAATCGCACTTTGTCGTATTATCTATCTATCATCTTGTGTTGAATTTACTTTAATGCTTAAGATTATCTACCATGCCGTAAAGGGAGTATGAGCTCCAATGCTTCCTTGGATCCATTCAATACGCCGTGTCCATCAAAGGTCTAGTCATGAATACCTTCGCGTAGTGACAGTATGAGAGGAGGGAAAGGGCAAAACCGTGGTCACAACCCCCGATAGATTAGATTGGTTTTCATGTCTTTAAGCGATTGCATGCTCTAGTATCGTAGACCCGTGGGCGAGTGTCTTCTACCTTGATCGTTTATCATTCTCTCTAGTGTAGTTTAGTTGTTTTCTAGTTTAATAGTAAGTTAGGATTTTAGTAGCTAGTGTGTCGTTGTTGATCGAACGCTTGTAATCCCCTTGCTCCGCGGATTGACAAGAACCTTGGGAATCCCGTGGTGAAAAAGGTGTGGGGTCCGTACGCTTGCGGATCGTAGAGGGATACGTCTTTTATCCGTCAACAAGCCCCTTTTTCTGGCGCCGTTGCCGGGGAGCAAGTTAGTTTACATCATTTGATTTGCATCTAACTTAGTTTTATATTTTAGTTTATCTTTTATTTGCTTTATCTAACATATACTATCTAGAAAAACACTTGTTTTGTTTTTGTTTTTATCTTATTGTCTAGATGGCGTTCGTTAATCAACCCATGGAAGAATCGGAGAAATCATTAAGGGATTACGCTAGCCCTCGATGTGAAGACATAAAAGTACAAGAGTCGGATTCGAAGCTCGAAGCGACCAAGTATGAGATTAAATCCAAGATCATCAAGATGGTGGCGGCGAACCCATTTGAAGGGATGGTTACGGAGAACCCATATAGACACATAAGGGATTTCACGACAATATGCAACACGGTGCGTCAAGAAGGAGTTCCCGATGAATGGTTTTAAATGGAATCTCTTTCCCTACTCACTTACCGGCAAAGCAAAGACATGGTATTCGGTTGCGTCCTTTGAAGTTGAAGGCAATTGGAACAAGTTGACAAAGAAGTTTTGCGAGAAGTTCTTTCCAATTAGCAAGGTTCAACATCTAAGGAGGCAAGTGATCACTTTCATGCAAGGAGAAGAGGAAGGGATAGACCAAGCCTGGGATAGGTTTAATGGATTGATGGAACAAGGACCAAAACTCGGCTTCACCGGTGACGTACTCTTGCATACATTTTTCTTTTCCCTAACCCCTAGTTGCATGCAACACGTCGAAATGTGTGCAGGTGGGGATCTCATGGAGAAAACACACACGGAATCCGCCCAACTTCTACAAAAAGTTAGTAAAGCGGCTACCATGCGAAGAGATTGGGAGACAAGACTTGCGGAAGAGCCGGAATACAATTCAAGGAAGAAGAAGCTTGCTGATTTTTCTAAAGAGGAAACCCCGGAAGTCACAAAAGAGGAGCCAATTATGGAAAAGCTTGAACAAGAACACATCAAGTCAAGAACTACACCAAGCGTCGACTTCGCCACACCAAATGAGACGAACAAGAGAAGCATGTCAAGCGCGAAGCCACTAAGGGAGCTCGAGCCAATGGATTGGGTTCCTATTGATTACGGAGAAGTATTCGACAAGAGAAGATCGTTGCCCAATCAAAAGGGAATGGCAAGAGCATTGGAAGTGGATTTCCCACCGGAGAAGAAACCTGAAAATTCATACGACCTTGAAACCACCGGTGAGATTTTTTAAAAGCTCTTTGGAGATGGTATAGTGGATCCGGAACATATTGCCGAGGTGAAGAGAATCATGGGGATCAAGCCCGAAGCATCACCATACGCTCGCCTCGCTGAAATTTACTCGATAGGATCCGAAGAAGAAGAGAAGATGACACCACACTTGAGTTGCGAGATCAACGGAGTTCAATGCAAGGCTTTATGCGACATCGGAGCCCAAGTAAGTGTTCTATCTTCTAAAATTTACGATAAAGTTCAAGACCACAACCTAGACTTAGCTCCAACATCAACGAAATTAATTATGGGAGATGGTAGAACTATCAAACCTCTAGGTATTGCTTGCAACATGAAAGTAAAAATCTCTAGAAACTATATACCAACCGATTTCTTTGTTATTGATGCTTACCATTGTAATCATGATCACATAATCTTAGGTAGGCCTTTTCTTAAGTTGGTTGATGCCGTGTTAGATGCCGGAGAAGGCAAAGTAACAATGAACCTTAATGGAACAAAGTACACATATAACTTTCTTCGTGCTTCTAAACACCTTACACTTTTTCCTTACACTTTACAAAGTATACCAATGGAAGACCAATGTAAGCCTGTAGTGGACCACCAAAGGAGGCTAACCCATGCCATGCGAGAGGTAGTAAAGAAAGAGGTTATCAAGTTACTTGATGCCGGAATCATCTACCCGGTTCCGCATAGCGAATGGGTGAGCCCGGTACGTTGTGTACCGAAGAAAGGAGGTTTGACCGTGGTGAAGAATGAGAAGAACGAGTTGATACCACAAAGAACCGTGACCGGGTGGCGGATGTGTATCGATTATCGTAAGCTTAACAAAGCGACGAAGAAATATAACTTCCCCCTACCGTTCATTGACAAGATGCTCGAGAGGTTAGCAAACCACGCTTATTTTTGCTTTCTCGATGGATACTTGGGGTTCATGCAAATTCCCACTCACCCGGAAGATCAACATAAGACAACATTTACGTGCCCTTACAGAATGTTTGCATATAGGAGGATGCCCTTCGGTCTATGCAACGCTCCAGCCACTTTTCAACGTTGCATGATGGCCGTGTTTTCGGAATTCATCGAAGAAATTGTTGAAGTGTTTATGGATGATTTTTCCGTTTACGGGAAGACGTTCATGGATTGCTTAGCAAACCTAGAAAAGGTCCTCACGAGGTGTGTGGAGGTAGACTTGGTATTAAATTGGGAAAAGTGCCACTTCATGGTTAAGCAAGGCATAGTGCTCGGACATGTTATATCCGAGAGAGGAATTGAAGTGGACAAGGCTAAGGTAGAGACGGTTGAGCAACTCCCACCTCCTACGGATGTTATGTCCTTAAGGAGCTTTCTAGGCCATGCCGGTTCTATAGAAGATTTATAAAGGACTTCTCGAAGATCACTAAGCCTTTAACACATCTCCTTCAAAAGGCTGTGGCTTTCGACTTTGACGAGAAGTGTCTCGCGGCATTCCGGACCTTGAAAACTGCGTTGGTGAGTGCTCCCATCATCCAACCTCCGGATTGGAGCCAACCTTTCGAGATCATGTGTGATGCAAGTGACTACGCCGTAGACGCGGTCTTGGGTCAAAGAAAGGAAGGCCGAGTTCACACTGTTTACTATGCTAGCAAAACTCTTAGTGGGGCACAATTAAATTACGCCACTACGGAAAAAGAGTTGCTAGCGGTGGTATTCGCTTTCGAAAAATTCAGATCTTACATCGTGAACTCGAAGGTCATCGTTTACACCGATCATGCAGCCATCAAGTATGTCTTGGCTAAGAAGGAACATGTTTGATTCGTTGGATCCTTCTTCTCCAATAGTTTGATGTTGAGATTCGTGATAAAAAAGGGGTGGAAAATGTTGTGGCCGATCATTTGTCTAGGATGAATCGTGGACAAGATGATAAAGAGCCCATAGAAGATAAGATGAGAGATGACTACCTCTATAGATAGCTTGATAAAGATACTTGGATGATCGATATCATTCGAGCAATTCGAAAGATGCCTCTCGATCATCTAGATAAAAACACTCAAAAGAAGATAATCTCCGAAAGTAAGAAATATTTTTGGGATGCACCATACCTCTTCAAACTTGGCAATGATGGACTAATGAGAAGATGTGTGCCAAGAGAAGAAAGGGTAGAGATTTTGAGGAAGTGCCACTCGGCGGAGTACGGTGGGCACTATAGCCATTTTCGAACCCAAGCAAAGGTATGGTCGAGCGGATTCTATTGGCCGGAGATGCATGAAGATACTAAAAGATATGTTGCATCATGCCCCGAATGCCAAAGAACCGGAAACATCTCTCAAAGAAATTCCATGCCTTTGAAATACAACTTACAAATCGACATATTCGATGTATGGGGCATAGACTTCATGGGGCCTTTTAAAAACTCATTTGGATTCGAGTACATCCTAGTCATGGTTGATTATGTATCCAAGTGGGTAGAGGCTATACCATGTCGTAAAGCTTCCACGGAAGAGTCCATTACTATGATCAAGAACGTGATTCTTCCCCGTTTCGGTACACTGAGAATCTTGATAAGTGATGGAGGAACTCACTTCACCGGGAAGAATTTCAAAAAGTGCTTGTCCAAGTTGGGAATTGAGCATAGGGTCTCTACGGCCTATCACCCACAAACCAACGGACAAGCGGAGACGTCAAATAGGCAATTAAAAAGCATACTCAACAAGACCATAGAGAAGGGAGGCAAGGATTGGTCAAAGAAATTAGACAGAGCCTTATGGGCTTATCGAACGGCATTTAAAACACCGATAGGTATGACACGGCATTTAAAACACCGATAGGTATGACCCCTTATCAATTCGTCTATGGAAAGGCTTGCCACCTTCCGGTTGAGTTGGAACATAAAGCCTATTGGGCAATTAAAGAGATGAACCTTGATCTCGATGCCGCGGTGGTGAAACGAAGAATCCAAATAAGCGAGCTAGAGGAATTGAGGTTGAAAGCATATGAAAACGCAAGCATATACAAAGAGAGAATCAAAAGGTGGCATGATAAAAGATTAAAGAAAAAAGAATTTAAAGAAGGAGATAAGGTCCTCCTCTACAATTCGAGGTTTAAAACCTTCGGAAAGGGAAAATTGCAAAGCAAATGGGACGGACCTTATGTTGTGGATTCGGTGTTCTCCAACGGAGCGGTAACCATTATGGATATAAACGGTGATCAATTTGTGGTGAATGGTCAGCGGCTTAAGGTTTACTACGAACCCGACGTCGTGCCCCTTCACCATGTTGACGTCTTCACCATGGAGGAAGAGCCCGAACGTCCCGCCTAGGACGAAAAACAAGGCATGAATTTCTGTAAATAGTTCTTCTTTTAGTTTTCTGGAGTTTTTCGCGAAGATTTACTGGGCCAACTTTTTCCCATGGGCTAAGGAAGAAAATATAGGGTGGTGTGCAAAAACCCGGACCGGCCCGACCCCCGAGGTAGGGTGGGCCGGCCGGCCTAGGCCGACCGGCCCGGAGGGCTCCGGCGGCCGATGACGCCGAATTTCGCCCGAATTGCTCCTTTTTGACTTCCTTGTTTGGTCGGAAAATTTTAAGGGAAGTGTAAAAAAGGAAAATAAGGTTCCCAGGGCTTTTCTCTCAGGACTATTTATTTGGCCGAATTGGGAGCTCGAGGATCAAACCTTTCAAGCAATATTTTGCACCCTTGTAGCAGCCATTGTGCCTCCAAGGAGCTTTGAGTTGAAGCTAGAAGCCAAGAAGCCATCGATGGAGGAGGCGATGCGATGCGAGCTCAAGCTACCCGTCAAGAGGACAGCACGCATCCGTTGTGGAGGGCGTGTCCCGACTGGAGCTCTTGCATCTCGCAACCCCGTCGAAGGAGAGAAGGTCCCTACGCCCGTTCGAAGGTCGGCACACGTCCAAGGCATCAAGCGCAAAGACTACAAAGTGGTGTCGCCAGAGCCTAAGGATTATGGGGGTAGCGACTACTCCGACGATCGTAGCCCGAGCTCGTGGGCGGCCGCCGGAAGAGATGATGATGATTGGGATGAGCAGCCCAAGGAAAGGACTCCCGAAGGCCCCAACAGCGACGACAACGATGGCAACGAAGGCGACGACAATGGAGGTGGAGACGACGGTGGTGACGACGGTGGAGACTATGGCGATGAAGACCCCTTCGGATTACATCCGATGTGTTGTTGAACTTGCCGTCAATCCATCGGGGATCTCTACACGTCGGCCGATGAATGTCTCCAAGCCATGGAAGCGATGAAGCAGCGTATGGAGGATTTGGAGCACGTAGTTGGAGACAATTTCAAGTTCCTTAACTGTAACGTGCGCAAACTTTTCGGCATGGTTGGAAACATGAGAGGCAAGTGGTGCAATACTTGCTTGAAGTACCACTAGGTCTAGTTTTCCCCTTAGGATTTTTGTAAGATACGACGAGGACGTCATATGTTCTAAGCGTGGGGGAGAGCTCGCTCGCTAGCCTTAGCTTTTGAACTTCAAGTTTAGGTTCAGTTTAATCTTCATGTGAGAGTCTTATTGTTTTAATGAGTCTTTAGTTTTTGAGTGTGTTTTAAAATTTTTTCAAGTGTCTTAAATTAGTGTTGAGTCAAAGAAAACCAAATAAAAAGAGTCTTTATATATATCTCTATGTTATTGCTTATCTTTAATTCACTTGTTTGTTTAATCTTTGATTCTCGATATATGAACATAAGTATGTGGTTTGAAAAACGTTTACCATGGTGCTTAGTGGAATTGCTACTACTTAAAGTACCCATACCACACTTCGATCTTGAGCTTCACATGTTAGTTGTGCTATGTTCAATGCTAAAAGTTGGAGGATTTCAGTTCCGAAAATTATCTTAAAACCCTTGTAATAAAGGTTAGCAAAACCTCTTTTTCCAAGTTGAGAGTAAGAAAAAATTCCTACCCAAAGCCAATTAATTTTTTTTGCTCCACCATAAGTGTGATTAGCATGATGAGTTGGGTTAGGATCCTTCTCTCTTGGTGAGTTTTAATTTCGAGCAATGATCATGTTCTTGTGCTTATCTTTTGTTGCTAGCCTCGTCATATATTCGGTTAGGTGACCGTCACAACGGAAGTCACGTACATCACCGAATTCCATACCCAACCCTATACATCTCTTTTGTACATCGTATTCCTTGAACACAACCTATTTTCAAAGTTTCGTCTCGTCTCTAGCATGATTTATTTAAAATTTCAGATTGTATGCATGCGAGGAAAGAGAGAATTGAAAGCTTTGAAAAGTTGTCAAGAGAGTGAAAAAAATAAAGAGAAAAGTATGAGTATGGAAAAGAAAGAAAGAAAGAAAGAAAAAAAATATATGTGAGAAAGAAGAAAAAGAAAAAGAGAAAGATGAGGTAGCAATAAAGATATCAGAGGGATGAATCAAGTGAAAGAAAAGAGAAAAATAAAGTGTAAGGAAGGGTGTCACGTTGATTGTGAGACGAAACTTTTACTCTATTTCCAACCATGTGCAATCCGACAACGAGGACATCATCGGTGCCTTGTAGTCACAATTTTCTTTTGCCCTTGCACATGTCCACCATTCTAAATCTTCTCATCCTTGATATCCCTACATATGGTTAATTCTCATTATCATTGGCTTTGAAAGGTAGACAACCATTAGAGGAAGTTCTTAATTTGACAATACTTGTGTTGATTGCGCTAGCCCTACCTATAGCTCCACTTTACATGATATATGAGAGATTAATGGGAGGTGAGAGTTTTATAAAATTTGGTTAGGATAGCCACTTCATATGTGACTTGAGAGAGCTTGGAGAATGGTTTTTGTCTAATACTTGTTGCAGGAATTTTTGTTTTGAAAATCATAAAAACCCTCCGATGGAAGCAAAGAAGTAAGCATGGCTGAAATTGAAGACTTCGAGTGAAGAGTTTGAGTTGTGGGGTAAAACTTGACGTGGTAAAAATACTAAACGCCCATGTTTATATTAGATTATCATTACTTTGTGTTTACGTATTAAAGATGAAGGGATTGACTAACTTGTGAAGAAGGATAAGTGGTATATGATTACAACACCTTGGACGAAGTTCTTTTACGAATACTTGCTCGAGGACGAGCAAGAGCTAAGTGTGGGGGAGATGTTGACGGTGTATTTTTGTGCACCTAGCATATTCATTACACTTTGGTTTGGATTTGATTATGGAACAAACCCGCCACTAGGCACACTAATCATATAACAAGTTTATGTAGGAAAACATGGACATAAAGGACGGATTCGCAACAAGTTCAAAGGAGCATTTACGGAGTCTTGTTCGTGTTTATGAGCTTGATGAAATCACTTCCAATGGTGGCGAGGACCAAAGTGCTACGAGGAACACCTCCGGGGATTGAAGCGTAAAAGATCGAATTACATGCGAAGAGAACCTCCATCTTGGACGCGAGGATAACATCATCAAAATCATGCAAGTGGAGGGGGCAAAGTACATAAGTGCATAAGGTCCCACGGAGCAAAAGGGGCGACCGAACCGGGCCGAATTGGGCCTGGGCCGGTCGGCCCAGGCCGGCCGGCCCAGCCCACTCCGGTGTCCGGTTCGGTCCCGTTTTCCTTGCCCTCGAAGGATCTTCAACCCTAAAAGCCCCGAGGTGCCGCCAACACCGGGGGGAGGAGTCATTCGCACCAGAAGGCCATCCACAAGCTAGAGAGAGAGGATGAGGATCTCTGGCGGGAGATCAACCACCTCGAAGGAAGCACCCTCTCGTGGAGAAGGAGGAAGACACCGGCGGAAGGGAAACCATGATCAATGGTTCCATGTCTAGCACCTTGATGGGGTAATCTTCTCATTCGTCCATGGGTTGTAATCGATCTTGAGATGTAATCGCACTTTGTCGGATTATCTATCTATCATCTTGTGTTGAATATACTTTAATGCTTATGGTTAGCTACCATGCCGTAAAGGGAGTATGAGCTCCAGTGCTTCCTTGGATCCATTCAATACGCCGTGTCCATCAAAGGTCTAGTCATGAATACCTTCGTGTAGTGACAGTACGAGAGGAGGGAAAGGGCGAAACCATGGTCACAACCCCCGATAGATTAGATTGGTTTTCATGTCTTTAAGCGATTGCATGCTCTAGTATCGTAGACCCGTGGGCGAGTGTCTTCTACCTTGATCGTTTATCATTCTCTCTAGTGTGTTGTTAGGGTTTTAGTAGCTAGTGTGTCGTTGTTGATCGAACGCTTGTAATCCCCTTGCTCCGCGGATTGACAAGAACCTTGGGAATCCCGTGGTGAAAAAGGTGTGGGGTTCGTACGCTTGCGGATCGTAGAGGGATACGTCTTTTATCGTCAACAGTGGCACACCGAAAATCGTCATCGACCCTCCGGCTTGGTGTGGAGCGGCGAGGACACTTTGGGCGGGGGACGTGGATACCTCCTTCCTTGGTGGAAAAGCTCCTTAGTGGAGGCAGCATCAAGGTAACCAAGGGAGCTTGGCAAGGGCCTAAGTGGCTAGCCTTTGTGGCGAGTCAAGTGGTGCTCTTGGTAGAGACTTTGTGACCGAGAAGCAATACTCTTGTGTGAGTGCTTCAACAACGTGGACTAGGAGTGGCATAGTTCCTACCGATACCACGGGATAAGTCGTGTATCAAGAGTTTGCTTCCTCCCATTCCCTTTACGTTTCCACATTTACTCTTTTGCAATCTTTGCTTGCCTTTACTTTCCTAGAGTAGTATCATGCTATGAATGACTATAGGTTGCAAACCTTGTTTTGCAATGGGAGTTTCACATTAGAACAACCTTAGTTTCACATCTAGATAGTATGTTCTAGTTTATCTTTGTGTAAAATTAGTGAATCCATAGGTTAAGTTTTTAAGTTGCCTAATTCACCCCCTCCCCCTCTTAGGCTAACGATCATTCAATTCCTTACAAGTGGTATCAGAGCCGGGACTCACTTCCTTCACAAGGAAACACCAATTTGATTGGTAAATTGTGAAAACTGGCTCATTGGAACAGTTAGGCTTCACCGCCTAGTGAGTTGCTCTATAGAGGAATGAAAGGGGTGGATACCTTAGATTTGGCTCCACATTTAGATGGCACGGGCTATCCTCGGTGGAAGGTTCTCATGGAGGCTATCTCCAAGCAAAGGACCTTGATGTTTGGAGAGTCACTGATGAGGGCATGAAAAATGGTACTAAAAAGGAAAAGCAATTTGATGTGATTGCTAAGAGTATCATTTTGTCCCCATTAGATGTATGCGTTTTCAATATAGTTTTTAACTGTGAAAATGCTCATGAGCTATGGAAAACCATCAAGGAGCGAAATGAGGGTTCAAAAGAAATTGCTAATGACGCTACGGTTGTCTCCTTGAGGAATTCAATAGATTTAAGCAACTCGCAAATGAAAATGTCGAATCTTTGTACTCACTCCTAAATGTTCTTGTCAATGAGATCAATGCTTTTGGTGTGAAGAACATCATGGACTTTTACATCAACCGCAAGATCCTTCAAAGTTTCCGGATGCCCGATTATGACTTGGTGAAGGCAATCATCTACGAGAAGAATCTCAAAGATTTGAAGCCATCTCATATATTGAGCAAGATCATGGCACATAAGCTTCAAATCATGCCCAAGTCAAAGAAGGTTCCCCAAGAAAAGCCCCAAGAACCATCATCTTCAACTACAAGCCATGCTCTCTCAAGACAACAGGAGAAGATGTTGAGTAGGATGGTTATTCATGGAAGCTCAAGTATGGATGATGGTGATGATGATGACGATGAAGATTCCTCAATTGATGAAGAGGTTGAAGTCATGGTGGCTGAGTACGTGAAGAAGATCTTCAAGTATGTGAAGAAAGTCAACATGTACGGCTACAATGTTCACTTAAGAGAAGGGCGTCATCATCAACACATCAAGTTCACCAAGATCGAGCACAAGCCCGAGAAGAAGGTGGTGAAGGAGAAGAGACTAAGGCAAGAAGCAACTCTCGCCGTCTGTGAGTGGACAAGTGATGGAGAATCAAGTTATTCTAGCTCAGGTGATGAATCAAGAAAGAACTTCACCAGCCGCTTCATGCAAGGTCCTTCATCATCACTACACATGTGCCTTATGGCCAAAGGTATGGAAAGCAATGTAAGTGATGATGAATCCGACACCACCTCTCTTGATGATATCGTTGAGCTAGTCCATGAGCAAAAAGGAATGCTTAAGAAACAAGATAATGAAACTAAAGAACTCAATGCTCTTAATGATCTTAGTGCAATCCTTGCTACAAATTATGAACATTTGTTGTGCAAATTCAAATTGCTTAGCAAGGAGTGTGATGAGCTAAAATCTAAGCTTGGGAGCAATGAGACTAAAACAAGTAATTCCTTAGAGCTTGATGAATCATCTATCCCTTGTGCTATTCCTATCTCCAAGGTAGACGCTTCAACTTCTTGCATTCATTTAATTGATGAATCTTGCTCACCATCTTGCAATGAGAATGTTGTTGTAGAAACATGTGATTGTCTCATAGGCAAGAAAAATGATGAGCTCAAGCAAGAAGTGAAATGGCTCCGAGAGAGGTTGGCAAGCTTGATTGGCAAGGGCAAGAACGACGATGAACAAGTGGACATCTCTCAAGACATGAAGAGCAAAGTCCAACCTTCTCAAGATAACCGTGATCCCATGGTGGAGAAGCATGAGAAGGGTGCAACCGTGACTTGCTACAAGTGTCATGGAGAAGGGCACAAGTTCTACAAATGTCCTCAATTTGTCAAGAAGATGGACAAGGGCGCAAAAAAGAAGTTGAACGCCACCATTAAGAGCTCTCTCATCTACACCAAGCCCAACCACAAGAACAAGATCAAGAGCAACATCTACATAATTCAGAAGAAGGCTAATGGCAAGATCCCTAGGGGAGGCCGGTGACCATAGAGTGCACCGCCCTTCGACCGAAGCGGAATAGGTCGTCAGAGTACAGCGGCTGGCATTCAGAATGGTTCTACCTGAAGAACGACATTGAGTCCCCGCTGCCGGTTTACACCGGCGGCTACTACGACATGACCCAGACGCCTGGTCGGACGGGCCCCTGAAGAAGGACCACCATAAATTGCTTTCTAGGTGTCTCGAGGCACTCAAGATGCTACAGGGGCATGGTGTCGACCTTGTAGCCGTGATCGGAAGCTACCTGGTGAGGGGAATCGTGTCGTTGCTGCGGCGCTCCCTCCGCCTGTTCGAGATGACTGCTGAAGGGTCCCCATTCGTGGGAACTGTTACCGCCGGTCCTTTGCCCTATGTGGGTGAGGTCTAGAGGCGAGTGTGGCAGGCTGTTCCCAGCGGCACAGAGTGGCCGCCGGCCGACCTGCTTTCTATGCTTCCGGATGCGGGTACAATGGTCTTAGTGAGTTCGCCTCTGGCTGCTTTGTTCAGTCTTGCCTTCCCCTCCTCCCCCCATTTTTGCAGCTGACATGTCATTTCTGCAGGCTGGAAACTGGGACGTGACGATGGCCTATGCGCCACTGCCGAAGGAGAGGGCACGGAACCGCATCGACACAGCCAGACTCTAGAGGCAGAAGGACTGCCATGAGGCATGGAACGCGGCGGAGGTTGCTAAGCACAATCGTAATGACGCACGTGCGAGACGGAGGCATGGTGGCGACGAGGATGTTTCCTCTGACGAGGACCGTGAGCCTCCGCCTGGCTCCTCTGATGAGGACGACGAGGAAGAGGACGTGGCCACGACCGTGGTCCGCTAGATGGGAGAATTGATGGAGGGCTACTTGTCGTAGACCTTGGGAGTTCCGCCGCGTCCAACGGTGGCTGGTGCCGCCACTCTGGGGTCCGCCGGGGTGCGCCGGGAAGGAGATGGGCCCGTGATAGAGCCCCACACCATTCCTCCCGAATTGACTGCCATGGGGATCGCGTTCATGATTCACCGCTGGAGTGATCTAGCTGAACCAACCGTGCACTACTAGATTTTCCCCCTAATGCAACGCACAAAATGTGTTGCAATATGTCATACTTGGTTGCAATAGACACAATTGCAACCAAATTGTTTCGTGGGCCATGGGATGCGAAAGGCCGCGTTGCATTAGGGTATTGCGACGTTGTCCATCAGGTAGTTGCAAAAGTATTTTTGTTGCAACGTAATGCGACGTTGCAATTAGGTTTTTTTACCACGCTTGTTCTGGTTGCAAAATGTACTATTGCGGCATCAAGATTTCTAATTGGAGAGACCTTCAACTGATTGTTTCTGAGGTTGATGACAAGTATAGCCATCTGTACCAAAATGGTTACAGGTCCTCACTGGAGAAGATTGGAAAGGTTGTACTAGAGCTACCTCTGTACAAGGACAGAAAAGTGAACCACAAGCTGTGGGGTTTGAGGTATTTGCTAGACTGGCAGGTGAATTACGCCTCCAAGGATGCATTTCTGTCTTTTGAGATTGCTAATCAGCTCGAGATCAAGCATGGTTACCAATTTGTGCCAGATGCTAAATGGATAGAATCACCTATGTAATGCACTAACCAAAAGTAACAAGTAGAATTTATGGGTTTTCAGAACAAGTATCTGTGTACATATTGCTAGTAATGCAGTGATGTAGTTAATGCAAGTACGTTGCTGGTACTTTGGAATATCTGTGCAAGAATTTTTCATGATATGAAATGGAAACTTTGGTATTATAGGTTGACACAAGAAATGACACCACACCACACCACGCCACGACACGACACGACACACCATGCCACGCCACGACACGACACATCTGGACACACCACGCCACCCCAGTTTGAACCCACACCACGACACAACAGTTTTGACGTTCAATTGTAAATTTCTGTAGAAACAACCTGAAAGGCCGCACCGGATAAGTGGAAAATAGAAAGACGCCGACGGTTATTGGAAAGTCATCTCCACCCACATCTCACGCTCCCCCTCCGTGCCCTCGCCACGCACATCTCACGCTCCCCCACCGTGCGCACTCCGCCCACATCTCACGCCCCCCCCCCCCCCCGCGCGCTCTCCGCCCACATCTCACGCTTCACCACTGCGTCGTCTCCGTCCAGATCACACGCTCCGCGCCGTGCCACCACTTGACTTCAATGGCATCGAGGGAGCACCCCTAGTCACTCGCGGAACTCCCAATTGAGTTGCGGGCAAACATCACTGGCCGAGTCGCTGCTACATCGAAGCAGCCAGTGGATGACCTCCGCAGCCTACGTGCCACCTGCAAGAGCATGCTCGGCCACTACCGCGATAGAGACGTCGGTAGGCAGCTGACACTAGATCGGGTTCCAGTCCAGGATATGCAGAATACCTACCCCGAAGGCTATGATGTCTTCGTTCGTAGCCTGGCTGCAGTCGGCAACCCCGCGGCCGGCTTCCTCGCCGGGATCGATGACATCTTCGGCAGGAACCGCGGCCCGTGTTCTCCCCTCGACGAGCTACACCATGCTGCCCAGGCCGGCACAGAGGGGCGGCCTATGTGGAGGCCGTCATCCTCTACAGGTTCTACAGCGGGGCCGACGCCGACGGCACAACATTTGCGTAAATGAAATAGGTTGAGGGCGAGGCTCCAGGGCAGTGGCGTCAGCGGATGCTCAACAGCGTGCATTCTCTTTATTTCCGGACTCGTGGGGTTAATCTTGCAACACAAATGAGGACTATCGCCCTCCGCGACGGCCGCCGCCGGCCGACGCTGCCATCGGCGGTGGCGCGAGGTAACATTCAACACTGCATAGGCCGAACCTTCTGCAGTAGGGAGCCGAGTCGGGGTTTGCCATGCATTTCTGTAGTGATGAATATAGGTTTCGTTTCGAATGTGATGCCTTCTTTGTTGGTGTTAATCATGTTTTCATAGGCTAAAATGGATGCAGCAATCCAATTCCACCCTCATGAAGTTCAGCAAGGAAACAAGGTGTTTTGCTCAGTTGCGCTCTGCTGGGCGAAGTCAATTGCAGATTTTAGTGGCCTTTTGTGCCTGTCTATCTGTCCTTTAGTTGTTCATGTTGGTCTAGGTTTGTTTTTCTGGAGCTTGTTGCCCTCCCAGCTGTGGAAGCACTTGGTTGCTTCATGTTGGAGATGGCTTTCTGTCTTTAAGCTTTCGTTTGCTACTCGGTTCTGTGTAGTGTTGGTACTGAACTCTGTAATTTCGTTGCGTTGTTAATTAAATTCGGCCTTTGCCCTTGGTGGAAAAAATGGTGTAAAGTGTATCATCTGCTATGTGATATGAAATGGTTAATTTTAATACGTAACATATGATTTTAAAATTTGATATGTGTATAAAGAAAAGAGAATCTGTGTAGATGAGAAGATATAAATGGTAAATGTTAATATGTAAAATATGAAAAAAGATTTTTTTTTTAAGTTGCAAAAAAATGTGTCATGGGGCTACAGGGCCAGCGAGGCCACAACAGGCTCAACCGGCAAGCAGGAGCCCGATGGGCCGACCAGCCCATTAAGCCTCATAGCACAAAGAGGAAGCAATCATGGCTGATCAATTAGGAGTTTGATAGTACAACCACGCCTCCATATTTAAGCTGTGCTATGCCCTTCTCAGGTTTCGGTGTGGGAGTAAACATAGTATAGCGACGCTGCTGGAAATAACACTAATGGGCTGGTGCAAAGGAATACAATGCCAACTGGCCGACCCAAACCGTCTATTAACATAGCGAGTCATCTCCGATCCCCAATCCCCTCGAAGCTTCAGAAATTCCCCATCCCCCATCGGAGGCTCCGACACATCCACTTCAACATGGCCACCAGAGTGAGCCATTTCAAGTTACTAATTTAAGCTTATTTAGTGTTGTAGAAACTGCCATTGCTTCAGAAGGTACAGCCGCTGAAGGATCTCTATGACGATTTGCGTGAGCAAATCGAGAGTATAGGCCACCAAGTAGATGGAGCTCATGAAGCCATGGAAATGGCCCTGACAGACTTCATGGAGGATGTAGGTGGCAAGTTAGATGCCATGGAGAAGATCTCCAAGCTTTATGCCAAAGTCTTCCAGAAGTAGTAAATAATGACAACATCTAAGTCATGACTACGGTGTCAAGGCAAGAACAAATTGCCTCTTAGCGCGCCAAACAAAAGACGACTAAGTATCAACTGAAAAACTCATTATCTTGGGCATCTTGAACTATTGGTGCAACAATTCCATTATCAATGTACTGGTCATCTGCATCATGTTCATCATCAACATCAAATACGTCATCGTCTGGTTCATCAACCGCCTCGGCCCGAACCTGATTAATCACTGAGACATCGCCGGTTGAGCCTTCCTTGTCTGATCTAGACCAATTTTTCAAATTCTAGTGTTCACCAAGCAAATTAATACCTTCGATACCCACAGCAAGTGAGTCCTCAAGATCTAATTCAGGCATGGCAAACAAGTTCCTTGGTTTCATTGAAATAACACTGCTCCAACGCGGTTTCTTCACCAGATTCACATAAAACACCAGTTCTGCCTGTGTTTCCAGAATATAGGGTTCATTCCTAAACTTGTATCGAGTAGTGTCGATGTCAATGACCCCAAATTTATCTTTACTGTATCCTTCGCCTCAGTTGGTACTTTTGTCAAGAGGCACATCAAACCAGTCACACTGGAACAAAATAATTTCTTTTTGTCCATGGAATTCTATTGAGATCATTCTTTTAATCACCCCATACCAATTCGTGCCTTTTACCTCACCTTGACAAGCACACCACTGTTTTGTGTCACAAGGGTTTTCTCGATGTTAACAGTTCGAAACAACCAATTGTTGATATGACATCTATTCCACGTACGAGGTCGGGGATCCAGTCCTTGAGCAAGTGCAAACAAATTTGAACTTACTGTCGTATGGACCTCCCTAGGCCCACTACCTCGGTGGGTACTAGGACCGACTACTCGGTGCGCCCCTGGTGCTACTCGGCTTGTGCCACACGGCACCTGATGGCATGGGGCGCAAGGACTACGGTGGAGAAGTACTCGGATAGGAAGCTATACATGTCATGTACTATGTAGAGAACTCCTAAAGGTACCTGACTAGTACTCTCTCCTCAAACCGACTGGTAACCCTGCCTCCCGGGCTGTATAAGGTGAGGCAGGGACCCCTCTTTGAGATATGCGCATCATCTTGTAAACACACCCAATCAATCTAGAGCTACACAGCATACAGGACGTAGGGTATTACGCACCTCGCGACTCGAACCTGTCTAAACTGTGTGCCACGTGTCTCTTCCTTCGAGTTACCGATCTCGGCGAGGCCACATTCATCTACCTCGGGTACCCCCCTTGGTAGGTTGCCAGTCTAAAACACCGACAGCTGCGTGCCAGGTAGGGGCTCTCGCCGAAGATCTCATGGCGAACTTGACGGCTTCAATCTCCATCAAGCCAACCGTCGCTTTCAACCGCGGCGACTCCTTCGTCTTTGGGTCCTGGGTGTGCACTACTAACGTCGCTGGATCTTTCCAACGCCGCCTCACCATGACTCCCGACCCGAGCACTGGACTTGTGACGCTTCCCGAAGCAGTCACGGGTGAACTCGTCGAAAAATTCGGCGAAATATCGCTCTTCAACCAACACGCCGACTTCGAGCTTGGAGGCACTCGGTGATGAAGCGCCCATGCATCCCACACTGGTAGCTCATGCTCGAGCTCCTCCGAGCGTTCTTCCGGTTCATGTACATGCGCTCGAATCGTCTGCTCAGCAACGCAAGATCCTCCTCGCCCAGCACGTCAAACTTCTCATCTAGCATGGACACAAGACAAGACAAAGAAAAATGTCTTGAAGACATGTTAGACTAATTCCTTGATCCAGACATGAGAGCCAGACCATGAGGGTCAGTCGGGTTCTCGATCTTTGCACACACCCCACGGTCCACCTCAAACGACTTGAGCTTGGAAAACAGCTCGTCCACTATGAGGGTCTCATACTTCTCCGACTCAAGAATGTCTTCGACCTTCTCACCGCACACGGTACGATCCAGATAGTATAGGAGCTTGATTGCCCTGTCATGATAATTGTATGGGAGCACGGCCACATTAGCCCTCATGTTGTTCACAATCACATGATATTTGCACGCCTCCAATGAGTGAATTTCTCGTACTCTCTCCGGTAGGTCACAAAAAGCTGAGCCTGAACCTAACCGTTCCCGGCATGAGCATTCTTCAGCTACTCCCAAATCCTACACGCCAAGTCCTCTGTCTGAACCTGATTGAATTCGGATTGACACAGAGCATGGTACATGTAGTCGACAGCCTTGTTATTGGCGTCAAACTTGTCCCTTGATCCTAGAGTAAGGAAGTTCACAGGATCAACATAAGCTATGTTTACCGTGACATCCCACAAGATATTACCCTTGACATGGAGGAAAGCAGCCATCCTCCTTTGCCACATCTGGTAGTTCTTACCATCAACGTCTGGAGGACCCGAACCCCATTCCTAGTATGCCATCTTTGGATCTTAGACTAGTTAGAATCACAAAGGTCCATAACCGGCTCTGATACCAAATTGAAGGACCGATTAGGCGATCAGAGAGGGGGAGTGAATGGGAGCCAATAAAAATTCTTCTTGAAGGATGAACTCAACCTGTGCCCAAACTTCACAACCTAGGATTCCCACACGACCTTGCAAAGTTCACGTAGTCACAATGGACCTACCAACCCTAGGAACAAGCCTCAAACAATCCCTAAGCGAAAGCGCAACTCAAGAAGCAAAAGACTTAGCAGCTCAGAAAGGCTCCGGGCGGACCATCCGTGAGGCCTAGGCGGGCTGTCTGCAGGTCTGCAGCAGACCGTCCGTAAATAGCCCCCGAACCTCCAGTACCGCACCCCAAAAAATAGACTATCCGTGCCATACCCGCGGACCGTCCGTGCGGAAGTGACTGTCCGCACTCTCCACGCAGATCATTCGGCAAACTCCGAGCAACCAAAAGCACCAGACAAAATGGATCGAAACACGAGCACGCAAGAACATGCGAAGAACACGACGAACACTCGATTAGTCGGCTCCCCACGGACCGTCTGTGACAACCTGGTGAACTGTCCGCCATGAGCAGACAGAACAGCCCGAACACGAAAATGCAAGCACGAAAATACCTATCTGTCCATGGATTTCCCAAATGGCTTGAGCACTTGAGGCAAGATTTGAGGAAGATGTGAAGCGTCCCTAGTAGATGCTATACCCCAAAAACTTGAGACCTCAAACGAACTAAATCGCCGGGAATCGAATCACAACCGAGCTTTACTAAAAAGCTAGGGTGCCAACTGAAATTTTTCAATCGGAGGCCAAATCCAGAGATCGGGGTGTCAAGATCAAGCACAAAGATGAACAAGACATCTATCCATGATCCCCACCAACAAATCGGAACCCAAACACCTCAAAATTGAAGGAATGAGGCACAGACAAAAATCCAACGAAAATAGCTCGAAAAAGACACGAAAATCACACGAGCTACAAGAAGGAAATCAACACAACCATGAATACTTCCATACACTCGAAGGACATATTCTCTACAAAATGGTGAAGAAAATCTATGCCTATGGAGAAAGGAAATAAGAAGCAGTCCGAAAGGACAGTTTGCCCAGAAACCCTAGAGCTAATATATATGAGTCCCTCTAGGTTGGGCAAATGACCAAGCTACCCCTAGCACATAAGTTGAGATACAAATCCCTTAGGGGCAAATAGGTCATGTAGAAATCCTCTTCATCGTACGACCATGCCTTTACCGTAGTCTGTGTCCTCCCGACGCAAGCCCTGCGATCCCGCCACGTGTCCGCTGGCATCGAAGCTTCTCGGTGCGCCCGGATCCCATCTCCGCCCGCCGAGCCTCCGATCTTGAGTTCGTGGCTCAGTCAAGTAACCTGACGGTTTTGTGGTGAACCACCGCAAGGCCCGCGTGCAGACTCTGGTCGTGAGCCGCTACCTTGCACCGGCTCCTGTCCGCAACTTCATCTTGCTTTTCTTGCCACCATGCGGCCCGCACATAACCCCGCTAGCCATCAGGTCCCTCGAGCCGAGCCTACTTGTATCTCCACTCCTCGGAGGCCCCGCAAGGCATAGACCTTTCACGTCTGCTCTTCACCTGCGCCAGTGCAAATCAAGCTGCAACCTGCACCTGCAATACTAGGCCAAGAGTTAGTCCACACCATGTTGTCAATTACTCAACACAGCTAGGAGCAACAATCCACCAGTCCTTGGACCTCCGGTCCTCAAGGTCCTCAGGGTACACCGGTCTTACCGATGTGCGACGACGCCATCCGGATGCTTCAAAGTGGGGGACATGCGTCTTGATCACAAGGCTTGCGTCGAGGCTAAGCAAGTTTGCAGTCGCCGAGCATCCGTCATATGGTGGTGGGACGAAGACTCCCAAAAGGCCATTCGGTGGAGTGTATCTTAGTTTAATGTAATAGGGGTAGTTGCGTCTTTCGGTTGCCTCCATGTAACCCAAGTGGTGAGAGGATGGCAGCCGCCTCTTGGAACCCAAACTCATTTCCCTTTGCTATTTTCCTTCCTATTTTCCTTAGGATTTTCTAGGACTAGCTTGAGAGCTTCATGGTGAGATCCTTAGAGAGGGATGGATGATCAGGTGGCAAGGTTGACCTTGTTTGAACCTTCATGCTATGTATAGATGATTCGGTGTGGTTCCTCAATGATAGAGGGGGAGTGCTCGATCTTTCGGTGAGTGGAGATAAATCCGATTTCGGCATAAGATGACCCTCATGATCCGACTACGACGAGCAAGCCCGACGCGCCAATGCAGCCGCTGAATCAACTCGCTGTGGTTACCGACCTTGTTGGAGCAAGATTGATCATGAAAATCAATTTCTGTGCGGAATCGATGAACGAACAAGAATTTGAGGTGAGCAATCTTAATATCACTCGAAGGTGGAGTCTGAAATACACGAAGGCAGCGCTATGCGGCTATTCGGTTGTAGCTAACGCTAACTTGTAAAACAAACTCAGGGGAAGGGCGCGCGGTGCCTCGCGAGGGGGAGGGCGCGCGCCTCCCTCTCCTGGCACCCAACCCTAGGAGCCCCTCCTGGGCCGTCCTGTTGGGCCGTCTTCTATGCATCTTGGGCTTTCATTCTTCAACAGCAAGACGTAGTTTAATTCCCTCGCACGAGCCCGAGTAATTGGCCCCACTGGTGACGCCTGACGTAGTGGAACATCTTGGTGTGGCACCTGAGCTTCTGGAGATGGCGCCTGAGCATCTTGAGACGCAACTGCGGGTGTAGATATACTCGTGGTGTCCTCATCATCCTCCAGTTGTTGATCTTCACCTGTGTATGGTTTCAAATCTGAAACATTAAAATTAGTGGAATCACCAAACTCCGCAGGCAGGTCAAGAACATAAGCATTATCATTAATTTTGGTTAGCACTTCAAAAGGACCAGCAGCACGAGTCATCAATTTAGAGCGGCGCAAAGCAGGAAAAGATCCTTTCGTAAACGGTAGTAGAAACCTGCAAGACCAAGAAAACTCCGAATCTGTGTAACCGTTGTTGGTGTAGGCCACTCCCGAATGGCATCAGTCTTTGCTCCTGTCCACTTAAATACCCTGTGGGGTAACAACATAACCAAGAAACAAGACATGTTGTGTGCAGAAGATGCATTTTTCAATGTCAGTAAATAAATGGGCAGCCCTCAACGCGTAAAAAACAACACTCAAATGTTCTAAATGATCTTCCATAGACTTGCTGTAAATCAAGATATCATCCAAATATACAACAACAAACAATCCTATGAAGGGCCTCAAAACTTCATTCATCAAGCACATAAAAGTGTTGGTTGCATTAGTCAAATGAAACGGCATAACCAACCATTCATATAAGCCAAATTTTGTTTTAAAATCCGTTTTCCATTCATCTCTCAATTTCATTCTAATATGGTGGTAACCACTACGCAAATCAATCTTAGTAAAAAGAATGGAACCACTAAGCTCATCTAGCATATCATCAAGGCGTGGTATAGGGTAACGATAACGAATGGTTATGTTATTAATAGCACGACAGTCTACACACATACGCCACGAACCATCTTTCTTAGGAACAAGTAATATAGGAACTGAGCAAGGGCTAAGAGACTCACGAATGTAACCCTTATCAAGTGACGCCTGCACCTGGTGCTGAATCTCTTTTGTCTCATCTGGGTTTGTATGGTATGGCGCGCGGTTTGGATGTTGGGCACCAGGAATGAGGTCGATCTGGTGCTCAATTCCACGAAGCGTTGGAGACACGGTGGCAAGTCTTTGGGAAAGACATCAGCATACTCCTGCAAAAGGTTAGCAACCGCAGGCGGAATATCCAAAGATGGTGCATCACCAAGGGAAACAAGCACACTAGAGCATATAAGTGCATAGCATGGCAAAGGAGCATCTCGAATATCATCAAAATCATCACGTGTAGCAAGTAAAACAGGAGCATTCAACTTATTTTCAGATTTATCAGAAGTGGATGGTGATGGTTCCTGTTCCTTAGCAATTTTAACAACTCTAGCAAGATCATCTTTAACAATTTGTTCAGGTGTCATAGGATGTATGATTATTTTCTGACCCTTAAACATGAGAGAATAATGATTCGAACGACCATGATGCAAGCTATCAATATCATATTGCCAAGGTCTACCAAGTAACAAAGAGCATGCTTCCATAGGAAGAACATCACATTCAACATAATCAGAGTAAGCACCTATAGAAAAATGAAAACACACCGATCGTGATACTCTAATTTTGCCACCATCATTTAGCCATTGAATTTGATATGGGTTTGAATGCTTACGAGTGGGTAATGACAACTTCTCGGCCAGCATAGTACTCACCAAATTGTTGCAGCTGCCGCTGTCGATGATGATGCAAATCGACCGCTCCTGCGCAACACCCTTCATATGGAACAGAGTGTGTCGTTGATTCTTCTCGGCTGGGGAGACCTGTGTACTAAGAACATGCTGCACAACAAGACTCTCGTACCTATCGACATCCCCGGGATTGACATGTATGTCCATCTTAGCTACATTGTAAGTGGCAAGCAAAGCATGTTCAATTTCTTCTGAATCACTAGCTGAAGAGTACTCACCATTGTCACGAATGAGTAATGTGCGCTTGTTCGGACAGTCCTGAGGCATGTGGCCGCGTCCGCTGCAACGAAAACAAGTGATATCCCGTGTACGACCTGTGGTGGATGCTGCGTCTATGGATGGAGTGGTGCCTGTGGCTGGGGCGGCTCCTGCCAGCGTAGCTATCCTCTCACTCGGTGTAGGTGTGGATGGCATAGGGAGAGTGGGTGCTGAACTGGACGGTGAGTTTCTACGTGCAAAAGTGTTAGAATATGTCCTCGAGTGGCGTCCCTGCACTTCGCGTTCACCTTTGCAAGAAAACTCAAATGATTGGGTCATGTCAGCATAATCTTTTTAATCAAGGATGTCCTGAATTTCGCAGTTCAAACCACCACGAAAGCATGCCATTGCAGCGTCAGGTTCCTCCAATATACCACAACGAATCATACCTTCTTGCAACTCCTGATAGTAGTCCTCAACAAACTGAGCACCTTGCTGAAATTGCTTCATTTTGTTAAGCAAATCACGAGCACAATATGATGGCACAAAGCGATGTCACATAGCAATTTTTAATTGCTCCCAAGTGGGCGAAACAACAGTAGGATTTTTATTTTTATACTCACACCACCAAATTAAAGCAAATTCAATAAATTCACTAATGGCAGCCTTAACTTGAGAGCTAGCAGCAATATCATGACACGAAAATTTTTGTTCAACTTTTAACTCCCAATCAAGATATGCAGTAGGATCATATTTGCTATTAAAGGGTGGAATTTTAAATTTGATTTTAGAGAAGGAATTGTTACCAGTGGGGAGGCACGATACACGGTGGGCTTTGCCTCGGCTGTCAGCATCCTCCTGCTCATCGTCACCCACAGATCCTTGGGCCACCAAATCAGTGACCAGCATGTTCAATGCATCTAGTCGTGACATGATGGCGTCGAGTGTCGTCTTGGTGGCTATCTATGCGAGATCGAGCTGGTCGAACCGCCCGTTGGCCATAGTAACTGTGGAATCCATCCGCTCGTGGATCGTCTTGATGTTTGTGACAAGACCATCAATCTCAGCAAACATGTCCTGCAGTTGTTTCTTGTCATCATCGCCTGCCATGGTTAGCACAAACATGAAACAAAAATAGACACCAACACAGGGGTGGAATATCTTACAAAGGCGCTCAAACTAATGTTTCTATCAAATTCTTATCTATTCTTACCATGCACACAGTGGCGACCAGCAACCAACCGGTGGATCTCGCGAAAGATTGGAGTAGTGATTGCCTGAAGAAACAAAATCTGCTCGTCGTAGAAATATGTGGAGTTCTGGGTAGGCTGCACTCAAGTCAAGGATTAGCACACTCAAACAATAATGAAAAGTTCAATTATAGTGCTAAACACAAAACAAACACTGCTGGCAACAAGTGAAATCGAAAAGACAACAAGTAAGGTGGTGAGGGTGTAGCAAATGGCAATTTTTTTTCTTCTATTTTTTTGCGGGAGTCCTCAAAACTTATAATATGAACATAGAGGATCTCCAACAGCAAATTACCACACACTTTTTCCGAAAGTCAAGGGTATTCCGGTAATAAAAAGAGAGAGGAGATGGCTCGGTGTGGGGGTACGCAGCACAATCAGGGAGATATAGCTACCAGGGCATGCACGATGCAGGCCAGGAGGCTTGCAAGCTAGGGTAAAGTGTTGCGCAAAACTCCTTCATAGAGACGAATCAGTTCCCGTTTCCCACTTGGACTGTGCGGCGGTCTCTCTTTTTTAGGATTCTTTTTTCCCTTTTTTGATTGCTTTCCTTTTTTTCCTGTTTTCCCTTTTTTGACCTACCGCACCATGGAACAAGGATGGGGTGATCGAGAGGCGGCTGCGCGACGGGTGTGTGCGTGAGGAGGAGTGCGGCGAGGTGGTGGATGGATGAGCAGTGGAGAGAAATGGCAACAAACTAAGGTTAGAAGAAAAGAAGGAACAAAAGGTAGAAAACACAAGTAACTGGCAACAATTGAACATGTAAGTACACAAATTCAACAAAGACACTTATTGAAAGAATGTGCAAGGCTAAACGGTTGTTGGGGCAAAGATCTAACTTGAAAGTAATTTTTGTTTAGTTTTTTTGTATTGAAGGAAGTAAAAACACTAGATAAAACTCACCGATCAAACTAGAAAGCTAATACCACATGATAGATGGGGAGTGCCCGATCTTTCGGTGAGTGGAGATAAATCCGATTTCGGTGGAAGATGACCCTCAAGATCCGACTACGACGAGCAAGCCCGACGTGCCAATGCAATCGCTGAACCAACTCCCTGTGGTTACCGACTGTTGGGGGGTTACCCGAAAAATTCAGATGGATCCCCGAACATGCGTGAGAGAGAGAGAGTTCTTAGCACGTTCAAGCACATAGTTAGAATGCAGAGAGACTGTGATTCCCTCAGCTGATTGCACAAGTTCCAAAAAGTCTGAATCCGTTTACACGTGCCCTTGCGCCCCTTTTATAGGGAGATGAAGGGACTTTTACATACCGATAACACCCTCAGCCTCAGAGAATATTCCTAGTGTGAACGCATACAAGAATGTCTTTCTCGTCTAACATATTTACAAATCTGCCACTAGTTCACACTCTAAACCCGGACTTTTTGGGACAACAAGTTTGACTTTGCTTCTCCGCAGGTTCGTGAATGTCTTCACGCGTAACTCCCGAACTGGGTCTTTGACAGATTCCCGAATTGGCCTTCGCTTCTTCATCGATTCGTGCATGTCTTCGCGTGTGACTCCCGAACTGGGTCCTTGACAGATTCCCGAATCGGCCATCCCCCGACGTTCGCTCCATCGCCAGCTCGAGACTCCGGGCTTCCGCATGTTCGTGACCCCATTACTTCACTGAATCAAGATTCCCGAACTTCGCACATTCGCGAATTAGAGGCTTCACAGGTTTCAGGCTTCCGAAAATCGTGAATTCCCTGCCCCTGAAAAACATGTCTCGAGAACTTTGTCAAACTCAACGTTTCGAGGGTGACGGGTTTTCTTGAATTCCCCAACACTAGCCCCTCGGGGAAGCGGGTTGACTCCGACGATCCGATTCCACGAATCCTTCGGAAATTTAGTAAAAAACGTCACCCTCGGAACGTCGGAGGGGACACGTGTCGCCCGGGAACCCTAGGACGGTTAGATCGAGGCAGGTTTCGCGGAACTACCCCTCCCCGCCCCTATAAATAGCGGGCTGCCGCTGTTAAAAATTTTTATGGCCTTCCTGCTCTCTTGCGGTTCGTGAATCTTTTGTGCTCGCGGAATCTGGTCTTCTGCTGAAAACTTTGCGAACTTCTGGTTCTCTTCGCATCTCTCTAAGGTATTATTTTATTTCTCTCTTCTCAATTCTTACTTGTCATACTTTGGTGCAGTAGTATCTCTATTTTATGAGCTTTATTCTCGAATGTTGTTCTTAATGGTTCGTATGTTTGTCTCTGTTGGTTAGGTGGCTCGAGTTAAAAGCACAGCTAGACCCATGACTACCGAAGAGCACATTGCAGCTGGTCTTCCGCTCGACCCTGTCGTCGAAGGTGCTGAGCATGCTGCACCAACCGAAGATAATGGTTCTCCTAGCGGCTCCAGGAGTCGTGAAGACGGGGAGGTCCAATCTGACGACGGCGAAGATATCGGAGACGTGGATGCCGGCGTCAGTGACCTGGTTAAAGCAAGGACTTCTGGTCTGTTGCCACCCTCACTTGTCTTCGGATAGTCCAAGGTCACGACCAACATGGTTCGGGAATACGAGAAGGCGGGGTTCTTCTCTCCGGGCGCTGGGCGAGCCCCGCTTGATGAGCAAATCCCTACCCCTAGGGACGGAGAAGTTGTTGTCTTTCGGGACTTCTTCATTTGCGGGCTGAGGTTCCCCTACGACTCGGTCCTACCGGCTATTCTTGATGCCTTTTCGGTGAAGATCCACCAGCTTTTGCTGACATCTTTCCTTGAAGTGTTGAAGTTCATCTGGATTATGAATACCTTCGGCTGCAATCCCGTTGTCGATGCCTTCGCCAGATTCTACGAACTGGTGATTATCCCTCAGGTCGTTAAGGGTAGTGACGGGCAGTTCTATCACAGTCAACATGTGTGTTGCACTTTCAACACGCGACGTCAGAACACCCGAAAGGGAATTACCTGAATTCAGATTGCTCCCTGTTGCAAGACTAACCTCACCGACGATTGGAGCTCTCATTGGTTCTATCTGAAGGTCAACATGCCGGAATTGTCCTACCCGATTGCGCCCCTGACCATGGTGAATGTTGCCAAATTCAACCAGCAGGACGTGGGAATTAGAAGCTGTGAGAGTGCATTTCACCTGGCCAGCACTATACTTGGTGGCCGTGACATTATTGAAGAATTCGTCGCTGCCCGGGTCTGGCCTATTTCGAGTGGTTGGTCTCCCACTGAGCTTGTGTACTTCAACGTTAACTGGGCAACTCAAAAGGTGCCTTTCCCAAAGTTCGGGATTAAACTTAGTGAGGACCAGAGCGCTGAGGCCTTCATGAAAGAAGTGGAAAAGAGGGTGAACGTCATGGTGGGCGAATATACCATGAATGAGTATAAGGCGTACAAGGCTATGGTAAAGCACAAGAAGAGGATCAACCGCGTGTTTTCCGAAGTTTGCGGGGACAAATTTTTCAATTCTCGAGGCCCAGGTCCCAAGTTGAAGGTTCCTGCAGTTGCCGTGGCTAGTTGCTCGGCTGCCCCGATCAATTATCCCCGAATAAGGTCGTCGAAGCGAGGCTCATCATCTGCCAGCGAGGGTACTTCCTCAGGGGTCAAGCCTTCCAGGACAAGATCTCTGGAGTCGTCGAAGCGGAAGCGCAAGACTTCTGACCAAACTTCGGATGCCGAGCTTGAGGCGGCTTCGGGTCTTGCCCAAATGAGTCGCAAAAAATTGAAGAAAGCAGCTAGGAAGGTTTCTTCCGTTGGGGTTCGGCGGGTTCCCTCCGCCTTTGACGACGACGCCTTTGTGGAAGCGGACAGCCAGAAAGGTGTTTGCTTCTGGCCTGTGTTTAACTTTCGAGACAAATGTCCGTCGGGTTCTGAGAATGAATTCGTGGATGTTGATTCCTTTTCAGATGTTGCTCCCGAAGTTCTCAAGGAGGCTGTACTTGATGCTGCTGCTGAGCCCGCTGTTGAAGCTGAAGTTACTGTCCTCGCTGAGGCCCCCGTTGCTGCCGAAGCCTCTGCTGCCGATATCTCTCAACCCGCTCTCTCTCGGGATGAAGCCTCCCCCGAATTCGCCAAAGAGATTGAGCTCACCGTACAAAGGGGGGAGAATCCTACCGAACACGCTCCCTTGGTCGAAGTTCGGGAGGTTGTTCCCGAAGATCAAACTCCCTCTCCTTCTTTGGCTGCTTTCAACAAGAGCTTCGGTACGTCTCATCGCGGAAAATTATTAAGTGTTGGCTTCGAGACAACTGGCGTTGGGAGCAAGACTTCTAAGATTTTAACACTGTGGAAATCATCTGTGACTGTGATGAATCAGGAGGGGAGAGTTCGGGACAACCTGAAGGAGCTGCTCCGGGTTCTGAGAAAGGGCCTCATCCTTCTCCCGAAGCCACCCCTTCGCCTCAGGGTAGGGCTTCTTCTGGTTTGGCTAAACAGGTCACCATGCAGCATTTCAGTAAGCAAGGTTCGTTCCTTCTTAGTACTTTTTCGTGCTTTTTCCGATCCTTGAATTTTGTTCTGAGGCTTTAATCTTGAATTTTTCAGAATTCAAGGATCTTTTGCGCTCTTACTCTCCCTCGAAGCTAGCGCGCTTTCAGGAGGATTATGCACTCAAACACTCTATGCTCGGGAAAGTTGCCGTAGAGCGGCTCGTTGAACAAGAGAAGGCGAACAAGCAGCTCTCCCAGAAATCTAAGGAACTCAAGCGCAGCTTCGCCCTCGCCCAATCCGCGAACATAGAACTTGAGAAGAAGGTGGCTGAGTTGGTGGAGGCTCTGAAGACAAGTCAGGATGAAAAGAAGTTCGTGGAGTCGGCTCTTGAGCAATCCAAGAAGGAACTAGAAAAGGTTCAAAAGTCCCACGAAGATGACCTGAGTGTGATCGAGAATCTTCGGGGGAAACACGAGAGGGCTATGAAAATTGCCGAAGATCTTCGTACTAACAACGCTAGCCTCGCTAAATCTCTAAGCGTGAAAGATCGTAAAATCCAGGATCTTGAGAAAGCGCTTGCGGATCAGAGTGAAGCCTCGAAGAGGAGTACTTCTGAGATTCTGGAAAAATTGAAACTACTCTATAAGGAATACAAGAAGTCACTGAACGAGTTCGGCGTTCGTCCAGCTCCTCTTCCAGATAACATTGAGATTTCCGAATTTATGGATTGGATGGAGACTGAGTTCCAGGCTCTCTCTGAGGTGATCTCCGGCGCTAGCGACTTCGCGGTTGCTTTTTCCGTGGAGAGTATATTGAAGATTCTTCATGACTATGACTGCGCTGACTTGGAGAAGTTCTGCGAGAAGATCTCCCAATTCCCCAGCGCTACAAGCACTGCGATACTTCGAGCCAATGCCGATGTTCAGGCCATCAAGAACAAGTTCGCAAAGGAGTTTTGGTTGACCAGTGGGAAGGAAACCGTCAAGGCCATTGTGCGCGCCAAACTTGCTGAGGTAGTTTTTGTTCGATTTCGTAACTCGTACCTGCCACCGATGTTTCAGTCTCTCGATTTCCCTTCACATTTGCCTTTCTTTCTTTCTCAGCTGAACGAGGAGGAGAATCGCGAGAACATCGATGCGTCCCTCGAAGGGTCAACTTCCGGCGAAGATTCGAGCAACTCAGGCGAAGGGGGTTCCGGCGGCAGCAGCAGCAGCAGCAGTAGCAGTGATGCGGGCAGCGACGACGGGCAATCTTCCGAGCACGAGGATAATTCTCCGAAGGTGGATGTCATGAATTAGATGCTATGTCCGAACCTTGCACGTATTCAAGGCTGTACATTTGTGTAGATTCACTTAGTTTTTCTGAACAAATGTTTTGTATACTTTAACCTGCGCAGGTCCTGCGAGCTGGGCCTGCGCAGGACGTATTGCTACTACGAATTCATCGAGATAGAATGTTTGTTAGTGGCGAAGCGTGGCTCCTGTTCAAGCGGGCACATCCCGAACAAGACTTTTCCGACTTTTGGCTTGAGGCCTCGCTTAAATTTTCTATGGGCTATTTTCATCTTTCTTCATTTTTTCTTATTTTGTAAGAAGAGACGTTCTGCATCCTCTACTTCGCGCTCCGCAAAAATTCCGAAGACGTAGCCCCTTAGCCCCTTAGCAGGCGCGTCTGACTTCGCTTATGCTAGCGATATGGCCGAAAACAATGTGTGTAAACCAGGACATGTTGTAGAGCTTTCATTTTAAATTTTGCACTGACTGCTGTAATTATTGACGAACTATTCGTAAGTTTTTATGCGAATAAGGCAATGAATACGTTTTTTTCTTGAAAAAACGTCACCCTCCCCCACCTTGCCATTTTGCACGAAAACTTGAAGGCATGTTGACAAAGCTTACAATTCGTGTATTTCGATCGAGTACACCTTTAGGAGAAATCTTCATTAGTTTTTGAAAATTTGAACCGTCATCGCACAAGTCGACAAAATTTGTTTTCGAATTTTGTGGACTTGATCCAACTGGCAGACTTGCCCCGGTTGATATTGCAACCCTCAGTTGCTTCAACCAAGACTTTCTACGATTTTCGCACGAGCCCCTTGCCCCTTTCTCACAACGATGTTATCACGAAAAACTTTTCGGCATTTTACGCTAAAGAAAAATCTGGAGGCAACCCCCTTCGCATTCACTTTCTCGAAATCATCCTGCCGACTTTTTTCGGTGGAAATCCCCTCGTGGATGGGATTTTTGAGGCCACAGCTCACTGCTGTCCCTGGCCTTTTTGGGTGGGAATCCCTTAATGGATGGGATTTTCTAGGCCACATCTTGTTGTTGTCTCAGGCCTCTTTGGGTGGGAATCCCTTAATGGATGGGATTTTCTAGGCCACAACTTGTTGTTGTCTCAGGCCTCTTTCGGTGGGAATCCCTTGATGGATGGGATTTTCTAGGCCACAACTTGTTATTGTCTCGGGCCTCCTTCTTTTTTTCACGATGGGATTCTGGCTATCACGAAGCCTTTCTCACGAACTTTTTCTTTTTTCACGATGGAATTCTGGCTATCACGAAGCTTTCTCATGAACTTTTCCTTTTTTTACGACGGAATTCTGGCTATCACGAAGCCTTTCTCACGAACTTTTTCTTTTTTTTTACGATGGAATTCTGGCTATCACGAAGCCTGTCTCACAAACTTTTTTCTTTTTCCACAGTGGAATTTTGGCTATCACGAAGCCTTTCTCACGAACTTTCTCTTTTTTCATGATGGAATTTTGGCTATCACGAAGCCTTTCTCATAAACTTTTTTCTTTTTCCATGATGGAATTTTGGCTATCACGAAGCCTTTCTCACGAACTTTTTCCTTTTTCACGATAGAATTTTGGCTATCACGAAGCCTTTCTCATAAACTTTTTCTTTTTCCACGATGGAATTTTGGCTATCACGAAGCCTTTCTCACGAACTTTTTCTTTTTTCACGATGGAATTTTGGCTATCACGAAGCCTTTCTCATAAATTTTTTTCTTTTTCCACGATGGAATTTTCGAGATACGCGATTTGGGGGAAGACTCTTTTCATATATATATATCACAAAGAGTATTTACATAGGATCCGCCTCGTTAAAAACCTTGCCTCTTGATTTAGAGCCCCCTTTGCAAGGAAAAGAGTACGGTCCTTCTTATTCTAATGCGACTAGAAAAAGTAAAACTAATTTTTTCTTCCGAAATCACTTATAGACACGTGATTCGGATTTTTTAGTTTTCTAGAGTACAACCTTACGAAAATTGAAAAACTACTATATGGTACATCTAGCTACAACTAGGGTTTTCATGGATAATACCTTTTTAGACTGTCAGCGTTCCACGAATACGGCAACTCTTTGCCAGTTTGCTCTATCAAGCGAAAAGCCCCTAGCATATCTGTTTCCCTGGCGATGTAAGGTCCCTCCCATGACTCATGAAGTTTTCCTGGGTTCTCCCACTTTTTCTTCCTTTTCAACAAAAGATCACCAGTTTTGATGTCCTTTCGGACCACCTTCTTGTCTCTCCATGCCCTTGTTTCTCTCTGGTATTTCTCAATGTTTTCTGCCGCTTCGAGGATTGTCAGCTCGATCATGTCCTTTTCCACCTCCTTGTCAATTTCCTCTATCTCTTTTCCTTTCAAGACTCTCATGCTTTCATTCTTGATTTCCTCCGGCATCATAGCCTCAGTCCCGAAAAGTAGCCGAAAAGGCGTGAAACCTGTTGCTCTTGATACTGTGGCGTTGTGAGACCAGATCACCTTCGGAAGTTCATCCACCCACTTTCCCTTTTTCTGGTCGAACAGACATTTCTTGATTCCCGAAAAAATCAGGCCATTGGCTCTTTCAACTGCCCCATTAGACTGTGGGTGATATACTGACAAAAATTTCGCCTGAGTGCCCAAGGTTTTGCAATATTCTTTGAAGGTGTAGCAGTCGAACTTGAGGACCATGTGTGGTTCGAGGACCGGTCGATGGTCGCTTCCTTGTGTGATGAGTGATTGACAACGTTGTGTGGACTGATTCTTGGCTAAGTATTGCAGGTGCAGGTTGCGGCTTGACTGGTGTTGGTGCAGGTGAAGAACAAGCGCGAAAGGTCGTCGCCGGTGAGGCCTCCAAGTGTGGAGAAGACAAGTAGGCTTCGTTCGAGGGACCGGTGGCCGGGGGGGGTCAAGTGCGGGCCGCATGGTGGCATGAACAAGAAAGATGAAGTCGTGGACGGTTTCTTGGTTGAGCCTCAAAACCAAGGTCGAGCCGGGACTACGTGGGAGCCAAGTCATGAGTGGAGATTGGCGGAGGCTACACCGAGTTCGCGGGGTTTCCGGTGGTTCACCGAGAAAACCACCGGGTTCCTTGGTTGATCCACAAAGCCAAGACCGGAGAACCGAAGACGGAGGCTGCAAGACGGTGCCGGACCGGTCGGCCGGTGGGTCGACCGGTCCCGACCGGTGGGGATCGGTCGACCGGTGAGGAGCACCGGTCGGCCGGTGTGCGACGACGCGGTCCGGAATCTTCGAAGCGGAGGACACGCGTCGGGATTGCATGGCTTGCGTCGAGGCTACGCGGTGCGGTCGCCGGGCATCCGTCCGATGGTGAAGACATCAAGAATTCCAAATCCGCCCTTGAGGGGCTTGTATCCCTAGTTGTTAGAGAAGGGCATTTTAGACATTCGGTTGCCTCCATATAACCCAAGAGGTGAGAGGATGGCAGGCAACTCTTGGAACCCTAGCTCATTAGTTTTTCTATTTTCCACCTATTTTCCTTAGGTTTTCTCTAGAACTAGCAAGAGAGCTTCACGGAGAGATCTTGTAGAGAGGGATGGATGATCGGGCGGCTTGCTAGACCTTGTACGAACCTTTGTTTCATGTATAGATGATTCGGCGTGGTTCCTCAAGGTTTGGATGTGTTTTCCCCGGTTGTTCTTGGTGGTGATTTTCGGAGCCCTCTCTTCGTGATTTCTTTGGGGTGTTTTCGGGGCTTTTCTCTTGGGGATTTGATGGGGGAAATTTGTGGGAACCCTTCATGGTTCTTTGGGCTGTGATTCCCCTCCCAAATCCGTGAGTAAAAGTGCTCGATTTTGGGGTTTTCTTGAGTTCTTGGGTTGGAAGTGCTTTCGGCGGGATTTCTTCGATTCCTCCTTTTTGGACGAGATTTGGTGGGATTAAACTTGGCTATGGACTCCTCATGAGGTGTTCCTGATATCCCCAAAGTCTTGTTCAAGTCCGTGGAGCGATTCGGGAGATCGAGTTTTGGATTTGGGGGAGTTGACCCGCGGGTGCTGTTCATCCCGAGCTGCCCAGGCTACACCGGTCTGACCGGTGCTCTTGACCGGTCTGACCGGTGCGAGCTCTTGTGGGTTTTTTGCTCGGGTGAACGTCTTGGTGTGTTCGTTGTTGTCCCGTGGTGCTGCTGTTTCGAGTTTGGGTCCGTTTGGTGGTCGGTTGGCCTGTTTGGTGTCTTGGGGGCTTTCAGGCTGCCATCGGTCTGACCGGTGTGTCTCACCGGTCTGACCGGTGTAGAGCCACTTAGTGGAAGTTGCTCAGTTTCACCTGCAGGGACCGGTCTGACCGGTGTGGGTCTGTAGACTCGAGGTTTGGTTTTTCCGCTACGTTTCTCGGGTCGGAAGGTTGCGTGTTGGTTCCTAGGTCCAGTGGCACTCCAGTGGCTACGTGGGCTTGATCAACCTTGGTAGTGAGTCGGAGACGTGTGTTGGAAGCCGCGTTCATCTTGTTGGAGTTTTCATCTCCTTCGAGAAGAATTTTTATCGGCTCCCATTCACTCCCCCCTCCCGGTTCGCCGTATCGGTCCTTCAAGTGGTATCAGAGCCGGTTCGGGTCTTTGTTGACTCTAACCAGTCTAAGATCCACGGATGGTGTACCAGGAACGGGGTTCAGGTCCTCCACACCTCGATGGCAAGAACTACCAGATGTGGAGCAAGCGGATGGGTGCGTTCCTCCGCGGAAAGGGTCAGCTGCTTTGGGATGTCACGGTGGACACAGGCTATGTCCAGCCGATGGATTTCCTTGCTCCAGGGTTGAGGGACAGATTTGACGCCAACAATAAGGCGGTCGACTACTTGTTTCGTGCTTTGTGTCAGCCTGAGTTCGATCGGGTGCACACCGAGCACTTGGCTTGTAGGATTTGGGCGGTGTTGAAGGAGGCTCATGTTGGGAACGCCCAGGTTCAAGCACGGTTGTATGCGACCTACCGGAGAGAGTACGAGAACTTCACTCATCTCCCCGGTGAGTCCATCGATGCCTTGTTTCGAGAGGTTCACGGTGGTGGTGAACAACATGAGGGCCAATGTGGACGTGCTCCCATACGATGATCATGATAGAGCGGTCAAGCTCTTACACTCTTTGGATCGTACGATATGGGGCGGAAAGTTCGAGGCCATAGTCGAGTCGGAGAGGTATGATACTACGACGGTGAACGAGTCGTTCTCGAAGCTCAAGTCGGCCGAGGTGGATAGGGGCATGATCGCCAAGCTCGAGGGACCGACTGATTCCCATAGTCTTGCCCTCGTTGGTGGTTCCAAAGGAAAGACTAACTCTAACCCATCCACAAGGATGTTCTCGTTTTCCTCTTTGATGTCTATGCCAGATGAGGAGTTTGATGACCTTGGAGAGGACGAGCCGGCGGCGGTGACGAGGCGGTTCGAGAGGCTGCACGAGAACCGCGTGAACATGAGGAGGAACACGAGGACTTGCTTCCAGTGCGGCAAGCCGGGACACTTCGTCGCCGACTGCCCGGAGAAGGCCGAGAACAAGGACAGCTACAAGCACAAGCCAAGGATGAACAATGGCAAGTACCGTTCGAGGTGCGACCATAAGAGCAAGCACAAGAACAAGTAAAAGGACGAGCGACGATCGAGAAAGAAGGAGGGCCGAGGCAAGGCCCGAGCGATGGTTGGAGCGAGCGACGTCGACTCCAGTTCCGCGTACTCCACCTCGAGCTCGAGCCGGCCGGCGAAGACGAGGGAGATCGCCGCAAGAACAAGAAGTCGTCCAAGAACCTGAGCGGGCGAGCCGCTTCACGAGAGATGGTTTCGCACCATGGCGGCGAGTTCGGCGGCAAGAAGAGCACACGGAGCGACTCGGACTGCGAGTCCGACGACGAGGTGCGTGATGAACTTCCCTTCTTGTGCCAGGAGAATGAGAGGCTTGGCTCTTTGCTAGATAACTGTGATGACATGCTTAGAGAGGCCAAGAAAATGAGGAAAGATCTTAGGGCTTCACTCGAGGATGCTAGGACTAGAGTGGCTGAGCTAGAGACACAGGTGCTTGATAGCAAGCTTGAGATTGATTCCCTTAAGGCTAGCCCTGTTGTTTCAGATGAGAATGTTTGTGCTGATTACTCCATATTCCTTGCTGATCTTGCCTTGTTTAAGGAGAAGCATGCCTCCAAATGTGAGGAACTAGATGTGCTTAGGGTTGAAGTGGCTGAGCTTAAGTCTAGACCTGCTTTGCTAGGTACTTGCACTTCTTGCCCTGTTTTGCATGCTAAGATTGATGAGATGCATGCTTACACTAGTTCGCTCGAGGCTAAATTGAAGGAACCCATGCCTACATCTTGCTCTACCTGTGAAATGCATGCATTGAAAAATTTGGAGCTTGCACATTATGTTGATCGTTTGCAGGATGAGAATGATGACTTGAGGAAGTTGATGGGTTGGTTGTCCGGTCATGAGCCTCAGTTGAGGATGATGATCGAGGCCTTTAAGAGGCAAGATGGTGAGGGACTTGGGGCAAACAAGGTTGGTGAGGGAAGTGGAGAGAATAGCACGGAGCCACCAAAAACCCACCACAAAAATGATTTCCCTCCAAAACCTAACCACCTTAGGAGCCGACTAGACACAACCCCAGCTCCACCCGTGTTTCCTACACCCACAAATGACCTACAAAGGCCTATCAAGTTTGTGAGCACTTCGGGGAAAGTGTTCTTTGGGAAGGAGAGTGAGAAGGCAAGTGGTGAGAAACCGGTGGAGGGTTTGAGTGGAGAGAAACCAAGTGAGCAGCGACATCGCAAGCCTAAGCCTAAGCTTGCGAGGATCCATTGTGGCTATTGTGGGAGAGATGGCCATAAGGAGGAGTTTTGCTTCAAGAGGAAGCGAGAGGAGAGAATGGAGAAGGAGTGGGCTAACAAGGACAAGTACCACCCTTCCGATGGTGTACTTGAGCCTCGTATGCAGATGCCCAGGGGCAAGGCGATTGTGAGGACAGTTCGGGCTTGGGGAGAGAAGAAGGCTGCCGGTGGTGTTGCGCCCGGGTCACACCGGTCGGACCGGTGTGGAGCACCGGTCGGACCGGTGCGGGCACAGACGGACGGTTTGTTTGGGTTTCGAGCTCGTACAGGTGCGAGGGTTGTTTCTGGTGGTCATGGTTCTGGTGGTTGGGCTGGAAAGGGTGCAGGTGGTCAGTTTGCTAGGCGTTCTCCTCCTCGTGCTCAATACGGGGATTGGAGGAGTTGTGGCGTTGAGTTGGAGAAGAAGGATGTTCCACGGGCTTTCTTGCGTGGTTTTGGTCCTCCTCCAGGCAGAGAGGGGTGGTTCCCTCAGGGTGGTTACCGTGGTGGTGTTCGTGGAGGTAGTTTTGCTAGGAGAGATGCTTTGGTTGGTGCTAACCCCACTTTCGAGCAAATGGCTCGGCACTGGTTTTCCTCCTTTGGTACTAACCCCGATCTTTGAGTCGTTTGTTCGCTCACGTGCCTATTTTTGAATTTCAGGTGGGAGACTTGAAGAACATTTGGTTGATTGACTCCGGTTGTTCGAGGCATATGACCGGAGACAGGGGGTGGTTCTCAAGTCTCGTCCCGTGGTGACGAAGAGGTACATCACCTTTGGGGACAATGGGCGTGGGCGTGTGCTTTCAGAAGGTGAGATCAAAGTGAGTGACAAGATCACTCTGAGGCGTGTTGCTCTTGTTCAATCGCTGGGGTACAATTTGCTTTCTGTGTCCCAGTTGTTGGATGAGGGCTTTGAGGTGTTGTTTCGGCCAGGTGGTTCTCGGATTGTGGACTCTCGAGGGGACCTTGTCTTTATGGTCGTTCCCGAGGGTCAGGTGTTTCGTGCTGATTTTTCTCAGTCTTCGGGTGTGGAGCGTTGTTTCTTGGTCGGTTCTTCGAGTGAGTTGTGGAAGTGGCATAGGAAGTTGGGTCACTTGAGCTTTGACCTTTTGTCTCGCTTGAGTAAACTCAATTTGGTCCGAGGATTGCCACGGTTGAGGCTTGAGAAAGAGTTGGTTTGTGCTCCGTGTAGGCATGCCAAGATGGTGGCCTCTTCTCACCCGCCTCTCACCGATGTGATGAGCGAGCGTCCATGCGAGCTGCTCCATATGGACCTTGTTGGCCCGGCTCGTGTGCGATGCGGGTGGGAAGTGGTATGTCCTTGTTGTGGTGGACGACTATTCTCGGTATGCGTGGGTGTTCTTTCTCGAGGATAAGGGGGAGACGTTTGGTTTTGTTCGAGATCTAGTCTTGAGGTTGAGGAAGGAGAGGCACAGAGATGCCATACGAGCTATCCGCAGTGATAATGGCTCGGAATTCAGGAACTCTCGTTTTGAAACCTTTTGTCAAGACTTGGGTCTTGAGCACCAGTTTTCGAGTCCGTATACGCCTCCCCAGAATGGTGTTGTGGAAAGGAAGAATAGGACCTTGTGCGAGATGGCTCGGACGATGCTTGATGAGCATAGGACTCCGAGGAGGTATTGGGCTGAGGCGGTGAATACCGCATGCTATGTGTCGAACAGGATATACCTCAGAGTGCACAAAAAGAAGACATGCTATGAGTTGATGCATGGTCGCACACCCAAGGTGAGTCACTTCCATGTCTTCAGTTGCAAGTGTTTCATTCTGAAGAAAGGCAGGAAGTTGGATAAGTTTGAGGCTAGGTCTGTCGATGGCATTTTCTTTGGTTATGCATCTCATTCTAGAGCATATCGTGTGCTCAATCTTGAAACTAACCAAATCGTGGAGACTTGCGAGGTAACCTTCGACGAGACGAGCCACGTAGTCGGCTTGTCTTTGAGTGTGCGGTGATGATGAGCTTGGCGAGGAGATCTTTCAGGAGGAGGAGCATGAACATGGTGATGATGAGGATGGTGGTGCGGTGCCCCCGGCTGAACATGTACCCACTACTTCGACTACGATGATGGATGGACCCTCTGCTACACCTACGACGACGAATCAAGAATGAGGAGAAGCTGATGTTGAGGGGTAGGTAGCTTCGAGGCGAGAACCTCCCCGACGAGTTCAAGTGGATCACCCAGCTTCGAGGATCATCGGCGACATGAATGAACGCACTACACGGTCGAGGGTTCGAAACAATTCCCATTTTGCTCATGCTGCGTTTGTTGCTTCTTTCGAGCCCAAAGACATTGGACACGCACTATCTGATCACAATTGGGTTAACTCGATGCATGAGGAGTTGGAGAACTTTGAGAGGAATCAGGTGTGGGAGTTGGTTGACCCTCCCCAAGGGTGTAAGCCGATTGGTACCAAGTGGGTGTGGAAAAACAAAGAGGGAGAGAAGGGTGAGGTTGTGAGGAACAAGTCGAGACTTGTTGCCCAGGGGTTCAGTCAGAAGGAGGGGATCGACTACGAGGAGACCTTTGCTCCCCGTAGCCCGTTTGGAGGCGATTAGGATCCTTCTATCCTTTTCTCGTGGCTAAAGGGTTCAAGTTGCACCAAATGGATGTGAAGAGTGCTTTTCGAATGGTGTGCTTGGAGGAAGAAGTGTATGTGAGGCGGCCTCGGGGGTTTGAGAGCGAGAAGTACCCCCACCGGGTGTACAAGTTGAGGAAGGCGGCCGTACGGGTTGAAGCGGCGCCTAGAGCTTGGTATGGCGAGGTTGAGGGGGTTCTTGTTTGAGAGAGGTTTTGAGATGGGGAAGGTCGATCGGACCTTGTTTTTGCTTTGAGCGAGGCGAGAGATATCCTGATTGTGTGGGTGTATGTGGATGATATTGTCTTTGGTGGCTCGTCTAACTCTCTTGTTGCGAGGTTTGCAGATGATATGAGCAGGGAGTTTGAGATGAGCATGATGGGTGAGTTGTAGTTCTTCCTCGGGCTACAAATCAAGCAATCAAAGGAAGGAACATTTGTGCACCAGGCTAAGTACACCAAGGACATTGTGAGGATGTTCAAGATGGAGGACTCCAAGGCTATGACGACGCCGATGAGTACGACTACAGCTCTTGATGCGGACGAGGAAGGTGAACACATGGACCAGAAGGGGTACCGGAGCATGATCGGGTCACTCCTCTACTTGACGGCGACGAGGCCGGACATACAGTTCTCAGTGTGTCTGTGCGCTAGTTTTCAAGCGTCTCCGAGGACTTCGCATCGGCAAGCGGTGAAGAGAAATTTCGGGTACTTGCGTCACACTCCCGACTTCGGCCTTTGGTACTCCGCGTCCTCTTCTTTGGCGCTTCATGGTTTTTCGGACGCGGATTTTGCCGGGTGTCGGTTGGATAGGAAGTCCACTTCGGGACTTGCCGCTTTTTGGGTTCTTCTTTGGTGTCTTGGTCTTCCCGCAAGCGGTCGAGTGTTGCTCAATCCACGACCGAGGCCGAGTATGTTGCCGCCGCTAGTCGTTGCTCTCGGCTCCTTTGGATCACCTACACCATGAGTGACTTTGGTGAGGAGTATACCCATGTCCCACTTCAATGTGATAGAACCGATGCCATAAGCGTTGCAAAGAACCCAGTGCTCCATTCCAAAACCAAGCACATAGAAGTGAGGTATCATTTTCTGAGAGACAACGTTGAGAAAGGAAAGATAGCTTTGATCCATGTACCCACACATGACCAACTAGCCGATATTTTCACCAAACCCCTAGATCAAGCAACTTTCACTCGTTTGCGGGGGGAACTTGGTGTGTGTTTGATTTCATGAGTTGGGTGTGTGGGAGCTCTCTTTTGCCGGTGGTGTCGAGCCCGTTTTGCCTCCCCTCGAGGAGCCGGTTTGTAGCATATGTATAGCTTTCATTTGTGCATTTCTTGCATTTTGGCATGGCATATGTAACATGATGTATAGGCATCCTTGTATCTTAGATTGCATGCATTTTGTATCATATGCATTGGTTAGGAAAGCTTCTATCATATACATTGTTCACCATGGAATGAGATATATGTCTTTGTGAGCTTGTTTGGTATGATATGGTTAGTTTGACTTAGCTCTTGATGATCTTGATGAATAATCCATGGTTGATAGCTATGCTTTTGAAAAATGTCACATGTATGCTCTCTCATGTGTAAATGCCTTTACATGCTCTTGACATGTTTTTGTGGCCTTGCTATGCTTAATTTGTGATTGGATGGCTAGTTTATTGATCATATGGGGCCAAAGGCTCATTTGCCATCATGAATGTTTAGCCCTCTTGATTTATCTTGTGGAGGAATATAAGTTCCTTTTTGTCGCAAAGACATTTCATGTACCATTTAAAAATCTGAAAATGAAATGAAAAATGCTTGGAAAATATGCTCCCATGTCATATGTGCTGAATTAAAATTGCTTTGGGTGCTAAAATGTTGCATGATGCCTACCAATGAGAAGTCTCATACATAGAAGTAGGCACATGGCTCGGTGGCTTTGACATGACATGAGGTGCTTGTGGGTGTTTGTGATGGTCTTATCATTAGAATGGCTGTCCTAGCATGAAGTTTGTGTGGCTTTGCCATTTTGATATGCTTTGATCATGTTTAGGACTTTGCTCATGAGAGGCAAGTTTTTCGCAAAATTGCCAAAATCCTTTTTAGCTTCGTCCAATGGTTGTGAAACTTGGTGATCATGTAGTTGAGATCGATACGAAGTCGTAGAGTATCTAACTTGCTCATTTGGACATGTGTAGCATTCTTTGTTGAATTTTGTCTATTTGAGAAGCTCTAGGTTGAAAGTTTTGCATTTTTGGCTTGATTCATGCATTGCCAACAAGGGGGAGAAGTTTGAGCTTGAAATGGCTTGCTGGACATGTTTAGAAGGTTTTCAGGTGGTTTCGAGCCATTTCTGGGCTCTGTTGTGCACCGGTCTGACCGGTCAGGGTCACCGGTCTGACCGGTGTGAGTGCTGGTTCTGTACACATGTTGCACACCGGTCTGACCGGTGGTGTGGACCGGTCTGACCGGTCAGGGTTGTTTTGTTGCAGCTACCCTGTTTCAAGTGGTTTCTTGCTGCATTCGTCCAGGGGGAGGTGCATTGGTGCAGGGGGAGCTTTTTGTGGTTGTTCGAGCTTTGCTTTGGTGGTTTGCGCTCTTTGCTTGAGCTTTTCTTTGTCTCGGATGTGTCGAGCCGTTGCCCTTGCCTAAGGGGTCCGAGACTTGTCTTCTTTAAGTGATCTTGCTCTTTGCCTTTGTTTGGCTTTCGATCGCTTGTTGGAGTTTCTTTTTGTTCGTTTCTTTTCTTTTTCTTTTCTCCCTTGTTACTTTCGTGTGGGTGTTGTCAATGCACTCATCAAGGGAGAGATTGAGGACCATGTGTGGTTCGAGGACCGGTCGATGGTCGCTTCCTTGTGTGATGAGTGATTGACAACGTTGTGTGGACTGATTCTTGGCTAAGTATTGCAGGTGTAGGTTGCGGCTTGACTGGTGTTGGTGCAGGTGAAGAACAAGCGCGAAAGGTCATCGCCGGTGAGGCCTCCAGGTGTGGAGAAGACAAGTAGGCTTCGTTCGAGGGACCCGGTGGCCAGCGGGGTCAAGTGCGGGCCGCATGGTGGCATGAACAGCAAGATGAAGTCGTGGATGGTTTCTTGGTTGAGCCTCAAAACCAAGGTCGAGCCGGGACTACGTGGGAGCCAAGTCATGAGTGGAGATTGGCGGAGGCTACACCGAGTTCGCGGGGTTTCCGGTGGTTCACCAAAAACCACTGGGTTCCTTGGTTGATCCACAAAGCCAAGACCGGAGAACCGAAGACGGAGGCAGCGGCGCCGGACCGGTCGACGGTGGGTCCGACCGGTCGGCCGGGGTGGGGACCGGTCGGCCGGTGAGGAGCACCGGTCGGCCGGTGTGCGACGACGCGATCCGGAATCTTCGAAGCGGAGGACACGCGTCGGGATTGCATGGCTTGCGTCGAGGCTACGCAGGGTGCGGTCGCCGGGCATCCGTCCGATGGTGAAGACATCAAGAATTCCAAATCCGCCCTTGAGGGGCTTGTATCCCTAGTTGTTAGAGAAGGGCATTTTAGACATTCGGTTGCCTCCATATAACCCAAGAGGTGAGAGGATGGCAGGCAACTCTTGGAACCCTAGCTCATTAGTTTTTCTATTTTCCACCTATTTTCCTTAGGTTTTCTCTAGAACTAGCAAGAGAGCTTCACGGAGAGATCTTGTAGAGAGGGATGGATGATCGGGCGGCTTGCTAGACCTTGTACGAACCTTTGTTTCATGTATAGATGATTTGGCGTGGTTCCTCAAGGTTTGGATGTGTTTTCCCCGGTTGTTCTTGGTGGTGATTTTCGGAGCCCTCTCTTCGTGATTTCTTTGGGGTGTTTTCGGGGCTTTTCTCTTGGGGATTTGATGGGGGAAATTTGTGGGAACCCTTCATGGTTCTTTGGGCTGTGATTCCCCTCCCAAATCCGTGAGTAAAAGTGCTCGATTTTGGGGTTTTCTTGAGTTCTTGGGTTGGAAGTGCTTTCGGCGGGATTTCTTCGATTCCTCCTTTTTGGACGAGATTTGGTGGGATTAAACTTGGCTATGGACTCCTCATGAGGTGTTCCCGATATCCCCAAAGTCTTGTTCAAGTCCGTGGAGCGATTCGGGAGATCGAGTTTTGGATTTGGGGGAGTTGACCGCGGGTCTTTGTTCATCCCGAGTCGCCGGGCTACACCGGTCTTACCGGTGCTCTTGACCGGTCCGACCGGTGCGAGCTCTTGTGGGTTTTTTTGCTCGGGTGAACGTCTTGGTGTGTTCGTTGTTGTCCCGTGGTGCTGCTTTGTTTCGAGTTTGGGTCCGTTTGGTGGTCGGTTGGCTTTTTGGTGTCTTGGGGGCTTTCGGGCTGCCATCGGTCGACCGGTGTGTCTCACCGGTCGGCCGTGTAGAGCCACTTAGTGGAAGTTGCTCGGTTTCACTGCGGGGACCGGTCGACCGGTGTGGGTCTGTAGACTCGAGGTTTGGTTTTTCCGCTACGTTTCTCGGGTCGGAAGGTTGCGTGTTGGTTCCTAGGTCCAGTGGCACTCCAGTGGCTACGTGGGCTTGATCAACCTTGGTAGTGAGTCGGAGACGTGTGTTGGAAGCCGCGTTCATCTTGTTGGAGTTTTCATCTCCTTCGAGAAGAATTTTTATCGGCTCCCATTCACTCCCCCCCTCTCTGGTTCGCCGTATCGGTCCTTCAGAACTGTTTGCCATTGTCAACCGTTAGTTCTCTAGGAACCCCGAACCTGCATACTATGTTCTGCCAAAAGAATTTCTGAATTGTTGTTGCTTTGATGTTTGCAAGTGGTTTTGCCTATACCCACTTTGTGAAATAATCGACTGCCACAGCTGCGAATCGGCAGTTGCCCTGAGCTGTTGGCAACGGGCCCACTAGATCCATTCCCCACCTTTGCAGAGGCCAAGTCGGTGGAATCAGGTGAACTGGCATTGAAGGCAGATTCTGTTGATTTGCTGTTTTCTGGCATGCTTCACACTGCCGAACTAATGTCCTGGCATCAATGTTTATGGTGGGCCAATAGAATCCCTGCTTTATCGCCTTTCCGGCCAAAGCCCTGGTGCCTATGTGCGCCCCACAGAATCTGCTGTGAATTTTCTTTAGAAGTTCCTGGCCTTTTTCGGAGGTGATGCACCGGAGCCAAGGTTCAGTGACTCCTGACTTGTATAGTTCTCCATTGACCACTGTATAGCCGCGAAACTCTTTGCTTTAATCTTTTCTCCTCTAGCTCATCTTGTGGTTCGTAGTGTCCTCTCAGATAAGCCATGATTTCTGCTCTCCAGTCAGGAGTTTCCACTACATTCACGATTTTGGCTCTCGAATCCTTGATGGACGGTTCTCTGATGATTTCGAAGAACACATCTGGGGGTAGCTCTTGATTTCTAGCTGCCGCTTTCGCCAGTTTCTCTGCCTCATTGTTGTCATCCCTTGGGATATGCTGGACTGAGTATCCTTTGAAGTGTTTTTCCATTTCTCTGACTTTTTCGAGATATTTCATGAGAACAGGATTCCTTGCCTCGCTTTCTTTCTCGATATGCCCTTAGACCACTTTCGGGTCCGTTCTGATTATGAAGGTCTGCTGCCCCAAGGCTCTCATTTTCCTTAATGCCAACAGAAGAGCTTCATATTCCGTTGTGTTGTTCGTAGAATGCTCATTGTTCGCGAATACGAGCCGAGCTGCATATCTTATGACTACGCCCGTCGGGGATGTCACAACAGCCGAAATTCCAACCCCCTTGTAACACAAGGCCCCGTCACACTGTACTATCCAAGGTTTGGATGCATCTTCCTCGAGGTTCTGAGTAGGTGAAGTCCAGTCCACGACAAAATCTGCCAGAACTTGCGATTTTATTGCACTTGTTCTCTCGAAGTCTACTACATACTCAGAAAGCTCAGCGCCCCACTTGATGATTCGGGTGGATGCCTCTCTATTTGCGAACAAGTCATTCAGTGGCTGGTTGGTGATGACTCTTATTCTGTGACCCTCGAAGTAATGCCTTAGCTTCCTTGCTGCCATGATGACCGCATATGCGATTTTTTCCAGCTCGGAATAAAAGATCTTGGAACCAGACAATGCTTCAGAAGCAAAGTATACGGGAATTTGTCTGAGCTTTCCTTCTTCCTCTTTTTCTTGCACTAGCACTGCGCTTACTGCCGAATTTGATGCAGACACATATAGCAGAAGTGGTGATTTAGGTTCGGGAGGACAGAGTTTGGTCATGGTGGACAAGTAGTCCTTCAATTCTTGGAAGGCTTGCTTCTGAGGTTCAGACCACTATAAGTTCTTAGCACTTCTGAGGACTTGGAAGAACGGTAAGCTTCTTTCCGCGGCTCGGGGAATGAATCTGTTAAGGGCAGCTACTCTCTCTGTCAGTTTCTGCACATGTTTCAGTGAGACTGGATCTTGCATTTCCACTAGAGCCTTGATTTTGTCGGGATTTGCTTCTATGCCTTTTGTTGATACTAGGCATCCAAGAACTTTCCCCTTGTGGATGCCGAATACACATTTCTCCGGATTCAGCTTCAGATTCGCTGCCCTCATGTTCGCAAATGTTTCCGCCAGGTCACTGATGTGGTCTTTCCTCTTAACGCTTTTGACAACTATGTCGTCCACATATGCCAAGATGTTTCTCCGAATCTGCTGGTGTAGTACTATTGCTATCATTCTTGAAAATGTACATCCCGCGTTCTTTAGCCCCTCTGGCATTCTTACGAAGCAAAATGTTCCGAAGGGAGTGATGAAACTTGTCTTCTCCTCGTCCCCCTTATGAACCCTGATCTGATGATACCTAGAGAACATGTCCAGGAGCGAGAGCATGTCACTATTGGCTGCATCATCCACGATTTTGTCTACCCTCTCCAAGGGAAAATCGTCTTTCTTGCATGCCTTGTTCAAATTGGTGAAGTCCACACACATTCTCCACTTTCCATTTTTTTTCTTGACTGGCACAGTGTTGGCTAGCCAGACCGGGTACTTGACTTCTCTTATTACCTGTGCATCCTGTGATCTCTGAACTTCTACTTCGACCGCTTTCACCTTTTCCTCAGACATTTTCCGAAGTTTTTGCTTCTTGAGTGGTATTTTTTCATCTGTTTCAAGGGCATGTTCGATGATATCCCTGTCAACACCTTGTAGGTCCTTAGCTGACCATGCGAAAACATCCTTGTTTCTGTTCAGAAATCGTATAAGGTCCTTGTCCTCTTCGGCGCTGAGGTTGGCCCCTATTATGACTGCTCTATCGGGCATGTCATCCAGATACACTTTCTCTGTTTCGCCCTCTGCGGTTATCTCATTTTTTTCCTTGTCCCGCTTAGGCTCTTCGTAGGTTTCCTTCTTCTTGTCAGCTGCTTTCAGCTGGTACACGTTCGTTTGGCCGGGCGTGTGGCCTTTTTCTATGTTTCTGGCCTCTTGCTGATTGCCGAACACCGTGATGACCCCTTTGGGTGCAGGAATCTTCATGCATAAGAATTGTTGTCTTATGACAGCATCAAACTTATTCATGAAACCTCTGGCGAAAATCGCGAAGTATGGGTGGTAAATGTCAACTACATCGAAAGTGAGGCTCTCCGTTCTGGCATTCTCAAGATCTTCGAAAGAAACCGAGAGTGATATTTTTCCAACCGGCTTGATTGGCTTTCCTCCGAACCCTTGCAGCGGGTACTCTGGTGGGTCCAACATGTGCTGGCTCAGATTCATCTTTTTGAAAGTTTTCAAGAACTGGATATCCGCCGAGCTCCCATTGTCAACTAGGACTTTTCCTATGACCCATCCAGCTATGTTCACTTCAATGACCATGGCGTCGTTGTGAATCGCGGATTTCAGCCTGAAATCTTCTTATGTGAAGGTGATTGGCACCTTTGCCCACTTTGGCCGTGCAGCTGGGTCGTCATTGATGATAGTGTGCACAGACCTGAAGTAATTGTTTCTTTGCTTCTTGGTCTCGAATTCCACGGCTGACCCGCCCGTGATTGGCATAATGGTTCCGAACGATGGCAATGCTTTGGAGTTCTGGGTTCCCGAACTTTACTGAGGCCTTGACGAACTTTCTGGAGGTGGCGGCAGGATTTCCCGAATGGGTTACGGTTGCTGGATTGCCTGGATCGCTTGTGACTGAGGAAAAAACTGCTGCGATGGCTGCCACATTGACTGTGGTTGCGTGAATTGCTGAACTAGGACATAACTTGACTGTGGGTTCGCGAATTGAGGCTGCCAGAAATACGGGCGAAACTGGCTTGGCATTGAGGATGCGATGCTCATTAGTGCTTTCTCTTGCTGAATTCTTGCCATGTTCTTCTTTGTTTCTGGGCATCCTTCGGTGTTTTGGCCCCTTCCATGATACTGGCAATAGAAGTAAGGATCTTTCGGGTTGTGGTTCGTGAGTGCTGGGGGTCCTCTGCCTCTCCCCCTTCCTCTGGGATTGAACCCTCCCCTGGTGCTTGGCCTGCTGCCCTGTTCAGGTTGCGAGTTTCCGACGTTGTTGACATTTCGCGGATGTTGGGGTGGTGCCCTCCAAGTCATCTCTCTGTTGCCTTGTCTTGCCTCGTTCCGCTCGGCCACTCTTCTGCGATGGTCATCATTTGACAAAATGTACTCCTCCAATTCGTGGAAGAGTTCCTTAAATGTCTTGGGTTTCTTTCTTGTGAGATGCGAAGCAGTAGGCCCTGGGGTGAGACCCTTGATCAGTGCGTTGATCGTTGTTTTGTCGTCAGCTTCGGGGATTTGAGACCTTTGTTGCATGAACCTTCTCACGTAGTTCCGCAGTGGTTCTCTGTCCTTCTGCTTACAGTTATACAAATCTGACGCTTCGTCTGTTCTGTCGTGGAACATCTGAAATGCTTGCATGAACTTTGTCTTGAGATCTACCCGAGTACCGTAGGCGAATGTGGAGACGAGCGGTGAGTACCAATTCGATGCGGTCCTTCGCAAGCTATGATGAAGGATTTGGCCAGTGCAACATCGTCCCCTCCTGCCGAATTCACAGCTGATTCGTATCTCATGAGAAACTGCCTGGAGTTTCCGAAGCCGTTGTATTTGGGGAGAGAGACAGGCTTAAACTTCGGCGGCCAAGGTGCTGTTTGCAGCCCAATTGACAGTGGAGGTTCTGGATCCACGAAGTGTGAGACTCCATTTCCCGCGAAGAAGTTTTCTTTCGGGGGTTCTCTTGCTGGCCCAGCGTTATGTTGCGGTGACTCCTGCCACAAGGAACTGTTTTCTTGTGCTTTCATTTCATCAATTTCTCTATGTATTGCTTCGATTTGCTCTTTTGCTTTGTTCAGCTGCTCTAGCTTTTCTGAGATTTTTCTCTTTGCTTGCAATTGAGCTGCGAACTTTTCTTTGTCTTTCTGCAGTTGCTGTATCTTTGCTGAACCATTTGTAGCTCCCTGTCTATGGTGTCATCATTATCATCCACATTCTCGAACTCTTGTGGTTCAGCAGGTTGTTCTTGGGTGCGAGCTGTCTTTTCTGCTCTTGCCTTCATGAGTGCTTCGAGCTTTTCTTTCCGTTCTTGGTCTGTTGTGTTAGAAGATTCAGGAACGAAAGAGGTTTCATTCCCTAGGTTAGGATGGCGATCGTCTCGGTTTGCCAGTGCCGGAACGTTCTTCTTGGATTTCTTCTGAGGTGGCATCGTGAGTTTCTTTTTGGCTGCAACATGGTGGGCGCCAATGCTGGGGGTTACCCAAAAAATGGATGGATCCCCAAACACGCGTGAGAGAGAGAGATAGAGTTCTTAGCACGTTCAAGCACACAGTTAGAATGCAGAGAGACTGTGATTCCCTCAGCTGATTGCACAAGTTCCAAAAAGTCTAAATCCGTTTAGACGTGCCCTTGCGCCCCTTTTATAGGGAGATGAAGGGACTTTTACATACCGATAACACCCTCAGCCTCAGAGAATATTCCTAGTGTGAACGCATACAAGAATGTCTTTCTCGTCTAACATATTTACAAATCTGCCACTAGTTCACACTCTAAACCCGGACTTTTTAGGACAACAACTTTGACTTTGCTTCTCCGCAGGTTCGTGAATGTCTTCACGCGTAACTCCCGAACTGGGTCTTTGACAGATTCCCGAATTGGCCTTCGCTTCTTCATCGATTCGTGCATGTCTTCACACGTGACTCCCGAACTGGGTCCTTGAAAGATTCCCGAATCGGCCATCCCCCGACGTTCGCTCCATCGCCAGCTCGAGACTCCGGGCTTCCGCATGTTCGTGACCCCATTACTTCACCGAATCAAGATTCCCGAACTTCGCACATTCGCGAATTAGAGGCTTCACAAGTTCCAGGCTTCCGAAAATCGTGAATTCCCTGCCCCTGAAAAACATGTCTCGAGAACTTTGTCAAACTCAATGTTTCGAGGGTGACAGGTTTTCCTGAATTCCCCAACACCGACCTTGTTGGCGCAAGATCGGCCTGATCATGAAGATCAATTCCTGTGCGCAATCGACGAACGAACAAGAATGTGAGGCGACCAATCTTAATATCTCTCGAAGGTGGAGTCTGCAATACACGAAGCCAGCGCTATGCAGCTGTTCGGTTGTAGCTAAAGCTAACTTGTAAAAAAACTCAAGTCATGAACTAAAAGAGGGGTCTATCAAAATAGAGGGGAGAAGGGGGCGCAACCCCTAGCACCCTCGGGGGAAGGGCACGTGGCGCCTCACGAGGGGGAGGACGTGCGGCTCCCTTGAAGGATCAGATGGCGACTAGAGAGGGGGGGAGTGAATAGGAGCCGGTAAAAATTCTTCCAAAAGAATCCGGCCTATACCCTAGACAAACCCCGGTCGCACACAAGCGATGGATCGAATCACGCACCAATCGCCAAGACCACGAAGTTATGGATCAACCTCTAGCCTTAGGAACGATTTCTAGAAGCACACGCGGAAGCACTAGAAAGGGAGGGAGGAATCGAACCAAGAAGCAAGGCACACAGGCCCTGGCTGACCGTCCGCGCAGGAGGGGCGGACCGTCCGCGCGAGCCTCGCGGACCGTCCGACTCGAGGGCCGCGGACCGTCCGCCACCGCACCGCGGACCGTCCGGCCCAACACCGCGGACCGTCCGTTAAAGCACACAGAACACCAGAAGCGACCCGATAAAAACGGACCGTCTGCCGAGGCCAGGCGGACCGTCCGCGCCACCTGCGGACCGTCCGCTACTCAAGCCCGGACTGTCCGCAACCGGGCGCAACAAAAACCAAAAGCCAAACCGGATCGAAAGCAAGGACGCGCAAGAACACGACGAACACGCGACGAACGGGCTCCTCGCGGACCGTCCGCGACCCCCCCGCGGACCGTCCGCGCCGCGCGGACGAACGAGAAACGGCCCGACCCCGAAAGTCAACTCCCCCGAATCATCATCGGATTTCCCAAACAGTTGAAGCTATGGAGACAAGGGTTTGGGGACTTGAAAAGCGTCACACAAGGATGCTATAGCCCAAAAATCTTGCCTCCTAACTCCCTAAAACACCGGGAATCGCGAATCCTTTGAGCACCACCAAAAGCTAGAGCACCAAATGAAAACTCACGAATCGAAGTGGTTTCCCGACGTTTGAGGGCACAAAATCAAGCACAAAGATGCACAAGACATCTATCCATGTTTCCCTCAAAAAAAATCCGGGAAGAAACCCACTCAAATCCGCGGAATCACACCGGGAACAAAGGCACGAAAACAAGCACGAAAAGCCACGAAAAACAACCCCGAATCTTCTATACAAACCAGGAAAGATTCACAAGGTCTAGCATGCCGCCCTAGCATCCATCCCTCTCAACAAATCTCTCATGAAGCTCTCATGCTAGCCTAGAGAAAAATGGAAGAAAAATAGCTACGAAAATGAGAAAGAGGAGGGAGGAAATGAAACCCTAAGTCGCGGAGAGAGAGAGAGCCATCCACACACACTCATGGCTTATATATCGAGTCCCGCCGAGTGGTAAATGACTCGACTACCCCCTAACTTAACTACGGCGATACAACCCATGTAGGGGCATTTAGGTAATGTTTGTGAGTCTTGCCATCGGACGGCCACGCCTTTGCCGCACCCCGCGTCCTCCCAACGCAAGCCATGCGATCCCGCCGCGTGTCCTCCGCCTCGAAGCTTCCCGACACGCCCGGATCCCGTCTCCGTCGTGTTGGGCCCTCGGACTTGGTTTTGAGGCCCAAACCAAGAAACCGTCCGCCGATGGTTTTGTGGGCAAACCACCAAACCCCGCGTGCCCGGTCCGGCCTCCCGCCAAACCACTTGACTCGGCCGCCACCGTGCACCGCTCGTCCGTCCATGACTTCGTCTTGCTCGTGTCGCCGCCATGTGGCTCGCACCCAGTCCCGCTGTCCACCGGGTCCCTCGAACCGAGCCTACTTGTCTCTCCATCTCCCGGAGGCCCCTCAAGGCTAAAGACCTTTCGCGCCCGTTCTTCACCTGCAACAACACGAACTAGGCCGCAGCCTACACCTGCGCACTAAGCCAAGAGTCAGTCCAACACCCGTTGTCAATCACTCATCACTGAGGAGCGGTCATCCATCGACCACTTGGACGCTCCTGGTCCTCAATCTCCCCCTTGATGAGTGCATTGACAACACACAACGCGAAATGAAATTCAAAGAAAAAGAGAAAGGAAGAAGAAAGAAAAATAAGGAAGCTCAACTCATGACCAAAACCGAAGAAAGGCGAAGAAAGGTCACAAGCCAAGCAAAGCACAAACTCCACACCGAAAACAGCAAGAAAACTCCCCCTGAACAGATGCAAGCTCCCCCTGAACATGTGGATGCAAACTTCCAAATTTCAGCTCACCTCTTCTGAATTTTCATTAAGCTCACCTCATCTCCCCCTTGTTGACAATGTATGAATCAAGGTGAAAATGCAGAAATGCAAAACAAAGCATATAAACATCTACATGAGCTTCTCAAATAGGCCAAATCTAGTATCAAAGGCTAAAAATGAGACAAAGATCACACATATGAATCATAGCATAGTCAAAGCATTGCCACAAGAAATATATGAAAATACGAGCATGTGACAAAGCAAAATTTCAGATTTAAGCAGTTTTACCAAAAGGAGGCTCGCTTCACATGTAAAAGCCTATCCATGTCACACTTGAGCCACAAACATGCATACCATTCAAAGATCATACAAGGATATCGAATTCTCAGCAAAAGATCATGGCAAACACCCATAAAGCAAAGCATGTCATGTCAAAGCTCATGAGCCATGTGTCCACTTCGGGGAGACTTCTCCACTGGTGAACATCATGCAACATGTTTTGCACCCATATGTGAAAGATAAGACATTTTAAGCATAGACATGATGGATGGAGCATTTTTCAAGTATTTCACACTTCTTTTCAAGATTAATTCATTTCATGGTACATGAAGTGCCTTTGCGGCAAAAAGAAGCTTATGCTCCCCCATGAATGCAACATAGGCTAAACATTCACAATGATATTCGGCCTTTGGCCCAAATTCAAGAACAAGGCATCCAAGCACAATCTAAGCATGAAAAGCACATGTAGACCAAACTGTGACATGGATACACAACTACACACGAGTGGAGCATATTTCATCACAATTTAGTCAAGTTTAGCATTTATTTCAAAAAGGGCTATCTCACCACACATATATCTCAAATATTCCAAGAGCATAGCCTCACATCACCATTTCTCCACACATATGACCAATATCTCACAAATAGCCAAAGAGACTCAAATATGGCATATGAAAGAAGCTCATCATCCTAAAATGCAATATGATACAAATGCAACATGATATATGACAAGATGGCTATCCTACCATGGTTTATACATCAAGCAAAGCATGGTATGATACATATGATACAAAAGGAAATCCCCCAAGAATCAACTAGAAAGGGCAACAAACCCCAAGTTCCCCCGCAAGCGCACAAATGTAGCTTGGTCGAGAGGCTTTGTGAAAATGTCGGCTAGCCGATCTTGGGTAGGGACATGGCTCAACACAATGGTTCCTTTCTCCACATTGTCCCTCAAGAAATGATACCTCACTTCTATATGTTTGGTTCTGGAGTGAAGCACTCGGGTTTTTGGCTACGCTTATGGCACCGGTGCTATCACAAAGAAGTGGGATCCGGGTGCACTCCTCACCAAAGTCTCTCAAAGTGTATGAAATCCACAACAACCGCGAGCAACAACTCGCGGCGCAACGTACTCGCCTCCGTGGTAGACCGAGCTACACTAGACCGCTTGCGGGAAGACCATGAGACCAACGAAGACCCAAGAAATTGGCAAGTACCGAGAGTAGACTTCCTCTCGACTCAACAACCAAAGAAAATCCGCATCGGAAAAACCATGAAGAGAAAGAGTCGAGGAGGAAGAATACCAAAGGCCAAGACCGAGGGCGGACCGTAGGTACCGAAAATCCTCTTGACGGCCCGTCGATGTGATGTCCTCGGCGAAGCTCGAAAACGAGCGCACGGACACACGCCGAACTCGTATGTCCGGCCTTGTCGCCGTCAAGTAGAGGAGGGAGCCGATCATGCTCCCGTACTCCCGCCGGTCCACCGGTTCTCCATCCTCATCCGCATCCAAAGTGGCCGTACTCCCCATGGGAGTCGACATCGGCTTCACATCTTGCATCTGGAACTTCCTCAGCATGTCTTTTGTGTACTTGGTCTGGTGCACAAATGTACCATCCTTCACTTGCTTGATCTGCAGCCCGAGAAAATGCTGCAACTCGCCCATCATGCTCATCTCGAACTCCCTGTTCATCTCATCTGCAAACTTGGCAACAAGGTTATGTGACGAGCCACCAAAGACAATATCATCCACGTATATCTGAACAATCAACAAGTCATTTCCATGCTTGAGGAGAAACAAGGTCCTATCCACGGTACCCATCACAAACCCTCTCGCTCAACGAAAAACCTCTCAATTTCCCATACCAAGCACGGGCGCCCGTTTCAACCCATACGAGCCCTTTTCAACCCGTATACCCCTGTGTGGGTACAACTCGCTCTCAAACCCAGGTGTCTGCTTCACATACACCTCCTCCTCTATGACCCCATTCAGAAAAGCACCCTTCACGTCCATCTGAAACAACTTGAACCCTTTAGCCACGGCAAAGGCTAGAAGGATCCGAATCGCCTCAAGACGGGCCACAGGAGCAAAGGTCTCCTCATAGTCGATCCCCTCCTTCTGACTAAACCCCTGAGCAATAAGTCTGGACTTGTTCCTCACAACCATCCCATTCTCTCCCTCTTTGTTCTTCCAAACCCACTTGGTAACTATGGGATGGCAATTTGGAGGTGGTTCAACTAACTCCCACACCTGGTTCCTCTCAAAGTTTTCCAACTCCTCATGCATAGAATTGACCCAGTTTGCATCAGATAAAGCATGTCCAATGTCCTTGGGCTCAAAAGTAGCAACAAAAGCAGCATGAGCAAATGAGAGGAATTCCTGGACCTCGACCGTGTAGTGCGTTCGTCGATGTTTCCAATGATCTTCGACAGGGGATGTACTTCTTGAATTCGCCGGGGAGCCTCACGCCTCGAGACTACCTCCCCCTCAACTTCAGCTTCTCTCGCCTGGTCCTCTTGTTGCACCGTCGTTGTCCATGATGTAGACGGTCCATGCTCCAAAGTGGTCGTAGGAGAAGTAGTGGGTACATGCTCAGCTTCGGGCGCATGGTTCTCCCCATCATCATCTCCAGCTTCATCTTTCTCCTCCTCAAAAAGGTCCTCGGCCATCTCTTCATCACCTGCACACTCAAAGCCAAGAGAGGTACATGGCATTGTCTCGTCGAAGGTCACCTCGCAAGTCTCCATGATTTTGTTAGTCTCAAGGTTAAGCACCCTATAGGCTCTAGAGTGCTTAGCATATCCAAAGAAAATACCATCACTAGACCTAGCCTCAAACTTGTCGAGTTTTCCCTTTTTCAGAATAAAGCACTTGCAGCCAAAGACTCGGAAATGACTCACCTTGGGTGCCCGACCATGCATAAGCTCATAACAGGTCTTCTTCTTGAAAGCTCGCAATAAAATCCTCGTTGGAAACATGACAAGCCGTATTGACCGCCTCGGCCCAATACCTCCTAGGAGTCCCGTGCTCATCGAGCATCGTCCTAGCCATCTCACAAAGAGTCCGATTTTTCCTTTCCACAACTCCATTTTGAGGGGGCACATAAGGGGTCGAATACCGATGTTCAAGACCTAGATCACGACAAAAGGCATCAAAACGAGAGTTCTTGAACTCAGAGCCATTATCACTGCGGATAGCTCGAATAGCATTCCCATGCCTCTCGTTTTTCAACCTCACGATCAGATCTCGAACAAAACTGAATGTCTCACTCTTATCCTCCAAGAAGAACACCCAGGCATAGCGAGAGTAGTCGTCCACCACAACAAGGACATACCACTTCCCACCCACCGAGCGAATTCGAGCTGGCCCAACAAGGTCCATATGCAACAGCTCTGTTGGACGCTCGGTCATGACATCGGTCAGGGGAGGATGGGGAGTGGCTACCATCTTACCATGCCTACAAGGAGCACAAACCAAATCCTTCTCAAGCTTCAACCTCGGCAATCCTCGGACAAGATCAAGACCACTCAAGCGGGAAACCAAATCAAAGCTCAAGTGTCCCAACCGCCGATGCCATTTCCACAAATCAGAAGAAGGACCGGCCATCAAACAGCGAGCAGGACCCAAAGAACGAGAGAAATCAGCCCTGAAAATCTGACCCTCGGGGATGATCATACAGACAAGATCACCTCGAGAATCAAGCAAACGAGACTCGCCAGACTTGAAATGCACCTCAAAACCTTCATCAAGCAACTGAGAAACCGAAAGCAAATTGAAACCCAAAGACTTCACAAGAGCCACTCTTTTCAACGTTACCTTGTCACTCACATGCACAACACCCTCCGACAGCACCCTTCCTCGTCCATTGTCCCCAAATGTGATGTACTGCTTTTCCTTCACTGGGGTGAGGCTGGAGAACCACTTCTTATCTCCGGTCATGTGTCGAGAACATCCGGAGTCGATCAACCAAATGTTCTCCAAGCCTCCTGCCTGTAGTCAGAAACAAGAACGAGAGTGAGCTAGCGACTCGACACTGGGGTTAGCACAAAGAAAGTTAAACCAGTGTCGAGCCATCTGCTCAAAAGAGGGGTTAGCAAACATCATTCCCTTGCCACCAAACTTCCCATGTCCCATGGGAGGAGTTCGAGCACCACGAGGGGGAAAACGTGGTCCGTAGCTCCTCTGGAACCCAAAGCTGCGATCATTTCCCCTAAACCCGTACTGAGGACGAGTAGGAGGACGTCCAGCAAAACCACCACAAGCCCGACCAAACCTCTCACCAAGCACGCACACCATCCTCTCTCCCCGACAAATCTCTCACCACCACCTCTCTCGTGGGAACACCGCCAACACTCCTCACACTTCCCACACCCCGTGGAAGTGGCACTCTAGGCTCGGGAATACCATGAGACCGGCGATACCCGTCTGCGGTTCGCTTGCTCCCTAGCAAGCCTCTCATCCCTCTTCCTCTTGTAGCAAAACTCGCAAGATGCCTCTCCTTGCCACAATACCCACACCCGAAGGGGATGGGTTTTGGTTTTGGCTCGGCTTCTCTCTAGGCTTCTCACCCTTCTCACCCACAAACTTCACCGGTTTCGCGGAAATCATTTGTTTTAGGTGGGAATTTGGGTGGATCTTGGGTTGTGTCAAGCTTGTTGCAAAGGTGGTTAGGCTTTGGTGTGAAAGAGTTCTTGGGTGCTTTTGGAAGTGGGACTTGGATCTCTCCGATCACCTCAAACTCGGGGTTAGACTCAACACACTTCTCATACACACTCTCCCCACCTTGTTCTCTCCCACTTTCTCACCCAACTTCTCAAAACCCAAACCACGACCATCGGCTCTCTTGAACTCCTCAATCATGATTTTCAATTGAGGTTCCCGCCCCGTACAACCAACCCAACACCTTCCTCAAATAGTCATTCTCCTCATAGATGACATCCAAACGGGAAGTAAGTTCAAGATTGCGCAAAGTGACTTCATCACAGCCTAGTGCATGCATTGACGACGGGAGATTTCAAAGATGCTTCCAAAGAACTAATGGTAGAACGAGCATCGACAAGCTTAGCATGCATAGTAGGACATGATTTGCAAGCACCAAGCAAAGTGGGTCTAGCCTTAAGCTCATCATATTCGATCCTAAGAGCATCTAGTTGAGCCAAAGTAGAAGCATTCTTCTCATTAAGCAGTTTGATCTCATTCAACCAAGCATCACATTCAACACATTCAACATCATCAGGAGTAGTAGGAGCAAGTTTCAAAGAGTCATTCTCAAGTTTCAATTCAAGCAATTTTGACTCTAACTCTCCTACTTTCGCGCTAGCATTCTGAAGCTGAGCCCTAAGATCTTTCCTCATCTTTTTGGCATCTCTCAGCACACTATCACGGTTGTCAAGCAAACCATTCAACCTAGCAATCTCAGCAAGCAAAGAGTCGGGGTCACGGTTTACCTCATCCTCTGAGTCGGAGTCGCTATCTTCCTTCTCACTCTTCTTGCTTCTTGAGCTATGGGCCATGCCACAAAAGCCCTCAAGCGCCACACAGCTCAGCCCGCTGAGGTTCCGGCTTGCACTCTTCTTGTCCTTGCGCCTCACAGCGTCTTCATCTTCGCTGCTTGAGCTTGACTGCTCCTCGCTTGAGCTTGAGTCGACGTCGCTCGCACCGGCCACCATCGCTCTTGCCTTGTTCTTCTTGTAGCCGCTCTTGCTCGGTCGCCGCTTGTCCTTGTCCTTGCTCTTGGACTTGTTGAAGTGCTTGCCCTTGGAGGAGTACTTGTCTTCACGCCTCGGGTGCGCCTTATACTCGTTCACCTTGTACTTGTTCTCCTCCGCTTCCGGGCACTCGGCGATGAAGTGGCCACGCTTGCCACACTTGTAGCACGTCCCTGAGCTCCGCCTTGCATTCCTCCGACTCTCGTGTAGTCGTTCAAACCTTCTTGAGAGCAAGGCCAGCTCCTCCTCGCCCAGCACATCAAACTCATCTGGAATGGACATGAGAGAAGACAAAGAAAACTGTCGATAGGAAGGGTTAGATTTGCCCTTTGATCCGCCCACAAGAGCAATACTATGGTCAGTCGAGCCCTCATGCTTGGATTGCAACTTCCTGTCAACCTCAGCCGACTTGAGCTTAGAGAAGAGGTCATCCAACTCAATAGTCAAGTAATGCCCAGACTCCTTGATGGCCTCAACCTTAGCACCCCAAACATTTGGGTCCAAGACATGCAAGAGCTTCAAAGCCTGATCATGCTCGGTGTAGGGAAAATCCTCAACATTAGCTTTCATGTTGTTCACGATGGCGGTGAACCTCTGAAACATCGCATCAATGTCCTCACCGGGAAGTGGAGTGAAATTCTCATATTGCATCCGGTAAGAGATAAAGAGGCGAGCCTTCACATGGTTATCACCACCGTGAGCAACCAACAACTTCTCCCAAATTTGCCAAGCAAGATTCAAATGGCGAACACGCTCAAACTCTGGATCACACAAGCTCCGGACCAAGTGATCAACAGCTTTTGCATTAGCCTCATACTTGGCCTTAGCACCGACATCGGTCACCATAAGAGTATGGATGTTGACCGGAATAGCATAGGTCTTGTCAAGCACAATGAAGTCCAACAACTTGCCACAAAGAAAGATCATCATTCGAGCCGCCCACTTGTGGTAACCCTTGCCATCGAAGTGCGGCAGACCGCCCCGCTCAACGTACGCTATCTTAGGATTCGAGACTTGTCAAAGTCACAAAGAATCCGGCACCAAGCTCTGATACCAATTGAAGGATCAGATGGCGACTAGAGAGGGGGGAGTGAATAGGAGCCGGTAAAAATTCTTCCAAAAGAATCCGGCCTATACCCTAGACAAACCCCGGTCACACACAAGCGATGGATCGAATCACGCACCAATCGCCAAGACCACGAGGTTATGGATCAACCTCTAGACTTAGGAATGATTCCTAGAAGCACACGCGGAAGCACTAGAAAGGGAGGGAGGAATCGAACCAAGAAGCAAGGCACACAGGCCCTGGCGGACCGTCCGCGCAGGAGGGGCGGACCGTCCGCGCGGGCCTCGCGGACCGTCCGACCCGAGGCCGCGGACCGTCCGCCACCGCACCGCGGACCGTCCGGCCCAACACCGCGGACCGTCCGTTAAAGCACACAGAACACCGAAGCGACCCGAGAAAAAACGGACCGTCCGCCGAGGCTAGGCGGACCGTCCGCGCCACCCGCGGACCGTCCGCTACTCCCGGCCCCGACCGTCCGCAAACCGGCTGCAACAAAAACCAAAAGCCAAACCGGATCGAAAGCAAGGACGCGCAAGAACACGACGAACACGCGACGAACAGGCTCCTCGCGGACCGTCCGCGACCCCCCCGCGGACCGTCCGCGCCGCGCGGACGAACGACGAAATGCGCCCGACCCCCGAAAGTCAACTCCCCCAAATCATCATCGGATTTCCCAAACGGTTGAATCTATGGAGACAAGGGTTTGGGGACTTGAAAAGCGTCACACAAGGATGCTATAGCCCAAAAATCTTGCCTCCTAACTCCCTAAAACACCGGGAATCGCGAATCCTTTGAGCACCACCAAAAGCTAGAGCACCAAACGAAAACTCACGAATCGAAGTGGTTTCCCGGCGTTTGAGGGCACAAGATCAAGCACAAAGATGCACAAGACATCTATCCATGTTTCCCTCAAAAAAAATCCGGGGAGAAACCCACTCAAATCCGCGGAATCACACCGGGAACAAAGGCACGAAAACAAGCACGAAAAGCCACGAAAAACAACCCCGAATCTTCTATACAAACCAGGAAAGATTCACAAGGTCTAGCATGCCGCCCTAGCATCCATCCCTCTCAACAAATCTCTCATGAAGCTCTCATGCTAGCCTAGATAAAAATGGAAGAAAAATAGCTACGAAAATGAGAAAAAGGAGCGAGGAAATGAAACCCTAAGTCGCGGAGAGAGAGAGCCATCCACACACACTCATGGCTTATATATCAGGTCCCGCCGGAGTGGTAAATGACTCGACTACCCCTAACTTAACTACTGGCGATACAACCCACGTAGGGGCATTTAGGTAATGTTTGTGAGTCTTGCCATCGGACGGCCACGCCTTTGCCGCACCCCGCGTCCTCCCAACGCAAGCCATGCGATCCCGTCGCGTGTCCTCCGCCTCGAAGCTTCCCGACACACCCGGATCCCGTCTCCGTCGTGTTGAGCCCTCGGACTTGGTCTTGAGGCCCAAACCAAGAAACCGTCCACCGATGGTTTTGTGGGCAAACCACCAAACCCCGCGTGCCCGGTCCGGCCTCCCGCCAAACCACTTGACTCGGCCGCCACCGTGCACCGGCTCGTCTGTCCATGACTTCGTCTTGCTCGTGTCGCCACCATGTGGCTCGCACCCAGTCCCGCTGTCCATCGGGTCCCTCGAACCGAGCCTACTTGTCTCTCCATCTCCCGGAGGCCCCTCAAGGCTGAAGACCTTTCGCGCCCGTTCTTCACCTGCAACAACACGAACTAGGCCGCAGCCTACACCTGCGCACTAAGCCAAGAGTCAGTCCAACACCCGTTGTCAATCACTCATCACTGAGGAGCGGTCATCCATCGACCACTGGGACGCTCCTGGTCCTCATCCCTCTCATGGCGCCCAACCCTAGGAGCCCCTCCTGGGTCGTCCTGTTGGGTCGTCTTCTATACGTCTTGGGCCTTCATTCTTCAACAGCAAGGCGTAGTTTAATTCCCTCGCACGAGCCCGAGTAATTGGCCCAACTGATGACGCCTGACGTAGTTGAACATCTTGGTGTGGCGCCTGAACGTCTAGAGACACAGTTGTGGGTGTAGATGTACTCGTGGTGTCCTCATCATCCTCCCCTTCTTGAACTGTAGTCGTCCTCGACGGCAACTCCTTATCTTCACCCTCGTATGGTTTCAAATCTGCAACATTAAAACTAGTGGAAACACCAAACTCCGCAGGCAGGTCAAGAACATAAACATTATCATTAATTTTGGTTAGCACTCTAAAAGGACTAGCAACACGAGGCATCAATTTAGAATGGCGCAAAGCAGGAAAACGATCCTTTTGTAAATGGCGGTAGAATCATGCAATACCAAGAAAACTTTGAATCTGTGTAATTGTCATCAATGTAGGCCAGTCTCGAATGGCGTCAATTTTGCTGCTGTCCAAATCAATACCCTGTGGGGTAACAACATAACCAGAAAATGAGACATGTTGTGTGCAGAATATGTGTTCTTCAATGTTAATAAATAAATGGGAAACCCTCAATGCGTCAGAAACAGCACTCAAATGTTCTAAATGCTCTGCTATAGACTTGTTGTAAATCAAGATATCATCAAAATAGACAACAACAAACAATCCTATAAAGGGCCTCAGAACATCATTCATCAAGCGCATAAAAGTGCTAGGAGCATTAGTCAAACAAAATGGCATAACCAACCATTCATATAAGCCAAATTTTGTTTTAAAAGCCGTTTTTCATTCATCTCCCAATTTCATTATAATCTGGTGGTAACCACTACGCAAATCAATCTTAGTAAAAAGAATGCCACCACTAAACTCATCTAGCATATCATCAAGGCATGGTATAGGGTAACGATAATGAATGGTTATGTTATTAATAGCACAACAGTCTACACACATACGCCATGAACCATCTTTCTTAAGAACAAGAAACACAGGAACCGAGCAAGGGGTAAGAGACTCACGAATGTAACCCTTATCAAGTAACGCCTGCACCTGGCATTGAATCTCTTTTGTCTCATCCGAGTTTGTATGGTATGGGGCGCGGTTCAGAAGTTGGGCACCGGGAATGAGGTTGATCTGGTGCTCAATGTCACGAAGCGTTGGGAGACCCAGTGGCAAGTCTTTGGGAAGGACATCAGCACACTCCTGCAAAAGGTTGGCAACCGCAGGCAGAATATCCAAAGATGTTGCATCATCAAGGGAAATAAGCACACTAGAGCATACAAGTGCATAGCATGGCAAAGGAGCATCTTGAATATCATCAAAATCAACACGTGTAGCAAGTAAAACAGGAGCATTCAACTTAATTTCAGATTTATCAAAAGTGGATGGTGATGGTTCCTGTTCTTTAGCAATTTTAACAGCTCTAGCAAGATGAAGGACCGATACGGCGAACTAGAGAGGGGGGAGTGAATGGGAGCCAATAAAAACTCTTCTCGAAGGAGATGGAAACTCCAACAAGATGAACACGGCTTCCAACACACGTGTCCGACTCACTACCCATGATGGCCAAGCCCACGTAGCCACTGGAGTGCCACTGGACCTAGGAACCAACACACACACCCTTCCGACTCGAGAACGCGGCGGAACACCAAACCTCGAGTCCACTGACCAACACCGGTCAGACCGGTGAGCACCACCGGTTAGACCGGTCCCTGCTGGTGAAACTAGGCAACTTCCACTAAGTGGCTCCACACTGGTCAGACCGGTGAGACGCACCGGTCAGACCGGTCCCTGCTGGTGAAACTGGGCAAGTTCCACTAAGTAGCTCCACACCGGTCAGACCGGTGAGACGCACCGGTCAGACCGGTCACAGCCTGAAAGCCCCCAAAGCACCAAACAGGCCAACCGACTTCCAAACTGACCCAAACTTGAAACAGCTGGAACACAGGACAACAGCGAACACACCTAGACGTTCACCCGAGCAAAACCCCACCGAGGGTTACACCGGTCAGACCGGTCAGGAGCACTGGTCAGACCGGTGTAGCCTGGGCAGCTCGGGATGAACAACACCCGCGGGTCAACTCCCCCAAATCCAAACCTCGATCTCCCGAATTGCTCCACGGACTTGAACAAGACTTTGTGGATATTAGGAACACCTCATGAGGAGTCCATAGCCAAGTTTAATCCCACCAAAACTCGTCCAAAAAGGAGGAATCGAAGAAATCCAACCAAGAACACCACAAACCCTAGAACTCGGAAAACCCCAAAATCGAGCCCCTTTACTCACGGATTTGGGAGGGGATCACAGCCCAAAGGACCACGAAGGGTTCCCACAAATTTCCCTCATCAAATCCCCAAGAGAAAGGTCCTGGAAACAACCCAAAGAAATCACCAAGAGAGGGCTCCGAAAATCACCACCAAGAACAACCGGGAACAACACATCCAAACCTTGACGAACCACACCGGAACATCTATACATGCAATAAAGGTTCTTACAAAGTCCAGCTTGCCGCCCGATCATCCAACCCTCTCACAAGATCTCACCATGAAGCTCTCAAGCTAGTCCTATGGAAATCCTAAGAAAATAGGAAGGAAAAATAGGAAAGCAAATGAACCAGGGTTCCAAGGCTTCGCTGCCATCCTGTCACCTCTTGGGTTATATCGAGGCAACCGAAAGTCTAAAATGCCCTTTCCTAATAACTAGGGATACAAGCCCCTCAAGGGCGGATTTGGAAGTCTTCATGTCTTCTCCATCGGACGGATGCCCGGCGACCGCACCCTGCGTAGCCTCGACGCAAGCCATGCGATCCCGACGCGTGTCCTCCGCTTCGAAGATTCCGGACTGCGTCGTCGCACACCGGTCATACCGGTGCTCCTCACCGGTCAGACCGGTGAAACCCACCGGTTAGACCGGTCTGGCGCTGCTGCAGCATCGTCTTCGGTTCTCCGGTCTTGGCTTTGTGGATCAACCAAGGAACCCAGTGGTTTTCTAGTGAACCACCGGAAACCCCGCGAACTCGTTGTAGCCTCCGCCAATCTCCACTCATGACTTGGCTCCCATGTAGTCCCGGCTCGACCTTGGTTTTGAGGCTCAACCAAGAAACCGTCCATGACTTCATCTTGCTGTTAATGCCACCATGCGGCCCGCACTTGACCCGGCTGGCCACCGGGTCCCTCGAACAAAGCCTACTTGTCTTCTCCACACCTGGAGGCCTCACCGGCGACGACCTTTCGCGCTTGTTCTTCACCTGCACCAACACCAGTCAAGCCGCAACCTGCACTTGCAATACTTAGCCAAGAATCAGTCCACACAACGTTGTCAATCACTCATCACACAAGGAAGCGACCATCCACCGGTCCTCAAACCACACATGGTCCTCAATCTCCCCCTTGATGAGTGCATTGACAACACCCACACGAAAGTAACAAGAGAGAAAAGAAAAAGAAAAGAAACGGACAAAAAGAAACTCCAACAAGCGATCGAAAGCCAAACAAAGGCAAAGAGCAAGATCACTTGAATAAGACAAGTCTCGGACCCCTTAGGCAAGGGCAACGGCTCGACACATCCGAGACAAAACAAGGCTCAAGTAAAGAGCGCAAACCACCAAAACAAAGCTCGAAAAGCCACAAAGAGCTCCCCCTGCACACATGCAAGCTCCCCCTGAACCAATGCATAAAAACCAGCTAAAAACAGGGCAGCTGCAACAACTTCAGCTCACACCGGTCAGACCGGTCATCACCACCGGTCAGACCGGTGCCTAACATGTGCACAGGACCAGCACTCACACCGGTCAGACCGGTGACCTCGACCGGTCAGACCGGTGCACAACAGAGCCCAGAAATGGCTCAAAACCACCTGAAAACCTTCTAAATGCGTCCAGCAAGCCATTTCAAGCTCAAACTTCTCCCCCTTGTTGGCAATGCATGAATCAAGCTAAAAATGCAAAATTTTCAACCTAGAGCTTCTCAAATAGACAAAATTCAATAAAAAATGCTATACATGTCCAAATGAGCAAGTTAGATACTCTACAGCTTCGTATCGATCTCCACTACATGATCACCAAGATTCGCAACCATTGGACGAAGCTAAGATGGATTTGGGCAATTTTGCGAAAAACTTGCCTCTCATAAGCAAAGTCCTAAACATGATCAAAGCATATCAAAATGGCAAAGCCACACAAACTTCATGCTAGGACAGTCATTCTAATCATAAGGCCATCGCAAACACCCACAAGCACCTCATGTCATGTCAAAGCCACCGAGCCATGTGCCTACTTCTATGTATGAGACATTTCATTGGTAGGCATCATGCAAAGGTTTAGCACCCAAAGCAAATTAAATTCAGCACATATGACATGGGAGCACATTTTCCAAGCATTTTTCATTTCATTTTCAGATTTATAAATGGTACATGAAATGTCTTTGTGACAAAAAGGAACTTATGCCCCTCCACAAGATGAAGCAAGAGGGCAAAACATTCATGATGGCAAATGAGCCTTTGGACCCATGTGATCAATAAACTAGCTATCCAACCACAAATTATGCATAGCAAAGCCACTAAAACATGTCAAGATCATATAAAGGCATTTACACAAGACAGAGCATACATGTGACATTTTTCAAAAACATAGCCATCAACCATGGATTATTCATCAAGATCATCAAGAGCTAAGCCAAACTAACCATAGCATACCAAACAAGCTCACAAAGACATATATCTCATTCCATGGTGAACAATGTATATAGGAGAAGCTTTTCCTATCCAATGCATATGATTCAAAATGCATGCAATCTAAGATACAAGGATGCCTATACATCATGTTACATATGCCATGCCAAATGCAAGAAATGCACAAATGAAAGCTATACATATGCTACAAAGAGAGCTCCCACACACCCAACTTAAGAAATCAAACACACACCAAGTTCCCCCCGCAAACGAGTGAAAGTTGCTTGATCTAGGGGTTTGGTGAAAATATCGGCTAGTTGGTCATGTGTGGGTACATGGATCAAAGCTATCTTTTTTTTCTCTACGTTGTCTCTCAGGAAATGATACCTCACTTCTATGTGCTTGGTTTTGGAATGGAGCACTGGGTTCTTTGCAACGCTTATGGCACTGGTGCTATCACATTGAAGTGGGACATGGGTATACTCCTCACCAAAGTCACTCATGGTGTATGAAATCCAAAGGAGCTGAGAGCAACAACTAGCAGCGGCAACATACTCGGCCTCGGTAGTGGATTGAGCAACACTCGATTGTTTGCGGGAAGACCAAGACACCAAAGAAGAACCCAAAAGCTGGCAAGTCCCAGAAGTGGACTTCCTATCCAACCGACACCCGGCAAAATCCGCGTCTGAAAAACCATGAAGCGCCAAAGAAGAGGACGCGGAGTACCAAAGGCCGAAGTCGGGAGTGTGACGCAAGTACCTGAAATTTCTCTTCACCGCTTGCCGATGCGAAGTCCTCGGAGACGCTTGAAAACTAGCGCACAGACACACTGAGAACTGTATGTCCGGCCTCGTCGCCGTCAAGTAGAGGAGTGACCCGATCATGCTCCGGTACCCCTTCTGGTCCATGTGTTCACCTTCCTCGTCCGCATCAAGAGCTGTAGTCGTACTCATCGGCGTCGTCATAGCCTTGGAGTCCTCCATCTTGAACTTCCTCACAATGTCCTTGGTGTACTTAGCCTGGTGCACAAATGTTCCTTCCTTTGATTGCTTGATTTGTAGCCCGAGGAAGAACTACAACTCGCCCATCATGCTCATCTCAAATTACCTGCTCATATCATCTGCAAACCTTGCAACAAGAGAGTTAGACGAGCCACCAAAGACAATATCATCCACGTACACCTGCACAATCAGGATATCTCTGCCCTGCCTCAGCAAAAACAAGGTCTGATCGACCTTCCCCATCTCAAAACCTCTCTCAAACAAGATCCCCTCAATCTGCCATACCAAGCTCTAGGCGCCTGCTTCAACCCATACAGCGCCTTCCTCAACTTGTACACCCGGTGGGGGTACTTCTCTCTCTCAAACCCCGGAGGCTGCCTCACATACACTTCTTCCTCCAACACACCATTCAGGAAAGCACTCTAAACATCCATTTGCCTCCAAACGGGCTACGGGAGCAAAGGTCTCCTCGTAGTCGATCCCCTCCTTCTGACTGAACCCCTGAGCATCAAGCCTCGACTTGTTTCTCACAACCTCACCTTTCTCTCCCTCTTTGTTCTTCCACACCCACTTTGTACCAATCGGCTTACACCCTGGGGGAGGGTCAACCAACTCCCAAACCTGATTCCTCTCAAAGTTCTCCAACTCCTCATGCATCTAATTAACCCAACTGTGATTAGATAGCGCGTGTCCAATGTCTTTGGGCTCAAAAGTAGCAACAAACGCAGCATGAGCGAAATGAGAATTGTTCCGAACCCTCGACCGTGTAGTGCGTTCATTCATGTCGCCGATGATCCTCGAAGCTGGGTGATCCACTTGTACTCGCCGGGGCGGTTCTCGCCTCGATGCTACCTCCCCCTCAACATCAGCTTCTCCTCGTTCTTGATTTGTCGTCGTAGGTGTAGTAGAGGGTCCGTCCACCACCGTAGTCGGAGTAGTGGGTACATGTTCAGCCGGGGCACCGCACCGCCATCCTCATCGTTTCCATGTTCATGCTTCTCCTCCTGAAAGATCTCCACGCCAAGCTCATCATCACCTGCACACTCAAAGACAAGCTGACTACGTGGCTCTGTCTCGTCGAAGGTTACCTCGCAAGTCTCCACGATTTGGTTAGTTTCAAGATTGAGCACACAATATGCTCTAGAATGAGATGCATAACCAAAGAAAATACCATCGACAGACCTAGCCTCAAACTTATCCAACTTCCTGCCTTTCTTCAGAATGAAACACTTTCAACCAAAGACATGGAAGTGACTCACCTTGGGTGTGCGACCATGCATCAACTCATAGCATGTTTTCTTCTTGTGCACTCTGAGGTAGATCCTGTTTGACACATAGCACGCGGTATTCACCGCCTTAGCCCAATACCTCCTAGGAGTCCTATGCTCATCAAGCATCGTCCGAGCCATCTCGCATAAGGTCCTGTTCTTCGTTTCCACAACACCATTCTGGGTAGGCGTATACGGACTCGAAAACTGGTGCTCAGGACCCAAGTCATGGCAAAAGGTTTCGAAACGAGAGTTTCTGAATTCCGAGCCATTATCACTGCGGATAGCTCGTATGGCATCTCCGTGCCTCTCATTCCTCAACCTCAAGACTAGATCTCGAACAAAACCAAATGTCTCCCCATTATCCTCGAGAAAGAACACCCACGCATACCGAGAATAGTCGTCCACCACAACAAGGACATACCACTTCCCACCCGCAGATCGCACACGAGCTAGGCCAACAAGGTCCATATGGAGCAGCTCGCATGGACGCTCAGTCATCACATCGGTGAGAGGCGGGTGAGAAGAGGCTACCATCTTGGCATGCCTACACGGCGCACAAACCAACTCTTTCTCAAGCCTCAACCATGGCAATCCTCGAACCAAATTGAGTTTACTCAAGCGAGACAAAAGGTCAAAGCTCAAGTGACCCAACTTCCTATGCCACTTCCACAACTCACTCGAAGAGCCAGCCAAGAAACAATGCTCCACACCCGAAGACTGAGAAAAATTAGCACAAACACCAGACCCTCGGGAACGACCATACAGACAAGGTCCCCTCGAGAGTCCAAAATCCGAGAACCACCTGGCCGAAACAACACCTCAAAGCCCTCATCCAATAACTGGGACACAGAAAGCAAATTGTACCCCAGCGATTGAACAAGAGCAACACGCCTCAGAGTGATCTTGTCACTCACTTTGATCTCACCTTCGAAAGCACACGCCCACGCCCATTGTCCCCAAAAGTGATGTACCTCTTCGTCACCACCGGGACGAGACTTGAGAACCACCCCTGTCTCCGGTCATATGCCTCGAGCAACCGGAGTCAATCAACCAAATGTTCTTCAAGTCTCCCACCTGAAATTCAAAAACGAGCACGTGAGCGAACAAACGATTCAGCACTGGGGTTAGTACCAAAAGAGTAGAACCAGTGCAGAGCCATTTGCTCGAAAGTGGAGTTAGCACCAACCAAAGCATCTCTCCTACCAAAGCTACCTCCACGAACACCACCACGGTAACCACCCTGAGGGAACCACCCTTCTCTGCCTGGAGGAGGACCAAAACCACGAAAGAGAACCAGTGGACCGTCCCTCCTCTCCTTTTCAAAGCTACGACTCCTCCCATCCCCGTAGTGAACTCGAGGGGGGGAACGCCTAGAAACCTGACCACCTGCAAACTCTCCATCCCAACCACCAGAACCACGACCTCCAGAAACAACCCTCGCACCTGTACGAGCATGAAACTCGAACTCGCCGCTCGTCCCGTGTCCGCACCGGTCTTATCGGTGCCCCACACCGTCCGATCGGGTGTGACCCGGCACGGCAAGACCTCCAACGGCCTTCCGCTCTCCCCAAGCTTGAACCGTCCTCACACTCGCCTTAGCCCTGGGCATCTGCACACGAGGCTCAAGTACACCATCGGAAAGGTGGTACTTGTCCTTGTTAGCCCACTCCTTTACCATTCTCTCCTCTCGCTTCCTCTTGAAGCAAAACTCATCCTTATGACCATCTCTCCCACAATAGCAACAATGGAACCTCACAAGCTTAGGCTTAGGCTTGGGCTGTGGCTGCTCACTTGGTTTCTCTCCGCTCAACTTCTCCACTAGTTTCCCCTCACTAGCCTTCTCACCTTCTTTCCCAAAGAACACTTTCCCCGAAGTGCTCACAAACTTGGTAGGCTTTTGGAGATCATTTGTGGGTGTAGGAAACACGGGTGGAGCTGGGTTTGTGTCTAGTCGGTTCCTAAGATGGTTAGGTTTTGGAGGGAAATCATTTTTGTGGTGGGTTTTTGGTGGCTCTAGGATATTCTCTCCACTTCCCTCACCAACCTTGTTTGCCCCAAGTCCCTCACCATCTTGCCTCTTAAAGGCCTCGATCATCATCCTCAACTGAGGCTCATGACCGGACAACCAACCCATCAACTTCCTCAGCTCATCATTCTCATCCTGCAAACGATCAACATAATGTGCAAGTTCCAAATTTTTCAAAGCATGCATTTCACAGGTAGAGCATGATGTAGGCATGGGTTCTTTTAGCTTAGCCTCAAGAGAACTAGTGTAAACATGCATCACATCCATCTTAGCATGCAAAACAGGGCAAGAAGTGCAAGCACCTAGCAAAGCAGGTCTAGACTTAAGGTCAACCACTTCAACCCTAAGCACATCTAGTTCCTCACACTTGGAGGCATGCTTCTCCTTAAACAAAGCAAGATCAGCAAGAAAGATGGAGCAATCAGCACAATCAACCTCATCCGAAACAACAGGGCTAGCCTTAAGGGAATCAATCTCAAGCTTGCTATCAAGCACCTGTGTCTCTAGCTCAGCCACTCTAGTCCTAGCATCCTCGAGTGAAGCCCTAAGCTCTTTTCTCATTTTCTTGGCCTCTCTAAGCATGTCATCACGGTTATCAAGCAAAGAGCCAAGACACAAAGCACGTCCACATTTTCCTCGAGTGATGATCATCGTACGGGAGTACGTCCACATTGGCCCTCATGTTGTTCACAACCACCGTGAACCTCTGAAACAAGACATCGGTGGACTCACCGGGGAGATGAGTGAAGTTCTCGTACTCTCTCCGGTAGGTCGCATACATCCGTGCCTGAACCTGGGCATTCCCAACATGAGCCTCCTTCAGCACCGACCAAATTCTACAAGCCAAGTGCTCGGTGTGCACCCGATCGAACTCAGGCTGACACAAAGCACAAAACAAGTAGTCGACCGCCTTATTGTTGGCGTCGAATCTGTCCCTCGATCCTGGAGCGAGGAAATCCATCGGCTGTACATAGCCTGTGTCCACCGTGACATAGCAAAGGATCTGACCCTTTCCGCGGAGGAACGAACCCATCCGCTTACTCCACATCTGGTAGTTCTTGCCATCGAAGTGTGGAGGACCCGAACCCTGTTCCTGGTACGCCATCCTTGGATCTTAGACTGGTTAGAGTCAATAAAGACCCGAACCTCGCTCTGATACCACTTGAAGGACCGATACGGCGAACCATAGAGGGGGGGAGTGAATGGGAGCCGATAAAAATTCTTCTCGAATGAGATGGAAACTCCAACAAGATGAACACGGCTTCCAACACACGTCTCCGACTCACTACCCAAGTTGGCCAAGGCCACGTAGCCACTGGAGTGCCACTGGACCTAGGAACCAACACAAACACTCTTCCGACTCGAGAACGCAGCAGAACACCAAACCTCGAGTCCACTGACCAACACCGGTCAGACCGGTGAGCACCACCGTCAGACCGGTCCCTGCTGGTGAAACTGGGCAACTTTCACTAAGTGGCTCCACACCGGTCAGACCGGTGAGACGCACCGGTCAGACCGGTCACAGCTTGAAAGCCCCCAAAGCACCAAACAGGCCAACCGACCTCCAAACTGACCCAAACTTGAAACAGCTGCAACACAGGACAACAGCGAACACACCCAGACGTTCACCCGAGCAAAACCCCACCGAGGGTTACACCGGTCAGACCGGTCAGGAGCACCGGTCACACCGGTCTAGCCTGGGCAGCTCGGGATGAATAGCACCCGCGGGTCAACTCCCCCAAATCCAAACCTCAATCTCCCGAATTGCTCCACAGACTTGAACAAGACTTTGGGGATATTAGGAACACCTCATGAGGAGTCCATAGCCATGTTTAATCCCACCAAAACTCGTCCAAAATGGAGGAATGGAAGAAATCCTGCCAAGAACACCACAAACCCTAGAACTCGGAAAACCCCAAAATCGAGCCCCTTTACTCACTGATTTGGGAGGGGAATCACAGCCCAAAGAACCACGAAGGGTTGCCACAAATTTCCCTCATCAAATCCCCAAGAAAAAGGTCCCAGAAACAACCCAAAGAAATCACGAAGAGAGGGCTCCGAAAATCACCACCAAGAACAACCGGGAACAACACATCCAAACCTTGACGAACCACGCCGAATCATCTATACATGCAACAAAGGTTCTTACAAAGTCTAGCTTGCCACCTGATCATCCAACCCTCTCACAAGATCTCACCATGAAGCTCTCAAGCTAGTCCTATGGAAATCCTAAGAAAATAAGAAGGAAAAATAGGAAAGCAAATGAACTAGGGTTCCAAGGCTTTGCTGCCATCCTCTCACCTCTTGGGTTATATGGAGGCAACCGAAAGTCTAAAATGCCCTTTCCTAATAACTAGGGATACAAGCCCCTCAAGGGCGGATTTGGAAGTCTTCATGTCTTCTCCATCGGACGGATGCCCGGCGACCGCACCTGCGTAGCCTCGACGCAAGCCATGCGATCCCGACGCGTGTCCTCCGCTTCGAAGATTCCGGACTGCATCATCACACACCGGTCAGACCGGTGCTCCTCACCAGTCAGACCGGTCCCCACCGGTCAGACCCACCGGTTAGACCGGTCTGGCGCTGCTGCAGCACCGTCTTCGGTTCTCCGGTCTTGGCTTTGTGGATCAACCAAGGAACCCAGTGGTTTTCTGGTAAACCACCGGAAACCCCGCGAACTCGGTGTAGCCTCCGCCAATCTCCACTCGTGACTTGGCTCCCACGTAGTCCCGGATCGACCTTGGTTTTGAGGCTCAACCAAGAAACCGTCCACGACTTCATCTTGCTGTTCATGCCACCATGCGGCCCGCACTTGACCCGGCTGGCCACCGGGTCCCTCGAACAAAGCCTACTTGTCTTCTCCACACCTGGAGGCCTCACCGGCGACGACCTTCCGCGCTTGTTCTTCACCTGCACCAACACCAGTCAAGCCGCAACCTGCACCTGCAATACTTAGCCAAGAATCAGTCCACACAACGTTGTCAATCACTCATCACACAAGGAAGCGACCATCCACCGGTCCTCGAACCACACATGGTCCTCACAAGATCGTCTTTAACAATTTCAACAAAGACACTTATTGAAAGAATGTGCAAGGCTAAATGGTTGCTCGGGCAAAGATCTAACCTAAAAGTAAATCTTTGTTTTGTTTTTTTTTGGACCGTAGGAAGGGAAAACACTAGATAAAACTCACTGATAAACCTGGAAAGCTGATCCCACTTGATAGAGGGGGAGTGCCCGATATTTTGGTGAGTGGAGATAAATCTGATTTTAGCGGAAGGTGACCCTCACGATCCGACTATGACGAGCAAGCCTGACACACCAACTCCATGTTGTTACTGACCTTGTTAAAGCAAGATCGACCTGATCACGAAGATCAATTCCTGTGCGCATTCGACGAACGAACAAGAATTTGAGGCGAGCAATCTTAATATCACTCAAAGGTGGAGTCTGCAGTACACGAAGGCAATGCCATGCGGCTGTTCGGTTGTAGCTAAAGCTAACTTGTAAAACAAACTAAAGTCTGAAAGTAAAAGAGGGGTCTATCTAAATAGAGGGGAGAAGGTGGGCGTAGCCCCTAGCTCCCTCGGGGGAAGGGCGCGCGACGCCTCGCAAGTGGGAGGGCGCGTGGCTCCCTCTCCTGGCGCCCAACCCTAGGAGCCCCTCCTGGGCCATCCTGTTGGGCCATCTTCTATGCATCTTGGGCCTTCGTTCGTCAACAACAAGACATAGTTTAATTCCCTCGCACGAGCCCGAGTAATTGGGCCAACTGGTGACGCCTGACATAGTGGAACATCTTGCTGTGGCGCCTGAGCTTCTACAGATGGTGCCTGAGCGTCTTGAGACGTAACTGCTGATGTAGATGTACTCGTGGTGTCCTCATCACTCAAGGCCTTATGTTGTTCCCCTGTTTTCCTTTTTGGTGATTTTTGGAGCCTTTTCTTGGCGATTTGCATAAGCTGGATTTGAGGCCTTTCTCTTTGGAATTTGGTAGCGGATGTATGCAAGAACCCTTCGTGGTTCTTTTCCTTGAGATTCCCCTCCAAAACCCGTGAGTAAAGGTGCTTGATTTTGGGATTTTCTTAGTTTTCAGGAAAGTGGTGTTATTAGTGGAAATCCTTCGATTCCTCTTGTTTCAATGAGTTTTGGTGGACCAAATCGTAGCTATGGGATGCCCATGAGATACTCCTAGTATCCCAAGTCCTGTGCGAATCTGTGGAGCGAACCGGGAGATCGGTAAGTGGATTTGGGGGAGGTTACCCAGCGCTATTCGTCCTGAGTGCCCAGACCTGACCGGTGCCTTCCATCAGTCTAACTGGTGCAGCCCCTTGTTGGGTTTTAGCTCGGGTTAACATCCTGGTGAGTTCCCTAGTTTCTAGGCTGGCTGCCGTTTCCAGTTTGGTGCTGTTTGGAGCTCGGGAGGTTGGTTTCTTGGATTTGAGATTTCCAGCCTAGGACCAGTCTGACCGGTGTGCTGTACCGGCTTGACCGGTGATGGGGCTTTGCTATTGAAATCGTCAAGTCTTGCTAGGGCGATCCGACCAGGACTAGACCGGTGGTGGTGACCAGTTTGACCGGTGTGGTTTTTGTGCTACTCGAGTTGTTTGTTCCGTTCTCGAGTAGGATTTAGTGGTTGTTGGTTCCTAGGATCAATAGTAATCCAATGGCTATGTGGTCTTGGCCAACTTGGGTAGTTGAGTCGGAGACCTGTTTTGGTTAGTCGTGTTCATCTTGTTCGAGAAGCCATCTCCTTCGAGAAGAATTTTATCGTCTCCCATTCACGCCCCCCTGTATGGTCGCTAGTCCGGTCCTTCAAGAAGTGTCACTCTGGTGAATATGGGGGACACTATGGACATTTAGGACTCGAGAGAAGGTATGGGCTAGTAGGTACTATTGGCCGGAGATGCATGAGGACTCAAAAAGGTACGTTGCTTCTTGTCTGGAATATATGTCAAAGAACGTGGAACATATCTCAAAGGAATGATATGCCTTTAGATTATAACTTGCAAATTGATCTATGCGACATATGGGGAATTGGCTTCATGGGACCTTTCACTAATTCAAATGAATATGAACATATTTTATTCATGGTTGATTATGCATCCAAGTGGGTAGAGGCCATCTCTTGACAAAGAGCTTCAACGGAGGAATCCATATCAATGATCAAGAATGCACACTATGGAGTTTTGTGAGTTTTGATAAGTGACGGAGGAACACACTTCACGAGAAATAGTTTCAGAAAGTGCTTGTCCAAGTTGGGGATTGAGCATAGAGTGGCCACGGCTTATATAACCCACAAACCATTGGTCAAACGGAAACTTCAAATAGGCAATTCAAGAGTATTCTTAACAAGACCATTGATAAGAGAGGTAAAGATTGGGCAAAAACGTTGGACGAAGCATTATGGGTATCGGACGGCACACAAGACACCAATAGGTATGACACCATATCAATTCATTTTTGGTAAATCTTGTCATTTGCCTTTGGAACTAGAGCACAAAGCATATTGGGCGATCAAGGAGATGAATCTTGATGTGGATGCCACAAGAATCAAACAGAGAATTCAATTAAATGAATTAGAAGAGATGAGGCTTAAAGCTTATGAGAGTGCAACCATCTACAAGGAGATAATGAAGAGATTGTATGATAAAAGACTCTGAGCAAATGAATTCAAAGAAGGTGACAAGGTCCTCCCCTGACTCAAAGTTCAAGATATTGGGGAAAGGCAAATTGAAAAGCAATTGGGATGGACTGTATGTCGTCCACTCACTCTCACCAAATGGCATGATAACAATTATGGATATAAAACAAGATCAATATGTGGTTAATGGACAATAATTAAAGGTTTTTCTTGAGCCTGATGTTGTGCCGATTGACTACATTGACATATACACCATGGAGGACGAGCCCGAGCGTCAAGCCTAAGACGTAAAACAAGGTAACTATTCTGTAAACAAATTTTCATTTTGTCAAGCCTAAGACGTAAAACAAGGTAACTATTCTGTAAATAAATTTTCATTTTCGTCTCTTATTTTTATATAGTCCTTTCTGCAATTTTTATCTAGACCTTTTCATCACATAGCCTAGTATACACGAAACACAGAGGCCTGCAGAAGATGGGCCGAGGGGCCCAAACTAGGGGGTAGGTCGGTCGACCCATGTCGACCGGCCTAGCAACCCCCTATGTTCATTCATGCCGTTTTTCTCTGGGACAAAGTCAGTCTGTGATGACCAAAAAGATGAAGAATAAGCTTGTGTCCAAGCCAAGGATGGTGCAGAAGTGGGTACCCAAGATTTTAACACCACCTCAGAGCAATGATCCGAAGTGAAGAAATGGAAATGTGTGGCTATAGACTATGAACGAAGTGCTTTGCGGGAGGCAACCCATTCATCGAGTCAAGAATAAGCTACCGAGAGGACAACCCAATGAAGAATAAAAGCTGCTAGGAGTGTAACCCTAAAGAGTTTTCAAGTTTCAAGTAAGTCAATCATAGATTTTGCGATGTAAATACAAAAACAAAAATTCTTAAGTGGTTGAACAAGTTTTTGGAGAACCTTTTATTTGCTCAGTCGTTATATTTGGATTTTTCCATCTTGAACCAATGACATTAGTCATCCTATGCTTTATTTGCCTCTTGTTTAGAAGCTAGTACAAAAAATTTAGAACCTATCCGAGGTTTCGATCCTTTCCATGATGGTAGGTTCAACTTGCTTTACATCTAAAAACACACAAGTAGAGCACTGTACTGTTACTTAATTGTTTATAACTGTTGACGCATGGTAGGCCTCTCACGAACATAGGAAATTCAATTTTTTGTTTCGCTTAAATAAATGCCAGATTTCTAGTTAGAATTTTTCAAGGCTGATTTTATTTTATTTATTCAAAATCTCTCTCTCATGTTTGGCCAAAATTAGAACCTAAACCTACAACCCCACTGTCAAGCTAGAGGAGCTTGCTATCAATTAATGAAAGCAAACGATCCAGGTGCAACCAAAACAAATGTAGTCAGAAAGTTTTTGACTTACAAATGTTTTTGATGCCTAAAAACTCCTCTAAAGATATATTTAGACTCGTTGCTAGCCTTGAGTTAATTTTTATTTTTTGAACTTAGAGGAGTAATTAGCATCGAAACATGATCAAGGGAAGGTTTTTGAGTTTGATTAACATGCAATGTTCATTGATGCATCACGGGAATGCAATAACTCATAAGCATATTTGGCACATGCAAAGGACAAGCATTGGGGGTAGGGGCAGAAACACCTTGTTTTGCAGGAAATTAATGGAAGCACTTCAAGCAAGGAGGCGAGGAAGTGACATAAAGAAAAGAGGATTGTTGGGGGTATCCGAAAATCTGGATAAGAACCCCGAACACAGGAGAAGAGAATATGCAAACGTTCAAGTCAGAAGTACAGATGACGCAGGAGAAGAGACTGCTCATGCCTCAAAAGTTGTGAATCCCTTTACACATGCCCTCGCGCCCCCTTTTAGAGGGAGACGAAGGGACTTTTACAATACGAAAATGCCCTCGAATCTATGGAATATTCGTAGTGTGAACATTTACATGAATGTCCTTTACATCCCATACATTTACAATCCTGCCACTAGTTCACACATCAAACCCGGACTTTTGAGGCGAAGTCTTTGACTTGGCTTCTTATTGATTCATGAGTCTCTTATTCATGGAAATCGTCATGCGCCATAACCTTCGAACTTGAACTTCAGTAGATTCCCTAATTTCATAGATTCCCGATTTCAGAATTTCGCAGGTTCATGACTCCGTGTCCTCACAGGTTCGCGACTTCAGGGCTTTGCAGATTCAAGATTCCAGATCTTCATAGGTCCACGACTTCAGGGCTTCGCAGATTCAAGATTCCAGATCTTCACAGGTTCGCAACTTCAGGGCTTTGCGGATTCAAGATTCCAGATCTTCGTAGATTCGCGACTTCAGGGCTTCGCAGATTCAAGATTCCAGATCTTCTCAGAGTCAACCACCCTGAAAACTCATTTCATGAATTTCATATTCGTCAAACTCGATGTTTCGAGGGTGACACCCCTCGGGGAAGAGGGTTGACTCCGACGATCTGATTCCATGAGAACCTTTGAATTTCAGTAAAAAAAACGTCACCCTCGGAACGTCGGAGTGGACACGCATCCTACGGAAACCTCGCAACGGTCGAATCGAGGTGAGTTCTTGAAACTGCCACCCTCGCCCCTATAAATAGAGAGCTCTCGCTGTAAAAAATTTTCACCGCTTTCTCGTTTTTTTCTGAACTTTACCTTGCATTTTAGCAGAAAGGCGCCTCGCGACAAAGTGTTCGCAGCTTCAAGACTTCCTCAAGTTTTCAAAGGTACTGCTTTCTTTGTTATTTTGTTATCATCTTTACTTTTCAATGTCCATAATCGCACCTTTCGTTTCGCGAACTTCATTCATGAGTGTCGTCTTAGATTTCTTACTTATATTACTATCAATTAGGTGGCCCGCGTTAAAAGCACTGCCAGACCTATGACAACTGAAGAATTGGCTGCAGCTGGCCTTCCAGCTGAGCCGGAAGTTCAAGATCATATGAGATTGCACAGCCCCCGGAAGAGCACGCCTCTCCTGCGGCTAGCGGGTCCGGGATTCATGAAGATGGGGAGATCATATCAGAGGAGCAAGACGTCGGAAATATCCACGCTGATGTCAGGGATCTTATTGCAGTAAAGAAATCGGGACCTCTCCCTCCGTCCTTTGTCTTCGGGGAATCTAAGGTTACCGCCAACTTGATCAGAGAGTACGAGGCAGCTGGATTTTTTCCCGCGGGCACCGGACGCGCACCCTTGGATGAACAAGTTCCTACTCTCGAAGTGGGTGAAGTTGTCGTATTTCGCGACTTCTTCACCTACGGACTAAGGTTCCCCTTCGATCTCATTCTTCCCGCAATTCTGGACGTGTTTTCTGTGAAGATTCATCAGCTTTCACTGAACTCTTTTTTAGAAGTATCCAAGTTCATCTGGATCATGAAGACTTTCGGCTGCAATTTTGGTTAGATGTTTTTGCCCGACTATTCGAGCTAGTTATTGTGCCAGACCTTATCAAGGTCGACGATGATCAATTTTACGAAGCTCACTACACGTGTTGCACCTTCAACACCCATCAACAGAATACGCGAAAGGGAATCACGCGAATTCATATCGCGCCCCGCTGCAAGACAAATTTCACATAGGACTGGAGTTCGTACTGGTTCTATGTCAAGGTGGACATGTCTGCAATTCCTAGATACAAGGGACCAGCTCATCATCTATTCACGCCTATTGAGGCGTTAACTGTTGTTTGCACTGCTCCCCACAATCACCGAGTAGCTGGGATCAGGAACTGCAAGAACGCGTTCCACCTCGCGAGCACCATCCTCGGTGGTCGCGACATTGTTGAGGAGTTCACTGCTGCCCGAATTTGGCAGATTTCTGATGGTTGGACCCCAACTGAAATCGTGAACTTCAATGTCAACTGGGCAGCACAAGAAGTTCCTTTCCCGAAATTCAGCCTTCGACTAAGACACGGCCAGAGTGCCGATGACTTTATGCTTGAAACCGAAAGAAGAGTGAATCTCATGATTGGCGAGTATACCATGAATGAGTACAAAGCATACAAGAACCTGGTGAAGCACAAGAAGAGAATAAATAGGGTATTCTCTGAAGTCTGCGGAGACAAATCCTTTCGCTCCCGATGCCCAGGTCGCAAATTGAAAATGCCTGCTGTTGCTGTGGCCAGCTGTTCGGCTGCGCCCTTGAAAGCTCCAAGAAGAAGATCCTCAAAGAGCAGCAAATTGATTATTGATGAGACAACGTCTTCCAATGTTCAACCTACAAAGACTAGATCTCTCGAACCGACCAAGCGCAAGTGCCAAACTTCCTAACAAGTTTCGGACGTCGATCTTTAAGCAGCCGCAAGCCTTGCTCAGATGAGCCGCAAGAAGGCTAAGAATGTTGTTAAGAAAATTGTTGCTGCTGAGGTTCGATGGGTTCCCTTTGCTTTCGACGATGACCTCTTCGCGGAGCCTAGCCAGAAAGGTTTTTTCTCTTGGCCTTTCTTAAGATTCAACTTTCATGAACACTGCCCACCGGGTTCTGAAAATGAGTTCATGGATATCGATTCCTTTTTAGATGTTACTTCTAAAGTTCAGAGGGAAGTTGCTACTATTGCTGTTGTTGCTACTGTAGCGGCTGAAGTTGTTGATGCCCGAACTTCCACCGATGCATCCCCTGAATTCGCGAAGAATCTTGAGCTGACCGTTCATAGGGGTGGCGATCCTTTACAAAATGTTCCACTGATCGAGACTCACGCGGATGTCCCTGAAGGCCAAGATCCCTATCCTTCCATGACTGCCTTCAATAAAAGCGTCGGTACGTCATACCGTGGTGAATTGTTGAGTGTGGGTTATGAGGTGGCTGGTGTTGGAGGCGGTGCATCCGAGATATTGACACTTTGGAAATCGCCTATACTGATTAATGAAACAGGAGAAGGAGCTTCGGAACAAACGCTTCACTTGTTCGACGAAACTGCTCGAGATTCCGGGAAAGAGCACTGCACTCCCTCGAAGAAAACTTCTATATCTTTGGGCAAACCCTCTACAAGTTCAGGAAGGAAGCTCACCACTAAGGATAAAAAAGGTTCGTTACTTTTTACAGCTCTCTTTGCTTCAGATTTCTCGATTTTCTACTTATGGCTTTGTTTTGTGATTTTTCAGAATTTGAAGTTCTTCTTCGATCTTACCCCGCTTCCAAGTTCGCAGAGTACCGCAGGGATTCACTACTAGAAAAGTTGCTATCTGTGACGATTTGCTCGTGACGCTGCTCACTTTCGTCACAGAATGGTATGTCTTATATGACGAATTCTCCAATTTCGTCATAGGTGGCAAGTGACGAAGATTTGGCCTGGAAAATTATGACGAAAATGAAAATAACGTCACAGAATTGTAAAAGGAGATCGTCATAAAACTTGTTTTGGGTATACCGTATTGGAATGACGAAACCTGATCGTCACAAATTAGTTTTGATATTGTCACCATTTATTGAAATTGTTTGACACACTTAATGATGAAACAAATTGGTCACAAATCAGTGGTGCACTTGACGGCGTGGGATGCGTGTTCCAAATGGGTCGCTCTGCTCCCTTTTTTTGGAATTGGGCCACAAAAAATGGCCACTGTTTTAGCTTTAATCAGCGTGAAAAAGAGGGACTAGGGGGATTAGAACCCTGGTCTGCACAATGGGAAGGGAGGGAGTTACCACTGAGCTATAACATGATTTCTGTCCCATTGGTGTATGTCATTCATCTTATCAACATTTTAATGGTACACCACCCACATTTAAATTTGCAAAACAAAAAAAGGTGCACCCATGGGATTTGAACCCTGGTCTGCACGATGGGAAGGGAGGGAGTTACCACTGAGCTATAACATGATTTCTGTCCCATTGGTGTATGTCATTCCTATTATCGACATTTTAATGGAACACCACCCACATTTAAATTTGCCAAACTAATGGAACACCACCCACATTTAAATTTGCAAAACAAAAAAAGGTGTACCCATGGGATTCGAACCCTGGTCTCCTTAGGCCTCATTCGTTTCCACGGGATCAATTCCGATCGGAATGGATAAATACAACAATAAAATCATGATACTTACTATAAGAGATCCGGATTTATTCCGGGTCGAAAATTAATTTGCTCATGATAGATACACCAAAAGGCTCGGAATTAATCCACTAGTCAAGAGGTGTGGAATCAATCCGGCTCTATGGTCTCTTGTTCTACCTATCATGATTGATTTGATCCGGAATAAATCCGAGTCCATATCATAATTTTCTTCATACATTTATTATTTCGGCCGGATTGAATCCCACGGAAGCGAACAAGCCCTTAGTGGGAAGAGAGAGACTTACCACTAAGCTGTAACATGAGTTGTGTCCTTTTGGTGTATGTTGTCCTTTTATAATAGTGTTTACCGAGCGATGGAGCTTCACCGGGACCATGTGGCAGCACAGGGTTGGTCAAGTTGCTTCGCCGGGACCACGTGGCGCACGCTGAGCTGGTTTTCCCCTCGTTTTTTCTTTTTAATCTACAATTAAAATTTAAAACTAGTGTTTCTCAGTCATATTAACTCCAAATTTATTGATTTTTTTTCTGATTTTTTTGTAAAATCACGATCTTTCATGTAATTTCGTTCATTTGCATATTAGTTACTATTTCATTTACCTTTTTTATACAACTTCTTTTCTTGTAGTGAAAGATAATAAATAAAACATATTTTGGCATAGCAAATGCTAGCATAACTTCATATTTTCTAATGTTATGATAAACATAAGGTTGTAACCAAGTTATCCAGGGTAGGTTCTCTTGGTGACTCACAGTGACATGTGTGAGACATGTATGCTTCAGTGGGGAAGTGCATCATCACTTTCTCAGAATCACTTGAAACTTTTTTGACAACATACCGTACCAAAAGGAGGAGCTCCAGCAAAATTTCAAATTTTTTAAGTAAGGTTACAAGTTTTTTACATTTATTCCTTATTAAATCAACAAATATTTACAATAATAGGCAAACTTGGTCAGAAAATTCCGAAACTTCCCCCAACATCTTAGATTGCATCCATTAGCATCCAAAAAACGTTTCACACGATTTCAAGCAACTTGTACTACATGTCCCACATAGGGATGAACATCTCTTGGTGACTCAAAATGACATGTGTGAGACATGTATGCTTCAGTGGGGAAGTGCATCATCACTTTCTCAGAATCACTTGAAACTTTTTTGACAACATACCGTACCAAAAGGAGGAGCTCCAGCAAAATTTCAGATTTTTTAAGCAAGGTTACAAGTTTTTTACATTTATTCCTTATTAAATCAACAAATATTTACAATAATAGGCAAACTTGGTCAGAAAATTCCGAAACTTCCCCAACATCTTAGATTGCATCCATTAGCATCCAAAAAAGTTTCACACAATTTCAAGCAACTTGTACTACACGTCCCACATAGGGATGAACATCTCTTGGTGACTCACAGTGACATGTGTGAGACATGTATGCTTCAGTGGGGAAGTGCATCATCACTTTCTCAGAATCACTTGAAACTTTTTTGACAACATACAGTACCAAAAGGAGGAGCTCCAGTAAAATTTTAGATTTTTTAAGCAAGGTTACAAGTTTTTTACATTTATTCCTTATTAAATCAACAAATATTTACAATAATAGGCAAATTTGTCAGAAAATTCCGAAACTTCACCCAACATCTTCGATTGCATCCATTAGCATCCAAAAAAAGTTTCACACGATTTCAAGCAACTTGTACTACACGTCCCACATAGGGATGAACATCTCTTGGTGACTCACAGTGACATGTGTGAGACATGTATGCTTCAGTGGAGAAGTGCATCATCACTTTCTCAGAATCACTTGAAACTTTTTTGACAACATACCGTACCAAAAGGAGGAGCTCCAGCAAAATTTCAGATTTTTTAAGCAAGGTTACAAGTTTTTTACATTTATTCCTTATTAAATCAACAAATATTTACAATAATAGGCAAATTTGGTCAGAAAATTTCGAAACTTCACCCAACATCTTCGATTGCATCCATTAGCATCCAAAAAACGTTTCACACGATTTCAAGCAACTTGTACTACACGTCCCACATAGGGATGAACATCTCTTGGTGACTCACAGTGACATGTGTGAGACATGTATGCTTCAGTGGGGAAGTACATCATCACTTTCTCAAAATCACTTGAAACTTTTCTGACAACATACTGTACTAAAAGGAGAAGTTCCAACAAAATTTCAGATTTTTAAGCAAGATTACATTTTTTACTAAAAAATGAAAGTACGATAAAATTTTGGTACGTATTTTTCCGCTCTCCCGTACGTCCGCCCGTGCGCGCGCGTGCCCGTCCCCCCCACCCGCGCGTACGCATCCCCCACTTCTCTTACAAGATTCAAGGTGATTAATATCTGCTATTGTCCTTTTTTGCATAAAAAATAATACAACCTTGATTAAACTGTTAGTTGACATAAACAATTTAATTATAATTTGTATGTAACGATATATTTTTTCAAAATTTAACTGTGTTTATTATTCAAAAGTAACACTTTCTAAATTTTGTTAAACAAGGCTAAACACTTGGGCCTAGCCCAGTTTTTGGGCAATCACGAATGGCCTACTGAGCAGGACAATTATTCTTGGACGTCCATCTCCGATCGACGGTTCAGATCGTATGCACGCGAAATAAATAGTCGGCAAAACTTCCGTGAAACCCTAGCCCGCCGCTCCGCGCCAGCCGCCACCATCGCCGCCGCTCCACGCCTCCCTCACACGCATCGCGTGCTCGCGCCGCGCGCGCGGAGGAGGGCACCGGCCGCGCGAGGCATCTTGCCGCCAGGGCGTCCGCCGCGGTCGCGGAGGAGGCGAGCGGCTCTGGACCGGCCAAGTTCTCCGTCAGGATCCCCGTCGGTGAACACGAGGTGAGCGCCAGTGAACTGCATTTCCTCCCCCCACGAGCTGTGAACTGTCAATTAGTCAACTAGAAACATATTTAATAAAAGACCTCTCGATTAGTCATATATTTACAACTAGAAACATCTCTCAATTAGTCATCTCTCAATTAGTCATATATTTAATAAAAGAAAAAGAGAAATAGAAAAAATAGATATATTTAATAGAGGATAAGGAAGAACCCTCTCCCTCCCTGAACGCCGCCGCCCCCACGAACCCATCCCTCCCACTACGCCCCCACGAACCCTCTCCCTCCCTCAACGCCGCCGCCGCCAGTCTCTCCCAGCTCCGGCCATCTCTGCCCATTCCGAGCCTAGATCCGCGCTCCCCACCTCCAGCAGCACCCATCCACCTTCGTGTAACTGACTCCCGCTCCCTCCCCCGGTCGCTGCCTGCGCGTGCCGGCCTCCCCGTCGTCGTTGAACCCGGATGCGCCGCTCTTCATCCCGCGGCGGCCGCTGCGCGGGGAGGCCTTCTCGCCGCAGTGGTGGGACCTCGTCACCACCACCTCCTGGTTCCGCGACCACTGGTCCCGGGAGCACACCCAGCTCGACGAGATGGCGGAGGAGCTTGATGCGGCCGGCCTCCTGCCCGATGCCCTGGACGACGACGAGGACCTCTTCTACGGCGAACTGCTGGAGCACGCCCCCACAGCAGCCTGCGCCCGCCATCGGATAAACCAAATCTCGTGTAACTGACTCTTTCCTTCTCCTCAAATTCGTTTTGTGTACTAGCACTACTAGAGAAGTTGCTATCTGTGACGATTTGCTTGTGACGCTGCTAATTTTGGTCACAGAATGGTATGTGTTCCATGACGAAATGTATGTTTTCGTCATAAGTTGCAAGTGACGATGATTTGAATGAAAGAATAATGACGAAAATGAATTTTTCGTCACAAAACAGCAAATGGAAAACGTCATGGATTATGTTTTGTACGGCGTATGGTTATGATGAAATGGTTTGGTCACAAATTATATTTGATATCGTCATAATTTATTTGCATCGTCTGACACAATTAATGATGAAACAAATTTGGTCACAAGTTTGGTTTGTACTTGACGGCGTGGGCGCGTGGGAAAAATATGGCAGTCGGCCCACTTTTTCCACACATGATTAGGCCCATTTTTATGCACTTAACTATCGTTAATTGTAAATGCCAAAAAAGTGCTCCTGTGGAGATTCGAACCAGGGACCAGAGGGTTCGCAAGTAATAGATGTACCACTGGACTACTCGTTGTAAGTTGTTTAGACTTTGCATTGTATCTATTTGTACATAATAATTGAAATTGGGGCCACATCGTGACATGTTAATGTGCCGATCCAGTTCGTGATTGTGTAGAGTCCCAGTACGATTCGTTTTTTTGTCGAGGTTGCCTGTTCGCGTACGTGAAAGGGGGCGACGGCAGGTGCCCTGTCGCTGGCGGCGTCGAGCGCGCGAGACAAGGGCAGAGGCGAACCGGCGTCCAGCGTGATCAGAAGGGCGGCAGCGGTTGCAAAGGTTGGATGTTTTTCATGTTTGAATAACTTGGGGAGATATGCAGATGGGTTTGAAAGTTTAATTCTTATGTGCATCAGTGTATTGAATTTCTTGATCCTCAAACTAAGATGCAAAGTTTTGTTTATCAATTACTTGTTGTAATTTGCACTTTTTTGTATTGTGTTAAGTTTAATCTCTCGTTTGGGTATTTTTAAATTAAGTGTTATGTTTTTGAAGGCGGATGGATAGAAGCCGGATATTTGGGAAACAATTCACACCTCGCATATTTGAAAGGAGTTGAAGAGTTTATGGAATTTGTTAGAGCAAGATACGCACAAGACATCGAGATACGTTGTCCTTGCCGCAATTGTCCGAATCAAAGGGTGCGACCCCAACATGATGTTGAAAACCACATACACATTTTTGGAATGTCGGCTACATATACCGGTGGATTCATCATGGGGAGCCGCGGATAGTGTTGAAGTTCGGAATACGAGCGCCAGGATGTGGAAGGTGATCATGACTATGGGATACATGTGGATGTGGACGATGATGGTCATCTTGATGAGGATCTTGGAGTACCGAAGATGATTGGAGATCCGTATGCTCAAGCAGAGGCTGATGGAGAGCAGCCAAGGTTTGCAAGAGTACTTGAGGATGCGAAGAAGGCACTTAGCCCGGGATCTAGGCATTCCAAATTCTCTTTTATGGTGAGGATGTTATCAAGTCTTGTTATCGAATCAGCAATGCAGGATTTTCAACGATGATGAACTTGATCTCATCAGGATACCCTAAGAGTGAGTTGCCAAATTCTTATGACGAGGCGAAGAAATACCTTCGAGAGTTGGGCCTTGAATACGAAAACATACATGTGTGCAAGAATAATTGTGTGTTGTTTTGGGATTCAAAAACAACCTTGTATGCGAAGTTGAATGTGTGCCCAGTATGCAAGGAGTCTAGATGGAAAGATGAAACTGGGACGAAGCAGGTTCCACATAAGGTACTGAGGCATTTTCCACTGTTGCCAAGGTTGAAGAGAATATATGCTTCAAAGCGTACTTCAGAGGAAACTGGATGGCACATGAAAGTTAGGACGCCAGTGGAGAATGTAATGAGCCATCCAGCTGATGGGGAAGCATGGAAGTACTTTGACAGTAAGGAAAAATCATTTGCATCTGATCCAAGGAACTTGAGGCTTGCTTTAGCTATAGATGGGTTCAATCCATTTGGCAACATGAGTACCCAACGCATGTGGCCGGTGCTTCTGACTCCACTGAATCTCCCACCCTGGGAATGTGTTAATCCTGCAAATTGCTTTATGTCTTTACTCATCCCGGGGCCCAAATCTCCAGGAAAGGATTTTGATGTGTTCCTCGGAGCCCTTAATTGAAGAACTGCTAGAGCTATGGAAGGGTGTAAGTACCTATGATGCATGTACCGGTAGGAAGTTTGACCTTCGTCTTCTTCGTGCTATGGTGTATACATGATTACCCCCGCGTTGAGCACCCCGTCCGGCCGAACAACAAAAGGGTATTATGCATGTATTTACTCGCGACAAGGATCCTCTGTCTCGGTCAATAAGGAATAAGATATGTTACATTGGACATCGTCGATACCTTCCAAAGTCACATGCATGGCGGAGAAGCTTGGCTTTCGATGGTAAGCGTGAAAACCGAGATGCACCGAAAAGTTCACTTTGGGTGAGGTCCTAGACGAGCTAGATAAGGTGAGAGATGTCGGGCCGGGGAAGGCGAGAATGAAACTCAAAACACCGGAAGAAAAAGGAAGCGTGATGTGGGTCCAAAGATTTATAGCCGAAAATCCGTGTTGTGGAGGTTGCCTTATTGGATACATTTGAAGCTTCCACATAATCTTGATGTCATGCACATAGAGAAAAACGTGTGTGAAAACATTCTATGCACATTACTCAATGTGCCTGGCAAGACCAAGGACACACATAATGCTAGGCTAGATTTGTATGACATGGGCATCAGACACCATTTGCACTTACGGAGAAAGGGAACAACTCGCAAGTGCTCCACCCGCTCCTTATGTGTTGGGGAAGTAGCAAAGGGTCGAGTTTTGCAAGTTTCTCAGAGGTATCAAGTTTTTTGATGGATATGCTGCTAACCAAGCAAGGTACATAAGTGAAGATGGTGCGAGGGTGGTTGGAAAGCTCAAGACACATTCTTGCCACATACTCCTTCAAAGAATCATTCCTGCTGGACTAAGAGGATTGGTGCCGAAGGATGTGTATGAAGCAATAGCTGAGCTCGGGACATTTTTTAGGGAGCTATGCAGTAGAAATATAAGGATTGATGTTGTCAAACGGCCAAAAGAACAGATTCCATAGATCTTATGCAAGCTTGAGAAAATCTTTCCCCCTGCCTTTTTTGATGTCATGGTTCACTTGTGTGTCCATCTACCTGACGAAGCACTGCTAAGAGGTCCTGTTCAATACGGCTGGATGTACCCAATAGAAAGACACCTGGGCACTTTGAAGAATTTTGTAAGTAACAGGGCGAAGCCAGAAGGATCAATTGCTGAGGCATATGTGGCAAGTGACACCTTGACATTTTGTTCTAGGTACATGGAGGATATGGACACTAGATTCAACTCGGGGGATGATAGTGGTGGAGAGGTACCATTGCCTCATGACATTTCTGTTTTTCAGCATGGTGTTACTCTAGTTGGAGGCAATAGGGTCAAGTATATTGAAGATGACGTAATGGGCAAGTTAGTTTGGTATGTGCTACATAATTGTGAAGAAGCTGATGAATATAAGGAGTAAGTATGATTTTTAAGACTTGCTGATTTGTTAATTTATTTTTTAAATTTGATTTAAATAATCTTGTCTTTGCAGGTTGTACAGAGACGAGCTGTTGCAGCAAGGTGCACAACAAAATAATGTTGACAAAATGGTTGAACAAGGATTTGCCAAGTGGTTCAGGCACCACGTTAGTAACTACAACTATTTAGATATTAAGTGGAAACGTATTTTTTCTAATTATTATTTTTGTTGCAATAGATTGAGGAACAACGCAAGGTGAATCCATGGTCGGTTAGCGAAGGATTGTGGGCACTATCTTGTGGACCATGTCTACGAGTTAAGTTTTCTGCAGCTTGCAAGATCAATGGTGTTCGGTATAGCACAGCAGAACGCGAAAAATTCCTGCAGACACAAAATAGTGGTGTCATGACTCCAGGTGAACATAATGACAACATTATATATTTTTATGGAGAACTTCAAGAGGTGATTGAGTTGTTGTATAACTCGAATCTTCAAGTTTGTCGAACTGTGGTTATATTTCGATGCAATTGGTACAACCAAGAAGGGAGGGGAAAGGCCTTCAAGATGACGGACATTTCAAATCCATCAATGTGCAGTCATTATGGTACAAGACAGATCCTTTCATCCTATCTTCTCAAGCGAAAAAAATTTTTTACATTCAAGACACATCTTTAGGTAAAGATTGGCGAGTTGTGCGTAAAGTTTGAACATAGAAACATTTATGATGTGGCAGAAAAAGATGAGGGCAGCCATGATGTGCATCAGGACGATTACCATTCTGATACTGAGCATGTGGTGCAAGAAGGTGGCGTCGATGTGCCATTACCAAATATTCAAGGTGGGGAAGGCACTATAATTGAAGGCAATTTGCAAGAATTAATAAGAAACAAGAAGGAAGCTGCAATTATTGATGTCGACAGCGAGGGGGAGGAGGAGGATGAGACAGTGCTGCAATACTGTAGTGACGATGCCAACGATAACAACGATGACATGTCTCCAGATGACGAAGATGAAGATTACTAGTTTGATATATATGTTTTTCCATACATGACATGTTACAATAATATAGATTGGTGATTACTGTTATATCAATAAAAAGTAGACCAGATTGAGTACCACAAATGAAACTTTAATGCGTGCCATTACCAAATATTTATAGGGCATGTACATGCCAGCAGATGAAAGTTACTTGTCTTGTTGCCAGATAAGGCACTACTAACCAGGCACATTGCACTGACCATAACTATTTACAAGCTAAAGCAAGCAAGGCACAAAATCTTCTTGCCTTCCGGCCACTCGCTACGACACTACTAAGTTAATGTCTTCCATCACTGACAAAAGTAAAAGAATGCAACCATATAGGTTCATTCTTGACAGTCATCCAGATTAGCCAAACTTGCAAAAGACAGCAGCAACCTTGACATTTAACCATCACTTTCTGGAATGCACTTCGTCTTCTTCTTCGCCTTGTCGGCCAGCGGCCTTGAGAGCAAACCTTGAGTCCGGTGTACCGTTCTTCTCCCCGTTCAAATTGAACCTCCAAAGCAAGATCACGTTCTCCTATGAAGTCCCCGGCTCCTTCCGTAACTCCCGAAGTCCAAATTTTATGAAAATGAGCACCGTTAAGGCCTAAATGATCTCAATTCAGATTATCCGAAAACCGTCAACAAAGCAGAAACTCACCTTCTTCTCCTTCCCTTTCAGCTGCTTCACTGGGTTCACATAAGTGTCCCTGCTTGATTCTTCAGTTGTAGACGCAGCAGTGCCAGCGCTACTAGAAGCTGTCACTAGATACCGGGATTTCATGCAGACCTTCTTCTTGTGGCGCTCGCTGACTCTCAGAGCGCGCTCTGCGGCCTTAGTGGAGAGCCCCCCGCGTGCGGTTGCCTGAAAATTAAGTGAATCACAATTCATTTGCATCTAGTGCTGACGAAAATTATGTGTGAAGATTTAACAACACATATGTAGAAAGTGAGTAACTAAAAAAGATTTAAAGAATCGAGTCAAAATTAAAAATCATGCCATATATAGTCACTGGGTAGTTCATCTACAAAAATTTAAAGATATGCCATTTGTAGGTAAATTAGAGCATATGGATATCTGTAAATAGCACAATTTCTGACCATGCTGCATTGTAAACCATAATGCTCAAATTACAAACCAGTGCATTGTAAACCATACTGCTCAAATTACAAACCACAATTTTCCAGTGGCACATAAGTTAGTACCACAATTTTCTAGAAAAATATGATTGAACTGAAAACCCCACCACAAGCATTACTGAAAATCCCCCTCAAGATTCTAAGGGAAATGCATATATCTAGTGGCGCAGCTTAGTACAGAAATCAAGCAAATTAGGGAAATGCAAAATTAGTGAGTAATTGAAATTAAAAAATCCTGAACATCTAGTGATTGAATTAGAAAACCCGTAAACAGTGTCAGGGTGAGAAAATCAACCTTAGGTTTTGCAGATGGGAATGCTGATCCCCCGACGCGCTTCAGATTGGGAGCTATCCTTTCGAAGCCTGGTGGGACGTCAGGAACGACGTCGCCGGAGGCGGCAGAGGCTCGGCGCACCACCACGCCATGGGAAGCGCGGGTGAACCTCCCGGTCCTTGGGTCCCGCTTCTGGTTACTCACACGCTTCGACTGCTCCAGGTTCTTCACCGCCTTCGTCATCTTCCACACGCCGACGACTGCGGCGGCGCAAGGGGCAGAGGTGGTGGCGGCGCGAGGGGCAGAGATGGCGGTGGCGGAAGGCGAAGCGGAGAAGACGAGGAGGCGTGACGATTTGGGGGACGATTTGGGGGAATCCGTCGTGGCGACTGCTATATAGATCTGCACAGCAAGGCGCCTCTTTATGTTGTTAAATAAAATGGATCTTCACATCCATCGAATACACCTTCGTAGCCCACTGGTAACGCGCTCTGATTGTTAGTCCACAGCTCCCGGGTTCGAACCCTATGGGAGCATTTTTTTAACTTGTTTTGTTATTAACATTTTATTTCATTTAAAGATTTTTAACTTTTCATTTAAACATTTTTTAACATGTTTTGATTTTAACATTTCATTTCATTTGTTTTGTACATATCCCACTCATTACAATATAAGTCTCGCTTGCACACATTGAGTATACGATGGAACACATACCCCACTACGACCAATGTGCCTATGCAAGGGACGTCTACACATGTGAGATATGCGCATCACAAGTTTCTCGAAATCATGTGAAACTATCAGAGCGTGCTATTGGACGTAATCAAGGAGGTTTCATGCAATTTTGCAATTTTCGTTGCATTTTTACCTATTATCTTAATTTTTTGATGATTTAATAAAGAATAAATATGAAAATTAGCAAACCATGCTAGAAAAATGTAAAAACTTGCAAGGACACACCAATTTGGTGTGTATTCATGACAAAATTATATTCAATTCATTATACCAAAGTGGCGGTGCACGGTGCTACGATGGAACACATACCCCACTACGACCAATGTGCCTATGCAAGGGACGTCTACACATGTGGGATATGCGCATCACAAGTTTCTCGAAATCATGTGAAACTATCAGAGCGTGCTATTGGACGTAATCAAGGAGGTTTCGTGCAATTTTGCAATTTTCGTTGCATTTTTACCTATTATCTTAATTTTTTGATGATTTAATAAAGAATAAATGTGAAAATTAGCAAACCATGCTAGAAAAATGTAAAAACTTGCAAGGACACACCAATTTGGTGTGTATTCATGACAAAATTATATTCAATTCATTATACCAAAGTGGCGGTGCACGGTGCTACGATGGAACACATACCCCACTACGACCAATGTGCCTATGCAAGGGACGTCTACACATGTGAGATATGCGCATCACAAGTTTCTCGAAATCATGTGAAACTATCAGAGCGTGCTATTGGACGTAATCAAGGAGGTTTCGTGCAATTTTGCAATTTTCATTGCATTTTTACCTATTATCTTAATTTTTTAATGATTTAATAAAGAATAAATGTGAAAATTAGCAAACCATGCTAGAAAAATGTAAAAACTTGCAAGGACACACCAATTTGGTGTGTATTCATGACAAAATTATATTCAATTCATTATACCAAAGTGGCGGTGCACGGTGCTACGATGGAACACATGCCCCACTACGACCAATGTGCCTATGCAAGGGACGTCTACACATGTGAGATATGCGCATCACAAGTTTCTCGAAATCATGTGAAACTATCAGAGCGTGCTATTGGACATAATCAAGGAGGAATTGACGAAAAAAATATAAAGAAATAGAAGCAACTGATGTTTAAAAAAAGGAACAAAGTCAGAAAAATCTGTGCCCCATAGGAATCGAACCAGCGACCCAAGGGTTCCAGTAAATGAGCCTTACCACTGCGCTACTCGAGGATGTTCGTTCAGTAATCGAAATAGTTTTATATGAATCGAGTAACTGACGCTGCGGCGGGAACGCGGGAGAAATTGCGCCAAAACTTTTCGGCACCATTCTGTAACGAAAAAAAGGCGGACTTATTTACATGCCTCCCCAAAACTTGTCAAACCTCCCCATTTCCTATTCCCATCTATTCGACACCTCCCCTGGAACCACAGAAGCCGCCGCCGCCACACCACCCATCGCCGGCGACGAGGTGCTCCTCATCCCAGGTTCGTAGTTTCCAGGCCGCGACGCCTCAACCTAACCCTCTCCCTCAATGCCCCACCTACCTAAATCTTCCCTTCAACCACTGAGTCACATCAACGAAACCCTAACCACAGCCGCCGACGACGAGTACCTCCGACAATAACCCGATTTGAATTCACGCCGCCCCCCAATCCCTCTCTCTCACGTACATTTCTATGCCCATGCACCTCCTTTTCTTCCCCGACCTAACCCAAATCTCATCTACAGGTTCCAATGGTGGCAACAAGGGGGCAAAAGAGGAACGGGCTCCGCAGTGTCCGTCAAAAAATTCAACTATATTTCTTAGAGTAGATCTACAATTTTGATGTTGTCGTATATGTATGTCAATTTGAAATGTATTTTTTTGATTAATGAGACCATTATCATGTCACGCTTTGCTACTGTAATATTCCCTGATTTTTGGTTGATAGGAAGATTGTAGTTCACTCCATTCTATATTCATACTTACTAATGTAGTTATAACAGTTTCTGATTCACTGTAATACCCTGGGTTTTCTGATCTAGGAGTGCACACATAGTTGTAGGTCTTATCTCATATCTTAGACCTCTTATCTATCTTTCATGTAGTTTTGTTAACTCTAACCTATTAGTACAAGACTTTTAAAAATTCTAATTCACCCAATTTCTTGTCTTTGAAAGAACCTATGATAACTGATTATGAGCGATGCCGAGATAGACGCGTGGCGGAAAATCGAAAGATGCTTGAAGATCTTGGATTGAATACCTTAGCTTTGGAAATTATTACATCCTTGCCTCAACCTGCACAAAAGAAGGGGAAAAAACCAGCAAACAAGGGAACTGATAACGAAGATTCATCATCATCGGAGTATCTCCTTGATGAAGATGATCAAGGAGATAATACTGATGATGAAGACATTGAATCTAATGAGCAGCTACAACTTAAGGTGCTTCTTCTATCTTCACAGTAGTCAATGGGGCATACTTGGAACATACAACTTGTTTACTACATTGTATTCATTATTAATATATAATCTAGGATTAAATGTTTCTAATCTGAAGTTTGCTTTAGGACTTAAATTTCATTGAATTAAATGTTTACTATATGGTACTTATTATTAATAAAGTTGATTGCAATTTACTGTTTCCAATCTGCATTTTGATCTCCGATTTATTTGCAAATTCTATCAAACTATAATGATGTTGAATATATGGTTTTCATTATTAATGCACATGACTTACATGACCTTTCTTTCCCCACAGCTTCTCCAACCGCATAGTCGCAAAATCATCTCTCCAAAGATCAAGAAAACTCGTTGGCGTAATGGCTCCCGGAGTTAGGAACAAGTAAGAGAGTGAGGGCATCAACTCGGTCGTAAAACCACCTCCGAATCCGAAACAAGAGCATCAAAAAGGCTTCTTGTACAGATCCTACAGACCCCTTATGAAGACAATCCAACAAGAGAGGAATCCAATGGACCACTTGTTGATGAGAACACACCATCGTAGGATGGCGTGTATCGACCTGGTCATGACAATGCAGGTTTTGAGGCACACATTGCGTACCGCTAACGATGACAACACACTAGCCGAAGGCAAGCTCTTTTATCATGCAGCTTTTGACATCTATTTAGTTGATTTTGCATCGATAAAATAAAAAAACTGAATCTAAATTCAATGATGTAGGTCCTCCACAGCGAGCTCCTAGGAGGCCCGGACCACCTACGGTTGGAAAGCGCTAGATAGGATGACCAAAGCTATGGGAAGGAGATTGCCCATAGTTGTTCGGGATGGAAAAAAAAGACCTCAAGATCCCGTTCATGCCGCCAAATTAGCTTCGCAGGCCGGCGTCATCATTCGGGAAAGTATTCCCGTCCTCCCACATTGGAAAGATTACAAGAAAGACGACGTACACTACAAAGCCTTTGAGGGACAGCCTAGCCGTAAGTGCATTACCGTAGCCATATGAAACTATTGTTCATTAAGCTTATTTGACTAACTTAATAACCAACTATCATATGCCTAGGGTCGCTTGGCCATTAACACAAATCATGCCCCAACAAGGGCAGCTATGACTGATCTGATGCGTGTTGCGATAAAGAACCAACGCTATCGACTGAAGAAGAAATACTTCAATGGTGTTCCCGCAAATCGATCCGTACAACTTCTCCGCTCGCTACATGACCGATCTCGAATGGAGGGCACTTGTTGCAAGGTGGTCAGATCCAAAGAACATGGTATGGGCATAAATTCTTACATTCACTATCAGTTTACAAAGTCCCTTATTTTAAACCTGTGATATCAACTAACAGGTTCATCGTCTTTTAGCAAACATGTGAGAAGAACAAGGAAAACCGCAGTAAAGTCAAGTATCATCAGGCTACGGGTTCTCGCTGCTACGTGCCACACTTACATGCATACGTAAGTAAAACTTTACCTTGTTCACTTACCTGCACATTTGGACTCAAACTAATTATTTTCCCTTTCATCTGTGCCTACTTTGCTGTCATTTTTCAATTACACAAAAACAAACAAGAATCCTTGATGAACCAAACCTAGATCAGTCTGCAGAAGTAGACACAGTGGAAGCCTTCCAGACGTGCCACACTAGCTCCAAACGTGGCTTAAGTGACCCTGCAAGAGAGGCACTTGTAAGTGCACAGATTATGTGCCTACTAGTTGCCATTTCACATAAATCATGTGTGGACTTTATGCATACATAGTAGTAGGTTTTCAATAATCTGGTTCTTTTGCGTGCATCTACTTTATTGCATTTATTAAACATTGACATGTTACTCTTCATCAAATACTTGTAACTCTTTTACCTTGTTACTATTTCGAGTCCCAAATGGAAGCTTTGAGGACCGAACTTGTTTCGAAGGTGAGATGCCGCATCCAAAGTGTGCAAGTCGTGTCGAAGGTGCTCTCTCGGAAACAGCTCCAACTTATTCCCGAAGAATGTTGGCTTCCAAACACCGCCATCCTCCAAGTCAGTATCATCAAATGAAAGTCAGCTTAGGGAGCAACTTGCAGTTGAAGCGACGGCAGCTGTTCAAGGTGAACTAGATGACCTCAGGAAGAAAATTCAGGATGCAGAGGAAGAACGGGCAAGGACACAGAAGGAGCTGGAGGAGTACAAGATGCTTACAGAGAAGAACATCAAGGAGATGGCGGAGACCAATTTGCTCCTCAAGAAGCTATTCTCCCTCCAGGGAAATGCTTTGTCATCGACTTCAACATAGCTGCTGCTCAGCTTTCCTTTCTATTTCTTGTCATTTTGCCTATCTAGTAACTTGGTCGTGTGTGCAAACTTTTTATGGTACTTGGTACTATTTCAACAACATATTTACTGAATTTGCAATGTCTAGTGGTGTGCATCAGTTGTATATGCACACTGGATTACTTGATGCAAACCTAATGCAATTGTGTGCCCATTCTAGTATCAATTGCAAATTCCTATTATATTATTATTTCCAAACCAGTGAGCAAATGCATGGTGTATCTGTGACCAATCTACTCTCAAATCTGTGACCAAAAGATGTTATATTTGTGACCAAAGTGCTGGCAAATATGTGACCATATTGTATCAAAGTGTGACAATGCAAATACCAATCTGTGACGATTTAATCATTACATCTATGACGGTTGCAAGATGATGATCTCAGCAGCCACGTCATTGATGACGTCACATCCTCGTCATCTGCCAGCGTGGCATACATCATCCTATGACCAACACAAGACTACATTTGTGACGAAACCGGATCGTCACACCATTGCAACGACGCCATCTGTTATCCAGGCGAACGGAAGATTGTGACGAAAAAATATCGTCACAATCTGCATTAACGGCGTTAACGGCGGCGTCAGTTAGCCCGGCAGACGTGAAATTATGATGAAAACATGGTATAATCTATGACCAAAACAAATCGTCATAGAATGAATTCAAATCCATGACGACACAAAATTCGTCACAGATTGGTGACACATCTATGACGAAAAAACCAATTTCGTCACCGATGAACAAATGTGACGCCACCTTAGTGACCAAACCAAAATCGTCACAAAAACTTCACAAAATACTAATTGTGACCATTCTGGCGTCTTCAATGACGATAATGCAACGTCATTGATGACAACATCCCTACTAGTGTAGTGCTCATGGGGGCATCGTCGTTGCTGCCTCACCCAAGCCTCGGGTGCCCCTCTATCGAGCCGCCGCCCCTTGTCTCTGGTGCATCAGGGGCAGCACGAACTAGTGGAAGGCATGGCTGGGTGGCTGCATGATTTAGGGAACCAGGGGCCGTGACAAGATTTGTTAGCTGAAACACATGTGGTATGTAAGGTTGAAAACGGAACAGAAATTTCTGAGTTAGACCGCGCCGTTTTCTATTTTTAACCCGATCGATTTCGTACATTTCGAACAAGGTAGTAGCAGTCTATAAATTTTTCATGCTTTGAATGTAGCAGTAGACTGAAATTTTTTTTATTAGTCAAGGTAGCAGTATTCTGTAAATTTTTCATGCTCTGAATGTAGCAGTAGACTGCAATTCTTTTATTAGTCAAGGTAGCAGTAGTCTGTAAATTTTTCATGCTCTGAATGTAGCAGTAGTCTGCAATTTTTTTTTCTATTAGTGATTTACAAATTTGCATTGACCTCTTTTGTAGGACAAATGAGTACAAGCGAAACTTTGGAAAGTCCAGTAGTATCTGTGATAGGTTCTTCTACACCAAAGAACCACAACATCGCCCCTAATGAACTCGCCAATTAATATTGATGATGATGACCAAGAGGATGACGAAGAACGTACTCGCCTTTCGGCAAGAGGGCTAAGAAATGCACATCATGGGTCTGGACTTATTTCACCAAGAAGAAGGAGTATGTCGAGGTGAATGGAAATCAAGTTGAGGAGATATGCGGACATTGCAATTTTGCTCGGTGTGATCAGAAGTACAGAGCAGCGGGTGTCAATGGGACGACTGCATTCAAGAATCATTTGAAGTCCAAACACAGTGTTGTGAAGGGACAACAACAGCTTCATGTTGGTAAGAATCCTGGTTCCCAAATTGTTTTAGACTTGTATTTGCTCGTTAATTTTCGTATGCACTTGAACTACACCATGATTTTGTTAGTTCGGTCATGCACTTGTTTAATGTGCCCTGCACTCAGTTCTATCTATACCCCATATGCATACTGCTCCTACACTCAATTTTATCTATTTCCCATATGCATGCTGCCCTGCGCAATTGAGATTTGAGAATCTGATCAGTGGTTAATTTCCAGAACAATAAGTTGATTTTTTTATTAAAAAAGTTGAAATTATGAAAACAGTATATGCCCTAGTTGTGCTCCTTCTTAATTCACTTGGCAGGGCTTCTATGTCTTCAATGCCATCACAATATGATTGCACTCATTTGATTTCTTTCTTTCAGTAAACCTTATAAAGAAAAAGGTTTGATGTGTCAACAATCTATATAGAAACTTAATTCATTAATCCAATGGGATCAAAATTAACTAAGAAGTTGTATGTGACCCTGTTCAGAGTACAAATAAATTATAGAACCACTCATTGACTAAATATTATTGAACTGAAATCATGTTGATTGAACTATACCGATTCTTCTGTCTCAGCTAGTTATAGTTTGGCTATGAGCTATTACTTGATGTGGTGTTCCTAGATCTACATACTAGATCCTTGATTAGTTTGTGATCACTTTGCCTATCATCTTTGTACTGGAAGCTTCATCTTTGATTACTGATGTGATTACAGTCCCCTACTTTGCTGCTCTTATATATGCTTGCATTCACTGTAGGGATATTGTTTGTTGCTTGTTTATCCTCTATGAATTCATTTATCATGTACACTTAGTAGCGTATTTGCTTTCTTATCATTGTAAAGTAGGCGTATATTTTGTACCTCATGAAAAGTTGGTTGCGTCATGTTTATTAGTTAAAAATAGTTGTGTTCAGCAATAATATGATATATCGAATCACAGTTTTTGGGTTTCACCATTCTCAGGCAGAACTCCTGCAACTTTGAGTTTGAACATTAATTGCATTCCACCCTTGTGTCCCTTAGCTTATGTTTACAAGTGCTCTTTATATGTTTGCAACTTTGCATATTTCAGTCTGTTAAGTGTTAACCCAATGGAGGCACTGTGTTGCAGGTATATACTGTGATGTCATTCCTTTCCCTAGTCCTTCCTGATAACACGGTAAGTTGCATGCTTCAGGTGCTCAATTAATTATGTTTTTAATCTCTAGCTTTTTAACATGACACGACCTAGTTAAATTGTTGTTTTTCACTTGCTAATCATAAGTGAACTTGATGACCTACGGAAGAAAATTCAAGATGCTGATGAAGAGCGGGCAAGGACACGAGAGGGAGCTAGAGGAGTACAAGAAAATTACGAGAAGCGAACACCAAGGAGATGGCCGAGACCAAATTGCTCATCAAGAAGCTCTTGTCCCTCCAGGGAAATGCTTCTTCAACGACATGAACATAGCTGCTACACAGTTATGCTTTGAACTGCATGTTCACTTTCGCTATTCAGTAACTTTGTCGTGTTAGCAACTTTTTTATTATATTTGGTACTGTTTCAACAAATTATGTGATGTAATGTGTACTGGTGTCCAATCAGTTGTATGCACACTTGAATATTTCCAATTGTATATGGATTTGTGTGACCATTATATATCATTTGCAAATTCAAATTAAATTATTATCTGCAATTTTGTGACCAAAGTGATCCTGTACCTGTGATGAAACTAATTTCTAATCTGTGATGAATTGATGTTATATTTGTGACCAAAGCAATGACAAATTTGTGACCATTTTATATCAAAAGGTGACGATGACAAATATCATTATGTGACGATTTAAACATGTATTCCATGACGATTCTAAATTTATGATGTCAGCTGCCGCGTCATTGATGACGGCACCGCCATGTCATTTGCCAGCGTGGCGTACAACAGACTATGACCAAAACAAAACAACAACTGTGACCAAACCGGATCGCCACAAAATCACTAACGGCGTTAATGGCGACGTCAGTTAGCCAGGCGGACGTGAAATTATGACGAAAACAGGGTATAATCTATGACCAAAAACGTTTGTCATAGAATGAATTCAAATCCATGACGACACAAATTTCGTCACAGATTGGAGACACATCTATGACGGAAAAACCAATTTCGTCACCGATGAACAAATGTGACGCCACCATAGTGACCAAAACAAAATCGTTACAAAATACTAATTGTGACCATTCTGGCGACTTCAATGACGTTAATGTAACGTCATTGATGACAACATCCCTACTAGTGATTATGTGGTGAAGGCCTCTATATCCGGAAGAATTGCCTGTTAATGTTTAATCGAGCAAGAGAAGATAAACAAGAAGTTGCTAGAGGATTCTCAGAAGCTGAACCGCGACTTCAAGTTGTCTCGACCGGCGAACTTGGATTTAAAGAAGAAAGTGGATGAACTGGTTGTAGGCCTCAAGAAATGTGAAGATGAGAAGAAAGTTGCCGACGAAGCTACTAAAAATTCTAGAAAAGATCTTGAAAAACTTCAAAAAAATCATGACGAGGACTTGAAATTGATTGAGAATCTTCGCAAGGATTATGACAAGTCCTCCAAAATTGATGAAGATTTCTGAGTTAACAATGCTGATCTTGCTTCTCAGCGGCAAGGAACAAAAAATACAAGACCTTGAGAAAGCATTAGCTGATCAGAGGGAAATTTCGGGGAGAAACATTTCTGAGATTAACAACAAGCTCAAGCTTCTTTTCAAGGAGTATGAAAAATCTCTGAAAAACTTTGGTGTTCGACCCGTTCCGCTTCCTGCTGACTTAGGACTCTCCGACTTCATGGAATGGATCGACACTGAGTTTAAGGCAATCCTTGAAGTTATCTTAGGTGCTAAAGATTTTGCTGTAGCCTTCTCTGTCGAAAGCATTTTGAAGCTGCTTCACGATTTTGACTGTGCGGATCTTGTGAAATTTCGTGAGAAGCTTCCACAATTTCCCGACACCCTGAGCACTTCCAGACTTCGTCCTAACAAAGATGTCCAAGCTATCAAAGCTAAGTTCGCAAGAGAATTCTGGCTTGCCAGTGGAAAAGAAGCTGTCAAGAGCATCACTCATGCTAAGATTGACCAGATTGATCTCTGGAAAACATTGTTTGCTTTTGCTGGTTCACGACATCTTTCCTTTTGGTTTTTCTTATATTTCTTCTTTTGCTTCCTTTAGTTGATCGAAGAGGAGAAGCGAGGAAAGGGTGTTGCACCACCGGAATCCTCTTCCAAAGATGATGATGACGAGGCCGGCGACAGAGACGGGGAGGATTCTGGCGACAGCAGCGGCAGCGGCAGCGACGCTGACGAAAATTCCGAACATGAGGAAAATTCTCTGAAGGTTGACATTGCCGAAACATTTTCCCCTCATGGCGTTTTGTATAAATATGTAAAGTTATGTGGTTATGGCGTCTGAACAAGTTGTTTTGTAAACTTAACCTGCGCAGGTCCTGCAAGCTGGGTCTGCGCAGGATGTGATGCCACTGCGAATTCATCGTGGAAACATGTTTGTCCGTGGTGAAGCATGGCGTTTGTTTAAAGAGGCTCATCCAGAGCAAGATTTCTCTGATTTTTGGCTTGATGTTTTGCTTAAATTTTCAATAAATTGTTTCGATCTTTCTTCGTTCTTCCTTCTTTGCGAAGACGAGTGCCCCATTGTTGTGAGTTCAAGCTCTTCGAGGGTTCTGAAGACGGAGCCCCTTAGCCCCATCACTACTAGACTCGATTTCGCATACACTAGTGATGTTGTAAAAAATAATAGTCGTGATCCAGGACATGTCGTTGAACTCTCATTCTAGAGATTGTATTTTTCCCTGTGTAATCGTGATGATCCTATATCGAAATTTTTATGCAACTAAGGCAATAAAGACGTATTCTTGAGAAAAAATGTCACCCTTCCCCACCTTGCCGTTTTACATGAAAATTTCGAGGCGGGTTAAGCAAGTTATGGTTTGCTGCTGATATCTTGATCATCTGTACTTTTGAGAATTGTTCGCGAATTTTGAAATCGTAAGTAATGTGATGCAAGTCGACAAAATTTGTTTTACGAATTTTGTGGACTTGTCTCGCTTGGCACACTTGCCCTGGTTGACATTGCAACCCTCAATTGCTTCAACCACGATTATCTACGAATCTTCACTCAAGCCGCTTGCCTTTTCATGAATCTTTACAAAAAATTCTTTAACAAGAACATATACATTCGACTGGTCGCAATTACCATTAACATGATGGAAACTAGGCCATAATTCATTGTTGCCTCGAGCCTTTTTGGTGGGAATCCCTTTGACGGTGGGATTTAGGCCACAACTTGTTGTTGTCTCAAGCCTTTCGGTGGGAATCCCTTTGACAGTGGGATTTAGGCCACAACTTGTTGTTGTCTCAGCTCTTTTTTGGAGGAGATGCACCTCAACCATGGCTCAGTGACTCACGATTTATACAGCTCTCCATTTACTACTGCATAGCCCCTTGCCCTTTGTTTCAACCTCTTTTCCTGCAACTCGTCTTGTGGTTCACTCTCAGAGAAGCCATGATTCTACTCTCCAATTGGGAGTTTCCTCAACATTCACGATTCTCGGCCTTGATTTCTTGATAGATGGTTCTTTGATGATTTCGAAGAACACATCAAGAGGCATTTCTTGATTTCTGGCTGCCGCCTTCACTAGTTTGTCTGCTTCGTTGTTGTCATCTCTTGGAATGTGTCTCACTGAATAACCTTTGAAATGTCTTTCCATTTCTCTGACTTTTTCAAGGTACTTCATCAAAACAGGATTCCTTGCTTCACTTTCTTTCTCAATGTGTTCCTGAATAACTTTTGAATTAGTCCTGATTATGAAGGTTTGCTGACCCAAGGCTTTCATCTTCCTAAGTGCAAAAAGTAGAGCTTCATATTCTGTTGTGTTGTTCGTGGAGTGCTCATTATTCGCGAATATGAGTAGAGCTGCGTATCTTATTACAACTCCCGCCGGAGATGTTACGACTGCTGAAATTCCGACTCCCTTATGACACTAAGCTCCATCGCACTACACTATCCAAGGTGTAGGTATTTCTTCATCTAGATTTTGTGTTGGTGAAGTCCAATCCACGACAAAATCTGCCAAGACTTGCAATTTTATCGCGCTTCTTCTCTCGAAGTCCACAATGTATTCTGAGAGTTCAGCGCCCCACTTGATGATTTGGGTAGATGCCTCTCTATTTGCGAACAAGTCGTTCAGTGGTTCAGTGGTGCGAAATAGTGTCTCAACTTTCTTGCAGCTATGATGACTGCGTATGCTATCTTCTCTAGCTCAGAATAGAAGATTTTTGAGCCAGAGAGGGCTTCTGAAGAGAAATACACTGTGATCTGCTTGAGCTTTCCTTCTTCTTCCTTTTCTTGCACTAACACAGCGCTCACTGCCGAATTTGATGCAGACACATATAGCAGAAGTGGTGATCTTGGTTCAGAAGGGCACAGCTTGGTCATGTTAGACAGGTAATCTCTTAGTTCTTGGAAAGCTTGCGTCTGAGTTTCGGACCACTGAAAATTCATAGTACTTCTGAGAACTTGAAAGAATGGCAGACTTCTTTCTGCAGCCCTAGGAATGAACCTGTTGAGTGCGGCTACTCTCCCTGTCAATTTTTGCACATCCTTCACGGAAACTGGGTCTTACATCTCTATCAGTGCCTTGATTTTGTCAGGATTTGCCTCTATGCCTTTTGTTGAGACTAGGCATGCGAGAACTTTCTCTTTGTGAATGCCGAAAACACACTTCTCAGGATTCAACCTCAGATTCGCTACTCTCAACTTCGCGAAAGTTTCTGCTAGATCACTGATATGATCTCTTCTTTGGACACTCTTGACGACTATGTCATCCACGTATGCCAGAATGTTTCTCCGAAGTTGGGGATGAAGGACTATTGCTATCATTCTCGAAAACGTGCAGCCTGAGTTCTTCAGCCCCTCTGCATTCTCACAAAACAAAACGTTCCAAAGGGGGTGATAAAGCTTGTCTTCACTTCGTCTTCTTTGCGTACTCTTATCTGATGATATCCTAAAAACATGTCCAGGAGTGAGAGCATCTCACTGTTGGCTGCATCGTCTACGATTTTATCTACCCTTTCCAAGGGAAAATCATCCTTGCATGCCTTGTTCAAATCCGTGAAATCTACACACATTCTCCATTTTCCATTCTTCTTTGTCACTGGTACAGTGTTGGCCAGCCAGACTAGATATTTCACTTCTCTAATTACTTTCGCGTCTTGTAGCCTTTGTACTTCAGCTTCAACTGCTTTTTCTTTTTCTTCTGACATTTTCCGAAGTTTCTGCTTTTTCTGTGCTATTTTTTCATCTGTTTCCAGGACATGTTCGATGATGTCCCTGTCGACGCCTTGCAAATCTTTGGCTGACCAGGCAAAAACATCCTTGTTCTGGTTCAAGAATTGCATGAGCTCTTTCTCTTCTTCGGGATTGAGGTGAGCCCCAATTGTGACTGCTCTATCGGGCATATCATCAAAGTATACTTTCTTGGTTTCACCATCAGCTGCTATCTCAATCCTTTCTTTGTCTCGCTTGGCCTCTTCGTAAGGTTCCTTTCTTTCTTCGGTTGTTTTCAGCTGGTACACATTGGCTTGGCCCGGAGTATGGCCTTTTTCTATGTTTCTGGCCTCTTGCTGATCGCCGAACACTGTCATGACCCCTTTGGGCACTGGTATCTTCATACACAAGAATTGCTATCTTATGACTGCATCAAATTTGTTCATGAAGCCTCTGCCGAAAATCGCGAGGTACGGATGATAAATGCCAACCACATCAAATGTGAGGGTCTCTGTTCAGGCGTTGTCCAGGTCTCCGAAAGATACAATAAGTGATATCTTTCCAACTGGCTTATTGGTTTTTGTCTGAAACTTTGTAATGGGTATTCTGGCAGGTGCAGCATATGCTGACTCACGTTCATTTTCTCGAATGTTTTGAAGAACAGAATGTCTGCCGAGCTTCCATTGTCTAGCAAAATTTTTCCGATAACCCATCCAGCTATGTTCACTTCGATGACCATGGCAACATTGTGATTCGCGGATTTCAGTTTGAAATCCTCTTCAGTGAAAGTGATTGGCACCTTGGCCCACTCTGGTCGGGCAGCTGGACCGTCGTTGATGATGGTGTTCACAGACCTGAAGTAATTGTTTATTTGCTTCTTAGTTTCAAATTCCATGGCTGACCCTCCTAAAATTGGCATGATGGTCGCGAAAGATGACAAGGCTTTCGAGTTCTGAGGTCTTGAACTTGATTCTGGCCTTGATGAACTGTCGGGTGGTGGTGGCAAAATTTCTCGAATTGGTTGCGGTTGCTGGATTGACTAAATTGCCTGCGACTGAGGATAAAACTGCTGAGAGGGTTGCCACGATAGTTGTGGTTGTTGAAATTGCTGCATTGCAACTGGACTTGGTTGAGAGTTCATGAACTGTGGTTGCCAGAAATTCGGGTGAAGTTGGTTCAGCATTGAGGATGTGATGCTCATCATAGCTTTCTCTTGCTGGATTCTCGCGATGTTCTTCTTGGTTTCTGGGCACCCTTCGGTGCTATGTCCTCTTCCATGATACCGACAATAGAAGTACGGGTCTCTTGGGTTGTGATTCGTGAGTCTCGGGGATCCTCTTCCTCTTCCCCTTCCCCTGGGTGTGAATCCTCCTCTTGTGCTTGGTCTACTGTTCTGGTCAGGATGAGGATTTTCCACATTGTTGATGTTTCGTGGATTCTGGGACTGAGGTCTCTAAGTCATTTCTCTGTTGCCTTGTCGTGCTTCATTTCGCTCGGCCACTCTTCTGCGATGATCATCATCGGATAATATGTATTCTTCAAGTTCATGAAAAAGTTCATCAATTGTCTTTGGCTTCTTTCGTGTCAAGTGCGGAGCTGTTGGCCCTGGAGTCAGACCCTTGATCAGTGCCTTGATCATTGTTTTGTTATCCGCCTCAGGAATCTGGGATCTCTGCTGCATGAACCTTCTCACGAAGTTCCGTAATGGCTCTCTATCTTTTTGCTTGCAGTTATACAGGTCTGATGACTCAGTTGTTGTGTCATGGAACATCTGAAATGCTTGCATGAATTTTGTCTTGAGGTCAACCCAGTTGCAGACTGAATGCGGCTGTAGCAGAGAATACCAGTTCAGAACTGGACCTTCGCAAGCAATGATGAAAGATTTGGCTAGTGCAACATCATCTCCTCCTGCCGAATTCACGGCTGATTCATATCTCATGAGAAATTGCCTGGAGTTTCCGAGTCATTGTACATTGCAAAAGAGAAACTGGTTTGAACTTGGGTGGCCATGGTGCGGTTTGTAGCCCTATAGATAGTGGTGACACAGAATCCACGAACTGTGAGATTCCATTTCCCACGAAAATTTTTTTTCGGGGTTCTTCTGTTTTGTCCAGAGTTCTGGAGTGGTGATTCTTGCCAAAGTGAATTGTTTTCTTGTTCTTTCATTTCATCTATCTCTCTTTTTATTGCTTCAATTTGTTCTCTTGCCTAATTGAGTTTTTCTAGATTATCAGAGGCCCTTCTTTTTGCTTGCAATTGGCTAGCGAATTTCTCTTTTTCTTTTTGCAGCTGTTGTAATTTCTGTTGAACTATTTCTAGCTCTTTGTCATCATCATCATCGTTTTCATGTGTTTGTTGTTCAGTAGGTTGTTCTTGAATGTGCGTTGTCTTCTCAGCTCTTGCTTTCAGTACAGCTTCAAGTTTTGCTCTTCGTTCCTAATCTGTGATGTTTGAAGGTTCAGGGGAAAGAGGGATTTCATTGCCTTCGACATGATGGTGCTCTTCTTGGTTTGCCTCAACTGGAATGTGCTTCTTTGACCTCTTCAGTGGTGGCATCGTGAGTTGTTTTTCGGCTGAAACACGGTGGGCGCCAATGTTGGGGGTGTCCAAAAATCCGGATAAGATCCCCAAACACAGGAGAAGAGAATATGCAAACGTTCAAGTCAGAAGTACAGATGACGCAAGAGGAGACAAAGAATCCCCTAAAGACTGCCTCAAAAGTTGTGAATCCCTTTACATATGGCCTCGCGCCCCCTTTTATTGCGAGATGAAGGGACTTTTACATTCCGAAAATGCCCTCGAATCTATGGAATATTCCTAGTGTGAACATGTACATGAATGTCCTTTACATCCCATACATTTACAAGTCTGCCACTAGTTCACACATCAAACCCAGACTTTTGAGGCGACGTCTTTGACTTGGCTTCTTATTGATTCATGAGGCTCTTATTCATGGAAATCTTCATGCGCCATAACCTCCGAACTTTAACTTCAGTAGATTCCCGAATTTCATAGATTCCCGATTTCAGAATTTCGCAGGTTCATGACTCCGTGTCCTCACAGGTTCGCGACTTCAGGGCTTCGCAGATTCAAGATTCTAGATCTTCACAGGTTCGAGACTTCAGGGCTTCCCAGATTCAAGATTCTAGATCTTCACAGGTTCGCGACTTCAGGGCTTCACGGATTCAAGATTCCCGATCTTCGCATATTCGCGACTTCAGGGCTTCGCAGATTCAAGATTCCAGATCTTCTCAGAGTCAACCACCCTGAAAACTCATTTCATGAATTTCGTCAAACTCGACGTTTCGAGGGTGACAGGTTTTCCTAAATTCCCCAACAAGGATGGGTCACAAGTTTCATCATTCAAAACAAAGGAGTCTTTCACAAGATTTGGACGGTGGAATCGCATGGATCATGAGGAGACAAAGCAACAAAGAGGTAAGGAGCATACTAGAGAAAAGAATTAATGCAAGCAGGGCTAGGGATGCCCTAGGCTGATCGGCCTAGGCACATTGTGCCGGTCGGCCTACCCCCATTTACTAGCCCCGGTGCTCTTCCTCCCCTTGTGAGCAGTTCATGCATTTGCAAACTTGTTTTCTTGAGTTTATAGCCTACAAGCTCCCAAACCACTCCGAAAGATATGTGCCTCATTATGATCTCAAAAAATCCCTAAAAATTCATTACAATTCTTTCCTCTTCATATACTTTCTTTGTGTGTATTTCCACCCGCAAGAAAACCCTTGGTGCAGTGGTTGTGAGTGTGTGCAGCAAACATGATGAATAAAGCCGTCAACATTGTCTTCAGAAGGAAGACAAGGTCATCATCGTCGAAGGCCTCGTCATCAAGCTCTTCGTGGAGGAACTCGGTCTCCGAGTCTTCGCGTAGTATGGAGGACGACGTCGTGGCACCAAGGAGCAACATGCTGCTCCTTGGTAGCATGAGAAGTACAAGAAGCTCGTCCACGCGGTACATCGAGCCGCACGAACACACCAAGGATGCACCCGTTCCACCATGATGCTTGACACATTCAACCGCTCCTCCGCCCTATGTGCCCATTCGCTCCAAGTATGGCTTCACCGTCGTGACAATACCAGAAAAAGATAAGCTGGTTATCTTGAGGGAAGACCTGTGGCAAACGTTGACTTTGATGATGGTGCACTACAAAAGTTGGGTTTCATCTCGGATATTTCTCAAGTGCTAAACCGCCTTGAACCAATCGAATTCTCCATTGAACCACACATTTTACGCAGTCCCACAAAAGATCGATGTGTGACAGAAAGGAAAATGGACGAGAACAGAGCAGTTCAACAATGATGTGGAAATGGTAGCAGGGAGCTTACGGACAAACCATCACAGGATGCGCACAAAATCAAACCATGGACCTATGAGGCCTCCTCAAATGCGAGATGCAGAGATTCGCAACAACAAAAAAAAGTGACATGCAGAGCCAACGTCCAAATCAGGCGTCTGAATGGAAGTGCATCGGATTGGACAGGCGGGGACCGAGCTCTAGTGGGTAGCAGCAGCAGCTGGAGCAGGGCGACGGTCGCCTCGCGGACGAGGTGCGCTAGGAGTGACCTTTTGGCAGCTAGGTCCTTGTAATCAACATGCGAATGGACAAAAGACCGGCGGGCAGTGGCGGTAGACGGAACAGGGAGGGCAGGAGGGTGTCATATGGGCAGAAGAGCAATGAACGCCGGTGGGGCGGGGTGGCGGGCAGCGGAGGTCGGCGAGCAGCGGCGACAACAATGGAGCGGGGGAAGGTGGGAGAAGGAACTGAAACAGACGGATGGGGTGTGCCCACGATCTATTCCACGGGTCAATAACCAGAGGAAGAATAACCATAGAAGCCGGTTGCGCAGGTGTGGTGCCGTCTAGTTCCACGGATGGACTCGGTATGGAATAGTTATTACATAGCCACGGTAGTAATACTATCTATATATATCTATGTCAACTGTACAAATATATGGATATTTATGGCAGCAAGAAGAGTTAGAGTATAGATCGCGATAGAAACAGACGTCCAAAAGAGCAAAACAGCCCGATAAATGTCGGTACCGAACAGCTTTCTGATCGCGCCTCCTTGAGCCCCAACCAGACAAACAAGTGGAGACCTGGCTTGGCCTCCCCCGCCTCTACAAAAACGTGGGGATTAACAAGGACCCGTCAAGGAGGCATGGACCTCCAATGGCGACCCTGCCGACCTCCCCCTTCTTCTACACTGATATGTCCACGCATATATATATATATATATCGCCGAATAGTGTGGACTGTCTCCCCCCATGCTTCGTCCCTCCTCTTTAGCTCCTTCCTCTTCTCACTTGCAATTGGAATTCTTGTTGCAAGTACAGCACAATGATCTGCTATATGCTGTGGTGGTTGGTGGCATGCTGCCTCCTGCTCCTCTTGTGCGGTTTTCGGCTCCGGTCCGGCAGGAGCAATGGCCACGGGCCGAGGAGCTACCCGCTGATCGGGTGCCTCGTCGCCTTCTACCAGAACCGGTGGCGGCTGCTGGACTGGTATACCGAGCTGCTGGCGGCGTCGCCGACGCAGACGATCGTCGTGGACCGGCTGGGCGCGCGGCGGACGGTGGTGACGGCGAACCCGGTGAACGTGGAGCACATCCTCAAGGCCAACTTCGGCAACTATCCCAAAGGGAAGCCCTTCACTGACATCCTCGGGGACTTGCTTGGTACCGGAATCTTCAACGTCGACGGCGAGCTATGGTACGCCCAGCGGAAGCTGGTGAGCCACGAGTTCTCGGCGCGCGCGCTCCGGGAGCTGGAGTTCGCCGTGCTCGAGGACGAGGCCCGGGAACGCCTCGTGCCGGCGCTGGGCCACGCCGCCGCCCGCCGCGACGCTGTAGATATGCAGGACCTTCTCCGCCGCTTCTCCTTCGACGTCATCTGCCGGGTGTCTCTCGGTGTTGACCCCGGCTGCCTCGACCCGGCATTGCCGGCGCCGAGGCTGGCGGCGGCGTTCGACGCCGCCGCTGGGATCATCGCCAGGCGTGGCGCCGCGCCGGTGGCCGCCGTGTGGAAGGTCAAGCGTGCGCTGGACGTCGGATCGGAACGCCGCCTGCGCGAGGAGATCAGGGTGATCCACGAGGCCGTCATGGACCTCATCCACATCCGCAAGAAGGAGCTCGACCTGGTCAACGACGGGCGGCGGAGTGACCTCCTGTCGCGGATGCTAGAATGCGGGTACCCCGACGAGGCGATCCGCGACATGGTGATCAGCTTCATCATGGCGGGCCGCGACACGACGTCGTCGGCGCTGACGTGGTTCTTCTGGCTTCTCACACGCCACCGCGACGTCGAACGGGAGGTCCTCCGCGAGGTCGCCGGCGGCGGCACGGGCCACCAAGCAGCCGGTGGGCAGGGCAGGATGCGCGTGCTCCACGCCGCGCTGTGCGAGACGATGCGGTTGTACCCACCGGTGGCGTGGGACTCGAAGCACGCGGCGGCGGGGGACGTGCTCCCTGACGGCACCCGCGTCGAGAGCGGTGACCGCGTCACCTACTTCCAGTACGGCATGGGGAGGATGGAGTCCATCTGGGGCGCCGACGCCGCCGAGTTCAGCCCGCAGCGCTGGCTCTCCCTGCCGGAGGACGGCGCGCTACCGGCCGCCGTCGCTGGCGTGTCGCCGTTCAAGTACCCTGTGTTCCAGGCCGGGCCGCGGACGTGCCTTGGCAAGGAGATGGCCTTCGTGCAGATGAAATTCGTGGCAAGCACCGTGCTCCGGCGGTTTGAGCTCGCCCCCGTCGACGACGGCCGCGTGCCGGTGTTCCTGCCGCTGATGACGGCGCACATGGCCGGCGGGCTCAACGTGACGGTGAGGAGCAGAGGGGATCAGCAGCTTGCTGCGGCAGGCGGCAGCACAACCATTGCCGCTGATGCGAATTGATGGAGCACTCAATTCCATCCATCAATTAGTTTAACCCTCTCGTAAGTACGAGCCAATTAAAATCAGGATTGATATGTTCAGAAACATATACAAAATCATGTGAATTGTTGTTATTGCTGCCTACAGATAGTGTACACTAGCTTTGTACCATATCATCATCATGATCATCATATATGAAAGAGATATACAACAAACATACAAACTTTCATATATCAAGCAAAGATACGCCCGCAAGTCATTTTGTTCACATAAATCTTATTATCTCTATAAATATATGCATATATATCGTCCACATCATGAGTCGGATGGGTGTGGATCAACCTCGACAAGCCGCAGCGAGTCGCCTTTACGGTCCCATGAATTTTTCTATTAAGACACCAAATTTTCACCCCCACAAACCATCTATATATATTATTACTTCTGCACCATAAGGTCATCAGAAATTCTCACAAACATACAAACTAAACGTGATTGGAAATTGTTTGTATTGATATGTCACGAGCCCTGAGAGATCTATTTCACCTAATACTACTATATGTCTGGGAGAGTTGACCTTTCCACGCCATGTTTTTGGCCATGTGCGCGCAATTGCAAGAACTGCATGCGCTGCCATGGCAGCAAGCATGATGTGAGCTCCGGAAAGTTGATGGGCATGTTTGCTAAGAATGATTATGGGAGTAATTAAGGGGGTTAGTTGAAGGATGGAGGTGCCCCACCATGAAAGTTAGCCGTCGCCGTTGCAAGAACCGCAAGCCACACGTTGTGGAAACCGGGGACGACGCATCACGGGGGCTGGGAGAGGGCACGCAGCGAAAGGTTCATGCCTTGACGTTGCTAGGAATAGAAAATTGGTGCTTCCGCGTTGGTTCCATGATGCATCATGGACCACGTGCAGAATATAGAGCCAACTGCTGCATCGCCATCGCAATCCCGGTGTGCCTTAGCTTGCCGCCACACGGAACTGCATACAGCTAGGTCATGCGTTTGATGCTGTCAATAAGCATGTGGAGGACTTATTTTTGTTGTTCTTTTTTAAGTTGGATGAAATTTGCATTGCGAGGTTCTTCAAATTTTTCTTCGACAGTTTTTTTTCCCAACAAAGACTGTTGAACGTCTACTTCACGAATAGAAGCCGATAGCCTCAGCCTAAAGGTTTGCTGCTAACTTTGTTTTGCGCCGTGGTTTTCTATGTCATCTGGTTTTTCCAAATTTTCTCTTGGCTTCCAACTCCACATGCTTTACACTCCAAGCACTAACCTTTTCTTTCTTGACTCCCTCCTACTTGTTTTTTTTTAAAAAAACAATGCTGATACACACTTTCTGTTTTTCATATAATATATACACGTTATGTAAATACATCAATGAAATTCGAGCATGGGCTCCCTGTGGAAACAAATGTAAATATACATCAATAAAAAGTTCATAATCCATGTGCACATCGCCTAAAACGAGGCAAAATTATGTTTATTTGCGAGCACATGCACTATTTGAATCTCGAACCTAAATGGATAGTTCCACGATATGGAACATTATTTAGCTTAGCTCCGCGCAATTGGCACCCCTCTCTTCCTACCTCTCGCTCCTGATGTGCCCTCAATATCAACTCTGTCAATTCCTAGCGCTTAGCGCCACATCGAATCCCTTTTGCTCTCGTGCATAAGATAGATAAGAGCGACAATGCCTGGAATCCATCCACAGATCGATAGCAAATTGATCAGAACGACGCTATGGTGCAGTGCCAAAAATCCAAAAGGAGATGCGGGGACCGTGCGCTGCTCACAGGGATACCAATTTTTGCCAGTGGTGATGTTGGGGAATGGAGCTGGCCATAGCCAACATGTGTGCTTACTGTTGGACCGCATTGCAAAGTTCTTGCGGAATGGATCTGTCGTGGCTTGCCCACTTCTCCTTGACCTTGAGCACCAGATTCAGTCTCCAATGCAAGGACCAATGATGGAATTCTAGTTAGACGGTGCCCAAAGATTAAAAACCCACTATAATTTTTTATGGATGTAACTAATCGAACATCCGAATTATTACAAAGGCGTAAAATGGACACAAATTTACTACCCGATCTATAAATTGATGAAGTTCTAACCACCCAGTATCTATATATGTCGGGCGAAAAAAAATCGAAGTGGATATATAGAAAAGATTGCAATTTCTTGTACAGTTCTCTTGTTCCTAGTACAATGCGGCGATTAGTTTATCTGAAGATGTATGCTCAGATCGTTGGAGGAGAGAACCGTGTGATCGCCATCGATCCCCAGGTGTGCAGGCTTGGCTGATTGCCTCATATTCTAATCGTCTGCATTAGTCTAGCGTTGGGCAGTGGACTTGGCACACATCGTAGGTCAACTTTATTGCTAGTCTGCAGCAACCAATGTGCTGCAAATGAAACCGACTTTCTGAATAATGTATTTTCTGATGACCAGTTTTTACAGCAACTACCTGATCTGATGCATCATGGACCACGTGCAGAATGTATACATCCCAACGACATCTCAGTCCCAATCTCGATGGAAAGCTTTCACACGGAACTACTACCATTATGCGCGCGTATGATGTGTGTAAGGTGTAATTAGTTGGTGTCTTAGCAAGGAGGAGGTGCAGTGCAAGGAAAATTAGTCATTTTTGGACAAGGAAATTGTTACCGTCAATTAAGCATGCTTTTCAAATCAGAGTTAGAAATGTGTGAGTATATATGAGTGGATTGGTACTTAATTACTATACATTGCACTGCTCATGTCACTTTTAAGATTGGAAAACAATGACCACTTTGCTCAACTGTAGGTGCACCATAAGTGTCCACTTCATCTAGAAACTAAAAATAGTCCACCACTACTCCAACCTAGTAGATATTTATATGGATGGACCTCAACACCTAAAGTTTTACATAGTTGTTTTGCATAATGCTCCCTCCGTCCAAGAATATAGCTTCGTTTAGATTTTGTCAAAGTCAAACTTTCTCGACTTTCATCAATAACTCTGAAAATAGTTCATCTTAAATATAAAAAATAAATATTTTATAGCTGATTTCATGGTAAATCTACCAATATCATTTTTTGTTGTTATCATTTATGATCATTTTGTTGTTCACAATCAAAGTTGAAAAGATTGAATTCGAAAAAGTCTAAATAAAGCTATATTTTGAGACAAAGAGAGTAGTCTTCTATATCACAAAAACAAATTCCCACAATGGCTTGCTCTTTGCACCATCTTCAATCCATTTCCTTCTTCCTCGTGCCTTTCTCCACTCTACTATCACAGCTCTTATTTCCGTATTCATTGTGTAGATCTGCTCCAAAACGTTTCATATAAACACCCTTATTCCTCGTTACCATGCATTTTCACCTGTCTTACTTTGATCACTCCACTTTTTTGCCCTCACAACACTGCCTCGGTGTTGTCAGCACGTGCAATCGTATGGTTGCTACAGAAAGCGGAACATGTCCTAGTTCTTGCTATGTAGAGGAGGTGCAGGGTCGTCCCCGGCTAAATCCGAGGCCTTGTACGAAACTAAAAAATGAGGCCTACTAGTTTGAAAAGAATCACTAGCATCTAGAGAAGGATTCAGGTCATCACTATTATTGTGCATATGAGTATTTGTATTTCTGTTGTCAGGAACACCTTCCTCAACTTCAACATTATTTTCTGAAATATTTATAGGATCATTGTCAATATTACTGTTAATTGCATGCCCATGTTCAGGTCAGATTATCAGATGACACTTGGGTAGAATTTTTTGTAAGAAACCTATCCATAGCTCCTTTTTGAGATTGGACTAAAGTCTCAACTCTTTGTTTTTTCTGACGCATGTACCAACCCGATTCAAATTTTCAAAACCGATTTGCAGAACACATGGCTTCAACATGTGAACAATATTGCATTAGCTGTCTAGGTGGAATGATCAACAAAACAAAACTTAGAGATCGACTAATTACTCCCTACAGTTTGTTGTGATTGTGTGAAGGACCGATTAGGCAACCAGAGGGGGGAGAATGAATGGGAGCCGATAAAAAATCTTCCCGAAGGATGAGCTCGGCCTATGCCACAAATCCACAACCTAGGATTCCCACACGAGCTTGCTAAGGCCGCGTAGTCCCAACGGACCTACCAACCCTAAGAACAAGTCCAAACAAGTTTCAAAGCGGAAACACAACTCAAGAAGCAAAGGACTTAACCAAATCTAGCAGCCCCAGGGTAGACAGTCCATGAGCCTGGCGGACAGTCCGTGAGCCTGGCGGACAGTCCGACCCTGTACGACGGACAGTCCGTTATAAGCAACCGAACCTCCAGTACCGCACCTCGGAAAATCAGACAGTCCGGGCAAGCTCATCGGACAGTCCGCACCGCGCGGACATCCGACCCCACCTAGCGGACGGTCCGACATATCGCGCCCAACCTAAAAACCAAAGCTCAACGGATCAAAATGACTCATGCTCACGACCTGATGAACACGCGATGAACTCCCGACGAACTCACACTACAGCAGCCGCCTTCTTCCCCGAGTGCCTAAAGCACTCGGGGAAGAGCAAAAAGCACTCGGGGAAGCCTTCCCCGAGTGCAACACTCGGGGAAGAGCTTCCGGGGATGCTTCTCACGGGAAAGAGCTCTTCCCCGAGTGCCAAAAATCGTGCACTCGGGGAAGACTTCCCCGAGAGCCACGGTAGCACTCGGGGAAGATTTAACGCCGTCGACGGGGTTTTTTTTTTTTTTACTCTTCCCCGAGTGCAACACTCGGGAAGAATTTTCTTTTTTTTTTTTTTTCTTGTAACCTCTTCCCCGAGTGCAACACTCGGGGAAGAATTTTTTTTTTTTTTTTTTTGAAAATTCTTCCCCGAGTGCCAGGCGCAGGGCACTCGGGGAAGGGTGCTTTTTTTTTTATTTTTGGTCTTCCCCGAGTGCCAGGCGCAGGGCACTCGGGGAAGGGTGCTGGGTTTTTTTTTTTAATTTTGGTCTTCCCCGAGTGCCAGGCGCAGGGCACTCGGGGAAGGGTGCTGTTTTTTTTTATTTTTCCTCTTCCCCGAGTGCCCAGTGCCCAGGCACTCGGGGAAGCCTCCTTCCCCTTTTTTTTTGTTTTTTTTGTTTTTTTCTTTTGCTTTACGTTGTGACAAATAAAACATATATATATATATAAATCACAATTCAACTTCAATATCTCACAAACCACATTTATAAATTAAAAACGACACATCCAAAAGTGTGGCCAAACATATCCGGAATACATAAAAATGAGTGCACAAAAGTACAAACCACGTATCGAAAAGTACACATACAAACCACATATCCAAAAGTACACATACAAACCACATATCCAAAAGTACACATTATTCCAAGTTCACAAGTTCAATACATATAAACGAGTCCGCGGGTGGCTCACGGCAATCGGGATCCCGGCCCGACGTGCGACCCCGGCGAAGCTCGGCCGGGGATGCCCCGACGTGCATCCCCCGCGACCCTCCGACATGGTTCGACGACGCCCCCGAGAGCCGCCGAATAAAAAAAAAATTACACGTGAGTAACAAGATAAAAATCCAAGTTGTAAAGAAAAGTTGAAAATTTCGGCAGCACCTCCCCTACATGGGGAGGTTTCCAAAACTCCGCAAAAAGGTCGACACGAAGGCCGACAACCACATTTCCGGCACGAAGGCCGACAAATCAACAACTCGGGCACGAAGGCCGACAAATCAACACATCAGGCACGAAGGCCGACACTAGGTTTGACACTAAGCATTAGCACAAAAAGTAAAACAATTGTGCTTATACTCACCGGGGGTGCCGGGGGTGGACTCTCGACGAGGTGGTGGAGGTGGTCGTGGTGGTGCAAGCCGGTTGTCGTGGATCCGCAAACCTTGCCGCCGCCCAAGTTGTTGCACGAACGCGAGCAAACCTTGCATCGTCTCCCGCTGGGCCTCCCGCTCGGCCCGCTCAGCCTCCCGCTCGGCCTCCCGCTGGGCCCGCTCGGCCTCCCGCTCGGCAAGCAAGGCCTCCTGTCGCTGCTGAAGACGCTGCATCTCGGCCTGCAATATTTGACAACAATGTTCCAAGAATGCAGAGCTAATGAACGTAAAAGTCAAAGTCAAAGAACGACTAATGAAAGTGAGAATACTTACCTGGAGTGACATTATCGCTGTCGGCCGCTGGCTTATGGGCACACTAGAGCTCGTGCTCGCTGCTCGTAGGCGGTCGAGAGGAGGAGTAGAGGCCGTGTCGAGGATGCCGTCGCCAATGTAGAACCGTCCATGCTTCTTGCCTTGCCCAATCCTCATCACTAGCTCAGGATCAAGGTGTTCCTCGGACCTCGGGTCGTAGTCTGGCCCGTGGACTAACCTTAATGCCTCCGTGTACGAACTAAGGCGGGTGTGGACGCTGGAGTTTGTGTACGCCTCTGGGCCCGCATCGGGGTTGTACTCGATGTTGGACTTGGCCGGGCCCATGTGGGCGAGAGCATACGCCTCGAGTTGGGTAATTGGCCGGCCACCGTGCGCCGCCTCCTACAAAAAAGCCAACATGTGGTTAGGAATCAATTAGAATTGAACGCGGCTATATTAGACAAGTGGTGTCGACTTACATATGTCTTTTTGTATTTGGCCGAGGCCGGCGCCGCCCGGTGGTGAGGTGCACCCGGCATCGCATACGGTGGTCTTTTTTTCTCTTGGTGAATCTTCCGCCGGTCCGCGTCCAACCATTTATCCACAATAGCAGCCCAAAGCAATCGCAAAAGGTTGCGCACCGGCTCGGAATCACCTACAAGCCATCGAAGATCAAATTGGCATAGGTAATAATCTGAAAAGAGATCAATAGGAGATGTTTTGTATTTACCAGGAGGTACTGCTCCCTTGTCAGAATCTCTGTGTCACTTCTTGCCTGCTTTCTGTTGATTCTTCTATTACAGTAGGTGGCGTTGTAGTCAATGTGCGCCAGCAGGCGGGCCTCATAATACAAGTCCGAGACACGTCTTTTACAGGAAGCGTAAGCCACCTGATACGCCCTTTCCTCCCCGTCCCGGGCCGGCATCCGAAGAAGTCCCGCATAAAGACACGAGGTATCCATTATTTTATTTGAACAATGAAAGCAATGAAATGAGGGCCGTAGAGCGAGAAAGGCTTACCCATAACTCGAAATCACCCGATCCGCTAAGTTTCGTACGGTTCGGGCGCGGGGAAGAGAGCGTGCATCGGTCAAACGAGGGTAACTCTCCCTCCACATCCTCCCCTCCGACTTGTACACCGGTGCCGGGGAAGTGCTCCCTACACGAAGTCCCAAGATCCCATTGACATTGCGAGCCTCCACCCCCTCCTCAACAAGTATCCGGTTCTCGCACAAGTGGTTAACAATAGTTATTATTAGTTCTTATTCCGATTTTTCTATATATCAAATGAAGAACATATGAAGTTACTTAATTACCTATCCCCCCGGGGTGCACCGGTGGGCGGCGGTCAACGGGAATCGGTCGCTTCGGGAGCCGGGCCGGGACCTCGCTTATATGGTTGCGAGGCCGTAGTGGAAGTCGAACCCCCCCGCCCCTCGGACGCGTGCGGATCCGCCTCCTCGGACGCGGGTGGGCCCCCCCTCGTCGTACATCCGCAGCGACGTCCTCGCCCCTAGAAGAACGAGAGGAGCCAAGGTCGTCTCCGCCGTGCCCCTAGCCCTCCTCTCGCCTCCGTGAGGGCTCCGGCTCCCCGCCGCGCCGCTCCGGCTCCGGCTCCGCCTCCGGCTCCCGGCCGTCTCGAGTAAGTCGAGCGACACCTCCTAGTGGGCCCCATCACCCGCAATTAAAACAAATAAACCAGTATTAGTCTTGGTAAACGAGAAGTAATTAGCAAGGAAGCAAAACAAAAAAAATGTATCTACAAGTATTAAAACGAGAAGTATCACATGTTTTTCTAATATTTACAAGTATTAAAACGAGAAGTATTACATGTATTTCTAATATTCTTCATGATCGGGATTATTTCGACGATAGGTCTCGTCATCACTATCAAGAGCCTCCAAATCGTCAACGACCTCATCCTCATCGCTGTCATTGTCTAGTTGTAATCCATCAAGCATTTTCAAGTCTCTCGGATCATGCACCTCATCTGCAGCCTTCCTCGTCAACAATCCATTCCTCGTCTACTTCCATTTCAATATCTTCGCTTAAGTCTATCTCAAGCATCCCCGGTAGCCCCTCGTCTTGTTGATAAAACTCCTCGTTATCCGTGGGTGGGTTCAAGTTGTAATCGTCATCGTTTGGGCGAGCACATTTACCACGTGGTGACACCTTGTGCACAATATACCAACCCCGGAGACGTGGGTCGGTTTTGCAAGCATATGGACAATAATAAACTTGTCTGGCTTGCTGAGCCACAATATAGACATCCTCACCTAGATAGAAGGAATCTCGTCTAATTTCGACTATCCCAAATTTAGGAGACCTTTTCGATACTCCGGATCAAACCACTTGCATTTGAATATGATCGGCTTAGGTGCATTTTCACCATGGAATTCGAGCTCGTATATTTCTTCAACTATGCCATAATAGTCCTCGGGCTCCTCATGCTCCTCAACTACTCCGTGTAAATACTCCGTATTGGTGGTCCTTGGATTGGGCCGACTCTTCTCGTAGCTTGTTGTGTGAAAGCGATATCCATTCACGTCATAAGCGTTAAATGACAAGACCTTGTAGTCAAATCCTCTAGCCGCCTGTCGTAATTCGACATTTATAGACAAATCGCTTTTGCACTGCAAGCTCAAGGAGAGAGATGAAATTAGGCAACTATCAACACCAAACTTGGAACGACCTAAGTTGGCCAGAAGGTACCTTTTTTTGAAACCATGTAATGAAATCATGTTCATGAAGAAGGTTTTCTCGTTCATGTTCAGTAGGTGGGCTTGGATCATGCCAGTATTGATCAAAAAATTCCCTGCACATAGAAGCAACAAGGGTGTTGGATGCGGAAAATTTATGAAGTATGTAACAAGTTCGTTGAGAATTTACCTCTGAAACTTGTCGACTTCGACAAGGTTCGTCAACAAGTACAGCATGATCTTGCGCCACTCTAGATTGGTCAAGAACTTTGTGGCCGCTCCACTTGATCTCCCATGTTGCCCTTTGAATAGGCTGAGGGTCGATTGATTTTCCTCCTCGTTGTAACGAGTGGATGGATTATGCACACTTGGAAGGTTGTCACTATAGTATGTTGTTGTAAAGTTTGACACCTCCTCACGAAGGAATGCCTCTCGCTATGGAAGCCTCAATCTCGCCTTTGTTTCCACATTTCCGGCGAACAGCCTTTAGCACTCTCTCGATTGGATAGCACCAACGGTTCCGCACGGGCCCCCCAATCGTACCTCGCTAGGAAGGTGCAAAATCAAATGCCGCATCGACAAGAAAAAGCCGGGGGAAAGATCTTCTCCAACTTACGGACCAACTCGGGTGCCATTTTTTCCAACTCCTCAACCACTTTTAGAGATATCTCTTTGGCACAAAGCCGGCGAAAGAAAAAGCTCAACTCGCCACAGACCTTCCGGATATGCTCGTGTACATAGCCTCTAACCATCGACGGAAGAAGCCGCTCAATCCATATGTGGAAGTCATGACTCTTCATCCCTAAGACTCGACCGGTACTTGGGTTCGCTCCCCTCCTCGCATTCGCCGCAAACCCATCGGGGAAACTTAATGTCCGCATCCATTCTATCACTTCCGTCCTCTGCTCGCTTTTCCAAGACGTAATCGGCCTTAGGCCTTTTCCATGGTTTGCCATCTCTTGGAGGCATCATGTGTAGCTTTGGTCCGTCACATAGTGTTGCCGGGTCTACTTCGGCCTTAGGGTTGTCCTTTGTCTTTTCGGGAATGTCCATGAGTGTTGCCCAAAGTGCTTCGGCGACATTCTTCTCGGTGTGCATTACATCTATGCTATGTGGAAGGAGAAGGTCATCAAAGTATGGAAGCCTCTCTAATCCCGGCTATGAGACCACATATGATTCTCACCATAGCCCACAAAGTGATTTTTCTTTGGCTTATCTTTCTTTGGATTAAGTTTCCTTCTTTTACCCTTCTTTGGATTATCTTTCCGTGTCGGTAGCACAAGAGCATCTATTTGAGCATGAACCTGAGCAATAGTCATCTTCTGAGGTGCAGGGCCGGTCACTGTGACACCTTTTCTGAAGTTCTTGGTGTCTCGTCTGAATGCATGGTCAAGAGGGAGGAACTCGTCGATGCTTGTCGAACGACGAGAACTTGCCACCCTTCTTCAACCACATGAACTCTACACCTGCCTTGCATACCGGGCATGGAAACTTCCCGTGGACACACCCGGCCGGCGAATATCCCATATGCGGGGAAGTCATGCATGGAGTATCGGTACCAAACAAACATTCCGAAGTTCTTCTTTGTAGCTCGGTCGTAAGTCAATACGCCTTCATTCCAAGCCTTGATCAATTCATCATAGACGGGTTGCATGTACACACCCATTTTGTTTCCCGGTGTCCGGAATTATCAACGTCAAGAATATGTTTTGCCGTTGAAGTAGGACCCCGGGAGGGAGATTTAGGGGGGATAGCGAACACGGGCCAACAAGTGTATGGGGCCGACATCGGTCCATAAGGATTGAATCCATCCGTTGCCGCCGCAACACGTACATTACGAGCCTCTAAATGTTTTAGACGATGTTTGTCATTAAACGTTTTCCATGCTTGACCATCTGCTGGATGTACCATCTTGTCATGATTGTATCGAACCCCTTCCTTGTGCCATGTCATTTGTTTCGCAGACTCCTCGGACATGAATAGTCGTTGGAGCCTCGGTACGATCGGAAGATGTCTTAGGACTTTCATGGGGATGTTCTCATTCTGCTCCTTCGTTCCATCACCCTTGTCTACCTCCACATACCTAGAGGATTTACACTTGGGACAATACTTTGCATCCTTGTGTTCTTCCCTAAATAGGACGCACCCCTTCGGACAACAATGTATCTGATCATACGGCATCTTCAGTGCCCGAAGGAGTCTCGTTGACTCGTACAAGTTGCTCGGAAGATGATGACCCTCCGGAAGCAGTCCCCCAATAATTGCCATCATAGCATCGAAGCATGCTCGAGTCATGTTGTACTTGGGACTTCAACCCCGCAAGCGCCCAATGGCATCTAGTTGAGAAACCGTTGTCTTCTCATGTAGGAGCTTCTGTGCCGACTCCATCATGGCCAAGAACGCCTTAGCACTCGGCTCTGGCTCCTCCTCCTTATCATCCTGCTCGTCCTCCATAGGCCTTTCAGCAAACGTCGCATCCTCATAGTCACCTAACCATCCTGCTACCCCACCATCATCATCAAATGCCTCCAAGCGTTGTCTCACGGCCTCCTCTCTGGGACGATAGGCTTCACCATGGCACACCCACCGGGTATAGTTTGACATAAATCCATACTTGCAAAGATCCTTCAACATGACTTCCCTTTTTTTCTTCTTCTTATTTTTACATTGGCTACATGGACAAAACGTGACCCCCGCTCCCTTGGCTTCCTTAAACGCATGGTCCAAGAATTTCTCGGTCTTATCCATCCATTCACGAGTTACTTGAGCCTGACTTGGGCGTCCCGTGTACATCCAGTCACGGTTATCCATTCTCTAGCATATACACATAATGTAGTAACATAACCATCAATCGCATCTGCATGGCGTGCCTATTTTCTAATAGGTAAGGATAGGTCCTAATCCCACCCGCGGATGCGTAGATGAGGTTAGTTTCCATGCTCTACTCTGATCCGAGACGAAATTTCGGCAGCACCTCCCCGCCCGCTCTCCCGATACACGTCCCGGAAGGGAGAGTGTGTATCCGGAGAACAACGAGGAGGTGGTGCCGAAACTCCATCTCAGATCCGAGCGAGCATGGAAACTAACACATCTACGTATCCGTGGGCCGTCCAAAAAACGTGGACAATCCGAAACGGATACGATCATAAAGATATACAAAGATTCGCATATCTCCAACCCGTATCTGTTTCGGACGGGAGACGCCTAATCGGGCTACACCGATCGACATACGACAACGGTAAGGAAAGAGCTCAATTATACCTAGGGTGGCGGTGGAGACAAGCCGAGGTGCTCCGAGTTCCCTCCGACAGTCCCGCTCTCGCAAAACAAAAAAAACAGCACTATAAGTACAAAATTTCGGCATAACCTCCCCCCGCACGGGGAGGTTTCCAAAACCCGCAAGAAAGATGTTGGCTCGATGGCCGACTACACATATAAGGCACGAAGGCCACGCATCCACAATTCGGGCACGAAGGCCACGCATCCACAATTCCGGCACGAAGGCCACACATCCACAATGAGACAACCTTGAACTGTTCCATCCCTATCTCCTCCATCAACCTTGAACTAAATTGGCAGTACATTATAATTGAATTAGGCAGAACTCCGGTTATATAGAACTCCGGTTATATGAATGCATAAAAGCCCTCAATTTTGTACTTCCTAATCTAATGTCCACTGGCTAGCACCTCAACATCTAAGTTTTGTGATTTTGCAATTTGCATATCTGGGAAAAGCAGAAACAGAAAAAAAAAACAGAAAAAAAAAAATACCCGCAGACAGTGCCGGGCGGGTCGTCGAGGAGGGGCCGGGCGGGGGCGGCGCGGGGCGGCCCGGATCCGGCGGCCGGCCGCGCCGGAATGGCCGGGCGGGCGGCGGGCGCGCGCGCGCGCGCGCGCGCGGCCGGGGGCGGGCGGGGGCGGCCGGATCCGGCGGCGCGGCCGCTCCGGACCGGGGGCCGGGGGGGGGGGGCGGCGGGCGCGCGCGCGCGCGCGCGGCGGGCCGCGCGCGCGCGCGCGGCCGGCCGGGGCGGGGCGCGCGCGGCGGCGGGCGGGGCCGGGCGCGCCGCGGCCGGGCGGCGGCCGGGGGAGGCGGGCGCGGGGCCGGGCCGCGCGCGCGCGGGGGCGGGGGCCGCGCGCGCGCGCGGGGCGGGCGGGGCGCGGCGGCGGGGGGCGGGGGCGCCGGGCGGGCGGGGGGGCGGGGCGCGGGGCGCGGGGTCGCGGGGGGGGGGGGGGGGGCGCGGTTAGTTTTTTTTTCTTTTTTTGTGTGGGGGCGCGGGGCCGGGTATAGGGAGGGAAAAGCTGGTGGGGTTTTTTTTTTCTTGAATTTCTCTTCCCCGAGAGCTCCCACAACCAACACTCGGGGAAGAGGTAGCCTTCCCCGAGTGCCTCAAACATGGCACTCGGGGAAATATTTATTTTTTTTTTGTTTTTTTTCACCAATTTTTTTGTGAGCCCTTCCCACATTATTTAAAACTCTTACACCAAATTTGGCTTACTTTTGAATTTATTTGTTATATTTCGTTAGTTTTTTCTTTTTCTTGAATTTTTTGGAAAAGCTCAAATTTAAACTACATTTACATGAAATCATATAATTCAGCGATTCAAAAAATGATATTGATAATATTTGGTGTATATTGAGGCCTTATCCACCAACTCACATGAAATATCGGGCATCTTGTTGTCGTGACATGACTAACACCATACGGAAAAAGTGTTTCTAAATTACAAAAAATCCGGACGAAGTCCGAAAATCACGAAACTTGTCGGGGAGTTGTGTTATCACATGTATAGGTTGTGTGCAAGACTAGAGAAGATTTTGAGCAAGTCTGCGACGTTTGATGCCTACAACTCACACATCTCCCGATGTGTTATCACATGGATCATGTGTGGAGATGTCTGGGTTTCAGGCATCACACATCGCAACTTGCTCGAAATCTTCTCAACTGTTGCACACAACCTCTACATGTGATAACACGGTGTCCCGACAAGTTACGTGTTTTTCGGACTTCGTCCGGATTTTCTGTAATTCATAAACACTTTTCCCGTATGTTGTTAGTCATGTCACGGCAACAAGATGCTCGATATTTCATGTGAGCCCTTCCCACATTATTTAAAACTCTTACACCAAATTTGGCTTACTTTTGAATTTATTTGTTATATTTCGTTAGTTTTTTCTTTTTCTTGAATTTTTTGGAAAAGCTCAAATTTAAACTACATTTACATGAAATCATATAATTCAGCGATTCAAAAAATGATATTGATAATATTTGGTGTATATTGAGGCCTTATCCACCAACTCACATGAAATATCGGGCATCTTGTTGTCGTGACATGACTAACAACATACGGAAAAAGTGTTTCTAAATTACAAAAAATCCGGACGAAGTCCGAAAATCACGAAACTTGTCGGGGAGTTGTGTTATCACATGTATAGGTTGTGTGCAAGACTAGAGAAGATTTTGAGCAAGTCTGCGACGTTTGATGCCTACAACTCACACATCTCCCGATGTGTTATCACATGGATCATGTGTGGAGATGTCTGGGTTTCAGGCATCACACATCGCAACTTGCTCGAAATCTTCTCAACTGTTGCACACAACCTCTACATGTGATAACACGGTGTCCCGACAAGTTACGTGTTTTTCGGACTTCGTCCGGATTTTCTGTAATTCATAAACACTTTTCCCGTATGTTGTTAGTCATGTCACGGCAACAAGATGCTCGATATTTCATGTGAGTGGTTGGATAAGGCCTCAATATACACCAAATATCATGAATATCATTTTTCGAATCGCCAAATTATATGATTTCATGTACCTGCATTCAAATTTGAACTTTTCCTAAAAATTCAAGAAAAAGAAAAAACTAACGAAATATAACAAAAAACTTCAAATGTAAGCCAAAGTTGGGCAAGGAGTCTTAAATAAAGTTTGAAGGCCTCACAAAAAAATTGGGGCAAAAAAAACAAAAAAAAAATAAATATTTCCCCGAGTGCCAGAAACTAGGCACTCGGGAAGAGGCCTTCCCCGAGTGCCAGGGACAAGGCACTCGGGGAAGAGGTAGCCTTCCCCGAGTGCCAGTGACTAGGCACTCGGGGAAGAGGCCCTTCCCCGAGTGCCAGGGACAAGGCACTCGGGGAAATGTATTTGTTTTTTTTGTTTTTTTTGCCTCAATTTTTTTGTGAGGCCTTCAAATATTATTTAAAACTCCTTGCCCAAATTTGGCTTACTTTTGAATTTTTTTGTTATATTTCGTTAGTTTTTTCTTTTTTCTTGAATGTTTAGGCACACTTCAAATTTGAACTACAGGTACATGAAATCATATAATTTGGTGATTCAAAAAATGATATTCATGATATTTGGTGTATATTGAGGCCTTATCCACCAACTCACATGAAATATCGAGCATCTTGTTGTCGTGACATTACTAACAACATACGGAAAAAGTGTTTATAAATTACAAAAAATCCGGACGAAGTCCGAAAATCACGAAACTTGTCGGGGAGTTGTGTTATCACATGTATAGGTTGTGTGCAAGACTAGAGAAGATTTTGAGCAAGTCTGCGACGTTTGATGCCTACAACTCACACATCTCCCGATGTGTTATCACATGGATCATGTGTGGAGATGTCTGGGTTTCAGGCATCACACATCGCAACTTGCTCGAAATCTTCTCAACTCGTTGCACACAACCTCTACATGTGATAACACGGTGTCCCGACAAGTTACGTGTTTTTCGGACTTCGTCCGGATTTTCCGTAATTCATAAACACTTTTCCCGTATGTTGTTAGTCATGTCACGGCAACAAGATGCTCGATATTTCATGTGAGTGGTTGGATAAGGCCTCAATATACACCAAATATCATGAATATCATTTTTCGAATCGCCAAATTATATGATTTCATGTACTGCGATTCAAATTTGAACTTTTCCTAAAAATTCAAGAAAAAGAAAAAACTAACGAAATATAACAAAAAACTTCAAATGTAAGCCAAAGTTGGGCAAGGAGTCTTAAATAAAGTTTGAAGGCCTCACAAAAAAATTGGGGCAAAAAAAACAAAAAAAAATAAATATTTCCCCGAGTGCCGAAACTAGGCACTCGGGAAGAGGCCTTCCCCGAGTGCCAGGGACAAGGCACTCGGGGAAGAGGTAGCCTTCCCCGAGTGCCAGTGACTAGGCACTCGGGGAAGAGGCCCTTCCCCGAGTGCCAGGGACAAGGCACTCGGGGAAGATGCCCTTCCCCGAGTGCCAGGGACAAGGCACTCGGGGAAATATATTTGTTTTTTTTGTTTTTTTTTGCCTCAATTTTTTTGTGAGGCCTTCAAATATTATTTAAAACTCCTTGCCCAAATTTGGCTTACTTTTGAATTTTTTTGTTATATTTCGTTAGTTTTTTTTTTCTTGAATGTTTAGGCACACTTCAAATTTGAACTACGGTACATGAAATCATATAATTTGGTGATTCAAAAAATGATATTCATGATATTTGGTGTATATTGAGGCCTTATCCACCAACTCACATGAAATATCGAGCATCTTGTTGTCGTGACATTACTAACAACATACGGAAAAAGTGTTTATAAATTACAAAAAATCCGGACGAAGTCCGAAAATCACGAAACTTGTCGGGGAGTTGTGTTATCACATGTATAGGTTGTGTGCAAGACTAGAGAAGATTTTGAGCAAGTCCGCGACGTTTGATGCCTACAACTCACACATCTCCCGATGTGTTATCACATGGATCATGTGTGGAGATGTCCGGGTTTCGGGCATCACACATCGCAACTTGCTCGAAATCTTCTCAACCGTTGCACACAACCTCTACATGTGATAACACGGTGTCCCGACAAGTTACGTGTTTTTTCGGACTTCGTCCGGATTTTCTCGTAATTCATAAACACTTTTCCCGTATGTTGTTAGTCATGTCACGGCAACAAGATGCTCGATATTTCATGTGAGTGGTTGGATAAGGCCTCAATATACACCAAATATCATGAATATCATTTTTCGAATCGCCAAATTATATGATTTCATGTACCGCGAGCTCAAATTTGAACTTTTCCTAAAAATTCAAGAAAAAGAAAAAACTAACGAAATATAACAAAAAACTTCAAATGTAAGCCAAAGTTGGGCAAGGAGTCTTAAATAAAGTTTGAAGGCCTCACAAAAAAATTGGGGCAAAAAAAACAAAAAAAAATAAATATTTCCCCGAGTGCCGAAACTAGGCACTCGGGAAGAGGCCTTCCCCGAGTGCCAGGGACAAGGCACTCGGGGAAGAGGTAGCCTTCCCCGAGTGCCAATGACTAGGCACTCGGGGAAGAGCTTTTCCAATTTTTTTTTAAACGGTTCCGTCTACGTGCGCCGTCAAATGCAACTTTTTTTTTCCGTGTGCTTGTCTTCCCCGAGTGTTGCGCTCGGGGAAGAGGGCCTTCCCCGAGTGCCTTTCTTCCCCGAGTGCTTTGCCCTTTCAGGCACTCGGGGAAGGCCATCTTCCCCGAGTGCTTTTCTTCCCCGAGTGCAACACTCGGGGAAGATTGTCTTCCCCGAGTGCCCGATTTTTGGCACTCGGGGAAGCACGTGGCACTCGGGGAATTTTGCTTCTCCCGTAGTGTCAGCCCACACGGACAGTCCGTGGGCCACAGGCGGACAGACCGCTAGCCCCAAACAGAACATCCCGAACTCGAAAACCACAAGTCAATCCCTCCTATCCATCCATGGATCTCCCGAACGACTTAAGCTTTTGAGACAAGATTTGGGGTAGATGTGAAGCGTCCCTGTGACAACCCCATCCAAGATAATTCCGTACTATCGCCTAAACCACTCCATTTGGTCATTAAACAATAATAAAGAATCATCCCGTTGAGTGTTGCCGGGTTTACACCCGGTAAATCACTTGAGAACACAAAGAGGATCGAACGTATGTATTAAAACTCCCACGAAGGAGAGTCCAGAGTGCCTTACAAATTAATATCAAATCCCCGTAGGGTCCATTATTACAAGCATAGTTCTTTGACAAGAAAGTAAATAGTTCAGAGTTTATTGAAAACAGCGGAAGATAACTAAACGATACGATCACATCATTTGAGGCCTGTCCATGATGCAATCACTCTTCGTCATCCAACCATTCCAGCTCCCAGCTAGGTGGAAGTTCTCCGGGCCACACATCACATGCATTACCTGGAAACAACGTTTATAAAGCAAGGCTGAGTATACCAATACTCAGCAAGGCTTACCCGTCTAAAGAAAGACTTTACCTCTAATCATGCATGGCTTTTGGCTAGTGAGTTTGTTTGCCAAAAAGCTGCTAAGTAGTGAATCCTTACTTTCACATTTTAGCTCATGTTCTAGTAGCAATAATCATTACTAGATAAGCAACTATTGCAATCAAAGTTGTACCAACAATTAAGCAGTAAAAATCTTCACAATGTTCCATCATAAAGGGATATCATGGCCAGTAGATTAGGTAGTCTCAGGTGACGGTGAGAGGCCGACAATCGATTGATTCAAACTTTGCAAGGTGGACCTAAGCACATGGAAGTTCACCCACCAGGCGGTTCCCGTCATTCCTCGGATTGGGATCAGATGCTACAGTCTCCAATACAAGGTTTTCTGGGCTACGCCACCAAGGTCACCCAGCCTCATTCAAGTACTCGGGTGGCGAGCCCGGGGCCGCAACCCTAAGTTTAGTAGCGCAAAGTTCCCGCACCGTCTCATTTAGGTACTAGGCTTATCGTACCCATTTCTGACAAGTGCTTAGTACTTGCAAACACTTAACCAACGAAGCCATTGGATCGGAGCCCAATCCCATGCTCTTACCACGTGAGCAATCCATTTATACAATATGGTGATTCCACAAAGGAGATCCTATTCTCGCAAGTGACAAAAATCACTCGACTTGTACCGAATGCTTAGAGCATTGCCACTAGCGACCTAACATGCTAGTAAAAGATCATAGGTACTTGTGGATCATGCAACTAAGGTTTCAATCAACTCCAGAATGTAAATGCACAAAAGATAGCAATAATAAGTTCAGAACTTGAAAGTAAACACATGGGATAAATGATTAAACCGGGGATTGCCTTCGTCAGCACAAGCAGAAACACAAACTTCTGGACTTTGGTCCGGGTCTTGCTCTGCGGTCACGTAGTGCACGTCTCCTCCTGCTCCTTCGTCCTCGTCAGCCGGCACGAGCGTATAGCTACCGTCAGGGACTTCTACACGGGGAATGCAATGCAGTGATTAGGAGGGTGATTAATTTAATTGAAACAACAAACAGTATCAAACAACCACTAGGGGTATATGGTTGGCCATATTCACCTTAACAAAAGTATCTAAACACCCTTTAAAAGATGATCAAAAGCTTAATTAGTCTTTTCTTTATGGTGATTGTGTGCACATCTATAAAAAGGATATTTACTTTAAATGCAAGACATCAAGTAAAGTTACTTTTGTGCCACAAAATACTTTCCTATCTCATTTATATAGCTTGTGCACAAAAGAATTGGTTTTTCCTATTTTACCCTCGCTAGATTAATCTAGTTTTCAACCATTAATCAACCAATCTAACCTCAAACTTGCCCAACAGTACCCACTGGTCCTACTGACCAGGGAGCACTTATTTGGACAGCATGTACAAGTTTAAGCCTCTGCAAATTAAATGCACTCAGATAAAGGTAAATCTAGCTAGCATTTAAAGGATTAATGCATAATAAAATAATTATAATAGAAATGAAACCAAACTTTCTCCTACACATGCTTTGGTCCAAAACAAGCCTAAGGAACCAACAAACACACAAAGAGCTATTATAGATCTCGATGTACACGTTTATGAATAAAAACAAGCATAAAATTGGAAATAATATTTCTAACAGAGATAAAATCAGGGTAAATTCACCAGAGGTGCATTTTGGCATAACATGACAATATCCAGAAGTAGAGCTGAAAAATAATTATAATTTAAGCTATAAAAATCATCTAGGTAGATTTGTCATTATCACAAGATAATTTATATAAAAAGATTCCTTCAGTAACTTTTGCAAATTTTGGCACAGGACCTATACATGCTAGTCTCCACAACATATCCAAAATCCAGCTCAAGATCATGCATGGATTGTGTAGAAACACAGATCTAGGTATTTCACATTTCAATTTTTCAAGCAAAAACTAAAGCTCAAAAGTATAAACATGCTTTGCAACAGTTGTAGTTCTAGTCACAAAGAGAACAAAAAAATTGGGTTTGCAATTTTTGGATTTTTCTACGAATTGATATTGAATTTACAATCCACTGGACCACCGAGCAAAACTGGGAAGAATATACTTCTACCAAATCCCCTGGAAAGTTTTGAACTCTCACAGAAAGGCCCCTGGATTTAGCACTCGGGTCCTAGAACTATTGCAATCCTCACAAGTGTACCCTTCCGCCGTGGGGAGGGCTCGCCGGCGACGATAGCCGGCCGAACTTGGACAACAAATGGCACGGGGGTCCCTAGTTGCTCACCTGAGATCGATTGGTGGCGCAGGTGGGGTCGGAGTGGCCTCCGGCGATGTCCGGCGGCGAGGCAGTGGCGACACGGCCGCCACGGCTTGGACTCTGGTGCAATGCAGGCAAGGCTAGGCCATCCCGTGCTCGTGGAAGCTCGAGTGGGTGCTAGGGAGCAGCTTGGGGTCGCTGGTTGGCAAAGGGCGCTAGTGGAGTAGCAAGATCGCTGGCGGCGCCAATGGCGGACGGCGGCGGGTGGCAGAGTTGTTCGAGCTCATGAGGAAAGGAAGCATGGAGGGTTTAATAGGCCCCGGGGCATGCCGAGGCGGTTGCTCGATAGCATCGTGGCCTACAGGGGCTAAGGAATGGGCGCGAGGCGGTGGCGACGTGCGGCGGGGCCGACGGCTAATGGCGGAAGGCGGCGCACGTGGGGGTGAGTCTGTCGTGGCCGCGTGGCACCGGCCTAAGCCTCCACGCATGCGTCACGAGCTCTAGCGCACGGTGGCGGCGGCGCGGGCCTCGGACCGGTGGTCACTCCGGCGCCTCGGCGTGCGCGCGCAACCGGGGTGCGGCGTGATGTCGTGCGCGGGAGCGCCGGTGTTTCAAACACCATTTCACTTAGCCCTCTTCAAATAGAATTTTCTCCGTAAAATCAAACAGAAGTGCTCCAAACTTTGAATACCAAAGTTGTCAAGCAAGTTACCCTCTACAAAAATGCCAGAGGCTCTTGGGTGGTTTGATCAACAGATCGAGCACAAATTGCAGGGAAATTTGACTGAAAACTCAGCGCCTGTGAACAGTGATCCAACACATTAATTTGCATTTTTCACAAGCTTACACTCCAAACTAGCAATGCCATTCAACAGAGAAGTTGTGTGCCTTGACAAACTGCACATCATTCCCATAGGGTGATTTTGAAGTGTTTAGTGAAATTTTGGAGAACGTGCCAAAGTCTAGAATGGCACAAGGGGGTCAAAGGGGACACTAGGGTTTTAGGCTAGGGTTTTGACCATGGGTTGACCTAGGGTTCCCAAGGGTAGTTAGAGGAGTAGTTAAGAGTGTCATTAGCACAAAACACCACTGAGCAAAAACACGGGGTGTTACAGCCTACCTTGTCGGTGTTTTAGACTGGCAACCTACTAAGGGGAGTACCCAAAGTAGATGAATGTGGCCTCGCCGAGATCGGTAACTCGAAAGAAGAGATACGTGGCACACAATTTAGACAGGTTCGGGCCGCGAGGTGCGTAATACCCTATGTCCTGTATGCTGCGTAGCTCTGGATTGATTGGGTACGATTACAAGATGATGCAATCTTACGCCGTGAGATGAGATGATGGAGAGAGGGGTCCCTACCTCGCCTTATATTGTCCGGGAGGCAGGGTTACAAGTCGGTTCAGGGAGAGAGTTCTAGTCGAGTATGTCTAGGAGTCCTCCATACAGTGCGGGACATGTACAGCTTCCTAACAGAGTACTTCTCCTCTGTAGTCCTTGTGCTCCACGCCATCTGGTGCGTGCAGCGCAAGTCGGGTAGTCCCAGGGGCCCACCGAGTAGTTGGTCCTGGTACCCACCGAGGTAGTGGGCCCAGGGAGGTCCATATGACAAGCCCCCGAGTACATTGTAGTCGAGAAGGATAGCTTCGAGTAGTCTCGACGGCCTTAACGAGTAGTCCTCAGGCGTCCCCGAGTGCTACAAGTCAAAAGTCCTCAAGAGTAGTCGAAGCATCCCGAGGCTGGAATGTACTCCAGCTGATGTTTGAGCAATCCTGAAGTCTTCTCGAGTAGTCCCAAGCGTCCTCGAGTGCTGCCCTTGAAGGTCTTCAACAACGCCCGTGTCGTCTTGAAGCCGAAACTGATATGGAAGTGCGATTGCAAAAGCACACTCCATATGGAGTAGCCCCCGAGCCTTAGGTTGAGTTGTAGACTCTGGCTGAGGGTCCATCTGAAGTTTTGGCAAGAATATCCCAAAAAATCCGGAGAAAAAACCGAAGGACACGTGGCACGGAGCCCCCGAGCCTTGAGTCGAGTATGTCCTCTCGAATTGAAGGGTCATCTTGTAGAATGTGTCCTGAGATGCTCTTGAGTCTTGTCGCTCCCCAAGAAGTCGAGTAGAAGTAGCCGAGCCCCCGAGGTGAGGCGCGTCGACTAGTAGAAGTTGAAGGGTCACGCGCCGCCGCTGAGTCAGCCGAGCGCAGACTTATCCATTCAGCCGTTGGAGGGGCCGCCGTTGACTTATAAATAGAAGCCAAAACCCTTAGGGTTTTTCACCCCACGCATTTGTAGCCATTCCATTGGATCTAGCTAGAAATCACCACCAGTGCACACTGCCGCCGCTGAGAGGATTGTAGATCCGAGCGCGCCGCCATAGGAAGCCACCGCTGTAGCCCCTGAGCGAATGCGTGTGAAGACACCGTGCACCTGGAGAATGAATCCTTCACCGTTGAAGACCGCGAAGGCCGCTAGTGGGAAGAAGAGGGCTCGTGAAGAGGCCGCCGGATCTGCTGCGGGGACGCCGCCGGTGTCTCCGCCGTGGCCAGATCCGAATCGCGAGTGGAAGAAGTCCAAGGCCAAGACCGAAGATCTGCTGGCCCTTCTCAACAGTGGGTTTCTGCGGGAGAAGGAGGTGGACATGTGGAGAGCCGCGGCAGGGTATCCGTACCCCATGGAGAAGAACTCGGACGAGATCCCGATGTTCACCCGGTTCGCAGAGCACGGATTGTCCCTCCCTGCCAGCGACTTCTTCAAAGGGTTGCTGGGGTACTACGGCATCGAGTACCTCAACCTCAACCCCAACGGTATCTTCCACACCGCAGTCTTTGTACATTTCTACGAAGCCTTCTTGGGGATCAAACCCCATTGGATCTTGTTCCGGAAGTTCTTCCGGGTGAAGCCTCAGCCCAGCGCCAGGAATCCCCGAGTAGTCGGAGGAGCGGGGATCCAGATGAGGGAGGACGTGGCAGAGCAGTACCTCTCCTACAAGTTGATTTATTCCAATCAAGATTGGAAAGCGAAGTGGTTCTACGTCATGAACCACCACCCGGAGCTGCCGAAGCCAAGCGGGAAGTAGCCCAAGCACCGGCCGTGGTGGAACTCGGAGCCGACGATGCAGGAAGGTCTCCAGTTGCCCGAGCTACTGGCGAAGATCAAGGCGCTGAGGGAAGCCAGGCTGAGGGCCAAACATGTGGCCTTCAGTTTCATGAAGCGAAGGGTGCAGCCGCTGATGGCCCGCGACAGCCTAGGGTACGAGTACACCGTCGACGACGACACGTCGCGGATGCCTGGAGATGAAGTCGACGACGACGACATTGATGATAGGCTGGCCAGGATCTTCAAAGATATGCCGGCGTACACACCGTGCCCAGTACCAGAGTACTCCGCCGCGCGCCCACCAAAAGAGGTCAGTAGCCACATCCATTGCCGAGTACTCATTACATAAGAGTAGTCGTACTGATATGTTGTGCTTCTTGTAGGATGACCTGGCGAAGTTCGTCTCCGAACCAGTGTCGCCTCCTCAACTTGTCGAGGTCCCATAATAAGGGAGGGCCAAGGCCAAGGAGCGGCGCGAGGTTGGCGAAGGAGACGACATAGTTATCGTCGAGGACACGTCCGAGGAGGACGACGATGAGGAGACGCTCCAAGAGCGCTTCCAGCTGCGGTCGTGATTCAGCCGCCCTGGATTGCCACACATACCTCTGGTTCAGGATCAGCCAGCTAGTCTGGAGGCTAGCTTGCCCGCGCCGTCAAGGAAGCCGCACAATGTGGCCCGCAAGCGCGTGGCCAATATGTTGAAAGTCACGGAGACCACATTCCAAGAGGTAAGCCATCTTGAATAAGGTAGTCGAGTACTGATGTCTCGAGTTTGTGTGTTGACGACGAAGTTTCTTGCTTGCAGGAGATGCCACCTTACGACCCCGTTGATCAGGGCGACAAAGGCGACTGGGACACAGTGGGGGAGGCAGCTGGGGGTAGTCGTAGCCCAGCCCCCACCATAGAAGGGCTCTTGGCGCAGATGGAGCGCCAGCCCCCTGTTGCTCAGGGGAGCACAAAACCCACTGCTGCTACTACTGAAGAGGTAACGGCTACAGAGGTGCGGGTGGAGGCGCCTGCCGAGGCAGGACTGGTTGACATCGCCAGTATCCTCGGCGCCCCAACCGTGACAGTGGTCCGGTCGAGCTTGTAAGTGTTGATCCTTCCCGAGTAGTACATTAGATGTGGTAGTCGTACTAGGTTGACAACCAGCTTGCCCACTGTAGGAAATAGACGGACTTGTCCTGGGAGGGGGATGAACCCGCTGCAGAGGTGGAGGAAGAGGGAATCACGCCGCCCGTTGAGGAGTCCGCTCCCGCTCCTCAGGCCGAGCCCGAAGCGCCGGCCGCTGAGACTACGTTGCCTGAGGCCAGCGTCGTTGAAGGTGAGTACTCAGCTCAAGTGCGAGTACCCCAAAGAGTAGTCATAGCCGCCAGGTAAGACTGATCCACTTGTCCCTTTGTCGACAGGTGTTGAGGTCGAGGGAAGCGATATCCCGTCAGCGGTGCCTGTTGAAGATGTGGCACCAGAGACTCAAGAGGCTGCCGGAGGAGCCCCCGAGCGGATGGAGGTGACAATCAGAGAAGCTGCCGCGACAACTGGAGGGGAGGGCGACGACGCACTGCCAGAACCCGCTCTGGAGGTGGTCGTCCGCTCGCCAGAGATCCAGGACGCGGAGCCAATCCGCTCGGTGCCAATGTCCGGAGCCGCAACGAGTAGTCGTGGCGGGCTCGAGCTGTTAGCGGATGATCTTGTCGACCCGGCGACGGTGGCTCGGCACCTGGAGGCGGTGCGCCAGGCCGAGCAATGGATGAAGGTGAGTAGTTGACACCCTTGGGTAGTCAATCCTTTAGTGTTGAGTACCCATTTGACATGTGTTGTCTGTGCAGGACATCGCGGAGAGGTCCCGCCAGAAGTCCAAGATGCTTCAAGGGTACGGCGACACGGTGCTCCGGGCCGAGACATTGGAGGAGCAACTCGTGAAGTCCTGGAAGCACGCCGCTGCCATGCAGTCGAAGCTGGACACCGCCTTCGCCAAATATCACAATGACGTCCAAAAGATGTAGGCGAAGGCGACGATCTGGTGCGGAAGAACAAGTCTCTCCGCAACAAGAATAAAGGTACGTGACCGCCTTGTCGGGTACTTGTTGATGGTAGCTTGAGGTAGTCTGACCCACTTTGCCTTGTTGATTGCAGATCTTGAGGCCTGTGTCGATCAGCTGAAGGCTTCAAAGACCGACTTGAAGAACCTCTTCTACCGAGAGCAGGAGGCCCGCCAGGTATTGGAGTACGATTATAAGGAGCTTGCTTACGAGTGCGACAAGCACATGGAGCTCCGTATTGCATCAGATCGTGACCTCGTCAACTGCTACTAATCCTTGTAGAAGCTGAACGAGGACCACGAGAAGCTGCGGGCTCAGCTCAAGCAACTCGAGGAAGCCGCGCTCCGCATCGCGAGGCTGCTGGTGCCCCACCCTGGCGGTCCGAAGATAGCTCCACTGGTGGACCGGCTGAAGGAAGCCCCCAGCCGCCTGGCGACCTACGTGAAGCACTTGGCCAAGTCGTTCCCCAACCAAGTTCTTGCCTTCATGAAGTCGTACTTCCCGAAGGCTCCTGTGGACGTAGTCGCTGGCGGGCTAGCCACCAACTGCACCGACGAGCAGTACACGGAGCTTCTGGAGCAGATGGCGCCCATTGCTGAACAGGTCACCAAGAAGCTCAACCTCTAGTAGTCCTGTAATGTTAGCTCGTAGCAGTAGTTGTACATAAACAATTGTAATGAAATTGTTTAAGTATGAATGAAGAAAACTTCCATGAATGAGTACTCGTTATCACGATCTGTGAGTGCGGAGTCCCATCATGGAGTCGTCGCGAGTAGTGCTACTCGCCAGTGGTCCCGTTGAGGGAGGAAGACAGTAAAGTAGTTGATGGATAATCAAACTTTATTACTGAAGAAGTACACCTGGATGGCCAGGGCCGTTGTTATAGAGTAGTCGCCAGGACCCGGAGGCCGCCTACGGCTAAGTAGTGCTAGGGCGTGTAGCCGCTTACAGCAATAGATCCGTTAGTAGCCGTGTAGGCTGGATCTAGAAGTATATGGTCTCTCAGTAGACCGCTGCTAGAGTCCTTTGTCGCTCGTCGCAGCCCAGGATCCGTAGGTAGCCGCATGGGCTGGATCCTGGAGAGGAGTAGTCCGGAGACTGGTGCCTGGACCCAGAGGCCACTTACAGTGAGGGGGTCTTGATGTAGTCGTGTGGACTTGAGCCCCAAGGTAGTCGTGTAGACTAGGCGTAGAACCGACAGAGTTGGTCGACGTTCCATGAGGTTTTTACTTTTTCGCCTTCAAGCGTCTGGAGGCAGTAGGAGCCCAGTCCGGTCACCTTTGCAACTGTGAAGGGACCAGTCCGGTCACCTTTGCAACTGTGAAGGGACCTTCCCAGGGCGAGCTGAGCTTGTGTAGTCTGTCCGTGTTCTAGATGTGACGGAGGACAAGATCACCAACGTTGAAAGAGCATTCCTTGACGTTGCGATCATGGTAGCGCCGGATACCCTCTAGGTACCTTGCTGATTGGACGAGGGCGGCACAGCGGGCTTCTTCGAGTCCGTCGATGTCAACTCATCTGCTGTCTTCGGAGACGCCTTCGTCGTAGTGCTCCACTGCTGGTGAATCCCACACGACATCAGCAGGGAGGATTGCTTCGGAGCCGTAGACCAGGAAGTATGGAGATTGCCCTGTTGGCTTGGAGGGTTGAGTACGCAGCCCCAGAGTGCATTGGGTAGTTCCTTGATCCACTTGCCTCCTTTGGAGTTGGCGGTGTCGTGTAGCCACTTTTTGAGGGCATCGAGCACCATCCCATTAGCGCGCTCGACTTGTCTGTTGGCCCGAGGATGGGCAACTGAGACATATCGGACGTCGATCCCGCTATTGTCGCAGTACTCCCAGAACTGGTGGTTGTTGAAGTTGGAGCCCAGGTCTGTGATGATGCGATGGGGTAGTCCGTAGCGATGTACCAGTTCATCCAGGAAGTCGAGTACTATGTCAACCTTGGGGCATGTGACCGGCTTGACCTCGATCCACTTGGTGAACTTGTCGATGGCCACCAGTACTCTGTTGAATCCACCTGGCGCAGTTGGAAGTGGCCCAATCATGTCGAGACCCCAGCAGGCGAAAGGCCAGGTTGGCGGTATGGTGACTAGCTTGTAGGCTGGGACGTGTTGCTGCTTGGCGAAGTATTGGCACCCTTGGCACCTTCTGACGAGTTCTTTGGCGTCGCCTAGAGCTGTGGGCCAATAGAAAGCTCGTTGGAAGGCCTTGCTGACCGGCGTGCGGGAGGACGCGTGGTTGCCGCTGACGCCTTTGTGGATCTCCTCCAAGATGTCCTTGCCTTCTTGTCTAGGAACACACTTCATGAGTACTCCTGAAGATGCGCCCCGCCTGTAGAGCTTGTCTCTAACGAGAACGTAGGACTTGACGTGGCGGATGAGCTGCTCGGCCAAGTTCTTGTCCAAGGGAACCTTTTGCTCGCTGAGGTAGTTGATGAAGGGCTGCCTCCAGTCCACGTCGATCATCATGACCTCCTGGCCAGCCGGGGATGCGCTGGGACAGTGGTCGGTGGCGCCGGCTCCGGGATGGATGGCGCATGAAGCTCGTGGACGAAGACACCCGCTGGTACTTGAGCGCGAGTAGAACCAAGCTTCGACAGGACGTCCACTGCAATGTTGTTGTCGCGGATGATGTGGTGGAACTGGAGACCATAGAACTTGTTCTCGAGCTTACGGACTTCTAGGCAGTAGGCATCCATGTTCTCCTTGTTGCGGTCCCAGGACTTGTTGACTTGGTTGATGACCACTGCGTAGTCGCCGTAGACTAGTAGCCGCTTGATGCCCAGTGAAGCCGCGAGGCGGAGCCCGTGTAGCAGAGCTTCGTACTCGGCTTCATTGTTTGAGACCTTCCAGAAGATCTGCAGGACGTACTTGAGTTGTTCGCCCGTTGGAGAGATCAAGAGTACCCCTGCACCTGCGCCCTCAAGGTTGAGTGAGCCGTCGAAGTACATCACTCAGTGCTCTGGGCGCTCGGTTGGAGTAGGTAGCTGATTCTCCCGCCACTCCGCCATGATGTCGACTAGTGCCTGCGACTTGATGGCTGTGCGTGGCTTAAAGTCAATGTTGAGGGCGCCGAGTTCGACAGCCCACTTGGAGATTCTTATAGTGGCATCTTGGTTCCGCAGGATGTCGCCGAGCGGGTAGTCGGTGACGATGGAGATCGAATACTCCTGGAAGTAGTGTCGTAGCTTCCGCGAGGTGATGAGCACTGTGTACAGAAGCTTCTGTACAGGCTGGTAGTGTGCCTTGGATTCTGACAAGACCTCGCTGACGAAGTAGACTGGTCGCTGGACTAGGTAGGCGTGGCCGTCTTCCTGCCGCTCGACGATGATGGCGGTACTGACCACGTGAGTAGTCGCAGCGAGGTAGAGCAGCAGCTGCTCACCTTTGCGAGGAGCCGTGAGGACTGGTGGCTTCAATAGGAAGTCCTTGAGCTGGGCAAGGGCTTGGTCCGCCTCTGGAGCCCACAAGAACTTCTCTTGGTGCTTGAGTAGTTTGAAGAAGGGGAGCACCCGTTCTCCAAGCTTCGAGATAAATCTGTTCAAGGCCGCCATGCACCCGGTCAGCTTCTGGACGTCTTTGATGCACATGGGAGCTTTCATGCTGGTGATGGCGGAGATCTTCTCGGTATTGGCTTCGATGCCACGGTGGCTGATGATGAAGCCGAGTAGTTTACCCGAAGGTACACCGAAGACGCACTTGTTCGGGTTGAGCTTCCAGCAGTACTCGCGCAGGGATGCGAAAGTCTCTTCAAGATCGTCAATGAGGGTGCTGGAGTTTCTGGTCTTGACGACGACATCATCCACATAGGCTTCGACGTTCTTGTTGAGTTGCCTCTTGAAGCAGGCCTGGATAGCTTGTGGGTATGTAGCGCCGACGTTCTTCAACCCGAAGGACATGGTCGTGTAGCAGTACGCGCCAAACGGGGTGATGAACGCAGTCTTCTCCTGGTCTTCTTCCTTGATCGCGATATGGTGGTACCCGGAGTAGCAGTCGAGGAAGCAGAGCAGGTCGCAGCCCGCCGTGGAGTCGATGACTTGGTCAATTCGCGGCAACCCGAAGGGGTCCTTGGGGCAGTGCTTGTTGAGGTCGGTGTAGTCGACGCACATCCTCCACTCGTTCGAGTTCTTCTTGCGGACGAGGACGGGGTTGGCGAGCCACTCAGGATGGAAGACTTCTTTGATGAAGCCAGCCGCGAGTAGTTTGGCGAGTTCCTTCTTGATGGCATCCCGTCTGTCGTCGGCGAAGCGGCTAAGGTGTTGTCGCTTCGGGGTAGCTTTAAGATTGACGTTGAGGGAATGCTCGATCAACTCCCTGGGCAGCCCTGGCATGTCCGCTGGCTTCCACGCGAAGATGTCGTGGTTAGCCCGGAGGAAGTTGATGAGCGCGTCTTCCTATTTGGGGTCGAGACCCACCGCGATGGTGGTGGTCTTGCTGCTGTCGCCTGTCCCGAGGTCGATTGTCTTGACCAGAACATCCTCAGCTGGCTGAGGCTTGTTAGCTTTGTCCGACTTCTCTGGGATGTCGAGTTCACTTGGGGCAAGCTTCTTCGACGCAGCGTAGATCTCCATCATTGCATTGGGTACTTGATTTGTGGAGGCAATCTCCACAGCTTCCGTGTCGCAGTCGTGTGAGATCTTCAAGTCCCCTTGAAGTGAGAGTACACCTACTGGACTTGGCATCTTGAGTACCAAGTAGGTGTAGTGGGGTACCGCCATGAAATTGGCGATAGCCGGTCTGCCGAGGATGGCATGGTAGGACGTCTCAAAGTCCGCGACTTCGAACTTGTTGTACTCGGTACGATAGTTGTCCCAAAGGTAACTGGCAGGACCACTGAGCCCAGTGGGATAGCCGCGTTCCCGGGGATGATGCCGTAAAAGGGCGAGGTGCTCTTGGTGAGCATGTGGGTGATGTCGAGCTTCATCTTCTTCAAGGTTTTGGTGAAAAGGACGTTGAGCCCGCTTCCACCGTCGATGAGGACCTTGTTGAGCCTGGAGCCCGCGGCCACCGGCTTCAGGACGAGAGGGAACCGCCCTGGTTCGGAGAAGCTAGTCCATTGATCCGCGCGGGAGAAGGTAATGGGTACCTCCGACCACCTGAGAGGGGTCGGAACCGCTGGTTCGATGCTCATGACTTCTCGATGGGTAGCCTTTTGTTCCCGTCTGCTGGGTAGTCCACTGAAGAGGACGTTGACCGTCTTGTCGGGTTCCTGGAAGTCGCTATTGCCGTCATCATTCTTCTTCTTGCCTTTCTTGTCATGAGGGTGCGGTGGCTCCGGAGTACCCTTGAGTGCTCGCCTGAGTTGGTAGCACTGCTCGGTGGTGTGGTTGCCGTTCAGATGCCACGGACACTTCTCTTTCAACAAGTCTTTGAAGCCGCCGGAGGTCTTGTTTGAGTTCTCCTTCGTAGGGCGCTGGATAGCCGCGACAGTGTTGTCTGGCTTGCGCTTGCGGTTGGGACCTGAGTAGTAGTTGTTGTTGCGACCACCTTGGTTCCCGTTGTTGCTGCTGCCACCGCCCGTGTTCTGTTTGCTCTTGCCACGGATGGCGTCGTACTTGGCGTTCGCTTTGTCTTCTTCGTCGGCCCAGGACGTGATCATATCCTTGAGATGGGGGATGGACCTGGGGCGGCTTCGACCGAAGTCTTCGAAGGTGCGATGGTGGTAGAGACCGTCTTGGAAGAGGTCGATACCTCCTTGTCGGTGACGTCGACTACGGTGGCGCGCTTGTCGAAGAAGCGCCGCATATACTTGCGGAGGGTCTCGCCTTGTTCCTGCTTCACCATAGCTAGGTCCATGCGAGTACCCGAGCGGCCCATAGCGCCCGCGAAGTTGCTGGTGAACTGCTCCTTCAGTTGGTCCCACTTGTCGGTAGAGTGCTTGTCCAATGACTCGAGCCATGTGAGCGGGGCTTGGTCCAGGCAGAAGGGGAAGTAGAGGCACTTGGTGTCGTTGTTGCCGCCAGCATTCTCGATGGAGAGGGAGTAGCACCTGAGCCACTGGATGGGGTCTTGCTTCGCGTCGTACTTGGTGATTCCCAGAGGTTTGAACTTGTCCGGGAGGAGTAAGTTTCGAAGCCGAGGAGAGAAGGCGGGGAAGCCGTCGTTGTCACCTACTGTGGCGGACTTCTTCCGCCGCAGTTCTTCAATCTTCGGCGGGCGTCGAAGCCGCCCCCGTGAGGCTCGGAGGCGTGGCTGTTCGCGTGGCCTCGGCCGCCGCGATCGCCTCCGCCACCGGCCCTCTTGTTGGCTCCATGGTTGGAGCTTCAGCCGTCGCTGCCTCCGCCGCCAGGGTCGCGGTGGGGGATGATCTTACGATCACCGGCAGTGACTGCGACGCTGTTTCCAGCTTGAGAGGGTCCGCCGACGTTTGCCCGATTACGGTTGGGCTAGCCCGGCAGCTCGCCTCGAGTACGGTTGCGACCGAGGTCCGCGCTGGGACTTGTAGCTTCATTGTCGCGGTTCCTGACGGGAGGCGGCTGAGCGACCCTGTTGTTGACTCGCATGAAGTAAGCATCTTCCGCGAGCTTGGCGATGACTTGTCCCGCGCGCATCCCCTGGGCCTGACGTACTATCGTGGTGATAGACATGAGGCATTGCTCTAAAGTGGTGTGTACCCGGCTCTCGACTTGGTCGAGTGCTTCCGCAAGGTTGCGGATGGGGAGGGAGTCTCGAAGACGCCGGCGCCGTTCGCTCCGCTTTCTGTTACGCTCGCGTCGAGCGTCCCTATTGGCGCCAGTCTCATCCGCGGGTGCTTCAACAGACAGCTCGTCTACGGAGATGTCCTCAAGGTATCGGTCGTCTGCCGTCCCTGAAGGTCCTGGTGTGTCGCCGGCAGCCATGAAGATTTGGCAGTCGGGGTTGCCAAGACTGGAGTCGGAGCTCGCCACCTCAGTTGGAGTGTACTTCTCAGCCCGAGCGAGTGGTGTTCCCTCCTGGAAGGGAAGCGAGTTGAGGTAGGCGATGTAGCGTGAGTCCCCACTTATCAGGTCGGCGGGCTTGCGATCTGGCCAGTAGACGAATCTTCCGGTGGGTGTGGACGTTATAACCAGCCCGGAAGCCGGCCCTGATAAGGGTTGCTCAGTAGAGTTGTCCTCGGACTCAGGATCCTCAGGGTCCGACCCGAAGTCGAACTCGTACGCGGAGTCCGAGTAGAAGCCGAAGAGGGGATTGGAGTCCGAAGCGTGGCCGGGGGCGATGTCGGAGTCCGAGTTGTACTCGGGTACGGGATCCTTGCCGGCCCGGCATGTAGAGGGAGCCTCTGTGCGGGCCCTACTGAGGTTGCGGGAGCCACGCGTGAAGCGCTCGCGGGGTGGGGAAACCACATGCGATGGCTGAGTATCCGGCTCGCATACGATAGCCCACAGAGACGTCGAGTTCGAGTTGGAGGCGGATCCGAGCTCGAAGTCGGCGTGTTGTTCGAAGAGCGAAATTTCGCCGAACTTGCCGGCGAGTTCGCCCGTGACTACTTCGGGAAGCGTCACGAGGCCGGTCTCCGGGTTGGGAGGCATCGTGAGGCGGCGTTGGAAAGATCCAGCGCCATCAGCAGTGTAGACCCAGGTGCCGAAGACGAAGGTGTCGTCGCGGTTGAAGGCCACAGTTGGCTTGATGTAGACGGGAGCTGTCGAGTTCGCCATGTGATCTCGGGCGAGAGCCCCTACCTGGCGTGCTAGCTGTCGATGTTTTAGACCGGCAACCTACTAAGGGGAGTACCCGAAGTAGATGAATGTGGCCTCGCCGAGATCGGTAACTCGAAGGAAGAGACACGTGGCACACAATTTAGACAGGTTCGGACCGCGAGGTGCGTAATACCCTACGTACTGGATGCTGCGTAGCTCTGGATTAATTGGGTACGATTACAAGATGATGCAATCTTACGCCGTGAGATGAGATGATGGAGAGAGGGGTCCTTGCCTTGCCTTATATAGTCTGGGAGGCAGGGTTACATGTCGGTTCAGGGAGAGAGTACTAGTTGAGTACGTCTAGGAGTCCTCCATACAGTGCGGGACATGTACAGCTTCCTAACCGAGTACTTCTCCTCTGTAGTCCTTGTGCTCCACGCCATCAGGTGCCGTGCAGCGCAAGTCGGGTAGTCCTAGGGGTCTACCGAGTAGTCGGTCCTGGTACCCACCGAGGTAGTGGGCCCAGGGAGGTCCATACGACATACCCCCCTTAAAGGAATCTCATCTCGAGATTTGAAATCAAGGAGTAAGCGGGGATAGTTCACTTACGAGTATGACTCGGAAGAAAGTCTGGATACTTGGTGTTTAAGAATTGCTCGATCTCCCATGTAGCTTCTTCTTCGGTGTGGTGACTCCACTGTATCTTGTACATCTTCACCCTTTGTCTCCTAGTTTGTCTTTCTTTTTGATCCAATACTCTCATTGGATACTCTGCTAAGGATAGATCCGATTCTATTACTGCATTAGTCTCCTCAATTATTTGTGTTTCCGGAATCTGCTCACACTTCTTCAATTGTGAGATGTGAAACACGTCGTGTGCTGCAGACAGTCGGTCTGGAAGTCGAATACGGTAAGCAACCGTACCAAACTTCTCAGTGACTTCATAAGGACCAATATAGCGTGGAGCTAATTTTCCCTTCACTCCAAAGCGTTGTAGGCCTTTGGTCGGAGATACCTTTAGGTATACATAATTACTAACTTCAAACTCTCGGGGAGCTTTAGCTTTGTCATGGTAACTCTTTTGCCTCATTTGAGCTGCTCTCAAATTTTCTCTAATCACACTCACTTTCTCTTCGGCTTCTTGTACTAGCTTAGGACCAAACAAGGTTCGCTCACCCGCTTGTGACCAATTCAACGGGGTACGACACCTTCTCCTATACAAGGCTTCGAAAGGAGCCATCTTCAAACTAGCTTGATAACCATTGTTATAAGCAAACTCATCTAAGCATTTGTCCCAAGCCTTGTCAAAGTGAATGACGCAAGCTCTCAAGATGTCCTCCACTATTTGATTTACTCTTTCTGTCTGACCATCGGTCTAGGAGTGATAGCTGGAGCTATGGATTAGCTTGGTTCCCAAAGATTCATGCACTTGTGCCGAGAAGCGAGCAACAAATTTTGTGCTTCGATCTGACAAGATAGTCTTTGGAACACCGTGCAAGCTCACTATGAGATCAACATAGATTTTCGCATAGCGCTCGGCTGAATAGGTAGTGTGAACGGGAATGAAGTGAGCGGTCTTGGTAACCCAGTCCACTATTACCGAAATGGATTCATGCTTCTAGGGTGTGAGAGGTAACCTGACAATGAAATCCATGCTTATATCGTCCCACTTCCATGCAGGAATGGACAATGGTTGCATTTGACCTGCGGTCTTTAGGTGACTAGCCTTGATCCTTTGACATGTATCACAACCGGACACATACTCGGCTATTTCACCCTTCATATTTGACCACCAAAAATTTTCCCTAAGTTCTCGGTACATTTTGGTACTTCCCGGATGAATGGTGAATTTAGAGAGATGGGCCTCATCTAAAATCTCCTTCTTTAGGTCATGATCCTGGGGAATAACTAATCTCTGACCGAACCAAACAACTCCCTTGTCATCCCTCCGAAAACAGTCAAACTTGGGATCTCTTTCTTCTAGCTTCTATTTGATTTTCCGAACCTCTTCATCAATGAGTTGAGCCATAGCATTTGTTTCATGGAGAGGAGATTCGATAGAGACAGCATAAAGATTTTCATGCTCGACCAATTCCAAGTTGAGCTTCCTCATTTATTCACATAAAGCCTCATTATACGGCTCTAACGTCACATAGTTGCAATGCTTGTGGCTAAGCGCATCTGCAACCATGTTAGCTTTTCCGGGATGATATTGGACTTCCAAATCATAATCCTTTATCAATTCCAACCATCTCCATTGCCTCATATTCAGATCTGACTGAGTGAAAATATACTTGAGATTCTTGTGATCCGTGTAGATATTGCAGCGATTACCCATCAAGTAATGCCGCTAAAGTTTTAAGGCATGCACAACCGCTGCTAGCTCAAGATCGTGAGTAGGATAATTCTTCTCATGAGGTCGAAGTGCCCGTGGGGCATAGGCAATGACTCTGTTTTCTTGCATAAGCACGCAACCAAGACCAGTGCCCGAAGCATCACAAAACACCTCAAACAGTTTGGACATATCTGGCTGTGTCAACATGAGAGCTGAGGTTAAATATTCCCTCAAGGTATGGAAGGCTTTATCACACTCATCACTCCATACAAACTTGACACCCTTCTTCAACAGTTCAGTTATGGGTTTAGCTATTCTAGAGAAATCTGGAATAAACCGATGGTAATAGCTAGCTAGACCCAGAAAACTATGGCTTCCAATCCATGACCTCCTGCACTTGCTAGGATCCACGAATATACCATCCTTGGAGATAGTGTGACCCAAGAATTTCACACTATCCAGCCAGAACTCACATTTAGAGAATTTGGCATAGAGTTTGTGATCTCTCAAATGCTGCAAGACAATACGAAGATGCTTCGCATGCTCGACTTCATTATTGGAATAAATCTTGATATCATTAATGAATACCACTATGAACTTGCCCAATTCATTCATGAAGACTGAGTTCATAAGGTACATGAAATAGGCAGGTGCATTTGTGAGACCGAAAGACATCACCAAAAATTCATAAAGACCATATCTGGTGGAGAAAGCCGTCTTCGGAACGTCACTCGCTCGAATCTGAATTTGATGATAGCCCGATCGAAGATCGATCTTGGAAAAGACTTTGGTGAAAGCCAATTGATCAAAGGGGACATCAATGCGGGGCAACGAATATTTATTCTTGATTGTCAGCAAACTACCATCTTTCTTTTTCACAAAAAGAGTGGGACTCCCCAAAGGAGAGGAACTTGGGTGAATATGCCCTTTATCAAGCAATTCTTGCAATTGATTCTTCATCTCGGCTAGCTCTTTGGGTGGCATTCGGTAGGGTCTCTTAGAGATGGGTGCGGTGCCAGGCTCAAGCTCTATGACAAATTCGACGTCTCTATCTGGTGGCATACCAGGCAAGTCATCGAGAAAGACCTCTAGATACTCACACACTACTGTGATGTTTTCTAGCTGGACGGTTACGGCAACATCGGAACAAGAATTTATGTCTTCTGTCTTGGGCAAGTACAAGGTGGTGTGACCACTGGTAGGGGAATGGATTTCTACCATTCTTGGGGCAATGTCCAAAATAACCTGATGTTGGGTCAACTAATCCATACCTAGGATCACATCGATACCCTCTAAGCTCAAAGCCAAAAAGGTTTGCAGGAACAACTTTGCTACCTAACTCAAGTGGCACTCTCATGACTAAATTGCCCGTGGTAACTCGCGCACCCGGCGTAGTTATCAAGAAAGGTCGGTTCATATGACAACTCTTCAATCCCAGCTTGTTCAAAATTTTCTCATTTATAAAACTATGGGTTGCACCAGAATCGAATAAGACTTTAACGGAAAAGCCTCGGATAGGGAATATACCCATGAGCACCGCGACTCCTTCTGGTGTGTTCATCATGGAGGTGTAGTTCAGTTTACCCTGTTTGACTTGCACCACTGGTTTCTTGCCTTGATTTCCCTGATGGAATCCTAAGCCTTCACCTTGTTTATTTGGCTTGGGTTTGGGTCACTCATTGATGTAATGCCCCGGATGCCCACAATTATAGCAGCGACGATCTTTAGTAGTATAGTTGTTGTTGTTGTTGGCTGGGGGTGCACTAGACTTGTATGGCTGCTGCTGTGCCTTACGGTACTGAAAATTCCCAGATGGCTTGTTCTGAGACGGGGTCACCCTCCAGTGTCCAGTTGAAGATGACTGAGGAGGACCCTGAGTACCCTTGTTGACAAAGTGAAATTTCTTGCCCGACCCACCGGTAGCAGTGAATCCGGCCTGCCTCTTCCTATCCCTTTGGGCTTTTGACATGGCATCCTCTTGAGATATGTCCTTGTTCACAAGGTCCTGATAATTGTTAGCCTCATAAAGATTAAGCCTCTCATAGAGATCCCCATGTAACCCATCACGGAAACACTCTATCTTCTTGGCATCATTGTCAACGTGATGCCCACCATACTGACACAAGGCATTGAACTTCTTAGCATACTCATACATTGTGTCATAACCTCGCTTTAGAGCAAGTAACTCCTTCATCTTTCTATCCACAAGACCTTTAGGAATGTGATGTTCCTTGAAGGCCTGCTTGAATTCTGCCCATGTGATTTGATGTCCCGCGGGAATCATGGTCTTAAAATTCCCCCACGATATCAACGCTACATCACGGAGCTAGAGGGCAGCGAAGCTGGCCTTGCACTCTTCTAAGCAGGGCAAGGTGAACACGGAGAACTTGGCCTCAATGGCCCAAATCCACGCATCGGCAGCCAGTGGCTCCTTGGCCTCTTCGAAAGTCGGGGGCTTCATGGCATAGAAATGCTCATATTTGGTGACTCGAGGCTGGCCATCGATGTTTTCCCCACGGGGATTGTTCTGCAGTTGCTGAGCAAGTTGCTACTGCGTTTGCAAGAGCTGACGGCATCACCTTAGTTTGGGTGACCATAATTTGCTCTTGAATGATCAAGTTGGGAGGTGGTGGCGGAGCGTCACTCCCACTTGCACCAAAACCATTGGGGGAGGCATGGGTTTGTCTCACCATCTGAAATTCATGAGGTTTTCATTAGCCACATATTCACAAGCTTGTTTACAACATCCACAAGAAGAATATGCAAAATGAAAGCTCATAGCATCACTTTGGTGAAAACCGGACAACGGAGCTGGGTTGTTAGAAAATTCATAACTCTCTGCCCTTAATAGGGAAAATTCCCGTTTTTGGTGAGCAAATGCAAAATTTAATAAGCTCCAATATTGGTACTCAACCCGAGGTCCAATTCCAACGTTATCATGCCCGAAAAATTCCAACACCGAGGTTCTGCCTAGCTGTTTTTGCTGGAGGTCGAACTGCACAATTTCCGCCGTGGTTCGCGATACGCTTATGCAATGGTGGTGAATTTTGGTGAGCATGATCTTCACATCATACCGCACAACTTTGGCATTCAACACAATGCGAAATTTCGATCACAACAACCCTAATTCATTCATTGAAACATGACAACATAAAGGTGTTCGTCCAAGCATTACATGATGCAGAGTCTTTGGATCACCTACACACTTATGTACAACAGAAGATCATCATCCATACTCTCCGAGCAGCCTCTACCCTTACACAAAAGCTAGGTGAGGAGGCTAAACTAAGAGTACACAATTTTCCTCCAAAAGACACTACTAACCCACTAATAGCCAACTAGTAGCCCGCAGCGGAGCCGGAGCTGGTGTCCGGAAAAGCAGGTGGTGAACCGTCAACACTATCCTCGCTCAAGCCTGAAGCTCCCTGTAGCTCGTCTGGAGCGGCAGGTACAGCCGGTGGTGCGATTGGCAGCTGCTGCCCCTGGTGTGCCATCGCCTGCCACACCTCCACCTCCATCTCCATCTCAGCTACCTAGTTTTGCATCTCCGCCACGTTCTGCACTAAGGCAAAACGCTGGGCCTCCGTGTGAGCTAGCTGCACCTGAGTCATCTCGAGAGCGTGGTCTTTGGCGTGCAGCTGCTCTGTGAACTCGGCACGCTCCTGGTGCCACTGGATACGCTCGTCCTGAAGCGCAACAAGGTCCTGCTGGAGGTGAGCAACGGTCTGTCGCTCAAACAGAAGGTCGAGGGTGAGGATATCCCTCATCGCTGTGGAGTCCATCAACACAGCTGAGAGCATACCCTGAGTGGAAAGACGAAACACCTGTATGTTGTACACTGCCTCCAACAACCTCAGAAGCTGGCGCACAACAACCTCTGGAGGGTCCATCATGAGCAACACGTCGGTGAGCGAGATACGCTCACACCAAGCCGGGTCGAGTGGGTCCATGGCCGGGAACAACCCCAGCGTGCTGAGCATCACCTCGTCTGGGTGCTACTCGCAGAAGGTGTGGAGGATCCGCATGGCCGCAGAATCAACCGACTCGACACCGCGGTGAGCAAAGAACATCATGCTCAAGTCCGCCCACTCCAGGTGCTCGGGGTGGGGTAGCACGGTAGCGGTCGTGCGGGTGTAGGGAACACCCTGGTACCAAAAAGAGACCACCTCGTACAGTGGCGGTGTAGTGTAGCCCACCTCACTAAGGGTCTCCCACAAAATGCGGGGAAAACCCTCCCAGTGAAGGGCATCGGTACGAATGGTACCGTCCGCGTTGATCTCGTAGATCGGTGGCTGCGCCATCTGTACAAAACTAGGGACTACACGTTAGACATTAATCGACATCAATACGAGCAGAAGGGGTAAAATCTGGTAGGTATGAACAAAAATTCATAACATATAAACCAGGGCCCCAAAAATCCCCAAATTTCTGCAACAACTCAGTGGCATAATTATGCACACTTTTGGTATTCAAAGGTAGATCTAGATTGGATTGGAACATGCCCGAAAAATTACATTTTCAGAGGAAGGTTGCCCAGCAAAACAGCAGGACAGAGACTCACTAAACTGAGAATAACTCATGGTAGAAAATTCCTACAATCCTGTGAAATTCACAGTAGCTGCTCAATTTTATAAGAAACAACTTTCATAAAGGATGTCTAGTCAGATTCCTTACAGATTTGGCTATAAAAATTGAGAGATGACAGAAACAGAATCGGCCAGAATTTTGCCTAAGATCAAAAGAGAGGAAACCTTATCTAAGATCAAGCAATCACCATAGGACAAATTACTCAAACATGCAACAACAAATTTTTAGGTTCAAACAAGATTTTAATCATGAATGCACACGTCTTAAATGACCTCACACACATGGATCCAAAAAGACGTAGTTAGCGCCGGTGACAAGCTTATAATCGGCTCTCCTTATAATAACTAGTCGGAGCTACTAGGTTTGCACTTAACGACTTACGAAACGGTGTTAGTGTACCTGCAGAAAACGAACTTTCCATGCCAGCACGTCACAGAAGCATCCACATACAATACCGTTCACTATAGAAACGTAATCCATGCGTCAAGCCGCTGCATGGATAGCGTCCAACCTCGGACACCCTCCGTTTGAATGGAATGTATCCTTGCCTCGCATATTCGACATGCGGAATGCACACGTATGATAAACATGGCGACATCACATCTCACAACTAGATGCGAAGATGGGATCCATGGAATCGATCACTCCATCAACCCTCTCAATTCCCATGATGCGGAACAGCACACGTATGAAACACGTGGCTCATCTAGTTTGGTTGTGCAAGAAAGTAAGTCTCATAAAGTAAAGTGCTGGAAGTTAGCAAATTAAACCATAGATTCTTATGCCACCTTAAAGAACCCAAAATTCCCTCTAGGGCCTCTCGATCTAGATCATTCCTTAACGATCCAACGAATTTTTCAAAATCCAATCAATCTTGGCAAGTTTTATTGTAAAACATGTGGTTAGTATTAATCTAATCACTCCGGTGCATACGGATGGTCTGATACCAACTGTGACAACCCCATCCGAGATAATTCCGTACTATCACCTAAACCACTCCATTTGGTCATCAAGGGATAATAAACAATCATCCCGTTGACTGTTGTCGGGTTTACACCCGGTAAATCACTTGACAACACAGAGAGGATCGAACGTATGCATTAAAACTCCCACGAAGTAGAGTCCAGAGTGCCTTACAAATTAACATCAAATCCTCGTAGGGTACAATATTACAAACATAATTCTTTGACAAGAAAGTAAATAGTTCAGAGTTTATTGAAAACAACGGAAGATAACTAAACGATACGATCACATCATTGGAGACATGTCCATGATGCAATCAATCCTCGTCATCCACCCATTCCAGCTCCCAGCTAGGTGGAAGTTCTCCGGGCCACACATCACATGCATTACCTGGAAACAACGTTTATAAAGCAAGGCTGAGTATACTAATACTCAGCAAGGCTTACCCGTCTAAAGAAAGACTTTACCTCTAATCATGCATGGCTTTTGGCTAGTGAGTTTGTTTTCCAAAAAGTTGCTAAGTAGTGAATCCTTACTTTCACATTTTAGCTCATGTTCTAGTAGCAATAATCTTTACAAGATAAGCAACTATTGCAATCAAAGTTGTACCAACAATTAAGCAGTAAAAATCTTCACAAAGTTCCATCATAAAGGGATATCATGGCCAGTAGATTAAGTAGTCTCAGATGACGGTGAGAGGCCGACAATCGATTGATTCAAACCTTGCAAGGTGGACCTAAGCACACGGAAGGTGCCCTCACTAAGAGTTCACCCATCAGGCGCTTCCCGTCATTCCACAGATTGGGATCAGATGCTACAGTCTTCAGTACAAGGTTTACTAGGCTACGCCACCAAGGTCACCCAACCTCACGCAAGTACTCGGGTGGCGAGCCCGGGGCCGCAACCCTATGTTTAGTAGCGCAAAGTTCCCGCACCGTCTCATTTAGGTACTTGGCTTATAGTACCCATTTCCGACAAGTGCTTAGTACTTTCAAACACTTAACCAACAAAGCCATTTGACTGGAGCCCAATCCCATGCTCTTACCACGTGAGCAATCCATTTATACAATATGGTGATTCCATAGAGGAGATCCTATTCTCGTGAGTGAGAAGCATGACTCGACTTGCACCGGATCCTTAGAGCATTGCCACTAGCGACCTAACGTGCTAGTAAAAGATCATAGGTACTTGTGGATCATGCAACTAGGGTTTCAATCAACTCCTGAACGCTAATGCACATAAGATAGCAATAATAAGTTCAGAACGATAAAGTAAACACAAGGGATAAATGATTAAACCGGGGCTTGCCTTTGTCAGCACAAGTACACACACAAACTTCTGAACTTTGGTCCGGGTCTTGCTCTACGGTCACGTAGTGCACGTCTCCTTCTGCTCCCTCGTCCTCGTCAACCGGCATGAGCGTATAGCTACCGTCGGAGACTTCTACACGGGGAATGCAATGCAGTGATTAGGAGTGTGATTAATTTAATTTAAACAACAAACAGTAGCAAACATCCACTAGGGGTATATGGTTGGCCATATTCACCTTAACAAAAGTATCTAAACACTTTCCCTTTAAAAGATGATCAAAAGATTAAATAGTCTTCTCTTTATGGTGATTGTGTGCACATCTATAAAAAGAGTATTTACTTTAAATGCAAGACAACAAGTAAAGTTACTTTTGTGCCACAAAATACTTGGTTTCCCTTATATAGCTTGTGCACAAAAGAATTGGTTTCCCTTATTTTACCCTCACTAGATTAATTTAGTTTTCAACCTTTAATCAACCTGTCTAACCTCAAACTTGCCCAATAGTACCCACTGGTCCTACTGACCAGGGAGCACTTATTTGGACAGCAAGCACAAGTTTAAGCCTCTGCAAATTAAATGCACTCAGATAAAGGTAAATCTAGCTAGCATTTAAAGGATTAATGCATATTAAAATAATTATAACATAAATGAAACCAAACTTTCTCCTACACATGTTTTGGTCCAAAACAAGCCTAAGGAACCAACAAACACACCAAGAGCTATTATAGTTCTTGATGTACACATTTATGAATAAAAACAAGCATAAATTTGGAAATAATATTTCTAATAGAGATAAAATCAAGGTAAATTCACCAGAGGTGCATTTTGGCATAACGTGACAATATCCAGAAGTAGAGCTGATAAATAATTATAATTTAAGCTATAAAAATCATCTAGCCAGATTTGTCAATATCACAAGATAATTTATATAAAAAGATTCCTTCAGTAACTTTGTGCAACTTTTGGAACAGGACCTACACATGCTAGTCTCCACAATATATCAAAATCCAGCTCAAGATAATGCATGGATTTTGCAGAAACACAGATCTAGGTATTTCACATTTCAATTTTTCAAGAAAAAACTAAAGCTCAAAAGTATAAACATGCTTTGCAAAAGTTGTAGTTCTAGTCACACAGAGCACAACAAAATTGGGTTTGCAATTTTTGGATTTTTCTACAAATTGATATTGAATTTACAATCCACTGGACCACAAAGCAAAACTGGGAAGAATCTACTTCTACCAAACCCCCTGGAAAGTTTTGAACTCTCACAGAAAGGCCCCTAGATTTAGCACTCGGGTCCTAGAACTATTGCAATCCTCACAAGTGTACCCTTCCGCCGCGGGGAGGTCTCGCCGGCGGCGATAGCCGGCCGGACTTGGACAACAAATGGCATGGGGGTTCCTTGTTGCTCACCTGAGATCGATTGGTGGCGCAGGTGGGGTCGGAATGGCCTCCGGCGATGTCCGGCGGCGAGGCAGTGGCGACACGGCCGCCGCGGCTCGGACTCCGGTGCAATGCAGGCGAGGCTAGGCCATCCCGTGTGCGCGGAGGCTCGAGTGGGTGCTAGGGAGAAGCTTAGGGTCACTGGTTGGGAAAGGGCGTGAGTGGAGCAGCAAGATCGCCAGCGGTGCCAATGGCGGATGGCGACGGGTGGTAGAGTTGCTCGGGCGCGCGAGGAAAGGAAGCAAGGGGGGTTTCATAGGCCCGGGGGCATGCCGAGGCGGTTGCTCGGTAGCGTCGTGGCCTACAGGGGCTAAGGAATGGGCGCGAGGCGGTGGCGATGTGCGGCGGGGCTGACAACCAATGGCGGAAGGCGGAGCGCGCGGGGGTGAGTCTGTCGTGGCCGCGTGGCACCGGCCTAAGCCTCCACGCATGCGTCACGGGCTCTAGCGCACAATGGAGGTGGTGCGGGCCTCGGACCGGCGGTCACTCCAGCGCCCCGGCGTGCGCGCGCAACCGGGGTGGCGGCGGGCCGACGTGGCGTCGCTCGGCGCGACGTCGTGCGCGGGAGCGACGGTGTTTCAAACACCGTTTCACTTAGCCCTCTTCAAATCGAATTTTCTCCATAAAATCAAACAGAAGTGCTCCAAACTTTGAATACCAAAGTTGTCAAGCAAGTTATCCTCTACAAAAATGCCAAAGGCTCTTGGGTGGTTTGATCAACAGATCGAGCACAAATTGCAGGGAAACTTGACTGAAAACTCGGTGCCCGTGAATAGTGATCCAGCACATTGATTTGCGTTTTCACAAGCTTACACTCCAAACTAGAAATGC